>JAMXBB010000006.1:80227516-80347785 GCA_024138015.1 Lumnitzera littorea | reverse complement strand
CGTGGCTCCAAAATTGCATATGCATCTTTCTAGAATAACGAATGCGCACGTCGGATGACCTACGTTCCCAACAAGATGGACAACTTCGTTATACTATCGAAATAGCCTAATTTCGTAATTTATTGATTCTAATGAACTTGTAGAAAAACGTTAGACTACTAAAAGTCGATTAACTTGATTTTGCGACTGAGGATGTCCAAATTTCCAAATCCGCAGGAAACAACAATGCTTAATAAGGCTCACTTGGCATCTTCTTTCAAAACATCAAGATCCATCATCATATTCATAAAATGCTTTTGAAGAATCCTAGCAACGTAGATAAAGGATAATATGATTTAATAATTTGGAAAATGCAAAGCACTAATCCCCAAGAGCACTACGGCTCCAAAATTGCATATGCATCTTTCTAGAATAACGAATGCGCACGTCGGATGACTTACGTTCTCAACAGGATGGACAACTTGGTTTTATTAACGAGATAGCCTAAGTTCGTAATTTAAGGATTCTAATGAACTTGTAGAAAAATGTTCGACTATAAAAAGCCGATTTACTTGATTCTGCGATTGAGGATGTCCAAATTTCCAAAATCCACAGGAAACAACGACGCTTAATAACCAAGTGCTTCTTTCGAGAAAGGCCTGTGATTCAGGACGAATAAACAAATCTCCAAAGATAAGGCTTACTTACCTTCATGATTAATAGTAATAGGGATTCGTTTTTAAGGGTTCGTCGGAACATGTTAAATAACTTTTGTTCACAAGAAGATGGATTCTTCGATTTCAGTAACAACCATAAACAGATTTGGAAATCGAAGCATTATAAAAACTTCTAAAAACAAAGCTCACTCAGCTTCTTCTTTCAGAATTTCATGATTGATCGTCTTATTCATAAAAAGCGTTTGAAGAATCCTTGCAACATAGACAAAGGAGAACACAATTTAACAATTTGGAAAATGCAAAACTCTATTCCCCAAGAGCACCGTGGCTCCAAAATTGCAGATGCATCTTTCTAGAATGACGAATGCTCACGTCGGATGACCTACGTTCCCAAGAAGATGGACAACTTGGTTTACTATCGAGATAGCCTAATTTCGTAATAGAAGGATACAAATGAACTTGTAGAAAAACGTTAACCTATAAAAAGTCGATTTACTTGATTCTGCGACTGAGGATGTCCAAATTTCTGAATCCGCAGGAAACAACGACGACTAATAAGCACGCACTTCTTTCGAGAAAAGCCTAAGATTTAGGATGAATAAACAAATCTCCTAAAATAAGGATTACTTAACTTCACGATTATGAGTAACAAGGATCCATTTTTAAGGGTTCATCAGAACATGTTAAATAACATTTGTTCTCAAGAAGATGGATTCTTCGATTTCAGAGTCAATCATAACCAGATTTGGAAATCGAAGCATCACGAAAACTCCTAAAAACAAGGCTCACTCAGCTACTTCTTTCAGAATGTCAAGATCCATCATCTTATTAATAAAAAGTTATTAAAGAATCCTAGCAACGTGACATAGGACAACCTGATCTAACGATTTCGAAAATGCAAAGGTCCAATCCCCAAGAGCAACGCGGCTCCAAAATTGCATATGCATCTTTCTAGAATAACGAATGTGCACGTCGGATGACCTACGTTCCCAACAAGATGGACAACTTTGTTTTACTATCCAGATAGCCTAAGTTCGTAATTTAAGGATTCAAACGAACTTGTAGAAAAACGTTAGACTATAAAAAGTCCATTTACTTGATTCTACGACTGAGGACGTCCAAATTTCTAAATCCGCAGGAAACAACGATGCTTAATAAGCAAGCGCTTCTTTCGAGAAAAGCCTAGGATTTAGGATGAATAAACAAATCTCCCAAAATAAGGATTACTTGCCTTCACGATTGAGAGTAACAAGGATCCGTTTTTATGGGTTCATCGAAACATGTTAAATAACATTTGTTCTCAAGAAGATGGATTCTTTGATTTTGGTATAAACCTTAACCAGATTTGGAAATCGAAGCACAACGAAAACTCCTAAAAACAAAGCTCACTCAGCTACCTCTTTCAGAATGTCAACATCCATCATCTTATTAATAAAAAGTTATTAAAGAATCCTAGTAACGTGACAAAGGACAACGTGATTTAACGATTTCGAAAATGCAAAGGTCCAATCCCCAAGAGCACCGCGGCTCCAAAATTGCTTATGCATCTTTCTAGAAAAACGAATGCGCACGTCGAATGACCTACATTCCCAACAAGATGGACAACTTGGTTTTACTATTGAGATAACCTAAGTTCGTAATTTAAGGATTCTAATGAACTTGTAAAAAAACATTAGACTATAAAAAGTTGATTTACTTGATTCTGTGATTGAAGACGTCCAAATTTCGAAATCCGCAGGAAACAACGACGCTTAATAAGCAAGCGCATCTTTCGAGAAAAGCCTAGGATTCAGGATGAGTAAACAAATCTCTCAAAATAAGGATTACTTGCCTTCACGATTGAGAGTAACAAGGATCCGTTTTAATGGGTTCATCAGAACATGTTAAATAACATTTGTTATCAAGAAGATGGATTCTTCAATTTCGGTATCAACCATAACTAGATTTGGAAATCGAAGCACAACCAAAAACTCCTAAAAACAAGGCTCACTCAGCTACTTCTTTCAGAATGTCAAGATCCATCATCTTATTAATAAAAAGTTATTAAAGAATCCTGGCAACGTAGACAAAGGACAACCTGATTTAATGATTTGGAAAATGCAAAGGTCCAATCCCCAAGAGCAACGCGGCTCCAAAATTGCATATGCATATTTCTAGAATAACAAATGCGCATGTCAGATGACCTACGTTCCCAACAAGATGGACAACTTGGTTTTACTATCGAGATAACCTAAGTCCGTAATTTAAGGATTCTAATGAACTTGTAGAAAAGCGTTAGACTATAAAAAGTCCATTTACTTGATTCTGCAACTAAGGATGTCCAAATTCTTAAATCTGCAGGAAACAACGATGCTTAATAAGCAAGTGCTACATTCGAGAAAAGCCTAGCATTTAGGATGAATAAACAAATCTCCCAAAATAAGGATTACTTGCCTTCACGATTGAGAGTAACAAGGATCCGTTTTTATGGGTTCATCGGAACATGTTAAATAACATTTGTTCTCAAGAAGATGGATTCTTCGATTTCAGTATAAAGCATAACAAGATTTGGAAATCGAAGCATAACGAAAACTCCTAAAAACAAGGCTCAATCTACTACTTCTTTCAAAATGTCATGACCCATCATCTTATTCATAAAAAGTTTTTGAAGAATCCTAGTAACGTAGACAAAGGACAACATGATTTAACGATTTGGAAAATGCAAAGGTCAAATCCCCAAGAGCACCGCGGCTCCAAAATTGCATATGCATCTTTTTAGAATAACGAATACGCACGTCGGATGACGTACGTTCCCAACAAGATGGGCAACTTGGTTTTACAATCGAGATTGCCTAAGTTCCTAATTTAAGGATTCTAATGAACTTATAGAAAAACATTAGACTATAAAAAGTCGATTTACTTGATTCTGTGACTGAGGTTGTCCAAATTTCCACATCCGCAGGAAACAACAACCTTAAATAAGCAAGCGCTACTTTCGAGAAAAGCCTAGGATTCAGGACGAATAAACAAATCTCCTAAAATAGGGATTGCTTGGCTTCACGATTGAGAGTAACAAGGTTCCATTTTTAAGTGTTCATCGGAACATGTTAAATAACATTTGTTCACAAGATGATGGATTCTTCGATTTTAGTATCAACCATAACCAGTTTTGGAAATCGAAGCATAACGAAAACTCCTAAAAACAAGGCTCACTCAGCTTCTTCTTTCAGAATGTCAAGATCCATCATCTTATTCATAAAAAGTTATTGAAGAATCCTAGCAACGTAGACAAAGGACAACATGACATAACGATTTAGAAAATGCAAAGGTCTAATCCCCAAGACCACCGTAGCTCCAAAATTGTATATGCATCTTTCTAGAATCACGAATGCGCACGTCGGATGACCTACGTTCCCAACAAGATGGACAACTTGGTTTTACTATCGAGATTGCCTAAGTTCGTAATTTAAGGATTCTAATGAACTTATAGAAAAACGTTAGACTATAAAAAGTCCATTTACTTGATTCTATGACTGAGCATGTCCAAATTTCCAAATCCGCAAGAAACAATGATACTTAATAAGCAAGCGCTACTTTCGAGAAAAGCCTAGGATTCAGGACGAGTAAACAAATCTCCTAAAATAAGGATTGCTTGGCTTCACGATTGAGAGTAACAAGGTTCCGTTTTTAAGGGTTCATTGGAACATGTTAAATAACATTTGTTCTCAAGAAGATGAATTCTTCGATTTCAATATAAAGCATAACAAGATTTGGAAATCGAAGCATAACGAAAACACCTAAAAACAAGGCTCACTCAATTGCTTTTTTCAGAATGTCAAGATCCATCATCTTATTCATAAAAAGTTTTTGAAGAATCCTAACAACGTAGACAAAGGACAACCTGATTTAACGATTTGGAAAATGCAAAAGTCCAATCCTCAAGAGCACCGCGGCTCCAAAATTGCATATGCATCTCTCTAGAATAACGAATGCGCACGTCGGATGACCTACATTCCCAACAAGATGGACAACTTGGTTTTACTATCGAGATAGCCTAAGTTCTTAATTTAAGGATTCTAATGAACTTGTAGAAAAACGTTAGACTATAAAAAGTCCATTTACTTGATTATGCGACTGAGCATGTCCAAATTTCCAAATCCGCAAGAAACAACGACGCTTAATAAGCAAGCGCTACTTTCGAAAAAATCCTAGGATTCAGGATGAATAAACAAATCTCCTAAAATAAAGATTACTTGCCTTCACGATTGAGAGTAATAAGGATCCGTTTTTATGGGTTCATCGGAACATGTTAAATAACATTTGTTCTCAAGAAGATAGATTCCTCGATTTCAGTATAAAGCATAACCAGATTTGGAAATTGAAGCATAACGAAAACTCCTAAAAACAAGACTAACTCTACTACTTCTTTCAAAATGTCATGATCCATCATCTTATTCATAAAAAGTTTTTGAAGAATCCTAGCAACGTAGACAAAGGACAACATGATTTAACGATTTAGAAAATACAAAGGTCCAATCCTCAAGAGTACCGTGGCTCCAAAATTGCATATGCATCCTTCTAGAATAACGAATACGAACGTCAGATGACCTACGTTTCCAACAAGATGGACAACTTGTTTTACTATCGAGATTGCCTAAGTTCGTAATTTAAGGATTCTAATAAACTTGTAGAAAAACGTTAGAATATAAAAAGTTGATTTACTTGATTCTGTGACTGAGGATGTGCAACTTTCCAAATCCGTAGGAAACAACGACGCTTAATAAGCAAGCGCTTCTTTCGAGAAAAGCCTACGATTCAGGATGAATAAACAAATCTCTTAAAATAAGGCTTACTTGCCTTCACGATTAAGAGTAACAAGGATCCGTTTTCTAAGGGTATCGTCGGAACATGTTAAATAACATTTGTTCTCAAGAAGACGGATTCTTTGATTTCTGTATCAAGCATAACCAGATTTGGAAATCGTAGCAGAACGAAAACTCTTAAAACTAAGGCTCACTCGGCTACTTCTTTCAGAATGTCAAGATCCATGATCATATTCATAAAATGTTTTTGAACAATCCTAGCAACGTAGACAAAGGACAATATGATTTAACGATTTGGAAAATACAAAGCTCTAATCCCCAAGAGCACCGAAGCACCGAGGCACCAAAATTACATATGCATCTTTCTAGAATAACAAATGCGTACGTCAGATGACCTACATTCCAATCAAGATGGACAACTTGCTTTTACTATCGAGTTATCCTAATTTTTTAATTTAAGGATTCTAATGAACTTGTAGAAAAACGTTAAACTATAAAAAGTCAATTTACTTGATTCTGCGATTAAGGATGTCTAAATTTCCAAATCTACAGGACACAATGACGCTTAGTAACCAAGCGCTTCTTTCGAGAAAAGCCTATGACTCAGGATGAATAAACAAATCTCCTAAGATAAGGCTTACTTACCTTCACGATTAAGAGTAACAAGGATCAGTTTTTAAGGGTTCATCGGAACATGTTAAATAACATTTGTTCACAAGATGATGGATTCTTCGATTTCAGTATCAACCATAACCACTTTTGGAAATCGAAGCATAACGAAAACTCTTAAAAGCAATGCTCACTCGGCTTCTTCTTTCAGAATGTCACGATCCATCATCTTATTCATAAAAAGTTTTTGAAGAATCCTGGCAACATAAACAAAGGACAATATGATTTAATGATTTGGAAAATGCAAGGCTCTAATCCCTAAGAGCACCGTGGCTCCAAAATTGCATATGTATCTTTCTAGAATAACGAATGCGCACGTCGGATGACCTACGTTCCCAACAAGATGGACAACTTGGTTTTACTATCGAGATAGCCTAATTTCGTAATTTAACGATTCTAATGAACTTCTAGAAAAACATTAGACTATAAAAAGTCAATTTACTTGAGTTTGCAACTGAGGATGTCCAAATTTCCAAATCCGCAGCAAACACCGATGCTTAATAAGGCTCACTCGGCATCTTCTTTCAGAATGTCAAGATCCATCATCATATTCCTAAAATGATTTTGAAGAATCCTAGCAACGTAGACAAAGGACAATATGATTTAACGATTTGGAAAATACAAAACTCTAATCGCTAAGAGCACCGCGGCTCCAAAATTGCTTATGTATCCTTCTAAAATAACGAATGCGCACGTCGGATGACCTATGTTCCCAACAAGATGGACAACTTGGTTTTACTAACGTGATAGCCTATGTTCGCAATTTAAGAATTCTAATGAACTTGTAGAGAAACGTTAGACTATAAAAAGTCGATTTACTTGATTCTATGACTGAGGATTTTCAAATTTCCAAATCTGCAGGAAACAACGACGCTTAATAAGAAGGCGCTTCTTTCTGGAAAAGCCTACAATTCAGGACGAATAATCAAATCTCCGAAGATAAGGCTTACTTGCCTTCACGATTGAGAGTAACAAGGATCCGTTTTAAAGGGTTCATCGGAACATGTTAAATAACATTTGTTTTCAAGAAGATAGATTCTTCAATTTCTGTATTAAGCATAACCAAATTTGAAAATCCTAGCATAACGAAAACTCTTAAAACTAAGGCTCACTCAGCTTCTTCTTTCAGAATGTCAAGATCCATCATCATATTCATAAAATGTTTTTGAAGAATCTTAACAACGTAGACAAAAGAAAATATGATTTAACGATTTGGAAAATGCAAAGCTCTAATCCCCAAGAGCACCGCAGCTACAGAATTGCATATGCATCTTTCTAGAATAACGAATGCGCACGTCGGATAACATACGTTCCCATCAAGATGGACAACTTGGTTTTACTATCGAGATAGCCTAATTTCGTTATTTAAGGATTCTAATGAACTTGTAGAAAAACGTTAGAATATAAAAAGTCGATTTACTTGTTTCTGCGATTGAGGATGTCCAAATATCCAAATCCGCAGGAAACAACGACGCTTAATAAGCAAGAGCTTCTTTCGAGAAAAACCTAGGATTCAGGATGAAAAAACAAATCTCGTAAAATATGGATTACTTACCTTCACAATTCAGAGTAACCTAAATGCGTTTATTGAGGGTTCATCGAAACATGTTAAATAACATTTGTTCACAACAAGATGGATTCCTCGATTTTAGTATCAAGCGTAACCAGATTTGGAAATCGAAGCATAACGAAAACTCCTAAAAGCAACGCTCACTCAGCTTCTTCTTTCAGAATGTCAAGGTCTATCATCTTATTCATAAAAAGTTTTTGAAGAATCCTAGTAACGTAGACAAAGGACAACATGATTTATCGATTTGGAAAATGTAAAGGTCTAATCGCCAAGAGCACCGTGGCTCCAAAATTGCATATGCATCTTTCTAGAATAACGAATGTGCACGTCGGATGACAAACGTTCCCAACAAGATGGACAATTTGGTTTTAATATCGAGATTGCCTAAATTCGTAAATTAAGGATTCTAAAGAACTTGTAGAAAAATGTTAGACTATAAAGAGTCTATTTACTTGATTTTGTGATTGAGGATGTCCAAATTTCCAAATCAGTAGGAAACAACGACGCTTAATGAGCAAGCGCTTCTCTTGAGAAAAGCCTAGGGTTCAAGATGAATAAACAAATCTCCTAAAATAAGGATTACTTGCCTTCACGATTGAGAGTAACAAGGATCCGTTTTTAAGGGTTCATTGGAACATGTTAAATAGCATTTGTTCTCAAGAAGATAGATTCTTCGATTTCAATATCAAGCATAAGCAGACTTGGAAAGCGAAGCATAACGAAAACTCTTGAAAACATGGTTCACTCGGCTTCTTCTTTCAGAATGTCAAGATCCATCATCTTATTCATAAAAAGTTTTTTAAGAATCCAAGCAACGTAGACAAAGGACAAAATGATTAAACGATTTGCAAAATGCAAAGCTCTAATCCCTAGGAGCGTTGCAGCTCCAAAATTGCATATGCATCTTTCTAGAATAACGAATGCGCACGTCGGATGACCGACGTTCCCAACAAGATGGACAACTTGGTTTTACTAACGGGATAGCCTAAGTTCGTAATTTAAGGATTCCAATGAACTTGTAGAAAAAAGTTAGACTATAAAAAGTCTATTTACTTGATTCTATGACTGAGGATGTCCAAATTTCTAAATCCACAGGAAACAACGACGCTTAATAAGCAAGCGCTTCTTTCGAGAAAGGCCTAGGATTCTGGATGAATAAACAAATCTCCTAAGATAAGTATTACTTGCCTTCACGATTGAAAGTACCTAGGATCCATTTTTAAGGGTTCATCGGAACATGTGATATAATATTTGTCCTCAAGAAGATGGATTCTTCGATTTCAGTATCAACCATAACCAGATTTGGAAATCGAAGCATAACGAAAACTCCTAAAAACAAGGCTCACTCAGCTACTTCTTTCAGAATGTCAAGATCCCTCATCTTATTCATAAAAAGTTTTTGAAGAATCCTAGCAACGTAGACAACGGACAACATGATTTAATGAATTGGAAAATGCAAAGGTCCAATCCCCAAGAGCATAGCGTCTCCAAAAATTCCCATGCATCTTTCTTGAATAATGAATGCGTACGTCGGATGACCTACGTTCCTAGCAAGATGGACAACTTGGTTTTAATATCGAGATTGCCTAAGTTCGTAATTTAAGGATTCTAATAAAATTTTAGAAAAACGTTAGACGATAAAAAGTCGATTTAGTTGATTCTGCGACCCAGGATGTCCAAATTTCCAAATCCGCAGGAAACAACGACGCTTAATAAGACAGCGCTTCTTTCAAGAAAAGCCTATAACTCAGGATGAATAAACAGATCTCCTAAAATAAGGCTTACTTGGCTTCACGATTGAGAGTAACAAGGATCCGTTTTCGAAGGGTTCATCGGCACATGTTAAATAACATTTGTTCTCAAGAAGATGGATTCTTCGATTTCAGTATCAAGCATAACTAGATTTGGAAATCGTAGCATAACGAAAACTCTTAAAACCAACGCTCACTCGGCTTCTTCTTTCAGAATGTCAAGATCCATCATCTTATTCGTAAAAAGCTTTTGAAGAATCCTAGCAACGTTAACAAAGGACAATATGATTTAACGATTTGGAAAATGCAATGCTCAAATCCGCAAGAGCACCGTGGCTCCAAAATTGGATATGCATCTTTCTAGAATAACGAATGCGCACGTCGGATGACCTATGTTCCCAACAAGGTGGACAACTTGGTTTTACTATCGAGATAACCTAAGTTCGTAATTTTAGGAATCTAATGAACTTGTAGAAAAACGTTAGACTATAAAAAGTCGATTTACTTGATTCTGCGATTGTGGATGTCCAAATTTCCAAATCCGCAGGAAATAACGACGCTTAATAAGCAAGCGCTTCTTTCGAGAAAAGCGTAGGATTCAAGATGAATAAACAAATCTCATAAATAAGGCTTACTTGCCTTCACAATTGAGAGTAACAAGGATCCGTTTTTAAGGGCCCATCGGAACATGTTAAATAACATTTGTTCACAAGAAGATGGATTCTTCGATTTCAGTATTAAGCATAACTAGATTTGGAAATCGTAACATAACGAAAACTCTTAAAACTAAGGCTCACTCGGATTCTTCTTTCAGAAAGTGAAGATCCATCATCTTATTCATAAAAACTTTTTGAAGAATCCTAGCAACATAGACAAAGGACAAGATGATTTAGTGATTTAGAAAATGCAAAGCTCTAATTCCCAAGAGCACTGTGGCTCCAAAATTGCATATGCATCTTTCTAGAATAACGAATGCTCACGTCGGATGACCTACGTTCCCAATAAGATGGACAACTTGGCTTTACTATCGAGATAGCCTAAGTTCGCAATTTAAGGATTCTAATAAACTTGTAGGAAAACGTTAGACTATAAAATGTCGAATTACTTGATTCTGCGACTGAGGATGTCCAAATTTCCAAATCAGTAGGAAACAACAACGCTTAATAAGCAAGCGCTTCTTTCGAGAAAAGCCTAGGATTCAGGATGAATAGACAAATATCCTAAAATAAGGGCTACTTACCTTCACAATTAAGAGTAACAAGGATCCGTTATCTAAGGGTTCATCGGAATATGTTAAATAACATTTGTTCTCAAGAAGATGGATTCTTCGACTTCTGTATCAAGCATAACCAGATTTGGAAATCGAAGCATAACGAAATGTCTTTAAAACGTGGTTCACTCGGCTCCTTCTTTCAGAATGTCATGATCCATCATCTTATTCATAAAACGATTTCGAAGAACCCTAACAACGTAGAGAAAGGACAACCTGATTTAAAAATTTGGAAAATGCAAAGTTCTTATCCCCAAGAGCACCGCGGCTCCATGATTGCATATGCATCTTTCTAGAATAACGAATGCTCACGTCGGATGACCTACGTTTCCAACAAGATGAATAACTTGCTTTTACTATCGAGATAGCCTATGTACATAATTTGAGGATTATAATGAACTTGTAGAAAAACGTTAGATTATAAAAAGTCGATGTACTTGATTCTGCGACTGTGGATGTCCAAATTTCAAAATGCACCAGAAACAACAGCGCTTAATAAGCAAGAGCTTCTATCGAGAAAAACCTAGGATTAAGGATGAATAAACAAATCTCGTAGAATAGGGATTACTTACCTTCACCATTCAGTGTAACCTGGATGCGTTTTTTGAGGGTTCATCGGAATACGTGAAGTAACATTTGTTCTTAAGAAGATGGATTCTTTGATTTCAGTATCAAGCATAACCAGATTTGGAAATCGAAGAATAACTAAAACTCCTAAAAACAAGGCTCACACTCCTTCTTTCAGAATGTCAAGATCCATCATCTTATTCATAAAAACTTTTTGAGAATCCCAGCAACGTAGACAAAGGACAACATGATTTAGTGATTTGGAAAATGCAAAGGTCTAATCCCCAAGAGCACCGCGTCTCCAAAATTGCATATGCATCTTTCTAGAATAACGAATGTGCACGTCGGATGACAAACGTTCCCAACAAGATGGACAATTTGGTTTTAATATCGAGATTGCCTGAATTCATAAATTAAGGATTCTAATGAACTTGTAGAAAAATGTTAGACTATAAAAAGTCTATTTACTTGATTTTGTGATTGAGGATGTCCAAATTTCCAAATCAGTAGGAAACAACGACGCTTAATGAGCAAGCGCTTCTCTTGAGAAAAGCCTAGGATTTAGGATGAATAAACAAATCTCCTAAAATAAGGCTTACTTGCCTTCACAACTAAGAGTAACAAGGATCCGTTTTCTAAGGGTTCATCGAAACATGTTAAATAACATTTGTTCTCAAGATAATCGATTCTTCGATTTCAGTATCAAGCATAACCAGATTTGGAAATCGAAGGATAATAAAAACTCTTAAAAACAAGGCTCACTCGGCTTCTTCTTTCAGAATGTCAAGATCTATCATCTTATTCATAAAAAGTTTTTCAAGAATCCTAGCAACGTAGAGAAAAGATAACCAAATTTAACGATTTGCAAAATGCAAAGTTCCTATCCCCAAGAGCACCGCAGCTCCAAAATTGCATATGCATCTTTCTAGAATAACGAATCCTCACGTCGGATGACCTACATTCCCAGCAAGATGGACAACTTGGCTTTACTACCGAGATAGCCTAAGTTCGTAATATAAGGATTTTAATGAAATTGTAGAAAAACGTTAGACTAGTAAAAGTCCATTTACATGATTCTGTGACTGAGGATGTCCAAATTTCAAAATCCGCAAGAAACAATGACGTTAAATAAGCAAGAGCTTCTTTCAGGAAAAGCCTAGGATTCGGGATGAATAAACAAATCTCCTAAAATAAGGATTACTTACCTTCACGATTGAGAGTAACCAAGAAGCGTTTTTTGAGGGTTCATCAGAACACGTGAAGTAACATTTGTTTTCAAGAACATGGATTCATTGATTTCAGTATCAAGCATAACCAGATTAGGAAATCGAAGCATAGTGAAAACTCCTAAAAACAAGGATCACTCTGCTTCTTCTTTCAGAATGTCAAGATCCATCATCTTATTCATAAAAAGTTTTTGAAGAATCCTAGCAACGTAGAGAAAGGACAACCTGATTTAACGATTTGGTAGATGCAAAGTTCTAATCCACAAGAGCATCGCGGCTCCAAAATTTCATATCCATATTCTAGAATAACGAATGTTCACGTCGGATAACCTACGTTCCCAATAAGATAGACAACTTGGTTTTACTATCGAGATTGCCTAAGTTCGTAATTTAAGGATTCTAATGAACTTGTAGAAAAACGTTAAACTATAACAAGTTGATTTGCTTTATTCTGTGACGGAGCATGTCCAAATTTCCAAATCCGCAGGAGACAACGACGCTCAATAAGCAAGCGCTTCTTTAAAGAAAAGCCTAGGATTCAAGATGAATAAACAAATCTCGTAAAATAAGGATTACTTACCTTCACTATTGATAGTAACAAGGATTCATTTTGTAAAGGTTCATTGGAACATGTAAAATAACATTTGTTCTCAAGATGATGGATTCTTCGATTTTAGTATCAAACATAACCAGATTTGGAAATCGAAGCATAACAAAAACTCCTAAAAACAAGGATCACTCGGCTTCTTCTTTCAGAATGTCAAGATCCATCATCATATTCATAAAATGTTTTTGAAGAATCTTAGCAACGTAGAGAAAGGACAACCTGATTTAACGATATGGAAAATGAAAAGTTCCTATCCCCAAGAGCAGCGCGGCTCCAAAAATGCATATGCATCTTTCTAGAATAACGAATGCTCACGTCGGATGCCTTACGTTCCCAACAAGTTGGACAACATGGTTTTACTAACGAGATAGCCTAAGTTCGTAGTTTAAGGTTTCTAATGAACTTGTAGAAAAATGTTAGACTATAAAAGGTTGATTTAGTTGATTTTGCAACTGAAGATGTCCAAATTTCTAAATCTACAGGAAACAACGACGCTTAATAAGCAAGCGCTTCTTTCAAGAAAAGCTTAGGATTCAGGATGAATAAACAAATCTCTTTAAATAAGGATTACTTGTCTTCACGATTAAGAGTAACAAGGATCCGTTATCTAAGGGTTCATCGGAACATGTTAAATTACATTTGTTCTCAAAAAGATGGATTCTTTGATTTCAGTATCAAGCATAACCAGATTTGGAAATCGAAGCATAATGAAAACTCTTAAATTAAGGATTACTTGTCTTCACGATTGAAAGTAACCAGGATCCATTTTTTGACGGTTCATCAGAACATGTGAAAAAACATTTGTTCTCAAGAAGATGGATTCTTTGATTTTAGCGTCAAGTATAACCAAAATTGGAATCCGAAGCATAACGAAATCTCCTAAAAGCAAGGATTACTCGGCTTCTTCTTTGAGAATGTTAAGATCTGTGATCTTATTCGTAAAAAGTTTTTGAAGAATCCTAGCAATGTAGAAAAAAGACAACCTGATTTAACGATTTGGAAAATGCAAAGTTCTTATCCCCAAGAGCACCGCGGCTCCAAAATTGCATATGCATCTTTCTAGAATAACGAATGCTCACATCGGATGACCTGCATTCCCAACAAGATTGACAACTTGGTTTTACTAACGAGATAGCCTGAGTTCGTAATTTAAGGATTCTAATGACCTTGTAGAAAAACGATAGACTATAAAAGGTCGATTTACTTGATTTTGTGACTGAGGATGTCTAAATTTCCAAATCCACAGGAAACAACGACGCTTAATAAGCAAGCGCTTTTGAGAAAAGCCTACGATTCAGGATGAATAAACAAATCTCCTAAAATAAGGATTACTTGCCTTCACGATTGAGAGTAACAAGGATCCGTTTTCAAAGGGTTCATCGCAACCCGTGAAGTAACATTTGTTCTCAAGATGATGGACTCTTTGATTTCAGTATCAAGCCTAACCAGATTAGGAAATCGAAGCATAACGAAAACTCATGAAACCAAGGATCAGTCGGCTTCTACTTTCAAAATGTCAAAATCCATCATCTTATTCATAATATGTTTTTGAAGAATCCTAGCAAAGTAGACAAAGGACAACCTGATTTAATGATTTGGAAGATGCAATGTTCTAATCCCCAAGAGCACCGCGGCTCCAAAATTGCATATGCATCATTCTGGAATAACGAATGCTCACGTCGGATAACCAACGTTCCCAACATGATGGACAACTTGGTTTTACTATCGAGATAGCCTAAGTTCGTAATTTAAGGATTCTAATGAACTTGTAGAAAAATGTTAGACAATAAAAAGTCAATTTACTTGATTCTGTGACTGAGGATGTCCAAATTTCCAAATCCACAGGAAATAATGACGCTTAATAAGCAGGTGCTTCTTTCAAGAAAAGCCTAAGATTCAGGATGAATAAATAAATCTCCTAAAATAAGGATTGCTTGCCTTCACGATTGAGAGTAACAAGGATCCGTTTTCTAAGGGTTCGTTGGAACATGTGAAATAACATTTATTTTCAAGAAGATAGATTCTTTGATTTCAGTATCAAGCATAACCAGATTTGGAAATCAAAGCATAACTAAAACTCCTAAAAACAAGGCTCACCCAGCTTCTTCTTTCAGAATGTCAAGATCCATCATCTTATTCATAAAAATTTTTTGAAGAATCCTAGCAACGTAGAGAATGTCACGTTCGGTGATCTTATTCGTAAAAAGTTTTTGAAGAATCCTAGCAACGTAGAGAAAGGACAACTTGATTTAACGATTTGGAAAATGCAAAGTTCTTATCCCCAAGAGCACCAGGGCTCCAAAAGTACATATGCATCTTTCTAGAATAACGAATGCTCACGCCGGATGACCTACGTTCTCAACAAGATGGACAACTTGGTTTTACTAACGAGATAGCCTAAGTTCGTAATTTAAGGATTCTAATGAACTTGTAGAAAAACATTAGACTATAAAATGTCGATTTACTTGATTATGCGACTGAGGATGTCTAAATTTCCAAATCCGCAGGAAACAACGACGCTTAATAAGGAAGCGCTTCTTTCGAGAAAAGCCTACGATTCAGGATGAATAAACAAATCTCCTAAAATAAAGATTACTTGCCTTCACGATTGAGAGTAACAAGGATCCGTTTTCAAAGGGTTCATCGGAACATGTGAAATAACATTTTTTCTAAGGAAGATGGATTCTTCGATTTTAGTATAAAGCATAACCAGATTTTGAAATCGAAGCACAACGAAAACTCTTGAAAACACGGCTCACTCAGCTTCTTTTTTCAGAATGTCAAGATCCATCATCTTATTCATAAAAGGTTTTTGAAGAATCCTAGCAACGTAGACAAAGGACAACATGACCTAACAATTTGGAAAATGCAAAGTTCTTATTCCCAAGAGCATCGCGGCTCCAAAATTGCATATGCATCTTTCTAGAATAACGAATGCTCACGTTGGATGACCTACGTTCCCAACAAGATGGACAACTTAGTTTTACTATCGAGATAGCCTAAGTTCGTAATTTAAGGATTCTAATGAACTTGTAGATAAACGTTAGACTATAAAAAGTCGATTTACTTGATTCTGCGACTGAGGATGTCCAAATTTCCAAATTCGCAAGAAAGAACGACGCTTAATAAGCAAGAGCTTCTTTCGAGAAAAGCCTAGGATTCAGGATGAATAAACAAATCTCCTAAAATAAGGATTACTTACCTTTACGATTCAGAGTAACCTGGATGCGTTTTTTGAGGGTTCATCAGAACACGTAAAGTAACATTTGTTCTCAAGAAGATGAATTCTTTGATTTCAATATCAAGCATAACCAGATTTGGAAATCAAAGCATAGCTAAAACTCCTAAAAACAAGGCTCACCCATCTTCTTCTTTTAGAATGTCAAGATCCATCATCTTATTCATAAAAAGTTTTTGAAGAATCCTAGCAATGTAGACAAAGGACAACATGATTTAACGAGTTGGAAAATGCAAAGGTCTAATCCCCAAGAGCACCGCGTCTCCAAAATTGCCCATGCATCTTTCTAGAATAACGAATGCGCACGTTGGATGACCTACTGTGAGGACCCTAAAGGGGGCCTAGTAGGATTACTTACAATTTCCATAATATGTGTGCACCCATGATATGAAAAACGTCTTGCAAGTTAGAGATTGCAAGACTTTAAATAATTAATCACTAAGGTTACTAATTTTTAAGTAATTAATTTACTGTAAAATACAAATATAAATAACTATGGGTGTCCGATATCTCACAGTTTCTTAGAACCGCAGAGAATCGATATCCCCTACCAAATAATAAGATAGGATTACCAACATTATAAAACTGCAGGTAGAATTAAATTATATTAAATTCTAACATGTGAATATTTTCTACAAAGAGTGTTTATGTATCATCTATAAAGATTTCAACTAATCCTAACTCTAATGTACATATCTTCATCTCGCCCTCAGCACTTGAGACTTATCCCAATCCCATCGTATGTGTCACGAACTGAGGACGGTCTAGTCGTGGCAGACGCCGTATACTGTACAAAGAACCCCTGATTGGTTACCCTTCCAATCAAGAACTCTTCACACAATATACAAGGCTCTACAACCACTAGTTTCCAAAGAACATCCAGACTCATTTGATATCATTACACAAACATATTTATATAAAATTTAAGTTACAAAGCTTACATTACATAGCATTTAAGTATGTTTAGGTCTAATATAATAAGATAAACAAAAGTACACAAGTAGAAGTCTACATAAACTGTTCTCTCAGTATACATAGCAGCTCACTCTTGCCCAAATCCCCAGGCTAACCTGTGGCATTCCTTGCCCTGTCTCTACGAACAGGCTATCCTGCAACAAAAGTCTAAAGAGGTGTAAGCCTAAGCTTAGTGAGCAAAACCCTCAACCACACCACAAGCAAGTTATAAATACATTATATTCAAGCATATGAATGAATGATCAACCAGAATGCCAAACAATACGTATAATTAACTAGTTCATATACGTAACTCAGATTTAACACCCTCTAAAGTCAGGGTTGGAGTATATACGGCACCAATCAAATCCAGGTATTATACTAGAACTTACTTTACTACGGAACCCCACGTTCTGTACTTATATCAAATAATTCTTTTATTTTCAGAAAACCCAAGTTCTAATATAATTGTGAGTGGGCCCTCGCAGTCCACACTCACCCCTAAACGGAGGCCTCTAGACTCGACCCTTAGCCAGGCGGTTGGTGCCTCCAACGCCTAGTGTTCCCGCGGTCCAAGGTAAGGTCATTTTGTACGAGTGCACCGTACAGAACCAAATAAATAAATGATATCAACCCCCGAATGGCCTCTCTTTACCTCCGTATGATGTGACGGCCGGAATAGTATCCATGCTATACATGTTAATGCATGTCTCAATTTCTTTTTATAGGCCGAGTATAATTAGGTTCAAATTATGCTATGGCCATCCAATTGTGCACACAATCATTTTCTATACTACCATGCAACAAACATAGCATTATCAATATTTAAGATAAGTTCGCAATTCAAGACATACCGACATACACAGGCATTTTCCCAATCCCCACACAATCATCAATTAACAATAATATTTAAGTCCACTATCTACAATCACAAAACAAGCATGGAATCATTGGGTAAGTACTCACTCGGCCATGGTGATTTGCCCTAATCGTAGTAGTCGATTGGAAGGTCCTCACGCTCCTCAGAGTCACCTGATCATTACGATTTGATAAGACTAGTAAGTAACTAATTTAACTAATACTTCTAAACATTTAATTACCTAATCTACTTAGACTATTATTAACTTTTACCCGGTTAGACTTTATTATTAATCGTATATAACTTTTTCGTTTCATTTCTGATATTTATGAATTTATAGTCGTTTTTCATCGTTTTCGAACGTATATTCATACGGTAATGTTTGTTTTGGACGTTAAGAGCCCTATTTTATATTATGAACTAATTTTATAGAAATTTTTAGCTATAATACTTAAGTATTGCTATTACTTATATTTATAACCTTTATTCCTTAAATTCTTATAATTTAGGGATCTACTTTGTCATTACTAATTCATGTACTGATTTAGGTATAATCTAGTTTACAAGGTGTATTAGGATTTACTAATTTTAGTATCTAATTACCTACATTTTCTTATTTTTCTCATTTTCTAAACTTATGCTTATGTCATTGCTTACATCATCTTTTCTTTATGTCATCATATGCTTATGTCATCTTTTCTTTATGTCCTCATATGCTTATGTCATCATCTACCTCATCATTTGATTACATAAGCATTGCATCATGCTTATGTCACATGTACATGTCTTATGTACATTTATTTCTTACTTTATACTTATATACATATGCCTTATACTTATACTTATGTACATATGTCTTATACTTATACTTATGTACATATACCTTATACATACATATACTTATACATCTACATATACTTATACCGTATTTATACATGTATTTATACTCATATACCTATACGGTTGAATACGTATTTTTATACTAAAATTTCGTATGCCAAATTTTCCCTTAAGAAAATCCTCTCAATTTTCATCCTTTTGCATTTCTATGTATGTATTTAGTATAGTATAGTATATATATAGTTAGATATGGTCTTAAATTAGGTTATGTACATGATACATACTTATGTATAAAGGTTCATATACTTGTATTCCTTTGGTATTTCTTTATGTATACACATCTAAGAGTACATACATATGTATTTCTTCCATTTCCTTCATGATTCTTCATTTTCTACACTTAAAGATGGAAACTTTGTTTTCTTCTCTTCAAGACTTCACTAAACACCTAACTACTTACCTAATCTACTTAATTAACTAACTAATGAATAACATAAAGTAACATAAAACAACTTAAGAACATACCTTTAATTTGTTGAAGTTTAAGGAGACAAAAGGGAAAGGAATGAAAGTGAAAGAGGGGAGGGATGTTCACGGCATAAAATGGAGGATTTGCTTTTGTTTCTTTTGTTTTGTTTCAATTATGGAAGACAACCAAATGGTGGGGCCAAGATGGAAAATTGTGGACGGCAACAATTGCAAGAAGAGGAAAGAAAAATCAAAATGAAAAGAAAAGAAAATCATCATTAAGTTAATAAGATATTTTCCTTATCTCTTAAAACTTTTGACTTTTCAAAATGTTGACTTTAGTCAACATTTGTTGACCTGGTCAACCCTTTGACTTTGGTCAACATGCATTACCTTAGTCAACATTCCTTAAGTATGTTTAATTTTGTGCACATAATGTGGTAATTAAGGGAAATTAGAGGAAAAATGAAGGAAATGAAGGGAAATGAGATATTTGATGAATGGATTTGTAAACATTGTTAATGAGATCTTACTTTAGGTCTTTATAGCCTATATATCTCATTTGATAAACTACTTTGAATAACAAATGCAAAAAGTACCAATTTAAGTGTTAAGGTTCACTACATAAACCTAATCTTCAACTATTACTCTAACTCTAAGTGAAACTATCTTAATTACTTACTTAAGAAGTAAATATAATCTATGACTCATTATCTTAATTTCTAATGGATTACCTAAGGATTCAAAGCATATAAGTATGAATAAGGGTCATCTCTAACCCTTTACTAATGAATTGGACAAAAGGATAAGCATTATATTATCAATTAAGGTTTTAGGGTATATCATGTTAGATTAGTGCACATGTGTCTTTAAAATATTCATTTTTAGGGTTTCTATCACTTTTGAATAAAATCTTTAGCATTTACAAACATTTAGGGTAGAAAAATTCTTTACGTGATTGAGTAATTCTTTTAGGGTTTTCACTTTCATTAGCCTTGTCAACTCCTAAATTATCTAACATAGTCGAGTCTCTAACAAAAACTAGGTTGATAATTTTAGGGGTTTACAGTATGTAAACCTGCAAAAGAAAGACTATTGGGGAATAAGCTACAAGAGCTTAGTGAGCCATCCCTCATACCATACTGGCAAACAAGTTATGAAACAAATTATTACAACCATATGAATGCTTGTACACATAGAATGCCAAACAATATATGCAGTTGACCGGTACTGCATATAATATCGGATTTTAACACCCTCCGAGATAAGGGTTAGAGATTCATCGACACCAATCACGACCGGGCTTTAGCACCTGGGTTTTTACCCATAACTTTGAATTCCGTATTTCACAAAAACACATTCCATTTCCAAAAATCCAATAGTTCACAAAGTCCTAGGCCTAGCGGTAAGGTGACCCCCGTAGTCCACACTTACACCCTACAGCAGTGGTCTCTAGATGCGACCCCCAGCCACTCATGGTTAGCGTCTCCGGTGCCAATAGAACCTGCGAGCCAAGGGTAGGGTCTTGTTGTACCCATGCTCCTGCACGATACTAATCAAATCATGTGGGAATCCATCCCTCCAAGGCCCTTCATTACCAACCGCGTGAAGTGACGGCTAGAATAAGTAATGCGATGTATGGATAATGTATGATCTTTTTAATTTAAGATAAGCCAAATATAATTAGGTCAAATTATAAGGCGATCAATCAATATCAACAAACCATCCAAATCATATAAAATCAATCATACCATCAAATCATCAATTATCTTATTTAACAGTATTTCTTATAACAATCAATCAATATCAAGCACACGCATATCCCAAAACCCCATGCATCAAGTTATTGATATTCAATTTAAGTGCACTAACTACAAGTACAAACAAGTATAGAGTTATCGGGAGTACTCACTTGACTATGATAACTCGCTCTAGTCGTAATAACCGATCGGGAGATCCTCGCCCTCGTTGAGATCACCTGATCATTACGAGATAACAGAGATAATAAGTAGTTGACTCAACTAAGGGTTCTAGATATCTATTTACCTAATTCTACTTAGATTACTATCAGCCCTTATTCGATTAAACCTAATTGCTAATCGTACGTAACTTTTTCATTCTATTTTCAATATTTACGAATTTATAGTCATTTTTCATCGTTTTCGGACGTACATTCACATGGTAATGTCCGTTTTGGATGTTAAGACCCCTATTTTACATTATAAACTAAATTTATAGAAATTTTTAACTATAACACTTAAGTATTGCTATTACTTATATTTATAGTCTTTATTCCTTAAATTCTTATAATTAAGGGATTTACTTTGTTATTACTAATTCATGTATTGAATTAGGTATAATCTAATTTATAAGGTGTATTAGGATTTACTTATTTTAGTACCTAATTACCTACATTTTTCTTATTTTTCTCATTTTCTAAACCTATGCTTATGTCATTACTTACATCATCTTTTCTTTATGTCATTGCTTATGTCATCACTTGCTTATGTCATGGCTTATGTCATGGCTTATGTCATCACTTGCTTATGTCATGGCTTATGTCATCACTCACCTCATCATTTGATTACATAAGCATTACCTTATGCTTATGTCATATGTACATGTCTTATGTACATTTGTTCCTTACTTTATACTTATGTACATATGCCTTATACATACATATACTTATACATCTACATATATTTATACCGTATTTATACATGTATACCTACTCATATACCTATACGGTTGGATACGTATTTTTATACTAAAAATTCGTATGCCAAATTTTCCCTTAAGAAAATCCTCTCAATTTCATCCTTTTATATTTCTATGTATGTATTTAGTATAGTATACACATATATAGCTAGATATGGTCTTAAGTTAGGTTATGTACATGATAATTACTCATGTACAAAGGTTCACATACTTGTACTCTTTTGGTATTTCTTTATGTACACATACCTAAGAGTACATACACATGTATTTCTTTCATCTCCTTCATGAATCTTCACTTTCTACACTTAAAGATGGAAACTTTGTTTCCTCTTCTTCAAGACATCACTAAACACCTAACTACTTATCTAATGTACCTAATTAACTAACTAATGAATAACATAAACCAACATAAAGTAAGTTAAGTACATACCTTTAGATGTGTTGGATTTAAGGAGGCAAAAGTGAAGAAATGAAAGTGAAAGGGAAGGGGAAAGCTCACGGCAATGGAGGGGGCTTTTATTTTGTTTCCTTTGATTTGTTTTGCTTATGGAAGAAGGAAAATGGTGGGGCCTAGAAGATGGAAGTAGTGTACGGCAAAGAAAAGAAAAAGAAGGGAAAAATCAAAAGAAAAGGGAAGAAATCATGAGAAGGAAGATATTTTTTTCCTAATGAAAGAGACACTTTTGTTGACTTTTCAATTGTTGACTTGGTCAACTTTCAAAAAAATAAAGACCTTTTTGTGTACATAATGAACTAATTAGGAAAAATTTGGAGAAAGATTAAGGAAATGAAGGGAAATATGAAGTGATTAATAAAAATAGATAATGAGATCTTCTATTAGGTATTTGTATCCTATATACACCATTTGATAAGCTACTTGGTATAATTGAGATGAAAAATAGCATTTAGGGTATTAAGGTTTACTACATTTAACCTAATCTCCAACTATACCTCTAACTCTAAGTAAGACTATCTGAATCATACACTTAAGAAATAAATGTAATCTATGATTCAATATCTTAGTTTCTAAGAGATCATTTAAGCATTCTAAATGTTTATGCATGATTGAGGGTTATCTTTAGTCGTTTACCGATGAAGTGGCAAAATATGGAGGACATATTATCACTTAGGGTTTTAGGGTAAATTATGGTGAATTAGTGCTTTTATATTCTCAAAGTTATAGTTTTAGGGTTCTTATGACTTTAAGGCACAATCTCTAATGTTTTTACATATTTAGGGTTTTATATATTCTTACGTGATTAAATCTTCGATTGTCATCTTAGGGTTTTGATGAGGTTTGAGGTTTTAGGGTCTTCGTACGCGGTTAGGGGTTCAATTGATGATTTAAGGTTTTTCGTATCCACTTTAGGTTTTGGATTGAGATTTTAATCGGTTCTAAATCTTACTGGCTCTTTTGAGTTTAGGAAATCATCTACAGTTTGGACGTTTGTTTTTATACTTAGAAAGCTAAATTCGTGAGGTTTACACCTACGTTCCTAACAAGTTGGACAACATGGTTTTACAATCGAGATTGCCTAAGTTCGTAATTTAAGGATTCTAATGAACTTGTAGAAAAATGTTAGACTATAAAAAGTCTATTTACTTGATTCTATGACAAAGGATGTCCAAATTTCCAAATCAACAGAAAACAACGACGCTTAATAAGCAAGCGCTTCTTTTGAGAAAGGCAAAAGATTTAGGATGAATAGGGAAATCTTCTAAAATAAGGCTTACTTGCCTTTACGACTAAGAGTAACAAGGATCCGTTTTCTAAGGGTTCATCGGAACATGTGAAATAACATTTGTTCTCAAGAAGATGAATTCTTCGATTTCTGTATCAAGCATAACCAGATTTGGAAATCGAGGCATAACAAAAACTCTTAAAAACAAGGCTCACTCGGCTTGTTCTTTCAGAATGTCAAGATCCATCATCTTATTCATAAAAAGTTTTTGAAGAATCCTAGCAACGTAAACAAAGGACAACATGATTTAACGATTTGGAAAATGCAAAGCTCTAATCCCCAAGAGCACCGCAGCTCCAAAATTGCATATGCATAATTCTAGAATAACGAATGCTCACGTCGGATGACTTACGTTCCCAACAAGATGGACAACTTGTTTTACTATCGAGATAGCCTAAATTCGTAATTTAAGGATTCTAAAAAACTTGTGAAAAAACGTTAGACTATAAAAAGTCGATTTACTTGATTCTGCGACTGAGGATGTCCAAATTTCCAAACCCGCAAGAAACAACGACGCTTAATGAGCAAGAGCTTCTTTCAAGAAAAGCCTAGGATTCGGGATGAATAAACAAATCTCCTAAAATAAGGATTACTTGCCTTCACCATTGAGAGTAACAAGGATCCGTTTTTAAGGGTTCATCAGAACATGTTAAATAACATATGTTCTCAGGAAGATGGATTCTTCGATTTCAGTATCATGCATAACCATATTTTGACATCGAAGCATAACTAAAACTGCTTAAAACAAGGCTCACTCCGCTTCATCTTTCAGAATGTCAAGATCCATCATCTTATTCATAAAAAGATTTTGAGGAATCCTAACAACGTAGAGAAAGGACAACCAGATTTAACGATTTAGAAAGTGCAAAGTTCTTATCCCCAAGAGCACCGCGGCTCCAAAATTACATATGCATCTTTCTAGAATAACGAATGCTCACGTCGGATGACCTACTTTACCAACAAGATGGACAACATGGTTTTACTATCGAGATAGCCTAAGTTCGTAATTTAAGGATTCCAATGAAATTGTAAAAAAGCATTAGACTATTAAAAGTCCATTTACTTGATTCTGCGACTAAGGATGTCCAAATTTGAAAATCCGCAGGAAACAATGACGCTTAATAAGTAAGAGCTTCTTTTGAGAAAAGCCTAGGATTCAGGATGAATAAATAAATCTCCTAAAATAAGGATTACTTACCTTCACGATTGAGAGTAACCAGGATGCATTTCTTGAGGGTTCATCGGAACACGTGAAGTAACATTTGTTCTCAAGAAGATGGATTCTTTGATTTCAGTATCAAGCATAACCAGATTAGAAATTTGAAGCATAACGAGAAATCCTAAAAACAAGGATCACTCGGCTTCTTCTTTCAAAATCTGAAGACCCATCATCTTATTCATAAAAAGTTTTTCAAGAATCCTAGCAACGTAGAGAAAGGACAACCTGATTTAACAATTTGGAAGATGCAAAGTTCTAATCCCCAAGAGCACCGCGGCTCTAAAATTGCATATGCATAATTCTAAAATAACGAATGCTCACGTCGGAGGACTTACGATCCCAACAAGATGGACAACTTGGTTTTACTATCGAGATTCCCTAAGTTCGTAGTTTAAGGATTCTAATGAACTCGTAGAAAAACGTTAGACTATAACAAGTCGATTTACATTATTCTGCGACGGAGGATGTCCAAATTTCCAAATCCGCAAGAAACAACGTCGCTTAATAAGCAAGTGCTTCTTTCTAGAAAAGCCTAGGATTCAGGATGAATAAACAAATCTCCTAAAATAAGGATTACTTGCCTTCACGATTGAGAGTAACAAGGATTCGTTTTCTAAGGGTTCATCGGAATAAGTGACATAACATTTGTTCTGAAGAAGAAGGATTCTTTGATTTCACTATGAAGCATAACCAGAATTAGAAATCAAAGCATAACGAAAACACCTAAAAACAAAGATCACTCGGCTTCTTCTTTCAGAATGTCAAGATCCATCATCATATTCATAAAATGCTTTTGAAGAATCTTACCAACGTTGAGAAAGGACAACCGGATTTAACAATTTGGAAAATGCAAAGTTCCTATCCCCAAGAGCACCGCGGCTCCAAAATTGCATATGCATCTTTCTAGAATAACGAATGCTTACTTCGGATGACCTACGTTCCCAATAAGATGGACAACATGGTTTTACTATTGAGATAGCCTAAGTTCGTAATTTAAGGATTCCAATGAACTTATGGAAAAACGTTAGACTATTAATAGTCCATTTACATGATTCTACAACTGAGCATGTCCGAATTTCAAAATCCACAGGAAACAAGGACACTTAACAAACAAGAGCTTCTTTCGAGAAAAGGCTAAGATTCAGCATGAATGAACAAATCACCTAAAATAAGGATTACTTCTCTTCACGATTGACAGTAACAAGGATCTGTTTTCTAAGGCTTCATCGGAACATGTGAAATAACATTTTTTCTCAAGATGATGGATTCTTTGATTTCAGTATCTAGCATAAGCAGATTTGGAAATCGAAGCATAAGGAAAACACCTAAAAACAAGGATCACTCGGCTTCTTCTTTCAGAATGTCAAGATCCATCATCATATTCATAAAATGTTTTTGAAGAATCCTACCAACGTAGAGAAAGGACAACCTGATTTAACGATTTATAAAATGCAAAGCTCCTATCCCCAAGAGCACCACGGCTCCAAAATTGCATATGCATCTTTCTAGAATAACGAAAGCTCACCTCAGATGACCTACGTTCCCAACAAGATGGACAACTTGGTTTTACTATTGAGATAGTCTAAGTTCATAATTTAAGGATTCCAATGAGCTTGTAGGAAAACGTTAGACTATAAAAAGTCAATTTACTTGATTCTGCGACTGAGGATGTCCAAATTTCCAAATCCGCAGAAAACAACGATGCTTAATCAGCAAGCGCTTCTTTCGAGAAAAGCCTAGGATTCAGGATGAATAAACAAATCTCTTAAAATAAAGATTACTTGACTTCACGATTGAGAGTAACAAGGATCCATTTTCAAAGGGTTCATCGAAACACGTGAAGTAACATTTGTTCTCAAGAAGATGGATTCGTTGATTTCAGTATCAAGAATAACCAGATTAGGAAATCGAAGTATAACGAAAACTCCTAAAAACAAGGATCACTCGGCTTCATCTTGACAGATGTCAAGATCCATCATCTTATTCATAAAAAGTTTTTGAAGAATCCTAGCAAAGTAGACAACGGAAAAACTGATTTAACGATATGGAAAATGCAAAGCTCTTATCCCCAAGAGCACCACGGCTCCAAAATTGTATTTGCATATTTCTAGAATAATGAATGCTCACGTCGGGTGACCTACATTCCCAACAAGATGGACAACTTGGTTTTACCATCGAGATAGCCTAATTTCGCAATGTAAGGAATCTAATAAACTTGTAGAAAAACGTTAGACTGTCAAAAGTCGATTTACTTGATTCTATGACTGAGGATGTCCAAATTTCAAAATCCATAGGAAACAACGACGCTTAATAAGCAAGCGCTTAATTCGAGAAAAACCTACAATTTAGGATGAATAATCAAATCTCCTAAAATAAGGATTACTTGCCTTCACGATTGAGAGTAACATGGATCCGTTTTCAAAGGGTTCATCGGAACACGTGAAGTAACATTTGTTCTCAAGAAGATGGATTCTTTGATTTTAGTATAATGCATAACCAGATTAAGAAATCGAAGCATAACGAAAAATCCTAAAAACAAGGATCACTCGGCTTCTTCTTTCTGAATGTCAAGATCCATCATCTTATTCATAAAAAGATTTTGAAGAATCCTGGCAAAGTAGACAAAGGAAAACTTGATTTAACGATTTGGAAAATACAAAGCTCTTATCCCCAAGAGCACTACAGCTCTAAAATTGCATATGCATAATTCTAAAATAACGAATGCTCACGTCGGATGACCTACGTTCCCAACAAGATGGACAACTTGGTTTTACTATCGAGATAGCCTAATTTCGCATGTAAGGAATCTAATGAACTTGTCGAAAAACGATAGACTATCAAAAGTCGATTTACTTGATTCTGCGATTGAGGATATCCAAATTTCCAAATCCGCGGGAAACAACGACGCTTAATAAGCAAGCGCTTCATTCGAGAAAAGCCAAGGATTCAGGATGAATAAACAAATCTCCTAAAATAAGGATTACTTACCTTCACGATTTAGAGTAACAAGGATCTGTTTTCTAAGGGTTCATCGGAACATGTGAAATAACATTTGTTCTCAAGAACATGGATTCTTTGATTTCAGTAACATGCATAACAAGAATTGGAATACGAAGCATAACAAAATCTCCTAAAAGTAAGGATTACTCGGCTTCTTTTTTGAGAATGTCAAGATCTGTGATCTTATTCGTAAAAAGTTATTGAAGAATCCTAGCAACGTAGAAAAAAGACAACTTGATTTAACGATTTGGAAAATGCAAAGTTCTTATCCCCAAGAGCACCGCGGCTCCAAAATAGCATATGCATCTTTCTAGAATAACGAATGCTCACGTCGGATGACCTGCATTCCTAACAAGATCAACAACTTGGTTTTACTAATGAGATAGCCTGAGTTCGTAATTTAAGGATTCTAATGACCTTGTAGAAAAACGATAGACTATAAAAGGTCGATTTACTTGATTTTGCGACTGAGGATGTCCAAATTTCCAAATCTGCAGGAAACAATGATGCTTAATCAGCAAGTGCTTCTTTCGAGAAAAGCCTAAGATTCAGGATGAACAAACAAATCTCCTAAAATAAGGATTACTTGCCTTCACGATTGAGAGTAACAAGGATCCGTTTTCAAAGAGTTCATCGGAACACGTGAAGTAACATTTGTTCTCAAGAGGATAGACTCTTTGATTTCAGTATCAAGCATAACCAGATTAGGAAATCGAAGCATAACGAAAACTCCTAAAAACAAGGATTACTCGGCTTCTTCTTTCAGAATGTCAAGATCCATCATCTTATTCATAAAAAGTTTTTGAAGAATCCTAACAAAGTAGATAAAGGAAAACTTGATTTAACGATTTGGAAAATACAAAGCTCTTATCCCCATGAGCACCACGTCTCCAAAATTGCATATGCATCTTTCTAGAATAACGAATGCTCATGTCGGGTGACCTACGTTCCCAACAAGATGGACAACTTGGTTTTACTATCGAGATAGCCTAATTTCGCAATGTAAGGAATCTAATGAACTTGTAGAAAAACGTTAGACTATTAAAAGTCGATTTACTTGATTCTATGACTAAGGATGTCCAAATTTCAAAATCCGCAAGAAACAAGGACGCTTAATAAGCAAGCGCTTCATTCGAGAAAAGCCTACAATTCGGGATGAATAAACAAATCTCCCAGAATAAGGATTACTTGCCTTCACGATTGAGAGTAACAAGGATCCGTTTTCAAAGGGTTCATCGGAACACGTGAAGTAACATTAGTTCTCAAGAAGATGGCTTCCTCGATTTTAGTATAAAGGATAACTAGATTAGGAAATCGAAGCATAACGAAAACTGCTGAAAGCAAGGATCACTCGGCTTCTTCTTTCAGAATGTCAAGATCCATCATTTTATTCATAAAAAGTTTTTGAAGAATCTTAGCAAAGTAGACAAAGGGAAACCTGATTTAACGATTTGGAAAATGGAAAGCTCTTATCCCCAAGAGCACCACGGCTCCAACATTGCATATGCATCTTTCTAGAATAACGAATGCTCATGTCGGATGACCTACGTTCCCAACAAGATCGACAACTTGGTTTTACTAACGAGATAGCCTATGTTCGTAATTTAAGGATTCTAATGAACTTGTAGATAAACATTAGACTATAAAATGTCGATTTACTTGATTCTGCGACTTACGATGTCGAAATTTCCAAATCCGCAGGAAACAACGACGCTTAATATGTAAGCGCTTCTTTCGAGAAAAGCCTAGGATTCAGGATGAATAAACAAATCTCATAAAATAAGGATTACATGCCTTCACGATTAAGAGTAACAAGGATCCGTTTTTAGAGGATTCATCGAAACATGTGAAATAAATTTTGTTCTCAAGAAGATGAATTCCTCGATTTCAGTATCAAGGAAAACCAAATTTGGAAATCGAAGCATAACGAAAACTCCTAAAAACAAGGATCACTCGGCTTCTTCTTTCAGAATGTCAAGATCCATCATCCTATTCATAAAAAGTTTTTGAAGAATCCTAGCAACGTAGACAAAGGACAACTTGATTTAACGATTTGGAAAATGCAAAGTTCTAATCCCCAAGAGCATCGTGGCTCTAAAATTGCATATGCAACTTTCTAGCATAACAAATGCTCACGTCGGCTAACCTACGTTCCCAACAAGATAGACAACTTGGTGTTACTATTGAGATTGCCTAAGTTCATAATTTAAGGATTCAAATGAACCTGTAAAAAAACGTTAGACTATAAAAAGTCGATTTACTTGATTCTGCAATTGAGGATGTCTAAATTTCAAAATCCGTAGGAAACAACGACGCTTAATAGGTAAGCGCTTCTTTCGAGAAAAGCCTAGGATTCAGGATGAATAAACAAATCTCCTAAAATAAGGATTACTTTGTAAACCCCGCGAATTTAACTTTCTAAGTATAGAAACAAACATCTAAACTGTAGATAATTTCCCGAACTCAAAAGAGCTAATGAGATTTAAAACCAAAAAAAAAAATCTCAATTCAAAACCTAAAGTGGATATGAAGACCCATAAATCATCAATTGAATCCTTAACTACATACGAAGACCCTAAAACCTCGAACCTTATCAAAACCCTAAGATGACAATCGAAAATTTAATCGCGTAAGAATATATAAAACCCTAAATGTGTAAAAACATTAGAGATGGTGCCTTAAAGTAATAAGAACCCTAAAACCATAACTTTAAGGACAACAAAGCACTAATTCACCATAATTTACCTTAAAACCCTAAGTGATAATATATCCTCCATATTTTGCCATTTCATCGGTAAACGACTGAAGATAACCCTCAATCATGCATAAACATATAGAATGCTTAAATGATCCCTTAGAAACTAAGATAATGAATCATAGATTACATTTATGTCTTAAGTATATGATTAGGATAGTCCCACTTAGAGTTAAGGGTATAGTTGGAGATTAGGTTAAATGTAGTAAACCTTAATACCCTAAATGACATTTTTCATCTCAATTATACTAAGAAGTTTACCAAATGATGTTTATAGGTTATAAATACTTAAAGTAAGATCTCATCATCTACTCTTACTAATCAATTCATCAAATACCTCATTTCTTCTCATTTCCTTCATTTTTCCCTTAATTACTACATTATGTGTACAAAATTACATAAGCTTAAGGAATGTTGACCAAGATAATGCATGTTGACCAAGGTCAAAATGTTGACCAAGTCAACACTTTGAAAAAGTCAACAAAAGACTAAAGAGATAAAGAAAATATCTCTTACTTAATGATGGCTTTTCTTTTCTTCCTTTTTGATTTTTTTCTCCTCCTTCTCTCTTCAATTGCCGTCCACAATTTCTCCCCTCTAGGTCCCACCGTTTGCCTTCTTCCATAAGCAAAACAAAACAAAAGAAATCAAACAAAAATTCCCTTCCATTGCCGTGAGCATCTTCTTCCTCTTTTACCTTCACAATTTCATTTTTGTCTCCATAACTCCAACACAATTAAAGGTATGTATCTAAGTTACTTATCTTGTTTTATCTCCTTCATTAGTTAGTTAATTAGATAGATTAGATAAGTAATTATGTGTTTAGTGTTGTCTTGAAGAAAAGAGCACAAATTTCTCCTCTTTAAGTGTAGAAATCTAGGAATTATGAAGAAGAAGAAAGGAAAACATGAATATGTGCTCAAAGAATGTGTACATGAGGTAAACCGAAAAGAAGGGAAGCAAGAGGAGCATGGCACATGAATATTTTCCATGTACATAACCTAAATTAAAACAAAACCTAACCATACATACTTATACTACACTAATCACACACTTAAGAACATAAAAGAATGGAATTAGGAAGCTTTTCTTAAGGAAAATATTAGGCATACGAATTTTTGTATAAAAATACGTATATGACCGTATAGGTATATGAGTAGGAATACATGTATAAGTACGGTATAAGTATATGTATACGTATAAGTATATGTATGTATAAGGTATATGTACATAAGTATAAGTATAAGGCATATGTACATAAGTATAAGTAAAGGACAAATGTACATAAGACATGTACATATGACATAAGCGTAAGGTAATGCTTATGTAATTAAATGATGAGGTAAGTGATGAGGTAAGCACATGATGACATAAGCAATGACATAAGCAAATGATGATGTAAGCATGACATAAGCATGGATTATAAACTAAGAAAAGAAGAAGAGAGTAACATAATTAGGATCCTAAATTAGTAAACCCTAATATACTTTCTAAATTGGATTATACTTAATTAAGTACATGAATTAGTAATAGTAAAGTAAAATCCTCTAAGTATAAGGATCTAAGAGTTAACTAACTCATTAAGTATAAATATAAGTAATAAGAGTAATTAAGTTTTCATAGTTAAAATTTCTCTAAATTTAGTTCATATCGTAAAACACCGGTCTTAACGTCCAAAACAGACTTTTAGTTGACTAAGGAGTCTGAATTCTCAGAACACTAATAAGGTTTACCATTTTGATTTAGGCGTTCGATATCGAGTCTTGGAAACCTTGAAAGCTTGGAGAATGAGCAATAATCCAGGTGAGGGAATTCTGATGACCTGCTACTTGCTTGTGCGTGTTATTTGTATGATGTTTTGTTGTTTGCTATTGCTTGTATGTTTGAATAACTGTTCTGTTTGTGTGCCATCATCTGTGTGATCACATTTTTTTTAAATTGATAAATATAAATGTCTGACCCAAATAACCAGTTCAACTCGTCGCATGTCTATGACTTGATAAAGGTATGAATGGAGAGTGCTAGCCTTGCAAAAATCTTAAGAAAAGTATTTTTGGCAAAAGCTTTTCTAACCTTAAACAAATTTTTACATGATCGCTGTAAAGGCTTGTGAAGCCATAAATAGTATTTTTAACGTTAAGGCAAAGTTAGCATGGGTTCTCCAATTGATAGCGAGAGGACTCGCTTTATTGTGCCTGAAAGGCCTTGGTTATTTTTTTGGTTACGAGAGGACTCGCATGTTTGTGCCCGAGTGGCCTTGGAGGGTGGATAGTCCTAATTCGGACTCCCCCTATTTGGATTGAAACTCTTTTCTCGGCTAGGGTAATAGTCGAGTTTTGCCTAGTGGGGTGGTGCCCCTAGGTAGCCTCTGCGGGTAAGCTGAGGTGCCCTGTGCGGGTAAGTACAGGGGATAATCGAAGTGTGGACGACGTAATTCTACACCTTCCATAGTTCCGGACTCCTATGGATGTGTTGCTTGCATTCATCACGCCTGCATTCATTATGTATGTAGATAGCTTGCTTGCATGTGTGATAATAATATGTGAAAACTTGCTTGACCGGTAGTGGTGAGGAATGAACTCACTGAGCTGCTTTATGCTTATTCCCCCTTAGTTTTCTTTGCAGGTCTACACACGATGGGATTGGGATATGTCTCGAGTGCTGAGTGCGAGATGAAGATGTGTACATTAGTGTTAGGATTAGTTGAGATTTTTATAGGTAATACATAAAGACTCTTTGTAGAAAATATTCACATGTTAGAATTTAATATAATTTAATTCTACCTACGGTTTTATAATGTTGGTAATCCTGTCTTATTATTTGGTAGGGGATACCGATTCTCTGCGGTTCTGAGGAACTGTGGGATACCGGATATCCACAGTTATTTATAATTATATATTATGTCATGTTATAATAAATTAATTACTTGAAAATCATTAACCTTAGTGAGTAATTATTTAAAGTCTTGCAATCTCTGACTTGCAAGGCGGTTTTCATATCATGGGTGTATACATGTTATGAAAATTTTAGGTAATCCTACTAGGCCCCCTTTAGGGTCCTGACATACTTGACTTCACGATTGAGAGTAACAAGGATCCATTTTTTAAGGGTTCATTGCAACACGTGAAGAAAACATTTGTTCCCAAGATGATGGATTCTTTGATTTCAATAGCAAGCATAACCAGATTAGGAAATCGAAGCGTAACGAATACTCCTAAAAACAAGGATCACTCGACTTCTTCTTTTAGAATGTCATGATCCATCATCTTATTCATAAAAAGTTTTTGAAGAATCCTAGCAAAGTAGACAAAGGACAACCTGAGATAACGATTCGGAAGATGCAAAGTTCTAATCCCCAAGTGCACCGCGGCTCCAAAATTGAGTATGCATCATTCTAGAATAACGAATGCTCACTTCGAAGGACTTACGTTGCCAACAAGATGGACAACTTGGTTTTACTATCGAGATCGCCTAAGTTCGTAATTTAAGGACACTAATGAACTTGTAGAAAAAAATTAGACTATAAAAAGTCGATTTACTTGATTCTGCGATTGAGGATGTCCGAATTTCCAAATCTGCAGGAAACAATGACGCTTAATATGCAAGTGCTTCATTCTAGAAAAACCAAGGATTCAGGATGAATAAACAAAGGGTTCATCAGAACATTTGAAATAACATTTGTTCCTAAGAAGATAGATTCTTTGATTTCACAATCAAGCATAACCAGAATTGGAAATCGAAGCGTAACGAATACTCATAAAAACAAGGATCACTCGACTTCTTCTTTCAGAATGTCAAGATCAGTCATCTAATTCATAAAATGTTTTTGAAGAATCCTAGGAACGTAGACAACGGACAACCTGATTTAACGATTTGGAAAATGCAAAGTTCTAATCCCCAAGAGCATCGCGGCTCCAAAATTGCATATGCATCTTTCTAGAATAAGGAATGCTCACATTGGATGACCTACGTTCCTAACTGGATGGACAACTTGGTTTTACTATCGAGATTGCCTAAGTTCATAATTTAAGGATTCTAATGAACTTGTAGAAATATGTTAGACTATAAAAAAGTCGATTTACATGATTCTGCGATTGAGGATGTCCAAATTTTCAAATCCACAAGATACAACAACGCTTAATAAATAAGCGCTTCATTCGAGAAAAGCCTAAGATTCTAGATGAATAAACAAGTCTCTTAAAATAAGGATTACTTACCTTTACGATTGAGAGTAATAAGGATCCGTTTTCAAAGGGTTCATCGAAACATGTGAAATAACATTTGTTCTCAAGAACATGGATTCTTTGATTTCAGTAACAAGCATAACCAGAATTGGAATACGAAGCATAACAAAATCTCCTAAAAACGAAGCTCACTCGGCTTCTTCTTTCGGAATGTCATGATCCATCATCTTATTCATAAAACGATTTCGAAGAACCTTAGCAACGTAGAGAAAGGACAACCTGATTTAACGATTTGGAAAATGCAAAGTTCTTATCCCCAAGAGCACCACGGCTCCAAAATTGCATATGCATCTTTCTAGAATAACGAATGCTTACGTTGAATGACTTACGTTCCCAACAAGATGGACAACTTAGTTTTACTATCGAGATAGCCTAATTTTGTAATTCAAGGATTCTAATGAACTTGTAGAAAAACGTTAGACTATAAACAGTCCATTTACTTGATTTTGCAACTGAGGATGTCCAAATTTCCAAATCCGTAGGAAACAACGACGCTTAATCAGCAAGCACTTCTTTCGAGAAAAGCCTAGGATTCAGGATGAATAAACAAATCTCCTAAAATAAGGATTACTTGCCTTCACGATTGAGAGTAACCTGGATGCGTTTTTTGAGGGTTCATCGGAACACATGAGGTAACATTTGTTCTCAAGAAGATGGATTCTTTGATTTCAGTATCAAGCACAACCAGATTAGGAAATCGAAGCATAACCAAAACTCTTAAAAACACGGCTCACTCAGCTTCTTCTTTCAGAATGTCAAGATCCATCATCTTATTCATAAAAGGTTTTTAAAGAATCCTAGCAATGCAGACAAAGGACAACATGATTTAACGATTTGGAAAATGCAAAGTTCATACACCCAAGAGCATCGCGGCTCCAAAATAGCATATGCATCTTTCTAGAATAACGAATGCTCACGTCGGATGACTTACGTACCCAACAAGATGGACAACTTGGTTTTACTATCGAGATAGCCTAAGTTCGTAATTTAAGGATTCTAATGAACTTGTAGAAAAATGTTAGACTATAAAATGTTAATTTACTTGATTCTGCGACTGTGGATGTCCAAATTTCCAAATCCGAAAGAAACAACGACGCTTAATAAGTAAGCGCTTCTTTCGAGAAAAGCATAGGATTCAAGATGAATAAACAAATCTCCTAAAATAAGGATTACTTGCCTTCACGATTGAGAGTAACAAGGATCCATTTTCAAAGGGTTCATCCGAACATGTCAAATAACATTTGTTCTCAAGAAGATGGATTCTTCGATTTCAGTATAAAGCATAACCAAATTTGGAAATCGAAGAATAACGAAAACTCCTAAAAATAAGGATCACTAGGCTTCTTCTTTCAGAATGTCAAGATCCATCATCTTATTCATAAAAAGTATTTGAAGAATCCTAGCAACGTAAACAAAGGACAACATGATTTAACGATTTAGAAAATGCAAAGTTCTTATTCCCAAGAGCACCGCGGCTCTAAAATTGCATATACATCTTTCTAGAATAACGAATGCTCACGTCGGATAACCAACGTTCCCAACAAGATAGACAACTTGGTTTTACTATCGAGATAGCCTAAGTTCATAATTAAAGGATTCTTGTGAACTTGTAGAAAAACGTTAGACTATAAAATGTCGATTTACTTGATTCTACGACTGAGGATGTCCAAATTTCAAAATCCGCAGGAAACAAGGACGCTTAATAAGCAAGAGCTTCTTTCATGAAAATCCTAGGATTCAGGATGAATAAACAAATCTCATAAAATAAGGATTACTTACCTTCACGATTCATAATAACCTTAATGCGTTTTTCGAGGGTTCATCGGAACACATGAAGAAAACATTTGTTCTCAAGAAGATGGATTCTTTGATTTCAGTATCAAGCATAACCAGATTAGGAAATCGAAGTGTAACGAATACTCCTAAAAACAAGGATCACTCGGCTTCTTCTTTTAGAATGTCATGATCCATCATTTTATTCATAAAAAGTTTTTAAAGAAACCTAGTAAAGTAGACAAAGGACAACCTGATTTAACTATTTGGAAGATGCAAAGTTCTAATCCCCAAGAGCACCGCGGCTCCAAAATTGCATATGCATCATTCTAGAATAACGAATGCTCACGTTAGATGGCTTACATTCCCAACAAGACGGACAACTTGGTTTTACTATCGAGATTACCTAAGTTCGTAATTTAAGGATTCTAATGAACTTGTAGAAAAAAATTAGATTATAAAAAGTCGATTTACTGGATTTTGCGATTGAGGATGTCCAAATTTCGAAATCCTTAGGAAATAACGACGCTTTATAAGCAAGCGCTTCATTCGAGAAATGCCAGGGATTCAGGATGAATAAATAAATCTCCTAAAATATGGATTATTTACCTTCACGATTGAGACTAACCAGGATGCGTTTTATGAGGGTTCATCGGAACAGGTGAAGAAAACATTTCTTATGAAGAAGATGGATTCTTTGATTTCAGTATCAAGCATAACCAGATTAGGAAATGGAAGCGTAACAAATACTCCTAAAAATAAGGATCACTCGGCTTCTTCTTTGAGAAATTCTAGATCTAACATCTTATTCATAAAAAGTTTTTGAAGAATCCTAGCAATGTAAATAAAGGTCCACCTGATTTAATGATTTGGATGATGCAAAGTTCTAATCCCCAAGAGCACCGCGGCTCCAAAATTGCATATGCATCATTCTAGAATAACGAATGCTCATGTTGGATGACTTACGTTCCCAACAAAATCGACAACTTGGTTTTACTATCAAGATTGCCTAAGTTCGTAGTTTAAGGATTCTAATGAACTTGTAGAAAATAATTAGACTATAAAAAGTCGATTTACTTGATTCTGCAATTGAGGATGTCTAAATTTCCAAATCCGCAGGAAACAATGACGCTTAATAAGCAAGCGCTTCATTTGAGAAAAGCTAAGGATTCAGGATGAATAAACAAATCTCTTAAAATAAGGATTACTTGCCTTCACGATTGAGAGTAACAAGGATTCGTTTTCTAAGGGTTCATCGGAACAAGTGACATAACATTTGTTCTGAAGAAGATGGATTCTTTGATTTCACTATCAAGCATAACCAGAATTGGAAATCAAAGCATAACGAAAACTCCTAAAGACATGGATCACTCGGCTTCTTCTTTGAGAATTTCTAGATCAATCATCTTATTCATAAAAAGTTTTTGAAGAATCCTTGCAACGTAGACAATGGTCTACCTGATTTAACGATTTGGATGATGCAATGCTCTAATCGCCAAGAGCATCATGGCTCTAAAATTGCATATGCATCATTCTAGAATAACGAAAGCACATGTCGGATGACCTACGTTCCCAACAAGATGGACAACTTGGTTTTACTATCGAGATTGCCTAAGTTCGTAATTTAAGGATTCTAATGAGCTTATAAGAAAACGTTTGACTATAAAAAGTCAATTTACTTGATTCTACGACGAAGGTTGTTGAAATTTCCAAATCCACAGGAAACAAGCACGCTTAATAAGCAAGAGCTTCTTTTAAGAAAAACCTAGGATTCAGGATGAATAAACAAATCTCGTAAAATAAGGATTACTTACTTTCATGTTTCAGAGTAACCTGGATGCATTTTTTGAGGGTTCATCGGAACACATGAAGTAACATATGTTCTCAAGAAGATGGACTCTTTGATTTCAGTATCAAGCATAACTAGATTGGGAAATCGAAGCATAACAAAAACTCCTAAGAACAAGGATCACTCGGCTTCTTTTTTCAGAATGTCAAGATCTATCATCTTATTCATAAAAAGTATTTGAAGAATCCTAGCAACATAGACTAAGGTCCACCTGATTTAACGATTTGGATGATGCAATGTTCTAATCCCCAAGAGCACCGCAGCTCTAAAATTGCATATGAATCATTCTAGAATAACGAAAGCTCACGTCGGATAACCTACATTCCCAACAAGATGGACAACTTGGTTTTACTATCAAGATTGCCTAAGTTTGTAATTTAAGGGTTCTAATGAGCTTGCAGGAAAACGTTAGACTATAAAATGTGGACTTATTTGATTCTACGAATGAGGATGTCTAAATTTCCAAATCCGCTGGAAACAACGACGCTTAATAAGTAAGCGCTTCTTTCAAGAAAATCCTAGGATTCAGGATGAATAAACAAATCTCCTAAAACAAGGATTACTTACCTTCACGATTGAGAGTAACAACGATCCGTTTTCTAAGGGTACATCGGAAAATGTGAAATAACATTTGTTCTCAAGAAGATGGATTCTTCGATTTCAGTATCAAGGACAACTAGATTGGGAGAGCGAAGCATGACGAAAACTCCTAAAAACAAGGATCACTCGGCTTCTTCTTTCGGAATGCCAAGATCCATCATCTTATTCATAAAAATTTTTTGAAGAATCCTTGCAAAGTAGACAAAGGAAAACATGATTTAACGATTTGGAACATACAAAGCTCTTATCCCCATGAGCACCACGGCTCCAAAATTGCATATGCATCTTTCTAGAATAACGAATGCTCACGTCGGGTGACCTACGTTCCCAACAAGATAGACAACTTGGTTTTACTATCGAGATAGCCTAATTTTGCAATGTAAGGAATCTAATGAACTTGTCCAAAAACGTTACACTATCAAAAGTCGATTTACTTGATTCTATGATTGAGGATGTCCAAATTTCAAAATCTGCAGGAAACAAGGACGCTTAATAAGCAAGCGCCTCTTTCATGAAAAACCTAGGATTCAAGATAAATAAACAAATCTCGTAAAATAAGGATTACTTACCTTCACGATTGAGACTAACTAGGATGCGTTTTTTGAGGGTTCATCAGAACACGTGAAGAAAACATTTGTTCTCAAGAAGATGGATTCTTTGATTTCAGTATCAAGCATAACCAGATTTCGAAATGGAAGCATAACGAATACTACTAAAAACAAGGATCACTCGGCTTCTTCTTTCAGAATGTCATGATCCATCATCTTATTCATAAAAAGTTTTTGAAGAATCCTAGCAAAGTAGACAAAGGACAACCTGATTTAACTATTTGGAAGATGCAAAGTTCTAATCCCCAAGAGCACCGCGGCACCAAAATTGCATATGCATCATTCTAGAATAACGAATGCTCACGTCGGAGGACTTATGGTCCCAACAAGATGGACAACTTGGTTATACTATTAAGATTACCTAAGTTCGTAATTTAAGGATTCTAATGAACTTATAGAAAAAAATTAGACAATAAAAAGTCGATTTATAGGATTCTGCGATTGAGGATGTCCGAATTTCCAAATCCGCAGGAAACAACGACGCTTAATAAGCAAGCGCTTCATTCGAGAAAGGCCACGGATTCAGGATGAATAAACAAATCTCCTAAAATAAGGATTACCTGCCTTCACAATTAAGAGTAACAAGGATTTGTTTTCTAAGGATTCATCGGAACATGTGAAATAACATTTGTTCTCTAGAAGATGGATTCTTTGATTTCACAATCAAGCATAACCAAAATTGGAAATCAAAGCGTAACGAATACTCCTAAAAACAAGGATCACTCGGCTTCTTCTTTCAGAATGTCAAGATCAGTCATCTCATTCATAAAATGTTTTTAAAGAATCCTAGCAACGTAGAGAAAGGACAACCTGATTTAACGATTTAGAAAATATAAAGTTCTTATCCCCAAGGGCACCGCGGCTCCAAAATTGCATATGCAGCTTTCTAAAATAACGAATGCTCACGTCGAATGACCTATGTTCCTAACAAGATTAACAACTTGGTTTTACTATCAAGATTGCCTAACTTCGTAATTTAAAGATTCTAATGAACTTGTAGAAAAACGTTAGACTATAAAAAGGTCAATTTACTTGATTCTGCGACTGAGGATGTCTGAATTTCCCAATCGGCAGCATACAACGACGCTTAATAAGCAAGCGCTTCATTCGAGAAAAGCCTAGGATTGAGGATGAATAAACAAGTCTCCTAAAATAAGGATTACTTGCCTTCACGATTGAGAGTAACAAGGATCCGTTATCTAAGGGTTCATCGGAACATGTGAAATAACATTTCTTCTCAAGAAGATGGATTCTTTGATTTCAGTAACAATCATAACCAGAATTGGAATTCGAAGCATAACAAAATCTCCGAAAAGCAAGGATTACTCAGCTTCTTCTTTGAGAATGTCAAGATCGGTGATCTTATTCGTAAAAAGTTTTTGAAGAATCCTAGCAACGTAGAGAATAGACAACCAGATTTAATGATTTGGAAAAAGCAAAATTCTTATCCCCAAGAGGACCGCGGCTCCAAAATTGCATATGCATCTTTCTAGAATAATGAATGCTCAAGTCGGATGACCTACGTTCCCAATAAGATAGACAACTTGGTTTTACTATCGAGATTGACTAAGTTCGTAATTTAAGGATTCTAATGAACTTGTAGAAAAACGTTAGCCTATGAAAGGTTGATTTACATGATTCTGCGACTAAGGATGTTTGAATTTCCAAATCCGCAGGATACAACGATGCTTAATAAGCAAGCGCTTCATTCGAGAAAAGCCTAGGATTCAGGATGAATAAACAAGTCTCCTAAAATAAGGATTACTTGCTTTCACAATTGTGAGTAACAAGGATCCGTTTTGAAAGGGTTCATCGGAACATGTGAAATAACATTTGTTCTCAAGAAGATGGATTCTTTGATTTCAGTAACAAGCATAACCAGAATTGGAATTCGATGCATAACAAAATCTCCTAAAAGCAAGGATTACTCGGCTTCTTCTTTGAGAATGTCAAGATCGGTGATCTTATTCGTAAAAACTTTTTGAAGAATCCTAACAACATAGAGAGAAGACAACCAGATTTAACAATTTGGAAAATGCAAAGTTCTTATCCTCAAAGAGCATCGCGGCTCCAAAATTGCATATGCATCATTCTAGAATAACGAATGCTCACATCGAATGACCAACGTTCCCAACAAGATGGACAACTTGGTTTTACTATCGAGATAGCCTAAGTTCATAATTTAAGGATTCTAGTGAACTTGTAGAAAAACGTTAGACTATAAAAAGTTGATTTACTTGATTCTGCGATTGAGGATGTCCAAATTTCAAAATTCGCAGGAAACAAGGACGCTTAATAAGCAAGAGCTTCTTTCGAGAAAAACCTAGGATTCGGGTTGAATAAACAAATCTCGTAAAAAAAGGATTACTTACCTTCACGACTTAGAATAACCTTGATGCGTTTTATGAGGGTTCATCGGAACACGTGAAGAAAACATTTGTTCTCAAGAAGATGGACGCTTTGATTTTAGTATCAAGCATAACCAGATTAGGAAATCGAAGCATAACGAAAACTCCTAAAAACAAGGATCACTCGGCTTCTTTTTTCGAAATGTCATAATCCATCATCTTATTCATAAAAAGTTTTTGAAGAATCCTAGCAAAGTAGATAAAAGACAACCTGATTTAACGATTTGGAATATGCAAAGTTCTAATCCACTAGAGCACTGCGACTCCAAAATTGCATATGCATCATTCTAGAATAACGAATGCTCACGTCGGATGACATACGTGCCCAATAAGATGGACAACTTGGTTTTACTATTGAGATTGCCTAAGTTCGTAATTTAAGGATTCTAATGAACTTGTAGAAAAACGTTAGACTATCAAAAGTCGATTTACTTGATTCTGCAACTGAGGATGTCAAAATTTCAAAATTTGCAGGAAAAAAGGACGCTTCATAAGCAAGCGCTTCATTCGAGAAAAGGCTACGATTCAGCATGAATAAACAAATCTCCTAAAATAAGGATTACTTACCTTTACGATTGAGACTAACTAGGATGCGTTTTTTGAGGGTTCATCGGAACACGTGAAGAAATAATTTGTTCTCAAGAAGATGGATTCTTTAATTTCAGTATCAAGCATAACCAGATTAGGAAATCAAAGCATATCTAATACTCCTAAAAATAAGGATCACTCAGCTTCTTCTTTCAGAATGTCATGATCCATCATCTTATTCATAAAAAGTTTTTGAAGAATCCTAGCAAAGTAGACAAAGGACAACCTGATTTAACTATTTGGAAGATGCAAAGTTCTAATCCCCAAGAGCATTGCGGCTCCAAAATTGCATATGCATCATTCTAGAATAATGAATGCTCACGTCGGAGGACTTACGTTCCCAAAAAGATGGACAACTTGGTTTTACTATCGAGATTGCCTAAGTTCGTAATTTAAGGATTTTAATGAACTTATAGAAAAAAATTAGACTATAAAAAGTCGATTTACTTGATTCTGCGATTGAGGATATCTGAATTTCCAAATCCGCAGGAAACAACGACGCTTAATAAGCAAGCACTTCATTCGAGAAAAGCCAAGGATTCAGGATGAATAAACAAATCTCCTAAAATAAGAATGACCTGCCTTCACGATTCAGAGTAACAAGGATCCGTTTTCTAAGGGTTTATCGGAACATGTGAAATAACATTTGTTCTCAAGAAGATGGATTCTTTGATTTCACAATCAAGGATAACCAGAATTGGAAATCGAAGCGTAACGAATACTCCTAAAAACATGGATCACTCGGCTTCCTCTTTCGGAATGACAAGATCGGTCATCTTATTCATAAAATGTTTTTGAAGAATCCTACCAACGTAGATAAAGGACAACCTGATTTAACGATTTGGAAAATGCAAAGTTCTTATCCCCAAGAGCACTGCGGCTCCAAAAGTGCATATACATCTATCTAAAATAATGAATGCTCACGTCGGATGACCTACGTTCCCAACAAGATGGACAACATGGTTCTACAATTGAGATTGCCTAAGTTCGTAATTTAAGGATTCTAATGAACTTGTAGAAAAACGTTAGTTTATGAAAAGGTCGATTTACTTGATTTTGCGACTTAGGATGTCCGAATTTCCAAATCCGCAGGATACAACGACGCTTAATAAGCAAGCGCTTCATTCCAGAAAAGCCTAGGATTCAAGATGAATAAACAAGTCTCCTAAAAGAAGGATTACTTGCCTTCACGATTGAGAGTAACAAGGATCCGTTTTCAAAGAGTTCATCGGAACATGTGAAACAACATTTGTTCTCAAGAAGATGGATTCTTTGATTTGAGTAACAAGCATAACCAGAATTGGAATTCGAAGCATAACAAATCTGTTAAAGTAAGGATTACTTACCTTCACGATTGAGACTAACCAGGATGCATTTTTTGAAGGTTCATCGGAACACGTGAAGAAATCATTTGTTCTCAAGAAGATGGATTCTTTCATTTCAGTATCAAGCATAACCAGATTAGGAAATCGAAGAGTAACGAATACTCCCAAAAACAAGGATTACTCGGCTTCTTCTTTTAGAATGTCATGATCCATCATCTTATTCATAAAATGTTTTTGAAGAATCCTAGCAAAGTAGACAAAGGGCAACCTGATTTAACTATTTGGAAGATGCAAAGTTCTAATCCCCAGGAGCACCGCGGCTCCAAAATTGCATATGCATCATTCTAGAATAACGAATGCTCACGTCGGAGGACTTACGTTCCCAACAAGGTGGACAACTTGGTTTTACTATCGAGATTGCCTATGTTCTTAATTTAAGGATTCAAATAAACTTGTAGAAAAAATTAGACTATAAAAAGTTGATTTACGTGATTTTGTGATTGAGGATGTCCGAATTTCCAAATCTGTAGGAAACAACGATGCTTAATAAGCAAGCGCTTTATTTGAGAAAAGCCAAGGATTTAGGATGAATAAACAAATCTCCTAAAATAAGAATGACCTGCCTTCATGATTGAGAGTAACAAGGATCCGTTTTCTATGGGTTCATCGGAACATGTTAAAAATTATTTGTTCTCAAGAAGAAGGATTCTTTGATTTCACAATCAAGCATAACCAGAATTGGAAATCGAAGCGTAACGAATACTCCTAAAAACAAGGATCACTCGGTTTCTTCTTTCAAAATGTCAAGATCGGTCATCTTATTCATAAAATGTTTTTGAAGAATCCTACCAACGTAGAGAAAGGACAACCTGATTTAACGATTTGGAAAATGCAAAGTTCTTATCCCCAAGAGCACTGCGGCTCTAAAATCGCATATGCATCTTTCTAGAATAACTAATGCTCACGTCGAATGACCTACGTTCCCAATAAGATGGACAACTTGGTTTTACTATCGAGATTGCCTAAGTTCATAATTTAAGGATTCTAATGAACTTATAGAAAAACGTTAGACTATAAAAAAGTCGATTTACTTGATTTTGCGATTGAGGGTGTCCGAATTTCCAAATCTGTAGGATACAACGACGCTTAATAAGTGAGCGCTTCATTCGAGAAAAGCCTAGGATTGAGGATGAATAAACAAGTCTTCTAAAATAAGGATTACTTAACTTCACGATTCAGAGTAACTTGGATGCGTTTTTTGTCGGTTCATCCCAATACGTGAAGTAACAATTGTTCTCAAGAAGATGGACTCTTTGATTTCAGTATCAAGCAAAATCGGATTTGCAAATCGAAGCATTACGAAAACTCCTAAAAAGAAGGCTCACTCAGCTTCTTCTTTCAAAATGTCAAGATCCACAATCTTATTCATGAAAAGTTTTTGAAGAATCCTAGCAACGTAGACAGAGGACAACAGGATTTAACGATTTGGAAAATGCAAAGCTCTTATTCCCAAGAGCACTGCGACTCCAAAATTGCATATGCAATTTTCTATAATAATGAATGCTTACATCGGATGACCTACGTTCCCAACAAGATGGACAACTTGGTTTTACTATCGAGATAGCCTAAGTTCGTAATTTAAGGATTCTAATGAACCTGTAGAAAAATGCTAAACTATAAAAAGTCGATTTACTTGATTTTGTGACGGAGGCTGTCCGAATTTCCAAATCCACAGGATACAACGATGCTTAATAAGCAAGCGCTTCATTCGAGAAAAGCCTAGGATTCAGGATGAATAAACAAATCTCTTAAAATAAGGATTACTTGCCTTCACGATTGAGAGTAATAAGGATCCGTTTTCCAAGGGTTCATCGGAACATGTGAAATAACATTTGTTTGCAAGAAGATGGATCCTTTGATTTCAATATCCAGCATAACCAGAATTGGAATTTGAAGCATAACGAAATCTCCTAAAAGCAAGGATTACTCGGCTTCTTCTTTAAGAATGTCAAGATCGGTGATCTTATTCTTAAAAAGTTTTTGAAGAATCCTAGCAACATAGAGAAAGGACAACTTGATATAATGATTTGGAGAATGCAAAGTTCTTATCCCTAAGAGCACCGCGACTCCAAAATTGCATATGCATCTTTCTAGAATAATGTATGCTCAAGTCGGATGACCTACATTCCCAACAAGATGGACAACTTGGTTTTACTATCGTGATTGCCTAAGTTCGTAATTTAAGGATTCTAATGAACTTATAGAGGAAAATTAGACTATAAAAAGTCAATTTACTTGATTCTGCAATTGAGGATGTTAGAATTTCCAAATCCGCAGGAAACAATGACGCTTAATAAGCAAGCGCTTCATTCGAGAAAAGTGAAGGATTCAACATGAATAAACAAATCTCCTAAAATAAGGTTGACCTGCCTTCACGATTGAGAGTAACAAAGATCCGTTTTCTAAAGGTTCATCGGAACATGTGAAATAACATTTGTACTCAAGAAGATGAATTCTTTGGTTTCACAATCAAGCATAACCAGAATTGGAAATCGAAGCGTAACGAATACTCCTAAAAGCAAGGATCACTTGACTTTTTCTTTCAGAATGTTAAGATCGATCATCTTATTCATAAAATGTTTTTGAAGAATGCTACCAACGTAGACAAAGGACAACCTGATTTAACGATTTGGAAAATGCAAAGTTCTCATCCCCTAGAGCACCGCAGCTCCAAAAGTGCATATGCATCTATCTAAAATAATGAATGCTCACGTCGGATGACCTACGTTCCAAACAAGATGGATAACATGGTTTTACTATCGAGATTGCCTGAGTTCGTAATTTAAGGATTTTAATGAACTTGTAGAAAAACGTTAGTCTATGAAAAAGTCGATTTACTTGATTTTGCGACTTAGGATGTCCGATTTTCCAAATCCGCAGGATACAACGATGCTTAATAAGCAAGCACTTCATTCCAGAAAAGCCTAAGATTCAGGATGAATAAACAAGTCTCCTAAAATAAGGATTACTTGCCTTCACAATTGAGAGTAACAAGGATCCGTTTTCAAAGGGTTCATCGGAACATGTGAAACAACATTTGTTCTCAAGAAGATGGATTCTTTGATTTCAGTAACAAGCATAACCAGAATTGGAATTCAAAGCATAAAATACCTCCTAAAGTAAGGATTACTTACCTTCACGATTGAGACTAACTAGGATGCGTTTTTTGAAGGTTCATCGGAACACGTGAAGAAATCATTTGTTCTCAAGAAGATGGATTCTTTCATTTCAGTATCAAGCATAACCATATTAGGAAATCGAAGAGTAACGAATACTCCCAAAAACAAGGCTCACTCGGCTTCTTCTTTCAGAATGTCATGATCCATCATCTTATTCATAAAATGTTTTTGAAGAATCCTATCAAAGTAGACAAAGGACGACCTGATTTAACTATTTGGAAGATGCAAAGTTCTAATCCCTAGGAGCACCGCGGCTCCAAAATTGTATATGCATCATTCTAGAATAACGAATGCTCACGTCGGAGGACTTACATTCCCAACAAGGTGGACAACTTGGTTTTACTATCAAGATTGCCTATGTTCGTAATTTAAGGATTCTAATAAACTTGTAGAAAAAAATTAGACTATAAAAAGTCGATTTACTTGATTTTGTGATTGAGGATATCCGAATTTCCAAATCTACCGGAAACAACGACGCTTAATAAGCAAGCGCTTCATTCCAGAAAAGCCAAGGATTCAGGATGAATAAACAAATCCCCTAAAATAAGGATGACCTACCTTTACGATTGAGAGTAACAAGGATCCGTTTTCTATGGGTTCATCGGAACATGTTAAAAAACATTTGTTCTCAAGAAGATGGATTCTATGACTTCACAATCAAGCATAACCAGAATTGGAAATCGAAGCGTAACAAATACTCCTAAAAATAAGGATCACTCGGTTTCTTCTTTCAAAATGTCAAGATCGGTCATCTTATTCATAAAATGTTTTTGAAGAATCCTACCAATGTAGACAAAGGACAACATGATTTAACGATTTGGAAAATGCAAAGTTCTTATTCCCAAGAGCATTGCGGCTCCAAAATTGCATATGCATCTTTCTATAATAACGAATGCTTACGTCGGATGACCTACGTTCCCAATAAGATGGACAACTTGGTTTTACTATCGAGATAGCCTAAGTTTGTAATTTAAGGATTCTAATGAACCTGTGGAAAAACGCTAGACTATAAAAAGTCGATTTACTTGATTTTGTGACTGAGGATGTCCGAATTTCCAAATCCACAGGATACAACGACGCTTAATAAGCGTGCACTTCATTCGAGAAAAGCCTAGGATTCAGGATGAATAAACAAATCTCCTAAAATAAGGATTACTTGCCTTCACGATTGAGAGTAATAAGGATCTGTTTTCCAAGGGTTCATCAGAACATGTGAAATAACATTTGTTCTCAAGAAGATGGATCCTTTGATTTCAATATCAAGCATAACTAGAATTGGAATTTGAAGCATAACGAAATCTCCTAAAAGCAAGGATTACTCAGCTTTTTCTTTGAGAATGTCAAGATCAGTGATCTTATTCGCAAAAAGTTTTTGAAGAATCCTAGCAACATAGAGAAAGGACAATCTGATATAATGATTTAGAGAATGCAAAGTTCTTATCTCCCAGAGCACCGCGGCTCCAAAATTGCTTATGCATCTTTCTAGAATAACGAATGCTCACATCGTAATTTAAGGATTCTAATGAACTTGTAGGAAAACATTAAACTATAAAATGTTGATTTACTTGATTCTGCGAATGAGGATGTCCAAATTTCCAAATCCGTAGGAAACAACGACACTTAACAAGTAAGCGCTTCTTTCGGGAAAAGCCTACAATTCAGGATGAATAAACAAATCTCCTAAAATAAGGCTTACTTGCCTTCACGATTGAGAGTAACAAGGATCCGTTTTCTATGGGTTCATTGGAACATGTTAAATAACATTTGTTCTCAAGAAGATGGATTCTTCGATTTCAGTATCAAACATAACCAGATTTGGAAATCGAAGCATAACGAAAACTCCTAAAAGCAAGAATTACTCGGCTTCTTCTTTGAGAATGTCAAGATTGACGATCTTATTCGTGAAATGTTTTTGAAGAATCCTAGCAATGTAGAGAAAGGATAACCTGATTTAACGATTTGGAAAATGCAAAGTTCTTTTCCCCAAGAGCACCACGGCTCCAAAATTGCATATGCATCTTTCTAGAATAACGAATGCTCACGTCGGATGAGCTACGTTCCCAAAAAGATAGACAACTTGGTTTTACTAACAAGATAGCCTAAGTTCGTAATTTAAGGATTCTAATTAACTTGTAGAAAAATGTTAGACTATAAAATGTCGATTTACTTGATTCTGCGACTGAGGATGTCTAAATTTCCAAATCCGTAGGAAGCAACGACGCTTAATAAGTAAGCTCTTCTTTCGAGAAAAGCCTAGGATTCAGGATTAATAAACAAATCTCGTAAAATAATGATTACTTACCTTTATGATTGAGAGCAACCTGGATGCATTTTTTGAGGGTTCATCGGAACACATGAAGTAACATTTGTTCTCAAGAAGATAGATTCTTCGATTTCAGTATAAAGCATAACCAGATTTGGAAATCGAAGCATAATGAAAACTCCTAAAAACAAGGATCACTCGACTTCTTCGTTAAGAATGTCATGATCTATCATCTTATTCATAAAAAGTTTTTCAAGAATCCTAGCAAGGTAGACAAAGGACAACCTAATTTAACGATTTGGAAAATGCAAAGCTCTTAGCCTCAAGAGCACCATGGCTCCAAAATTGCATATGCATCTTTCTAGAATAATGAATGCTTACATTGGATGACCTACGTTACCAACAAGATGGACAACTTGGTTTTACTATTGAGATAGCCTAAGTTCGTAATTTAAGGATTCTAATGAACTTGTAGAAAACATTAGACTATAAAAAAGTCGATTTACTTGATTCTACGACTGAGGATGTCCAAATTTCAAAATCCGCAGGATACAATGACGCTTAATAAGCAAGCGCTTCATTCTAGAAAAGCCTACAATTCAGGATGAACAAACAAATCTTTTAAAATAAGGATTACTTGTCTTTACGATTGAGAGTAACAAGGATCCATTTTCTAAGGGTTCATCGGAACATGTGAAATAACATTTGTTCTTAAGAAGATGGATTGTTTGATTTATGTATCAAGAATAACTAGATTTGGAAAACGCAGCATAACGAAAACTCCTAAAAACAAGGATCATCTCGCTTCTTCTTTGAGAATGTCATGATCCATCATCTTATTCATAAAAAGTTTTTGAAGAATCCTAGCAACGTAGACAAAGGATAACCTGATTTGATGATTTGGAAAATGCAAAGTTCTTATCCCCAAGACCACCGCGGCTCCAAAAATTGCAAATGCATCTTTCTAGTATAACTACTGCTCACGTCGAATGAGCTGCGTTCCCAACAAGATGGACAACTTGGTTTTACTATCGAGATTGCCTAACTTCATAATTTAAGGATTCTAATGAACTTGTAGAAAAACGTTAGACTATAAAAAGTCGATTTACTTGATTCTGTGATTAAGGATATCCAAATTTCCAAATCCGCTAGAAACAACGACGCTTAGTAACCAAATGTGTCTTTGGAGAAAAGCCTAAGATTCAGGATGAATAAATAAATCTCCTAAAATAAGGATTACTTGCCTTCACGATTGAGAGTAACAAGGATCCGTTTTCTAATGGTTCATCGGAACATGTGAAATAACATTTGTTCTCAAGATGATGGATTGTTTGATTTCAGCATCAAGAATAAATAGATTTGGAAACTGCAGCATAACGAAAACTCCTAAAAACAAGGATCACTCGGCTTCTTTTTTGAGAATGTTAAGATCCATCATCTTATTCATAAAAAGTTTTTGAAGAATCCTAGCAACGTAGACAAAGGACAGCCTGATTTAACGATTTGGAAAATGCAAAGTTCTAATCCCCAAGAGCACCGTGGCTCCAAAATTGCAAATGCATCTTTTTAGAATAACGATTGCTCATGTCGGATGACCTACGTTCCCAACAAGATGGACAACTTTGTTTTGCTATCGAGATAGCCTAAGTTCATAATTTAAGGATTCTAATGAACTTGTAGAAAAATGTTAGATTGTAAAAAGTCGATTTACTTGATTCTGCGATTGAGGATGTCCAAATTTCCAAATCCGCAAGAAACAATGACGCTTAATAAGCAAGCACATCTTTCGAGAAAAACCTAGGATTTGGGATGAATAAAAAAATCTCCTAAAATAAGGATTACTTGCTTTCATGATTGAGAGTAACAAGGATCCGTTATCTAAGGGTTCATCGGAACATATGAAATAACATTTGTTCTCGAGAAGATGCATTGTTTGATTTCAGTATTAGGAATAACCAGATTTGGAAACCTCAGCATAACGAAAACTCGTAAAAACAAAGATCACCCTGCTTTTTCCTTGAGAATGTCAAAATCCATCATCTTATTCATAAAAAGTTTTTGAAAAATCCTAGCAACGTAGACAAAGGATAGCCTGATTTAACGAATTTGAAAATGTAAAGTTCTTATCCCCGAGAGCACCGCGACTCCAAAATTACAAAATTACGACTGCTCACGCCGGATGACCTATGTTCCCAACAAGATGGACAACTTGGTTTTAATATCAAGATCGACTAACTTCGTAATTTAAGGATTCTAATGAACTTGTAGAAAAACGTTAGATTGTAAAAAGTTGATTTACTTGATTTTGCGATTGAGGATGTCCAAATTTCCAAATCTGCAGGAAACAACGACGCTTAATAAGCAAGCGCTTCTTTCAAGAAAAACCTAAGATTCAGGATGAATAAACAAATCTCCTAAAATAAGGATTACTTGCCTTTACGATTGAGAGTAATAAGGATCCGTTTTCTAAGGGTTCATCAGAAAATGTGAAATAACATTTCTTCCCAAGAAGATAGATTGTTTAATTTCAGCATCAAGAATAACCAAATTTGGAAACCGCAGCATAACGAAAACTCCTAAAAACAAGGATCAACTGGCTTCTTCTTTGAGAATGTCAAGATCCATCATCTTATTCATAAAAAGTTTTAATCCCCAAGAGCACTGTGGCTCCAAAATTGCATATGCATCTTTCTAGTATAACGAACGCTCTCGTCGGATGAGCTACGTTCCCAACAAGATGGACAAGTTGGTTTTACTATCGAGATTGCCTATGTTCGTAATTTAAGGATTATAATGAACTTATAGAAAAACGTTAGACTATAAAATGTCGATTTACTTGCTTCTACGAATGAGGATGTCGAAATCTCTAAATCCGCAAGAAACGTCGACGCTTAATAAGTAAGCGCTTCTTTCGAGATATGCCTATAATTCAGGATGAATAAACAAATCTCCTAAAATAAGGCTAACTTGCCTTCACGATTGAGAGTAACAAGGATCCTTTTTCTAAGGGTTCATCGGAACATGTTAAATAACATTTATTCTTAAGAAGATGGATTCTTCGATTTCAGTATCAAGCATAACCAGATTTGGAAATTGAAGCATAACGAAAACTCCTAAAAGCAAGGATTACTCGACTTCTTCATTGAGAATGTCAAGATCGGTGATCTTATTCATAAAAAGTTTTTGAGGAATCCTAGCAACGTAGAGAAAGGATAACCTGATTTAACGATTTTGAAAAGGTAAAGTTCTAATCCCCAAGAGCACTGCGGCTCCAAAATTGCATATGGATCGTTCTAGAATAACTACTGCTCACGTAGGATGAGCTACGTTCCTAACAAGATGGACAACTTGGTATTACAATAGAGATTGCCTAGCTTCGTAATTTAAGGATTCTAATGAACATGTACAAAAACGTTAGATTATAAAAAGTCGATTTACTTGATTTTACGACAGAGGATGTCAAATTTCTAGATCTGCAGGAAACAACGACGATTAATAAGCAAGCGCTTCTTTCGAAAAAAGCCTATGATTTAGGATGAATGAACAAATCTTCTAAAATAAGTATTACATGACTTCATGATTGAGAGTAACGCGGATCCATTTTCTAAGGGTTCATCGGAACACGTGAAATAACATTTGTTCTCAAGAAGATGGATTGTTTGATTTCAGTATCAAGAATAACCAGATTTGGAAATCGCAGCATAACGAAAACTCCTAAAAACAAGGATCACCCGGCTTCAACTTTGAGAGTGCCAAGATCCATCATCTTATTCATAAAAAGTTTTTGAAGAATCCTAGCAACGTAGACAAAGGACAACTTGATTTAACGATTTGGAAAATGCAATGTTCTTATCCCCATGAGCACTGCGGCTCCAAAATTGCATATGGATCTTTCTAGAATAACTACTGCTCATGTCGGATGAGCTACGTTCCCAACAACATGGACAACTTGGTTTTACTATCGAGATTGCCTAGGTTCGTAATTTAAGGATTCTAATGAACTTATAGAAAAATGTTAGACTGTAAAAAGTCAATTTACTTGATTCTGCGATTGAGGATGTCCAAATTTCCAAATCTACAGGAAACAACGATGCTTAATAAGCAAGCACATCTTTCGAGAAAAACCTAGGATTCGGGATGAATAAACAAATCTCCTAAAATAAGGATAACTTGCCTTCACGATTGAGAGTAACAAGGATCCGTTTTCTAAGGGTTCATCGGAACATGTGAAATAACATTTGTTCTCAAGAAGATGGATTGTTTGATTTCAGCATCAAGAATAACCAGATTTGGAAACCGCAGCATAACGAAAACTCCTAAAAACAAGGATGACCCAGCTTCTTCATTGAGAATGTCAAGATCCATCATCTTATTCATAAAAAGTTTTTGAAAAATCATATCAACATAGACAAAGGACAACCTAATTTAATGATTTGGAAAATGTAGAGTTCTTATCCCCAAGAGCACAGCGGCTCCAAAATTGCATATGGATCTTTCTAGAATAACTACTGCTTAAGTCAGATGAGCTACGTTCCCAACAAGATAGACAACTTGGTTTTACTATCGAGATAGCCTAAGTACGTAATTTAAGGATTCTAATGAACTTGTAGAAAAACACTAGACTATAAAAAATCGATTTACTTGATTCTGCGACTGAGGATGTTGAAATTTCCAAATCCGTAGGAAACAACGACGCTTAATATGCAAGCGCTTCTTTTGAGAAAAGCCAAGGATTCAGGATGAATAAACAAATCTCCTAAAATAAGGATTACTTGCCTTCACGATTGAGAGTAACAAGGATCCGTTTTCTAAGGGTTCATCAGAACATGTGAAATAACATTTGTTCTCAAGAAGATGGATTGTTTCTTTTCAGTATCAAGAATAACCAGATTTGGAAACCGTAGCATAACGAAAACTACTAAAAACAAGGATCACCCCGCTTCTTCTTTGAGAATGTCAACATCCATCATCTTATTCATAAAAAGTTTTTGAAGAATCCTTTCAACGCAGACAAAGGACAACTTGATTTAATGATTTGGAAAATGCAAAGCTCTAATACCTAAGAGCACCGTGGCTCGAAAATTGCATATGCATTACGTCGGATGACCTATGTTCCCAACTAGATGGACAACTTGGTTTTACTATCGAGATAGCCTATGTTCATAATTTAAGAATTCTAATGAACTTGTAGAAAAACGTTAGACCATAAAAAGTTGATTTACTTGATTCTGCGACTGAAGATGTAAACCCCGCGAATTTAGCTTTCTAAGTATAGAAACAAACGTCCAAATTATAGATAATTTCCTGAACTCAAAAGAGCCAGTGAGATTTAAAACCAATTAAAATCTCAATCCAAAACCTAAAGTGGATACGAAAAACCTTAAATCATCAATTGAACCCCTAACCGCATACAAAGACCCTAAAACCTCGAACCTCATCAAAACCCTAAGATGACAATCGAAGATTTAATCGCGTAAGAATATATGGAACCCTAAATGTGTAAAAACATTAGAGATTGTGCCCTAAAGTAATAAAAACCCTAAAACTATAACTTTAAGGATATAAAAGCACTAATTCACCATAATTTACCCTAAAACCCTAAATGATAATATATCTTCCATATTTTGCCATTTCATCGGTAAATGACTAAAGATAACTCTCAATCATGCATAAACATTTAGAATACTTAAGTGATCCCTTAGAAACTAAGATAATGAATCATAGATTATATTTATGTCTTAAGTATATGATTAAGATAGTCTCACTTAGAGTTAGGGTTATAGTTGAAGATTAGGTTACATGTAGTGAACTGTAATACTCAAATTAGTACTTTTTGCACTTGTTATCCAAAGTAGTTTATCAAATGAGATATATAAGCTATAAAGACCTAAAGTAAGACCTCATCAACTATGTTTACTAATCAATTCATCAAATACCTCATTTCCTCTCATTTCCTTCATTTTTCCCTTAATTTCCCTTAATTACTACATTATGTGCACAAAATTACACATACTTAAGGAAAGTTGACCAAGTCAACACATGTTGACCAAAGTCAACACTTTGAAAAGTCAACAAAAGACATTAAAAGATAAGGAAAATATCTTCTTCTTCATGATGGCTTTTCTTTTCCTTTTCTTTTGATTTTTCTTTCCCCTTTCTCTCAAATGTTGCCGTCCACTTATTCCTCATTTTGGTCCCACCATTTGTTGTCTTCCATAATGAAAACAAGACAAAAGAAACAAACCAAAAATTCTCCACCATTGCCGTGAGCTTCATCTTCCCCTTTCACTTTCATTTCTTCACTTTTGTCTCCTTAATTCCAATACACTTAAAGGTATGTACTTAACTTACTTTATGTTGGTTTATGTTATTCATTAGTTAGTTAATTAGGTAGATTAGATAAGTAGTTATGTGTTTAGTGTCGTCTTGAAGAAGAGGAAACAAAGTTCCCATCTTTAAGTGTAGGAATTAGGAATTATGAAGAAGAAGAAAGGAAGACATGAGTATATGATTATAAGTATGTGTACATAAGGGAATACTAAAAGAACACAAGTATGTGAACCTTTATACATGAGTATTTATCATATACATAACCTAAATTAAGACCATATTTAACTATACATACCTATACTACACTAAATACATACATAAAAACACAAAAGAATGGAGTTAGGAAGCTTTTCTTAAGGAAAGATTAGGCATACGAATTTTTGTATAAAAATACGTATCTAACCGTATAGGTATATGAGTAGGTATACATGTATAAATACAGTATAAATTTAGGTAGATGTATAAGTATATGTATGTATAAGGCATATGTACATAAGTATAAAGTAAGAAACAAAATGTACATAAGACATGTACATATGACATAAGCATGAGATGATGCTTATGTAATCAAATGATGAGGTGAGTGATGAGGTAAGCACATGATGACATAAGTCATGACATAAGCAAGTGATGACATAAGCAATGACCTAAGCAAATGATGATGTAAGCATGACATAAGCATAGATTATAAACTAAGAAAAGAAGAAGATTGTATCATAATTAGGATCCTAAATTAGTAAACCCTAATACACTTTCTAAATTGGATCATACTTAATTAAGTACATGAATTAGAAATAGTAAAGTAAAATCCTCTAAGTATAAGGATTTAAGGGTTAACTAACTCATTAAGTATAAATAAAAGATATAAATATAAGTAATAAGAGCAATTAAGTTTTCATAGTTAAAATTTCTCTAAATTTAGTTCATATCGTAAAACACGGGTCTTAACGTCCAAAACGGATATCACTGTGTGAACATGCGTCCGAAAACGATGAAAAATGACTATAAGTTTGCAAATATCGGAATCAGAACAAAAAAATTACAAAATACATAAAGAAAGCCTCATACCTTACTAATATAAGAAAATAGTTACTATTAATCTCATGGAGTATGGTAACCCTATACACACTATACTCGGGTTATATTGGAGGAAACTAGATAAACTACAATAGACTTTTAGTTGACTAAGGAGTCTGAATTCTCAGAACACTTATAAGGTTTACCATTTTGATTTAGGCATTCGATGTCGAGTCCTAGAAACCCTAAAGGCTTGGAGAATGAGCAATAATCCAGGTGAGGGAGTTCTAATGACTTGCTACTTTCTTGTGCGTATTACTTGTATGATGTTTTGCTGTTTGCTATTGCTTGTATGTTTGAATAACTGTTTTGTTTGTATGCTTTCATCCGTATGATCACTTTTTTTTAAATTGATAAATATAAATATCTGCCTAAACAACCGGTTCTATTCGTCGCATGTCTATGACTTGGTAAAGGTATGAATGGAGAGTGCTAGCCTTGCAAAAATCTTAAGAAAAATATTTTTGGCAAAAGCTTTTCTATTCTTAAACAAATTTTTGCATGATCGCTGTAAGGGTTTGCGGAGCCATAATAGTATTTTTAACGTTAAGGCAAAGCTAGCATGGGTTCTCCACTTGATAGCGAGATGACTCGCTTTATTGTGCCTAAAAGGCCTTGGTTACTTTTGGTTGCGAGAGGACTCGCATGTTTATACCCGAGGGGCCTTAGAGGGTGGATAGTCCTAGTTTGGACTCTCCCTATTTGGATTGAAACTCTTTTCTCGGCTAACGTAATAGTCAAGTCTTGCCTAGTGGGGTAGTGCCCTTAGGTAGCCTCATGCGGGTAAGCTGAGGTGCCCTGTGCAAGTAAGTACAGGGGATAATCAAAGTGTAGACGACGTAATTCTACACCTTCCATAGATCCGGACTCCTATGGATGTGTTGCTTGCATTCACCACGCCTACATTCATTATGTATGTAGATAGCTTGCTTGCATGTGTGATAATAATGTGTGAAAACTTGCTTGACCGGTAGTGGTGAGGAACGAACTCACTGAGCTGTTTTATGCTCATTCCCCCTTAGTTTCCTTTGCAGGTTTACATACGATGGGATTGGGATATGTCTCGAGTGCTGAGTGCGAGATGAAGATATGTACATTAGTATTAGAAGTAGCTGAGTACTTTTTAGATGATACATAGACATCCTTTGTAGAAAATATTTATTTATTAAACCTTACTATAATGCTAGTATATCCTGTTTTATTATTTGGTAGGGGATACCGATTCTCTGCGGTTCTGTGCAACTGTGGGATATCGGACATCCATAGTTATTTATAATTATATATTATGTCATGTTACAATAAATTAATTTCTTGAAAATCATTAATCTTAGTGATTTATTATTTAGAGTCTTGCAATCTTTAACTTGCAAGACGGTTTTCATACCATGGGTGCACACATGTTATGGAAATTTTAGGTAATCTTACTAGGCCCCCTTTAGGGTCCTGACAGAAGATGTCTAAATTTCCAAATCTGCAGGAAACAACGACGCTTAATAAGCAAGCGCTTCTTTCGAGAAAAGCCTAGGATTCAGGATGAATAAACAAATCTCCAAAATAAAGGATTACTTGCCTTCACGATTGAGAGTAACAAGGATACGCGTTTTAAGGGTTCATCGGAACATGTGAAATAACATTTGTTCTCAAGTAGATGGATTGTTTGATTTCAGTATCAAGAATAACCAGATTTGGAAATCGCAGCATAACGAAAACTCCAAAAAACAAGGATCACCCAGCTTCTTCTTTGAGAATGTCAAGATCCATCATCTTATTCATAAAATGTTTTAATCCCCAAGAGCACCGTGGCTCCAAAATTGCATATGGATCTTTCTAGAATAACTACTGCTCAAGTCGGATGAGCTACGTTCTCAACAAGATGGACAACTTGGTTTTACTATCGAGATACCCTAAGTACGTAATTTAAGGATTCTAATGAACTTATAGATAAACGTTAGACTATAAAAAGTCGATTTACTTGATTCTACGACTAAGGATGTCCAAATTTCTAAATCCGTTGGAAACAACGATGCTTAATAGGCAAGCGCTTGTTTCAAGAAAAGCCTAGGATTCAGGATGAATAAACAAATCCCCAAAAATAAGGATTACTAGCCTTCACAATTGAGAGTAACGAGGATCCGTTTTCTAAGGGTTCATCGGAACATGTGAAATAACATTTGTTCTCAAGAAGATGGATTGTTTGATTTCAGTATCAAGAATAACCAGATTTGGAAACCGCAGCATAACGAAAACTCTAAATAACAAGGATCACCCGGCTTCTTCTTTGAGAATGTCAAGATCCATCATTTTATTCATAAAAAGTTTTTGAAGAATTCAAGCAACGTAGACAAAGGACAACCTGATTTAACGATTTGGAAAATGCAAAGTCGTTTTCCCCAAGAGCACCGCAGCTCCAAAATTGCATCTGGATCTTTCTAAATTAACTACTGCCCACGTCGGATGAGCTACGTTCCCAACAAGATGGACAACTTGGTTTTACTATCGAGATTTCCTAACTTCGTAATATAAGGATTCTAATGAACTTGTAGAAAAACGTTAGACTATACAAAGTCGATTTACTTGATTCTACGACTGAGGATGTCCAAATTTCGAAATCCGCTGGAAACAACGATGCTTAATAAGCAAGCGCTTGTTTCAAGAAAAGCCTAAGATTCAGGATGAATAAACAAATTTACTAAAATATGGCTTACTTGCCTTCATGATTGAGAGTAATAAGGATCCGTTTTCAGAGGGTTCATTGGAACATGTGAAATAACATTTGTTCTCAAGAAGATGGATTGTTTGATTTCTGTATCAAGAATAACTAGATTTCGAAACCGCAGCATAACGAAAACTCCTAAAAATAAGGATCACCCCGCTTCTTCTTTGAGAATGTCGTGATCCATCATCTTATTCATCTAAAGTTTTTGAAGAATCCTAGCAACGTAGACAGAGGATAACCTGATTTGACGATTTGGAAAATGCACAGTTCTTATCCCCAAGAGCACCGCGGCTCCAAAATTGCATATGCATCTTCCCAGAATAACTACTGCTCACGTCGGATGAGTTACGTTCCCAACAAGATGGATAACTTGGTTTTCCTATCGAGATAGCCTAAGTACGTAATTTAAGGATTCTAATGAACTTGTAGATAAACGTTAGACTATAAAAAGTCGATTTACTTGATTCTGCGACTGAGGACGTCTAAATTTCCAAATCCGCAGGAAACAACGACGCTTAATAAGCAAGCGCTTCTTTAAAGAAAAGCCTAGGATTCAGGATGAATAAACAAATCTCCTAAAATAAGGATTACTTGCCTTCACTATTGAGAGATACAAGGATCCGTTTTCTAAGGGTTCATCGGAACATGTGAAATGAAATTTGTTCTTAAGAAGATGAATTGTTTGATTTCAGCATCAAGAATAACCAGATTGGGAAATCACAACATAACGAAAACTATTAAAAACAAGGATCACCTTGCTTCTTCTTTGAGAATGTCACGATCCATCATCTTATTCAAAAAAAGTTTTTGAAGAATCCTAACAATGTAGACAAAAGACAAACTGATTTACCGATTCGGAAAATGTAAAGTTCTAATCCCCAAGAGCACCGTGGCTCCAAAATTGCATATGCATCTGTTTAGAATAACGAATGTTCAAGTCGGATGACCTACGTTCCCAACTGGATGGACAACTTGGTTTTACTATCGAGATAGCCTATATTCGTAATTTATAGACTCTAATGAACTTGTAGAAAAACGTTAGACTATAAAAGGTCGATTTACTTGATTCTGCGAATGAGGATGTCCAAATTTCCAAATCCATAAGAAACAACGATACCTAATAAGGAACCACTTCTTTCGAGAAAAGCCTACGATTCAGCATAAATAAACAAATCTCTTAAAATAAGGATTACCTACCTTCACGATTGAGAGTAACAAGGATCCGTTTTTTAAGAGTTCATCGGAACATGTGAAATAACATTTGTTCTCATGAAGATGGATTCTTTGATTTAAGTATCTAGAATAACTAGATTTGGAAATCGCAGCATAACGAAAACTCCTAAAAACAAGGATGACCCGGCTTCCTCTTTGAGAATGTCAAGATCCATCATCTTATTCATAAAAAGTTTTCGAAAAGTCCTAGCAATGTAGATAAAGCACAACCTGATTTAACGATTTGGAAAATGTAAAGTTCTTATCCCCAAGAGCAGCACAGCTCCAAAATTGCATATGGATCTTTCTAGAATAACTACTGCTCAAGTCGGATGAGCTACGTTCCCAACAAGATGGACAACTTGGTTTTACTATCGAGATACCCTAAGTACGTAATTTAAGGATTCTAATGAACTTGTAGATAAACGTTAAACTATAAAAAGTCGATTTACTTGATTCTACGACTAAGGATGTCTAAATTTCTAAATCCGATAGGAAACAACGATGCTTAATAGGCAAGCGCTTGTTCCAAGAAAAGCCTAGGATTCAGGATGAATAAACAAATCCCCTAAAATAAGGATTACTAGCCTTCACAATTGAGAGTAACGAGGATCCGTTTTCTAAGGGTTCATCGGAACATGTGAAATAACATTTGTTCTCAAGAAGATGGATTGTTTGATTTCAGTATCAAGAATAACCAGATTTGGAAACCGCAGCATAACGAAAACTCTAAATAACAAGGATCACCCGGCTTCTTCTTTGAGAATGTCAAGATCCATCATTTTATTCATAAAAAGTTTTTGAAGAATTCAAGCAACGTAGACAAAGGACAACCTGATTTAACGATTTGGAAAATGCAAAGTCCTTTTCCCTAAGAGCACCGCAGCTCCAAAATTGCATATGGATCTTTCTAGAATAACGACTACTTACGTCGGATGAGCTACGTTCCCAACAAGATGGACAACTTGGTTTTACTATCGAGATTGCCTAACTTCGTAATTTAAGGATTCTAATGAACTTGTAGAAAAACGTAAAGACTATACAAAGTTAATTTACTTGATTCTACGACTGAGGATGTCTAAGTTTCTAAATCCGCTGGAAACAACGATGCTTAATAAGTAAGCGCTTGTTTCGAGAAAAGATTAAGATTCAGGAAGAATAAACAATTCTCCTAAAATACTGAATCAACAAATCTCCTAAAATAAGGATTACTAGCCTTTACGATTGAGAGTAACAGGGATCCGTTTTCTAAGGGTTCATCGGAATATGTGAAATAACATTTGTTCTCAAGAAGATGGATTGTTTGATTTCAGTATCATGAATAACCAGATTTGGGAATTGCAGCATAACGAAAACTCCTAAAAAGAAGGATTACCCGGCTTCTTCATTGAGAATGTCAAGATCCACCGTTTTATACATAAAATGTTTTTTAAGAATCCTAGCAACGTAGACAAAGGACAACCTGATTTAACGATTTGGAAAATACACAGTTCTTATCCCCAAGAGCACCGTGGCTCCAAAATTGCATATGCATCTTTCTAGAACAACTACTGCTCACGTCGGATGAGCTAAGTTCCCAACAAGATGGACAACTTGGTTTTACTATCGAGATAGCCTAAGTACGTAATTTAAGGATTCTAATGAACTTGTAGATAAATGTTAAACTATAAAAAGTTGATTTACTTGATACTGCGAATGAGGATGTCCAAATTTCCAAATCCGCAGGAAACAACGATGCCTAATAAGGAACCGCTTCTTTCGAGAAAAGCCTAGGATTTAGCATGAATAAACAAATCTCCTAAAATAAGGATTACCTGCCTTCACGATTGAGAGTAACAAGGATCCGTTTTTTAAGAGTTCATCGAAACATGTGAAATAACATTTGTTCTCAAGAAGATGGATTGTTTGATTTCAGTATCTAAAATAACCAAATTTGGGGATCGCAGCATGACGAAAACTCCAAAAAACTAGGATCACCCGGCTTCCACTTTGAGAATGTCAAAATCCATCATCTTATTCATAAAAAGTTTTTGAAGAATCCTAGCAAAGTAAACAAAGGACGACCTGATTTAACGATTTGGAAAAAGCAAAGTTCTTATCTCGAAGAGCACCGCGGCTCCAAAATTGCATATAGATCTTTCTAGAATAACTATTGCTCACGTCGGATGAGCTACTTTCCTAACAAGATGGACAACTTGGTTTTACTATCTAGATTGCCTAGCTTCGTAATTTAAGGATTCTAATGAACTTGTTGAAAAACGTTAGACTATAAAAAGTCGATTTACTTGATTCTGCGACTGTGGATGTCCAAATTTCTACATCCATAGGAAACAACGACACTTAATAAGCAAGCGCTTCTTTCGAGAAAAGCCTATGATTCTGGATGAATAAGCAAATCTCCTAAAATAAGGATTACTCACCTTTACGATTGAGAGTAACAGGGATTCGTTTTCTAAGGGTTCATTGGAACATGTGAAATAACATTAGTTCTCAAGAAGATGGATTGTTTGATTTCAGTATCTAGAATAACCAGATTTGGGAATCGCAGCATAACGAAAACTCCTCAAAACGAGGATCACCCGGCTTCCTCTTTAAGAATATCAAGATCCATCATCTTATTCATAAAAAGTTTTTGAAGATTCCTAGCAACGTAGGCAAAGGAGAACCTGATTTAATGATTTGGAAAATGCAAAGTTCTTATCCCTTAGAGCACCGCGGCTCCAAAATTTCATATGGATCTTTCTAGAATAACTACTGCTCATGTCGGATGAGCTACGTTCCCCACAAGATGGACAACTTGGTTTTACTATCGAGATTGCCTAAGTTTAACATTTAAGGATTCTAACGAACTTGTAGAAAAACGTTAGACTATAAAAATTCGATTTACTTGATTTTACGACTGAGGATGTCCAAATTTCCAAATTCGCTGGAAGCAACGATGTGTTATAAGCGAGCGCTTCTTTTGAGAAAAGCTTAAGATTAAGGATGAATAAACAAATCTCCTAAAATAAGGATTACTTGCCTTCACGATTGAGAGTAACAAGGATCCATTTTTTAAGGGTTCATCGAAACATGTGAAATGACATTTGTTCTCAAGAAGATAGATTGTTTGATTTCAGTATCAAGAATAACCAGATTTGAAAATGCAAAGTCCTTTTCCCCAAGAGCACCGCAGCTCCAAAATTGCATATGGATCTTTCTAAATTAACTACTGCCTACATCGGATGAGCTACGTTCCCAACAAGATGGACAACTTAGTTTTACTATCGAGATTGCCTAACTTCGTAATTTATGGATTCTAATGAACTTGTAGAAAAACGATAGACAATAAAAAGTCGATTTACTTAATTCTACGACTGAGGATGCCCAAATTTCTAAATCCGCTGGAAACAACGATGCTTAATAAGCAAGCACTTGTTTCGAGAAATGTCTAAGATTCAGGATGAATAAACAAATCCCCTAAAACAAGGATTACTAGCCTTCACGATTGAGAGTAACGAGGATCCATTTTCTAAGGGTTCATTGGAACATGTGAAATAACATTTGTTCTCAAGAAGGTGGATTGTTTGATTTCAGTATTATGAATAACCAGATTTGGAAACCGCAGCATAACGAAAACTCCTAAAAACAAGGATCATCCGGCTTTTTCTTTGAGAATGTCAAGATCCATCATCTTATACATAAAAAGTTTTTGGAGAATCCTAGCAACGTAGACAAAGGACAACCTGATTTAAGGATTTGGAAAATGCACAGTTCTTATCCCTAAGAGCACCGCAGCTCATAATTTGCATATGAAACTTTCTAGAATAACTACTGCTCATGTCGGATGAACCACGTTCCCAACAAGATAGACAACTAGGTTTTACTATCGAGATAGCCTAAGTGGACAATTTAAGGATTCTAATGAACTTGTAGATAAACGTTAAACTATAAAAAGTCGATTTACTTGATTCTGCGTCTGAGGATCTCCAAACTTCCAAATCCGCAGGAATCAACGACGCTTAATAAGCAAGCGCTTCTTTCAAGAAAAGCCTAGGATTCAGGATGAATAAACAAATCTCCTAAAATAAGGATTACTCGCCTTCACGATTGAGAGTAACAAGGATCCATTTTCTAAGGGTTCATCGGAACATGTGAAATCACATTTGTTCTCAAGAAGATGGATTGTTCGATTTCAGTATCAAGAATAACCAGATTTGGGAATCGCAGCATAACAAAAACTCCTAAAAACAAGGATCACCAAGCTTCCTCTTTGAAAATCATAAAATTTTTTTGAAGAATCCTATCAATGTAAACAAAGGACAACCTGATTTACCAATTTGGAAAATGCAAAGTTCTAATCCGCAAGAGCACCGCAGCTCCAAAATTGCATATGGATCTTTATAGAATAACTACTGCTCACGTCGGATGAGCTACGTTCCCAACAACATGGACAACTTGGTTTTACTATCGAGATTGCGTAACTTCGTAATTTAAGGATTCTAATGAACTTGTAGAAAAACATTACACTATAAAAAATCGATTTACTTGATTCTACGACTAAGGATCTCTAAATTTCCAAATTTGCTGGAAACAACGATGCTTAATAAGCAAACGCTTGTTTTGAGAAAAGCCTAAGATTCAGGATGATTAAACAAATCTCCTAAAATAAGGATTACTTGCCTCATGATTGAGAGTAACGAGGATCCGTTTTTTAAGGGTTTATCGGAACAAGTGAAATAACATTTGTTCTCAAGAAGATGGATTGTTTGATTTTAGTATGATGAATAACCAGATTTGGAAACCGTAGCATAACGAAAACTCCTAAAAACAAGGATCACTCGGCTTCTTCTTTGAGAATGTCAAGATCCATCATTTTATTCATAAATAGTTTTTGTAGAATTCAAGCAACGTAGACAAAGGACAACCTGATCTAACGATTTGGAAAATGTAAAGTCCTTTTCCCCAAGAGCACCGTGGCTCCAAAATTGCATATGGATCTTTCTAGAATAACTACTGCCCACGTCGGATAAGCTACGTTCCCAACAAGATGGACAACTTGGTTTTACTATCGAGATTGCCTAACTTCGTAATTTATGGATTCTAATGAACTTGTAGAAAAACGATAGACTATAAAAAGTCGATTTACTTGATTCTATGACTAAGGATGTCCAAATTTCTAAATCTGCTAGAAACAACGATGCTTAATAGGCAAGCGCTTGTTTCAAGAAAAGCCTAGGATTCAGGATGAATAAACAAATCCCCTAAAATAAGGATTACTAGTCTTCACAATTGAGAGTAACGAGGATTCGTTTTCTAAGGGTTCATCGGAACATGTGAAATAACATTTGTTCTCAAGAAGATGGATTGTTTGATTTCAGTATCATGAATAACTAGATTTGGGAATTGCTGCATAACGAAAACTCCTAAAAACAAGGATTACCCGGCTTCTTCTTTGAGAATGTCAAGATCCACCATCTTATACATAAAAAGTTTTTGAAGAATCTTAGCAATGTAGACAAAGGACAACCTGATTTAATGATTTGGAAAATACACAGTTCTTATCCCCAAGAGCACCGCGGCTCCAAAATTGCATATGCATCTTTCTAAAACAACTACAGGTCACGTCGGATGAGCTACGTTCCCAACAAGATGGACAACTTGGTTTTTTACTATCGTGATAGCCTAAGTACGTAATTTAAGGATTCTAATGAACTTGTAGATAAACGTTAGACTATCAAAAGTCGATTTACTTTATTCTGGGACTGAGGATGTCTAAATTTCTAGATCCATAGGAAACAACGACGCTTTATAAGGAACCGCATCTTTCAAGAAAAGCCTAGGATTTAGCATGAATAAACAAATCTCCTAAAATAAAGATTACCTGCCTTCAAGATTGAGAGTAACAAGGATCCGTTTTTTAAGAGTTCATCGGAACATGTGAAATAACATTTTGTTCTTAAGAAGATGGATTGTTTGATTTCAGTATCTCGAATAACCAGATTTGGGAATCGCAGCATAATGAAAACTCCTAAAAACAAGGATCACCCAGCTTCCACTTTGAGAATGTCAAGATCCATCATCTTATTCATAAAAAGTTTTTGAAGAATCCTAGCAAAGTAGACAGAGGGCAACCTGATTTAACGATTTGGAAAATGCAAAGTTCTTATCCCCAAGAGCACCGCGGCTCCAAAATTGCATATAGATCTTTCTAGAATAACTACTACTCACGTCGGAAGAGCTACGTTCCCAACAAGATGGACAACTTGGTTTTACTATCGAGATAGCCAAAGTACGTGATTTAAGGATTCTAATGAACTTGTTGAAAAACGTTAGACTATAAAAAGTCAATTTACTTGACTCTACGATTGAGGATGTCCAAATTTCCAAATTCGCTAAAAGCAACGATGCGTTATAAGCGTGCGCTTCTTTCGAGAAAAGCTTAAGATTAAGGATGAATAAACAAATCTCCTAAAATAAGGATTACTCACCTTCACGATTGAGAGTAACAGGGATCTGTTTTCTAAGGGTTCATCGGAACATGTGAAATAACATTTGTTCTCAAGAAGATGGATTGTTTGATTTCAGTATCAAGAATAACCTAATTTGGAAATCGCAGCATAACGAAAACTCCTAAAAACAAGGATCACCCAGCTTCCTTTTTGAGAATGTCAAGATCCATTATCTTATTCAGAAAAAGTTTTTGAAGAATCTTAGCAACGTAGAGATAGGACAACCTGATTTAACGATTTGGAAAATGCAAAGTTCTTATCCCTAAGAGCAACGTAGCTTCACAATTTCATATGGATCTTTTTGGAATAACTATTGCTCACGTCGGATGAGCCACGTTCCTCACAAGATGGACAACTTGGTTTTACTGTCGAGATTGCCTAGCTTCGTAATTTAAGGATTCTACAGAACATGTTGAAAAACGTTAGACTATGAAAAGTCGATTTACTTGATTCTGCGACTGAGGATGTCAAAATTTCTAGATCCACAGGAAACAACGACGCTTAATAAGTAAGCGCTTCCGTCGAGAAAAGCCTATGATTTAGAATGAATAAACAAATCTCCTAAAATAAGGATTACTTGCCTTCACGATTTAGAGTAACAAGGATCCATTTTTCAAGTGTTCATCGAAACATGTGTAAAAACATTTGTTCTCGAGAAGATGGATTGTTTGATTTTAGTATCAAGAATAACCTAATTTGGAAATCGCAGCATAATGAAAACTCCTAAAAGTAAGGATCACTCGGCTTCTTCTTTAAGAATGTCAAGATCCATCATCTTATACATAAAAAGTTTTTGAAGAATCCTAGCAATGTAGACAAAGGTCAACCTGATTTAACGATTTTGAAAATGTACAGTTCTTATCCCCAAGAGTACCGCAGCTTCAAAATTGCATATGGATCTTTCAGGAATAACGACTGGTTACATCCGATGAGCTACGTTCCCAACAAGATGGACAACTTGGTTTTACTATCGAAATTGCCTAACTTCGTAATTTAAGGATTCTAAAGAACTTGTAAAAAAACGATAGCTCTAAAAAGTCGATTTACATGATTCTGTGACTGAGGATGTCCAAATTTCTACATCCACAGGAAACAACGATGCTTAATAAGCAAGCGCTTCTTTCGAGAAAAGCCTATGATTTAGGATGAATAAACAAATCTCCGAAAATAAGGATTACTTGCCTTCACGATTGAGAGTAACAAGGATCCCTTTTCTAAGGGTTCATCGGAACATGTGAAATAACAATTATTCTCAAGAAGATGGATTGTTTGAGTTCTGTATCAACAATAACCAGATTTGGAAACCGCAGCATAAAGAAAACTCATAAAAACAAGGATCACCCGGCTTCTTCTTTAAGAATGTCAAGATCCTTCATCTTATTCATAAAATGTTTTTGAAGAATCCTAGCAACGTAGACAAACGACAACCTAATTTAACGATTTGGAAAAGGCAAAGTTCTTTTCCCCAAGAGCACCGCGGCTCCAAAATTGCATATGGATGTTTCTAGAATAACTACTTCTCACGTCGGATGAGCTACGTTCCAAACAAGATGGACAACTTGGTTTTACTATCGAGACTGCCTAACTTCGTAATGTAAGGATTCTAATGAACATGTAGAAAAACGTTAGACTATAAAAAGTCGATTTACTTGATTCTACGACTGAGGATGTCCAAATTTCTAAATCCGTTGAAAACAACGATGCTTAATAAGCAAGCGCTTCTTTCGAGAAAAGCTTAAGATTCAGGATGCATAAACAAATCTCCTAAAATAAGGATTACTTGCCTTTACGATTGGGAGTAACAAGGATCCATTTTCTAAGGGTTCATCGAAACATGTGAAATATCATTTGTACTCAAGAAGATGGATTGTTTGATTTCAGTATCAAGAATAACCAGATTTGGAAACCGCACCATAAAGAAAACTCTTAAAAACAAGGATCACCCGGCTTCTTCTTTGAGAATGTCAAGATCCATGATCTTATACATAAAAAGTTTTTAAAGAATCGTAGCAACGTAGACAAAGGACAACCAGATTTAACGATTTGGAAAATACACAGTTCTTATCACTAAGAGCACCGCGGCTCCAAAATTGCATATAGATCTTTCTAGAATAACTACTGCTCACGTCGGATGAGCTACGTTCCCAACAAGATGGACAACTTGGTTTTACTATTGAGAAAGCCTAAGTACGTAATTTCAGGATTCTAATGAACTTGTAGATAAACGTTAGACTAAAAAAAGCCGATTTACATGATTCTGCGACTAAGGATCTCCAAATTTCCAAATCCGCAGGAAACAACGACGCTTAATAAGCAAGGGCTTCTTTCAAGGAAAGGCTAGGATTCCGGATGAATAAACAAATCTCCTAAAATAAGGATTACTCGCCTTCACGATTGAGAGTAACAAGGATCCGTTTTCTAAGGGTTCATCGGAACATGTGAAATAACATTTGTTCTCAGGAAGATGGATTCTTTGATTTCAGTATCTAGAATAACCAGATTTGGGAATCGCAGCATAATGAAAACTCCTAAAAACAAGGACTACCCAACTTCCTCATTGAGAATGTCAAGATCCATCATCTTATTCGAAAAAAGTTTTTGAAGAATCCTAGCAACGTAAACAAAGGACAACCTGATTTAACGATTTGGAAAATGCAAAGTTCTTATCCCCAAGAGCAACGCGGCTTCAAAATTTCTTATGGATCTTTCTAAAATAACTATTGCTCACGTTAGAAGAGCTACGTTCCCCACAAGATGGAGAACTTGGTTTTACTGTCGAGATTGCCTAGCTTCGTAATTTAAGGATTCTACCGAACTTATTGAAAAACGTTAGACTATAAAAAGTCGATTTACTTGATTCTACGACTGAGGATGTCCAAATTTCTAAATCCGTTGGAAACAACGACGCTTAATAAGCAAGCGCTTCCCTCGACAAAAGCCTATGATTTAGGATGAATAAACAAATCTCCTAAAATATGGATTACTTGCCTTCACGATTTAGAGTAACAAGGATCCGTTCTTTAAGTGTTCATCGGAACATGTGTAAAAACATTTGTTCTCAAGAAGATGGATTGTTTGATTTTTGTATCAAGAATAACCTAATTTGGAAATCGCAGCATAACGAAAACTCCTAAAAGCAAGGATCACCCGGCTTCTTCTTTGAAAATGTCAAGATCCATCATCTTATACATAAAATGTTTTTGAAGAATCCTACCAACATAGACAAAGGTCAACCTGATTTAACGATTTTGAAAATGCACAGTTCTTATCCCCAAGGGTACCGCGGCTTCAAAATTGCATATGGATCTTTTTGGAATAATGACCGGTTACGTCGGATAAGCTACGTTCCCAACAAGATGGACATCTTGGTTTTTCTATCGAGATAGCCTAAGTGCGTAATTTAAGGATTCTAATGAACATGTAAAAAAACGTTAGCTTTAAAAAGTTGATTTACATGATTCTGCGACTGAGGATGTCCAAATTTGTAGATCCACAGGAAACAACGACGCTTAATAAGCAAGCGCTTCTTTTGAGAAAAGCCTATGGTTCCGGATGAATAAACAAATCTCCGAAAATAAGGATTACTTGCCTTCACGATTGAGAGTAATAAGGATCCCTTTTCTAAGGGTTCATCGGAACATGTGAAATAACAATTGTTCTCAGGAAGATGGATTGTTTGAGTTCTGTATCTAGAATAACCAGATTTAGGAATCGCAGCATAACGAAAACTCCTAAAAACGAGGATCACCTGGCTTCCTCTTTGAGAATATCAAGATCCATCATCTTATTCATAAAAAGTTTTTAAAGAACCCTAGCAATGTAGACAAGGGACAACCTGATTTAACGATTTGGAAAAGGCAAAGTTCTTTTCCCCAAGAGCACTGCGGCTCCAAAATTGCATATGGATGTTTCTAGAATAACTACTGCTTACGTCGGATGAGCTATGTTCCCAACAAGATGGACAACCTGGTTTTACTATCAAGATTGCCTAACTTCGTAATTTAAGGATTCTAATGAACTTGTAGAAAAACGTTAGACTATAAAAAGTCGATTTACTTGATTCTATGACTGAGGATGTCCAAATTTCTAAATCCGTTGGAAACAATGATGCTTAATAAGCAAGCGCTTCTTTCGAGAAAAGCTTAAGATTCAGGATGAATAAACAAATCTCCTAAAATAAGGATTACTTGCCTTTACGATTGAGAGTAACAAGGATCCGTTTTCTAAGAGTTCATCGAAACATGTGAAATATCATTTGTTCTCAAGAAGATGGATTGTTTGATTTCAGAATCATGAATAACCAGATTTGGAAACCGCACCATAAAGAAAACTCTTAAAAACAAGGATCACCCGGCTTCTTCTTTGAGAATGTCAAGATCCATCATCTTATTTATAAAAAGTTTTTGAAGAGCCCTAGCAACGTGGACAAAGGATAACTTGATCTAACGATTTAGAAAATGCAAAGTTGTTATCCCCAAGTGCACCGTGGCTCCAAAATTGCATATGGAACTTTCTAGAATAAAGACTGCTTACGTCGGATGAGCTACTTTCCCAACAAGATAGACAACTTGGCATTACTATTAGGATTGCCTAACTTCGTAATTTAAGGATTCTAATGAACTTGTAAAAAAACGTTAGAATATAAAAAGTCGATTTACTTGATTCTGCGATTGAGGATGTCCAAATTTCTAGATCCACAGGAAACAACGACGCTTAATAAGCAAGCGCTTCTTTCGAGAAAAGCCTATAATTCAGGATGAATAAACAAATCTCCGGAAATAAGGATTATTTGTCTTCACGATTGAGAGTAACAAGGATCCCTTTTCTAAGGGTTCATCGGAACATGTAAAATAACATTTGTTCTCAAGAAGATAGATTGTTTGATTTCAAAATCATGAATAACCAGATTTCGAAATTGTAGCACAACGAAAACACTTAAAAACAAGGATCACCCGCTTCTTCTTTGAGAATGTCAAGATCCATCATCTTATTCGAAAAAAGTTTTCGAAGAATCCTAGCAAAGTAGACAAAGGACAACCTGATTTACCGATTTGGAAAAAGCAAAGTTCTAATCCCCAAGAGCACCGTGGCTCCAAAATTGCGTATGCAACTTTCTAGAATAACGAATGCTCAAGTCGGATGACCTAAGTTCCTAACTAGATGGACAACTTGGTTTTACTATCAAGATTGCCTAAGTTCGTCATTTAAGGATTGTAATGAACTTGTAGAAAAACGTTAGACAATAAAATGTCGATTTACTTGATTCTACGATTGAGGATGTCCAAATTTCCAAATCCACTGGAAGCAACGATGCTTAATAAGCAAGCGCTTCTTTCGATAAAAGCTTAAGATTGAGGATGAATAAACAAATCTCCTAAAATAAGGATTACTTGCCTTCACGATTGAGAGTAACAAGGATGCGTTTTTTAAGGGTTCATCGGAACATGTGAAATAACATTTGTTCTCAAGAAGATGGATTGTTTGATTTCAGAATCAAGAATAACCAGATTTCGAAATCGTAGCATAACGAAAACACTTAAAAACAAGGATCACCTGGCTTCTTCTTTGAGAATGTCAAGATCCATCATCTTATTCATAAAAAGTTTTTGAAGAATCTTAGCAATGTAGACAAAGGATAACCTGATTTAACAATTTGGAAAATGCAAAGTTCTTATCCCCAAGAGCACCACGGCTCCAAAATTGCATATGGATCTTTCTAGAATAACGACTGCTTACGTTGGATGAGCTACGTTCCCAACAAGATGGACAATTTGGTTTTACTATCTAGATTGCCTAACTTCGTAAATTAAGGATTCTAATCAACTTGTAGAAAAACATTAGACTATACAAAGTTGATTTACTTGATTCTACGACTGAGGATGTCCAAATTTCTAAATCCGCTGGAAACAACGATGCTTAATAAGCAAGCACTTGTTTCAAGAAAAGCCTAAGATTCAGGATGAATAAACAAATCTCCTAAAATATGAATCAACAAATCTCCTAAAATATGGCTTACTTGCCTTCACGATTGAGAGTAACAAGGATACGTTTTCTAAGGGTTCATTAAAACATGTGAAATAACATTTATTCTCAAGAAGATAGATTGTTTGATTTTAGTATCAAGAATAACCTGATTTGGGAACCGCAGCATAACGAAACCTCCTAAAAACAAGGATCACCTGGCTTCTTCTTTGAGAATGTCAGGATTCATCATCTTATTCAAAAAAAGTTTTTGAAGAATCCTACCCACGTAGACAAAGGACAACCTGATTTACCGATTTGGAAAATGCAAAGTTCTAATCCCCAAGAGCACCGTGGCTCCAAAATTGCATATGCATCTTTCTAGAATAACGAATGCTCAAGTCGGATGACCTACGTTCCCAACTAGATGGACAACTTGGTTTTACTATCGAGATAGCCTATATTCGTAATTTATGGATTATAATGAACTTGTAGAAAAACGTTAGAATATAAAAAGTCGATTTACTTGATTCTACGACTGTGGATGTCCAAATTTCTAAATCCATTGGAAACAACAATGCTTAATAAGCAAGCGCTTGTTTCGAGAATAGCGTAAGATTTAGGATGAATGAACAAATCTCCTAAAATAAGGATTACTTGCCTTCACCATTGAGAGTAACAAGGATCTGTTTTTAAAGAGTTCATCAGAACATGTGAAATAACATTTGTTCTCAAGAAAATGGATTGTTTGATTTTAGTATCTAGAATAACCAGATTTTGAAATCGCAGCATAACGAAAACTCCTAAAAACAAGGATCACTCGGCTTCTTCTTTAAGAATGTCATGATCCATCATCTTATTCATAAAAAGTTTTTGAACAATCCTAACAACGTAGACAAAGGACAACCGGATTGAACAATTTGGAAAATGCAATGTTCTTATCCCCAAGAGCATCGCGGCTCCAAAATTGCATATGGATCATTCTAGAATAACTACTGCTCACGTCGGATGAGCTACGTTCCCCACAAGATGGACAACTTGGTTTTACTATTGAGATTACCTAAGTTCATCATTTAAGGATTCCAATGAACTTGTAGAAAAACGTTAGACTATAAAAAGTCGATTTACTTGATTCTACGACTGAGGAAGTCCAAATTTCCAAAACCGCTGGAAGCAACAATGCTTTATAAGCAAGTGCTTCTTTCGAGAAAAGCTTAAGATTGAGGATGAATAAACAAATCTCCTAAAATAAGGATTACTTGCCTTCACGATTGAGAGTAACAAGGATCTGTTTTTTAAGGGTTCATCAAAGCATGTGAAATAACATTTGTTCTCAAGAAGATGGATTGTTTGATTTCAGTATCAAGAATATCCAGATTTGGAAACCGCAGCATAACGAAAATGCCAAAAAACAAGGATCACCCAGCTTCTTCTTTGAGAATGTCAAGATCTATCATTTTATTCATAAAAAGTTTTTGAAGAATCCATGCAACGTAGACAAAGGACAACCTGATTTAACGATTTGGAAAATGCAAAGAACTTTTCCCCATGAGCACCGCGGCTCCAAAATTGCATATGGATCTTTCTAGAATAACTACTGCCTACGTCGGATGAGTTACGTTCCCAACAACATGGTCAACTTGGTTTCACTATCGAGAAAGCCTAATTACGTAATTTAAGGATTGTAATGAACTTGTAGATAAACGTTAGACTATAAAAAGTCGATTTACTTGATTCTGCGACTGAGGATCTCCAAATTTCCAAATCCACAGGAAACAACGACGCTTAATAAGCAAGCGCTTCTTTCAAGAACAGCCTAAGATTCAGGATGAATAAACAAATCTCCTAAAATAAGGATTACTCGCCTTCACGATTGATAGTAACAGGGATCCGTTTTCTAAGGGTTCATCGGAACAAGTGAAATAACATTTGTTCCCAAGATGATGGATTGTTTGATTTCAGCATCTAGAATAACCAGATTTGGAAACCGCAGCATAACGAAAACTACTAAAAACAAGGATCACTCGACTTCTTCTTTGAGAATGTCAAGATCCATCATCTTATTCAAAAAAAGTTTTTGAAGAATCCTAACAATGTAGACAAAGCACAACCTAATTTACCAATTTAGAAATTGCAAAGTTTTAATCCCTAAGAGCGCCGTGGCTCCAAAACTGCATATGCATCTTTAAAGAATAACGAATGCTCACATCGGATGACCTACGTTCCCAACTAGATGGACAACTTGGTTTTACTATCGAGATAGCCTATACTCGTAATTTATGCATTCTAATGAACTTATAGAAAAACGTTAGACTATAAAAAGTCAATTTACTTGATTCAACTACTGAGGATGTCCAATTTTCCAAATTCGCAGGAAACAACGACGCCTAATAAGGAAGCGCTTCTTTCGAGAATAGCCTTGGATTTAGGATAAGTAAATAAATCTCCTAAAATAAGGATTACTTGCCTTCACGATTGAGAGTAATAAGGATCTATTTTTTAAGAGTTAATCAAAACACGTGAAATAACATTTGTTCTCAAGAAGATGGATTGTTTGATTTTAGTATCTAGAATAACCAGATTTGGAAATCGCAGCATAACGAAAACTCCTAATAACAAGGATCACCCGGCTTCCACTTTGAGAATGTCAAGATCCATCATCTTATTCATAAAAAGTTTTTGAAGAATCTAAGTAATGTAGACAAAGCATAACCTGATTTAACGATTTTGGAAATGCAAGGTTCTTATCCCCAAGAGTACCGTGGCATCAAAATTGCATATGGATCTTTCTACAATAACGACTGTTTACGTCGGATGACCGACGTTCCCATCAAGATGGACAGCGTGGTTTTACTATCGAGATTGCCTAACTTCGTAATTTAAGGATTCTAATGAACTGGTAAAAAAACGTTAGCTATAAAAAGTCGATTTACTTGATTCTGCGACTGAGGATGTCCAAATTTCTAGATCCACAGGAAACAATGACACTTAATAAGCAAGCGCTTCTTTCGAGAAAATCCTATGATTCAGGATGAATAAACAAATCTCCGAAAATAAGGATTACTTGCCTTTACGATTGAGAGTAACAAGGATCCCTTTTCTAAGGGTTCATCGGAACATGTGAAATAACAATTATTCTCAGGAAGATGGATTGTTTATGTTCTGTATCAAGAATAACCAGATTTGGAAACTGCAGGATAAAGAAAACACATAAAAACAAGGATCACCTGGCTTCTTTTTTGAGAATGTCAAGATCCTTCATCTTACTCATAAAATGTTTTTGAAGAATCCTAGCAACGTAGACAAAGGACAACTTGATTTAACGATTTGGAAAAAACAAAGTTCTTTTCCCCAAGAGCACCGTGGCTCTAAAATTGCATATGGATCGTTCTAGATTAACTACTGCTCACGTCGGATGAGCCACATTCCCAACAAGATGGACAACTTGGTTTTACTACCGAGATTGCCTAACTTCGTAATTTAAGGATTCTAATGAACAATAAAAAGTCGTTTTACTTGATTCTACGACTGAGGATGTCCAAATTTCTAAATCCGCTGGAAACAACGATGCTTAATAAGCAAGCGCTTCTTTCGAGAAAAGCCTATGATTCAGGATGAATATACAAATCTCCTAAAATAAGGATTACTTGCCTTTACGATTGAGAGTAACAAAGGACCTTTTTTCTAAGGGTTCATCGAAACATGTGAAATATCATTTGTTCTCAAGAAGATGGATTGTTTGATTTCAATATCAAGAATAACCAGATTTGGAAACCGCAACATAAAGAAAACTCCTAAAAACAAGGATCACCCAGCTTCGTCTTTGAGAATGTCAAGATCCATCATCTTATACATAAAAAGTTTTTGAAGAATCCTTGCAACGTAGATAGAGGACAACCTGATTTAACGATTTGGAAAATGCACAGTTTTTATCACTAAGAGCACCGCGGCTCCAAAACTGCATATGGATCTTTCTAGAATAACTACTGCTCACGTCGGATGAGCAACGTTCCCAACAAGATGAACAACTTAGTTTTACTATCGAGATAGCCTAAGTACGTAATTTAAGGATTCTAATAAACTTGTAGATAAACGTTAGACTATAAAAAGTTGATTTACATGATTCTGCAACTGAGGATCTCCAAATTTCCAAATCCGCGGGAAACAACGACGCCTAATAAGCAAGGGCTTCTTTCAAGAAAAGCCTAGGATTCAAGATGAATAAACAAATCTCCTAAAATAAGGATTACTCGCCTTCACGATTGAGAGTAACAAGAATCCGTTTTCTAAGGGTTCATCGGAACATGTGAAATAACATTTGTTCTCAAGAAGATGGATCATTTGATTTCAGTATCTAGAATAACCAGATTTGGGAATCGCAGCATAACGAAAACTCATAAAAACAAGGATCACCCGGCTTCTTCATTGAGAATGTCAAGATCCATCATCTTATTCATAAAAAGTATTCAAAGAACACAAGCAACGTAGACAAAGGACAACCTGATTTAACGATTTGGAAAAAGCAAAGTTCTTATCCCCAAGAGCACCACAGCTCCGAAATTGCATATGGATCTTTCTAGAATATCTACTACTCACGTCGGATGAGCTACATTTCCAACAAGATGGACAACTTGGTTTTACTATCGATATTGCCTAAGTTCGTCATTGAAGGAATGTAATGAACTTATAGAAAAACATTAGACTATAAAAAGTCGATTTATTTGACTCTACGACTGAGGATGTCCAAATTTCCAAATCCGCTGGAAGCAATGATGCTTAATAAGCTAGCGCTTCTGTAAACCCCGCGAATTTAGCTTTCTAAGTATAGAAACAAACGTCTAAACTATAGATAAATTCCCGAACTCAAAAGAGCCAGTGAGAATTAAAACCAATAAAAATCTCAATCCAAAACCTAAAGTGGATACGAAGAACCTTAAATCATCAATTGAATCCCTAACTATATACGAAGACCCTAAAACCTCGAACCTTATCAAAACCCTAAGATGACAATAAAAAATTTAATCGCGTAAGAATATATAAAACCCTAAATGTGTAAAAACATTAGAGATGGTGCCTTAAAGTAATAAGAACCCTAAAACCATAACTTTAAGGATATAAAAGCACTAATTCACCATGATATACCCTAAAACCCTAATTGATAATATAATGCTTATATTTTGCTAAATCATTAGTAAAAGGTTAAAGATGACCCTCAATCATGCATAAACATTTAGAATGCTTAAATGATCCCTTAGAAACTAAGATAATGAATCATAGATTATATTTATCCCTTAAGTATGTGATTAAGATAGTATTACATAGAGTTAAGGGTATAGTTGAAGATTAGGTTAAATGTAGTAAACCTTAATACCCTAAATGCTATTTTTCATCTTAATTACACTAAGTAGCTTACCAAATGATGTATATAGGATATAAATACCTAATGGAAGATCTCATTACCTATTTTTACTAATCAATTCACTAAATTTCTTATTTCCCTTCATTTCCATAATCTTTCTCCAAATTTTTCTTAATTAGTTCATTATGTACACAAAAAGGGGCTTTATTTTTTTTGAAAGTTGACCAAGTCAACACATGTTGACCAAGGTCAAAATGTTGACCAAGTCAACACATGTTGACTAAAGTCAACAATTGAAAAAGTCAACAAAAGTGTCTCTTTCATTAGGAAAAAAATATCTTCCTTCTCATGATTTCTTTCCTTTTCTTTTGATTTTTCCCTTCTTTTTCTTTTCTTTGCCGTCTACTACATTCATCCTCTAGGCCCCACCATTTTCCTTCTTCCATAAGCAAAACAAATCAAAGGAAACAAAACAAAAACATCCTCCATGCCGTGAGCTTCATTTCCCTTTCATTTTTCTTTCATTTTCAACCATTTCATCCATAATCAAGGGCAACTTAAGGTATGCTATTATGTATTTATGTCTTATTTCATCCTCTTTACTAGTTAGAAGGAGAAAAGGTTAGCTTATGTGTTGTGTTTATATATATGATTGATTTAGGCTTAAAGTTTCAATCTTTACATATGGAAGTGTAGAATCCTTTAGGCAATGGAAGAAAATGCATGTGTACATGTCTTTGAGTAGGTGTATAAAAGGATATGCTAGAAGAATACATGTATAAATACCTTTGTACATAAGTATACAATATGTACATAACCTAAAATAAGGTATATAGTAACTATACATACATATATCATTTCAAATATACCCTTAAAATACAAAAAGAATGAAATTGTGAAGCTTTCTTAAGGGGTTAGATAAGGCATACGAAAATACGTATAAAAATATGTATGTCACCGTATGCATATATGGGTATATGTATTAGTATATATATTAGTACATAAGTTTACATATTAGTATGTTATGAGTGTAGGTAGGTATATAACATATGTATATGTATAAGTACTTAATGACATATATATTTACATGTAATAAATGGATTACATAAGACATGACATCATCTAAGCATTACATAAGCCATGACATCATCAATTGGTTACATAAGTGATGATGTAAGTGTAGATTTATAATAAAAGAAATAATAAGATTTACATAAGCACATAACATAGGTATATACATGTATTTAGAGGTTGAAAATCCCTTAAACCTTAATACACTTCCAAGATTGAATTAAACTTAATCAAGTATGTAAATTAGTAGCACTAATGTAAAATTTTCTAAGTGTAAGAATGAAATAGCTAATTCGATCATTAAATCCTAAACTAGGGCATATGTAAACCCCGCGAATTTAGCTTTCTAAGTATAGAAGCAAACGTCTAAACTGTAGATAAATTCTCGAACTCAAAAGAGCCAGTGAGAATTAAAACCAATAAAAAAATCTCAATCCAAAACCTAAAGTGGATACGAAGAACCTTAAATCATCAATTGAATCCCTAACTACATACGAAGACCCTAAAACCTCGAACCTTATCAAAACCCTAAGATGACAATTAAAAATTTAATCGCGTAAGAATATATAAAACCCTAAATGTGTAAAAACATTAGAGATGGTGCCTTAAAGTAATAAGAACCCTAAAACCATAACTTTAAGGATATAAAAGCACTAATTCACCATGATATACCCTAAAATCCTAATTGATAATATAATGCTTATATTTTACTAAATCATTAGTAAAAGGTTAGAGATGACCCTTAATCATGCATAAACATTTAGAATACTTAAATGATCCCTTAGAAACTAAGATAATGAATCATAGATTACATTTATGTCTTAAGTATATGATTAGGATAGTCTCACTTAGAGTTAAGGATATAGTTGAAGATTAGGTTAAATGTAGTAAACCTTAATACCCTAAATGCTATTTTTCATCTCAATTATACTAAGAAGTTTACCAAATGATGTTTATAGGTTATAAATACTTAAAGTAAGATCTCATCACCTACTCTTACTAATCAATTCATCAAATACCTCATTTCCTCTCATTTCCTTCATTTTTCCCTTAATTTCCCTTAATTACTATATTATGTGTACAAAATTACATAAGCTTAAGGAATGTTGACCAAGATAATGCACGTTGACCAAAGTCAAAGGGTTGACCAAGTCAACACATGTTGACTAAAGTCAACACTTTGAAAAGTCAACAAAAGACCAAAAGATTAAGAAAATATCTACTCTTTCATGATGGCTTTCCTTATCTTCTCTTTTGATTTTTTTCTCTTCTCTTTCTCTTCAATTGTTGCCGTCCATATATCTCCCTTATAGACCCCACCATTCTTCTTCTTCCATAAGCAAAACAAAGACAAAAGAAACAAAAGAAAAATCCTCCTCCATGCCGTGAGCTTTCCCTTTCCCTTTCACTTTCATTTCTTCACCTTTTGCCTCCTTAAATCCAACACATCTAAAGGTATGTACTTAACTTACTTTATGTTGGTTTATGTTATTCATTAGTTAGTTAATTAGGTAGATTAGATAAGTAATTATGTGTTTAGTTTTGTCTTGAAGAAAAGGGAGCAAAGTTCCCATCTTTAGGTGTAGGAATTAGGAATTGTGAAGAAGAAGAAAGGAAGACATGAGTATAAGTCTATAAGTATGTATACATAAGGGTATGCTAGAGATATACATGTATAAATACCTTTATACATAAGTTTTGATTATGTACATAACCTCAATTTGAACATCTACTAACTATACATACATAAGCCATGTTAAATATACCCATAAAATACAAAAAGAATGGAATTGTGAAGATCTCTTAAGAGGGTAAATAAGGCATACGAATTTTAGTATAAAAATACATATCCAACCGTATAGGTATATGAGTATGTATACACGTATAAATACGGTATAAGTCTAAGTATAGATATGAGTATAAGTATGTATAAGGTGTATATACATAAGTATAAGAGAAAGGAGTAACTTGTACATAATACATATACATATGACATAAGCATAAGGAAAGGCTTATGTAATCATATGATGAGGTAAGTGATGACCTAAGCACATGATGACATAAGCCATGACATCATCTAAACATTACATAAGCCATGACATCATCAATTGATTACATAAGTAATGATGTAAGCATAGGTTTATAAAAGAAGAAATAATAAGATTTCATAAGCATATAACATAGGTATATACATATACTTAGAAGCCAAAAATCCCTTAAACCCTAATACACTTCCTAGATTGAATTAAACTTAATCAAATATGTAAATTAGTAGCACTAATGTAAAATTTTCTAAGTGTAAGAATCAAATAGCTAATTCGATCATTAAATCCTAAACTAGGGCATAAACATAAATAATAAGAGTAATTAAACTTGAATAAGATAAAATTTCAATAAATTTAGCCTATATCATAAAACACGGGTCTTAACGTCCAAAACGGACATTACCGTGTGAATGTACGTCCGAAAATGATGAAAAACAACTATAAATTCGTAAATGTTGAAAATAAAATGAAAAAGTTACGTACGATTAGCAATTAGGTTTAATCGAATAAGGGATGATAGTAATCTAAGTAGAATTAGGTAGACAGATATCTGGAACCCTTAGCTGAGTCAACTACTTATTATCTCTATTATCTCGTAATGATCAGGTGATCCTGACGAGGGCGAGGATCTCCCGATCGGTTATTACGACTAGAGCGAGTCGTCATAGTCAAGTGAGTACTCCCGATGACTCTATACTTGTTTGTGCTTGTAGTTAGTGCACTTAAATTGAATATCAATAACTTGATGTATGGGGTTTCGGGATATGCGTGTAATTGATATTGATTGATTGATTGTTATAAGAAATATTATTGAATACGATAATTGATGATTTGATGGTATGATTGATTTTTATATGATTTGGATGGTTTGCTGATATTGATTGATCACCTCATAATCTGACCTAATTATATTTGGCTTATCTTGAATCAAAAGGGTCATGCATTATCCATGCATCGCATTACTTATTCTAGCCGTCACTTCACGCGGTTGGTAATGAAGGGTCTTAGAGGGATGGATTCCCACATGATTTGATTAGTACCGTGCAGGAGCATGGGTACAACAAGACCCTACCCTTGGCTCGCGGGTTCTATTGGCGCTGGAGACGCTAACCGTGGGTGACTGGGGGTCGCGTCTAGAGACTACCGCTGTAGGGTGTGAGTGTGGACTGCGGGGGCCACCTCACCGCTAGGCCTGGGACTTTGTGAACTATTGGATCTTTGGAAATGGAAATGTGTTTTTGTGAAATACGGAATTCAAAGTTATGGGTAAAAACCTAAGTGCTAGAGCCCAGTCGTGATTGGTGCCGTGTAATCTCCAACCTTTATCTCGGAGGGCGTTAAAATCCGATATTATATGCAGTATCAGTCAACTGCATATATTGTTTGGCATTCTGTGTGTACATGCATTCATATGGTTGTAATAATTTGTTTGATAACTTGTTTGTCAGTATGGTATGAGGGATTGCTCACTAAGCTCTTGTAGCTTATTCCCCCTTAGTTTTCTTTGCAGGTTTACATACGATGGGATTGGGATAAGTCTTGAGTGCTGAGTGCGAGATGAAGATATGTACATTAGTATTAGAAGTAGCTGAGTACTTTTTAGATGATACATAGACATTCTTTGTAGAAAATATTTATTTATTAAATCTTACTATAATGCGAGTATATCCTATCTTATTATTTGGTAGGGGATACCGATTCTCTGCGGTTCTGAGGAACTGTGGGATACCGGATATCCATAGTTATTTATAATTATATATTATGTCATGTTATAATAAATTAATTACTTGAAAATCATTAATCTTAGTGATTTATTATTTAGAGTCTTGCAATCTCTGACTTGCAAGGCGATTTTCATATCATGGGTGCACACATGTTATGGAAATTTTAGGTAATCCTACTAGGCCCCCTTTAGGGTCCTGACAGCATAAACATAAATAATAAGAGTAATTAAACTTGAATAAGATAAAATTTCAATAAATTTAACCCATATCATAAAACATGGGTCTTAACGTCCAAAACGGACATTTTCGTGTGAACGTGCGTCCGAAAACGATGAAAAACAACTATAAATTCATAAATATTGAAAATAGAATGAAAAGGTTACGTACGACTAGCAATTCTGTTTAATCGAATAAGGGCTGATCGTAATCTAAGTAGAATTAGGTAGACAGATATCTAGAACCCTTAGTTGAGTCAACTACTTATTATCTCTGATATCTCGTAATGATCAGGTGATCCCGACGAGGGCGAGGATCTCCCGATCGGTTATTACATTAAGAGCGAGTCGCCATAGTCAAGTGAGTACTCCCGATAACTCTATACTTGTTTGTGCTTGTAGTTAGTGCACTTAAATTGAATATCAATAATTTGATGCATGGGGTTTTGGGATATGCGTATGCTTGATATTGATTGATTGTTGTAAGAAATAGTGTTAAATACAATAATTGATGATTTGATGGTATGACTGATTTTTATATGATTTGGATGGTTTGCTGATATTGATTGATCACCTCATAATCTGACCTAATTATATTTGACTTATCTTGAATCAAAAGGGTCATGCATTATCCATGCATCGCATTACTTATTCTGGCCGTCACTTCACGCGGTTGGTAATGAAGGGTCTTGGAGGGATGGATTCCCACATGATTTGATTAGTACCGTGCAGGAGCATGGGTACAACAAGACCCTACCCTTAGCTCGCGGGTTCTATTGGTGCCGGAGACGCTAACCGTGGGTGGCTGGGGGTCACGTTTAGAGACCACCGCTGTAGGGTGTGAGTGTGGACTGCGGGGGCCACCTCACCGCTAGGCCTGGGATTTTGTGAATTATTGGATTTTTTTTGAAAATGGAAATGTGTTTTTGTGAAATACGAAGTTCTAAGTTATGGGTAAAAACCCAGGTGCTAGAGCCCGGTCGTGATTGGTGCCGTGTAATCTCCAACCCTTATCTCGGAGGGCGTTAAAATCTGATATTATATGCAATACCGGTCAACTGCATATATTGTTTGGCACACTGCGTGTGCATGCATTCATATGGTTGTAATAATTTGTTTGATAACTTGTTTGCCAGTATGGTATGAGGGATTGCTCACTAAGCTCTTGTAGCTTATTCTCCAATAGTCTTTCTTTTGCAGGTTTACATACGATGGAATTGGGATAAGTCTCGAGTGCTGAAGGCGAGATGAAGATATGTATATTAGTGTTAGGATTAGTTGAGATTTTTCTATAGGTAATACATAAATACTCTTTGTAGAAAATATTCACATGTTAGAATTTACTATAATTTAATTCTACCTGCAGTTTTATAAAGTTGGTAATCCTGTCTTATTATTTGGTAGGGGATACCGATTCTCTACGGTTCTGAGGAACTGTGGGATACCGGATATCCATAGTTATTTATAATTATATATTATGTCATGTTCTAATAAATTAATTACTGGAAAATCATTAATCTTAGTGATTTATTATTTAGAGTCTTGCAATCTCTGACTTACAAGGCGGTTTTTATATCATGGGTGTACACATGTTATGGAAATTTTAGGTAATCCTACTAGGCTCCCTTTAGGGTCCTGACAGCTTCTTTCGAGAAAAGCCTAAGATTGACTATGATTAAACAAATCTCCTAAAATAAGGATTACTTGCCTTCACAATTGAGAGGAACAAGGATCCATTTTTTAAGGGTACATCGAAACATGTGAAATATCAGTTGTTCTCAAGAAGATGGATTGTTTGATTTTAGTATCAAGAATAACCAGATTTGGAAACCGCAGCATAAAGAAAACTACTAAAAACAAGGATCACCCGGCTTCTTCTTTGAGAATGTCAAGATCCATCATCTTATACATAAAAAGTTTTTGAAGAATCCTTGCAACGTAGACAAAGGACAACCTGATTTAATGATTTGGAAAATGCACAGTTCTTATCCTCAAGAGCACCGCGGTTCCAAAATTGCATATGGATCTTTCTAGAATAACTACTGCACACGTTGGATGAGCTATGTTCCCAACAAGATGAATAACTTCGTTTTACTATCGAGATAGCCTAAGTACGTAATTTAAGGATTCTAATAAACTTGTAGATAAACGTTAGACTATAAAAAGTCGATTTACATGATTCTGTGACTGAGCATCTCCAAATTTCCAAATCCGCAGGAAACAATGACGCTTAATAAGCAAGGGCTTCTTTCAAGAAAAGCTTAGGATTAAGGATGAATAAGCAAATCTCCTAAAATAAGGATTACTCGCCTTCACGATTGAGAGTAACAAGGATCCGTTTTCTAAGAGTTCATCGGAACATGTGAAATAACATTTGTTCTCAAGAAGATGGATTATTTGATTTCAGTATCTAGAATAACCAGATTTGGAAATCGCAGCATAACAAAAACTCCTAAAAACAAGGATCACCCAGCTTCCTCATTGAGAATGTCAAGATCCATCATCATATTCATAAAAAGTTTTTGAAGAATCCAAGCAACGTAAACAAAGGACAACCTGATTTAACGATTTGGAAAATGCAAAGTTGTTATCCCCAAGAGCACCGCGGCTCCAAAATTGCATATGGATCTTTCTATAATAACTACTGCTTACGTCGATGAGCTACGTTCCCAACAAGATGGACAACTTGGTTATACTATCGAGATTGCCTAACTTCGTCATTTAAGGATTCTAATGAGCTTGTAGAAAAATGTTAGACTACAAAAAGTCGATTTACCTGATTCTATGACTGAAGATGTCCAAATTTCTAAATTCGCTGGAAACAACGATGCTTAATAAGCAAGTGCTTGTTTCGAGAAAACCCTAAGATTCACGATGAATATACAAATCTCCTAAAATAAGGATTACATGCCTTCACGATTGAGAGTAACAAGGATTCGTTTTCTAAGGGGTCATCGGAACATGTGAAATAACATTTGTTCTCAAGAAGGTAGATTATTTGATTTCAGTATCTAGAATAACCAGATTTGGGAATCGCAGCATAACGAAAACTCCTAAAAACAAGGATCACCCGGCTTCTTCTTTGAGAATGTCAAGATCCCTCATCTTATTCATAAAAAGTTTTTGAGGAATCCAAGCAACGTAGACAAAGGACAACCTGATTTAACATTTTGGAAAATACAAAGTTCCTATCCCCAAGAGCACTACGGCTCCAAAATTGCATATGGATCTTTCTAGAATAACTACTGCTCACGTCGATGAGCTACGTTCCCAACTAGATGGACAACTTGGTTTTACTATCGAGATTGCCTAACTTCGTCATTTAAGGATTCTAATGAGCTTGTAGAAAAACGTTAGACTATAAAAAGTCGATTTACCTGATTCTACGACTGAGGGTGTCCAAATTTCTAAATCTGCTGGAAACAATGATGCTTAATAAGCAAGCACTTGTTTCGAGAAAACCCTAAGATTCAGGATGAATATACAAATCTCCTAAGATAAGGATTACTTGCCATCACGATTGAGAGTAACAAGGATCCGTTTTCTAAGGGTTCATCGGAACATGTGAAATAACATTTGTTCTTAGGAAGGTGGAGTGTTTGATTTCATTATCCAGAATAACCAGATTTGGAAACCGCAACATAACGAAAACTCCTAAAAACAAGGATCACCCGACTTGTTCTTTGGGAACGTTAAGATCCATCATCTTATTCATAAAAGTTTTTTGAAGAATCCTAACAATGTAGACAAAGGACAACCTGATTTAACGATTTTGAAAATGCAAGGTTCTTATCCCCAAGAGTACCGCGGCTTCAAAATTGCATATGGATCTTTCTAGAATAACGACCGCATACATCGGATGAGCTACATTCCCAACAAGATGGACAACTTAGTTTTACTATCGAGATTGCCTAGCTTCGTAATTTAAGGATTCTAATGAACTTGTTGAGAAACGTTAGACTATAAAAAGTCGATTTACTTGATTCTGCGACTGAGGATATCCAAATTTCTAGATCCACAGGAAACAACGACGCTTAATAAGCAAGGGCTTCTTTCGAGAAAAGCCTATGATTCGGGATGAATAAACAAATCTCCGAAAATAAGGATTACTTGCCTTTACGATTGAGAGTAACAAAGATCGCTTTTCTAAGGGTTCATCGAAACACGTGAAATAACAATTGTTCTCAATAACATGGATTGTTTGAGTTCTGTATCAAGAATAACCAGATTTTGAAACTGCAGCATAAAGAAAACTCATAAAAACAAGGATCACCCGGCATCTTCTTTAAGAATTTCAAGATCCTTCATCTTATTCATAAAATGTTTTTGAAGAATCCTAGCATTGTAGACAAAGGACAACCTGATTTAACGATTTGGAAAATGCAAAGTTCTTTTCCCCAAGAGCACCGCGGCTCCAAAATTGCATATGGATGTTTCTAGAATAACTACTGCTCATGTCGGATGAGCTACATTCCTAACAAGATGAACAACTTGGTTTTACTATCGAGATTACCTAACTTCGTAATTTAAAGATTCTAACGAACCTGTAGATAAACATTAGACTATAAAAAGTCGATTTACTTGATTCTACGACTGAGGATGTCCAAATTTCTAGATCCGTAGTAAACAACGACGCTTAATAAGCAAGCGCTTCTTTCGAGAAATGCCTATGATTCAGGATGCATAAACAAATCTCCTAAAATAAGGATTACTTGCCTTCACGATTAAGCATAACAAGGATCCGTTTTCTAAGGGTTCATCGAAACATGTGAAATATCATTTGTTCTCAAGAAGATGGATTGTTTGATTTCAAAATCAAGAATAACCAGATTTGGATATCGCACCATAAAGAAAACTCTTAAAAACAAGGATCACCTGGCTTCTTCTTTGAGAATGTCAAGATCCATCATCTAATACATAAAAAGTTTTTGAAGAATCCTTGCAACGTAGACAGAGGACAACCTGATTTAACGATTTGGAAAATGCACAGTTCTGATCTTTAAGAGCACCGCGGCTCCAAAATTGCATATGGATCTTTCTAGAATAACTACTGCTCACGTTGGATGAGCTACGTTCCCAACAAGATGAACAACTTGGTTTTACTATCGAGATAGCCTAAGTACGTAATTTAAGGATTCTAATAAACTTGAAGATAAACGTTAGACTATAAAAAGCCGATTTACTTGATTCTGCGACTGAGGATGTCCAAATTTCTAGATCCACCGGAAATAACGACGCTTAATAAGCAAGCGCTTCTTTCGAGAAAAGCCTATGATTCAGGATGAATAAACAAATCTCCTAAAATAAGGATTACTTGCCTTCACGATTAAGAGTAACAAGGATCCCTTTTCTAAGGGTTCATCGGAACATGTGAAATAAGATTTGCTCTCAAGAAGATGGATTATTTGATTTCAGTATCAAGAATAACCAGATTTGGAAATCGTAGCATAACGAAAACTCTTAAAAACAAGGATTACCCAGCTTCTTCTTTGAGAATGTCAAGATCCATCATCTTATTTATAAAATGTTTTTGAAGAACCCTACCAACGTAGACAAAGGATAACCTGATCTAACGATTTTGAAAATGCGAAGTTGTTATCCCCAAGTGCACCGCGGCTCCAAAATTGCATATGGAACTTTCTAGAATAACGACTGCTTACGTCGGATGAGCTACGTTCCAACAAGATGGACAACTTGGCATTACTATCGAGATTGCCTAACTTCGTAATTTAAGGATTCTAATGAACTTGTGAAAAAACGTTAGACTATAAAAAGTCGATTTACTTGATTCTGCGATTGAGGATGTCTAAATTTCTAGATCCACAGGAAACAACGACGCTTAATAAGCAAGCACTTCTTTCAGGAAAAGCCTATGATTCAGGATGAATAAACAAATCTCCGAAAATATGGATTACTTGCCTTCATGATTGAGAGTAACAAGGATCCCTTTTTTAAGGGTTCATAGAAACTTGTGAAATAACATTTGTTCTTAAGAAGATGGACTGTTTGATTTCAGAATCAAGAATAACCAGATTTCGAAATCGTAGCACAACGAAAACACTTAAAAACAAGGTTCACCCGCTTCTTCTTTGAGAATGTCAAGATCCATCATCTTATTGAAAAAAAGTTTTCGAATAATCCTAGCAAAGTAGACAAAGGACAACCTAATTTACCGATTTGGAAAATGCAAGGCTCTAATCCCCAAGAGCACCGTGGCTCCAAAATTGCGTATGCAACTTTCTAGAATAACGAATGCTCAAGTCGGATGACCTACGTTCCTAACTAGATGGACAACTTGGTTTTACTATCGAGATTGCCTAAGTTCGTCATTTAAGGATTGTAATGAACTTGTAGAAAAACGTTAGACTATAAAAAGTCGATTTACATGATTCTACGACTGAGGAAGTCCAAATTTCCAAATCCGCTGGAAGCAACGATGCTTAATAAGCAAGCGCTTCTTTCGATAAAAGCTTAAGATTGAGGATGAATAAACAAATCTCCTAAAATAAGGATTACTTTCCTTCACGATTGAGAGTAACAAGGATGCGTTTTTTAAGGGTTCATCGGAACATGTGAAATAACAATTGTTCTCAAGAAGATCGATTGCGTGAGTTCTGTATCATGAATAACCAGATTTAGAAACCGCTGCATAAAGAAAACTCGTAAAAACAAGGATCACCCGGCATCTTCTTTGAGAATGTCAAGATCCTTCATCTTATTCATAAAAAGTTTTTGAAGAATCTTAGCAATGTAGACAAAGGACAACCTGATTTAACGATTTGGAAAATGCAAAGTTCTTTTCCCCAAGAGCACCGCGGCTCCAAAATTGCATATGGATGTTTCTAGAATAACTAATGCTCATGTCGGATGAGCTACGTTCCCAACAAGATGGACAATTTGGTTTTACTATCGAGATTGCCTAACTTTGTAAATTAAGGATTCTAATGAACTTGTAGAAAAACTTTAGACTATACAAAGTTGATTTACTTAATTCTACGATTGAGGATGTCCAAATTTCGAAATCCGCTGGAAACAATGATGCTTATTAAGCAAGCGCTTGTTTTGAGAAAAGCCTAAGATTCAGGATGAATAAACAAATCTCCTAAAATACTGAATCAACAAATCTCATAAAATATGGCTTACTTACCTTCACCATTGAGAGTAACAAGGATCCGTTTTCTAAGGGTTCATTAAAACATGTGAAATAACATTTGTTCTCAAGAAGATAGATTGTTTGATTTCAGTATGAAGAATAACCAGATTTGGGAACCGCAGGATAACGAAAACTCCTAAAAACAAGGATCACCTGGCATCTTCTTTGAGAATGTCAAGATCTATCATCTTATACATAAAAAGTTTTTGAAGAATCCATGCAACGTAGACAGAGGACAACCTGATTTAATGATTTGGAAAATGCATAGTTCTTATCCCCAAGAGTACCGTGGCTCCAAAATTGCATATGGATCTTTCTAGAATAGCTACTGCTCATGTCGGATGAGCTACGTTCCCAACAAGATGAATAACGTCGTTTTACTATCGAGATAACCAAAGTACGTAATTTAAGGATTCTAATAAACTTGTAGATAAACGTTAGACTATAAAAAGTCGATTTACATGATTCTGCGACTGAAGATCTCCAAATTTCCGAATCCGTTAGAAACAACGACGCTTAATAAGCAAGGGCTTCTTTCAAGAAAAGCTTAGGATTAAGGATGAATAAACAAATCTACTAAAATAACGATTACTCGCCTTCATGATTGAGAGTAACAAGGATCCGTTTTCTAAGGGTTCATCGGAACATGTGAAATAACATTTGTTCTCAAGAAGATGGATTATTTGATTTCAGTATCTAGAATAACCAGATTTGGGAATCGCAGCATAATGAAAACTCCTAAAAACAAGGATCACCTGGCTTCCTCATTGAGAATGTCAAGATCCATTATCTTATTCATAAAAGGTTTTTGAAGAATCCAAGCAACGCAAATAAATGACAACCTGATTTAACGATTTGGAAAATGCAAAGTTGTTATCCCCAAGAGCACCGTGGCTCCGAAATTGCATATGGATCTTTTTGGAATAACTACTGCTCACGTTGAAAGAGCTACATTCCCAACATGATGGACAACTTGGTTTTGCTATGTTGATACCCTAAGTACGTAATTTAAGGATTCTAATGAACTTGTAGTTAAACGTTAGACTATAAAAAGTCGATTTACTTGATTCTGCGATTGAGGATCTCCAAATTTCCAAATCCGCAGGAAACGATGACGCTTAATAAGCAAGCACTTCCTTCGAGAAATGCCTATGATATAGGATGAATAAACAAATCTCCTAAAATAAGGATTACTTGCCTTCACGATTGAGAGTAACAAGGATCCGTTTTCTAAGGGATCATCGGGACATGTGAAATAAAATTTGTTCTCAAGAAGATGGATTGTTTGATTTCAGTATGTAGAATAACTAGATTGGGGAATCACAGCGTAACGAAAATTCCTAAAAACAAGGATCACTCGGCTTCCTCTTTGAGAATGTCAAGATCCAACAACTTATTCATAAAAGGTTTTTCAAAAATCCTAGCAACGTAGACAAAGGACAACCTGATTTAACGATTTGGAAAATGCAAAGTTTTTATCCCTAAGTGCAACGCAGCTTCAAAATGGCATGTGGATCTTTCTAGAATAACTACTGCTCACGTCGGATGAGCTACGTTCCCAACAAGATGGTCAACTTGGTTTTACTATTGAGATTGCCTAGTACGTAATTTAAGGATTCTAATGAACTTGTAAAAAAACGTTAGCTATAAAAAGTCAATTTACTTGATTTTGCGACTGAGGATGTCCAAATTTCTAGATCCACAGGAAACAACAATGCTTAATAAGCAAGCGCTTCTTTCGAGAAAATCCTATGATTCAGGATGAATAAACAAATCTCCGAAAATAAGGATTACTTGCCTTCATGATGGAGAGTAACAAGGATCCCTTTTCTAAGGGTTCATCGGAACATGTAAAAGAACAATTGTTCTTTGGAAGATGGATTGTTTGAGTTCTGCATCAAGAATAACCAGATTTGGAAACCGCAGCATAAAGAAAACTCATAAAAATAAGGATCACCCGGCTTCTTCTTTGAGAATGTCAAGATCCTTCATCTTATTCATAAAAAGTTTTTGAAGAATCCTAGCAACGTAGACAATGGATAACCTGATTTAACGATTTAGAAAATGCAAAGTTCTTTTCCCCAAGAGCACCACGGCTCCAAAATTGCATATGGATGTTTCTAGAATAACTACTGCTCACGTCGAATGAGCTACGTTCCCAACAAGATGGACAACTTAGTTTTACTATTGAGAAAGCCTAAGTACGTAATTTCAGGATTTTAATGAACTTGTAGATAAATGTTAGACTATAAAAGGTCGATTTAATTGATTCTACGACTGAGGAACTCCAAATTTCCAAATCCGCCGGAAACAACGACGCTTAATAAGCAAGCGCTTCTTTCAAGAAAAGCCTAGGATTCAACAGGAATAAAGAAATCTCCTAAAATAAGGATTACTCGCCTTCACGATTGAGAGTAACAGGGATCTGTTTTCTAAGGGTTCATCGGAACATGTGAAATAACATTTGTTCTCAGGAAGATGGATTCTTTGATTTTAGTATCTAGAATAACCAGATTTAGGAATCGCAGCATAACGAAAACTCCTAAAAACAAGGATCACCTACCTTCCTCTTTGAGAATGTCAAGATCCATCATCTTATTCAGAAAAAGTTTTTGAGGAATCCTAGCAACGTAGACAAAGGACAACCTGATTTAACGATTTGGAAAAAGCAAAGTTCTTATCCCCAAGAGCAACGCGGCTTCAAAATTTCATATAGATCTTTTTAGAATAACTATTGCTCACGTCGGATGAGCTACGTTCCCCACAAGATGGACGACTTGGTTTTGCTGTCGAGATTGCCTAGCTTCGTAATTTAAGGATTCTACAGAACATGTTGAAAAATGTTAGACTATAAAAAGTCGATTTACTTGATTCTGCGACTGAGGATGTCCAAATTTCTAGATCCAGAGGAAACAACGACGATTAATAAGCAAGCGCTTCCTTCGAGAAAAACCTATGATTTAGGATGAATAAACAAATCTCTTAAAATAAGGATTACTTGCCTTTACAATTGAGAGTAACAAGGATCCATATTTTAAGTGTTCATCAAAATAACCAGATTTGGAAATCGCAGCATAACGAAAACTGCTAAAAGCAAGGATCACCCGGCTTCTTCTTTGAGAATGTCAAGATCCATCATCTTATACATAAAAAGTTTTTGAAGAATCCTAGCAACGTAGACAAAGGTCAACCTGATTTAACGATTTTCAAAATGTACAGTATTTATCCCCAAGAGTACCGCGACTTCAAAATTGCATATGGATCTTTATGGAATAACGACTGGTTACGTCGGATGAGCTACGTTCCCAACAAGATGGACAACGTGGTTTTACTATCGAGATTGCCTAACTTCGTAATTTAAGGATTCTAATGAACTTGTAAAAAAACGTTAGCTATTAAAAGTCGATTTACTTGATTCTGCGACTAAGGATGTCCAAATTTCTAGATCCACAGGAAACAACGACGCTTAATAAGCAAGTGCTTCTTTCGAGAAAAGCCTATGATTCAGGATGAATAAACAAATCTCTGAAAATAAGGATTACTTGCCTTCACGATTAAGAGTAACAAGGATCCCTTTTCTAAGGGTTCATCGGAACATGTGAAATAACAATTTTTCTCAAGAAGATCGATTGCTTGAGTTCTGTATCATGAATAACCATATTTAGAAACCGTAGCATAAAGAAATCTCATAAAAACAAGGATCACCCGACATCTTCTTTGAGAATGTCAAGATCCTTTATCTTATTCATAAAAAGATTCTGAAGAATCCTAGTAATGTAGACAAAGGACAACCTGATTTAACGATTTGGAAAATGCAAAGTTCTTTTCCCCAAGAGCACCGCGGCTCCAAAATTGCATATGGATGTTTCTAGAATAACTACTGCTCACGTCGGATGAGCAACGTTCCCAACAAGATGGACAACTTGGTTTTACTATCGAGATTGCCTAACTTCGTAATTTAAAGATTCTAATGAACTTGTAGATAAACGTTAGACTATAAAAAGTCGATTTACTTGATTCTGCGATTAAGGATGTCCAAATTTCTAGATCCATAGTAAACAACGACGCTTAATAAGCAAGCGCTTCTTTCGAGAAAAGCCTATGATTTAGGATGAATAAACAAATCACCAAAAATAAGGATTACTTGCCTTCACGATTGAGAGTAACAAGGATCCCTTTTCTAAGGGTTCATCGAAACATGTGAAATAACATTTGTTCTCAAGAAGATGGATTGTTTGATTACAGAATCAAGAATAACTAGATTTCGAAATCGTAGCATAACGAAAACACTTAAAAACAAGGATCACCCGCATCTTCTTTGAGAATGTCAAGATCCATCATCTTATTCAAAAAAAGTTTTCGAAGAATCCTAGCAAAGTAGACAAAGGACAACCTGATTTACCGATTTGGAAAATGCAAAGTTCTAATCCCCAAGAGCACCGTGGCTCCAAAATTGCGCATGCAACTTTCTAGAATAACGAATGCTCAAGTCGGATGACCTACGTTCCTAACTAGATGGACAACTTGGTTTTGCTATCGAGATTGCCTAAGTTCGTCATTTAAGGATTGTAATGAACTTGTAGAAAAACGTTAGACTATAGAATGTCGATTTACATGATTCTACGACTGAGGATGTCCAAATTTCCAAATCCGCTGGAAGCAACGATGCTTAATAAGCAGGCGCTTCTTTCGTTAAAAGCTTAAGATTGAGGATGAATAAAAAAATCTCCTAAAATAAGGATTACTTTCCTTCACGATTGAGAGTATAAAGGATGCGTTTATTCAGGGTTCATCGGAACATGTGAATTTACATTTGTTTTCAAGAAGATGGATTGTTTGATTTCAGAATCAAGAATAACCAGATTTCGAAATCGTAGCATAACGAAAACGCTTAAAAACAGGGATCACCCGGCTTCTTCTTTGAGAATGTCAAGATCCATCATCTTATTCATAAAAAGTTTTTGAAGAATCCTAACAACGTAAACAAAGGACAACCTGATTTAACAATTTGGAAAATGAAAAGTTCTTATCCCCAAGAGCACCGCGGCTCTAAAATTGCATATGGAACTTTCTAGAATAACGACTGCTTACGTCGGATGAGCTACGTTCCCAACTAGATGGACAATTTGGTTTTACTATCGAGATTGCCTAACTTCGTAAATTAAGGATTCTAATGAACTTGTAGAAAAACGTTAGACTATACAAAGTCGATTTACTTGATTCTACAACTGAGGATGTCCAAATTTCTAAATCCGCTGGAAGCAACGATGCTTAATAAGCAAGCGCTTGTTTTGAGAAAAGCCTATGATTCAGGATGAATAAACAAATCTCCTAAAATACTGAATCAACAAATCTCATAAAATATGGCTTACTTACCTTCACAATTGAGAGTAACAAGGATCCGTTTTCTATGGGTTCATTAAAACATCTAAAATAACATTTGTTCTCAAGAAGATAGATTGTTTGATTTCAGTATCAAGAATAACTAGAATTGGGAACCGCAGCATAACGAAAACTCCTAAAAACAAGGATCTCCTGGCTTCTTCTTTGAGAATGTCAAGATCCATCATCTTATTCAAAAAAAGTTTTTGAAGAATCCTACCAACGTAGACAAAGGACAACCTGATTTACCGATTTGGAAAATGCAAAGTTCTAATCCCCAAGAGCACCGTGGCTCCAAAATTGCATATGCATTTTTCTAGAATAACGAATGCTCAAGTCGGATGACCTACGTTCCTAACTAAATGGACAACTTGGTTTTACTATCGAGATAGCCTACATTCGTAATTTATGGATTATAATGAACTTGTGGAAAAACATTAGACTATAAAAAGTCGATTTACTTGATTCTACAACTGAGGATGTCCAAATTTCTAAATCCACTGGAAACAGCGATGCTTAATAAGCAAGCGCTTGTTTCGAGAATAGCCTAAGACTCAGGATGAATAAACAAATCTCCTAAAATAAGGATTACTTGCCTTCACAATTGAGAGTAACGAGGATCTGTATTTTAAGAGTTCATCGGAACATGTGAAATAACATTTGTTCATAAGAAAATGGATCGCTTGATTTTAGTATCTAGAATAACCAGATTTCGAAATCGCAGCATAACGAAAACTCCTAAAAACAAGGATCACTCGGCTCCTTCTTTAAGAATGTCATGATCCGTCGTCTTATTCATAAAAAGTTTTTGAAGAATTCTAGCAACGTAGAAAAAGGACAACCAGATTTAACCATTTGGAAATTGCAACGTTCTTATCCCCAAGAGCATCGCGGCTCTAAAATTGCATATGGATCTTTCTAGAATAATTACTGCTCACGTCGGATGAGCTACGTTCCCCACAAGATGCATAACTTGGTTTTACTATCGAGATTGCCTAACTTCGTCATTTAAGGATTCTAATGAACTTGTAGAAAAATGTTAGACTATAAAAAGTCGATTTACTTGATTCTACGACTGAAGAAGTCCAAATTTCCAAATCCGCTGGAAGCAACGATGCTTTATAAGCAAGCACTTCTTTTGGGAAAAGCATAAGATTGAGGATGAATAAACAAATCTCTTAAAATAAGGATTACTTGCCTTCATGATTGAGAGTAAGAAGGATCCGTTTTTTAAGGGTTCATCGAAACATGTGAAATAACATTTGTTCTCAAGAAGAAGGATTGTTTGATTTCAGTATCAAGAATAACCAGATTTGGAAACCGCAGCATAACGAAAACTCCAAAAAACAAAGATCACCCGGCTTCTTCTTTGAGAATGTCAAGATCTATCATTTTATTCGTAAAAAGTTTTTGAAGAATCCAAGCAACGTAGACAAAGGACAACCTGATTTAACGATTTGGAAAATGCAAAGTACTTTTCCCCATGAGCACCGCGGCTCCAAAATTGCATATGGATCTTTCTAGAATAACTAATGCCCACGTCGGATGAGCTACGTTCCCAACAGGATGGATAACTTGGTTTTACTATCGAGAGTGCCTAATTACGTAATTTCAGGATTCTAATGAACTTGTAGATAAACGTTAGATTATGAAAAGTCGATTTACTTGATTCTGCGACTGAGGATCTCCAAATTTCCAAATCCACAGGAAACAACGACACTTAATAAGCAAGCACTTCTTTCAAGAAAAGCCTAAGATTCAGGATGAATAAACAAATCTCCTAAAATAAGGATTACTCGCCTTCAGTATTGAGAGTAACAGGGATCCGTTTTCTAAGGGTTCATCGGAACAAGTAAAATAACATTTGTTCCCAAGATGATGGATTGTTTGATTTCAGCATCTAGAATAACCAGATTTGGAAACCGCAGCATAACGAAAACTCCTAAAAACAAGGGTCACTCGGCTTCTTCTTTGAGAATGTCAAGATCCATCATCTTATTCAAAAAAAGATTTTGAAGAATCCTAACAACGTAGACAAAGCACAACCTGATTTACCGATTTGGAAATTGCAAAGTTTTAATCCCTAAGAGCGCCGTAGCTCCAAAATTGCATATGCATCTTTAAAGAATAACGAATGCTCACGTCGGATGACCTACGTTCCTAACTAGATGGACAACTTGGTTTTACTATCGAGATAGCCTATACTCGTAATTTATGCATTATAATGAACTTGTAGAAAAACGTTAGACTATAAAAAGTCAATTTACTTGATTCGACAACTGAGGATGTCCAAATTTCCAAATCCACAGGAAACAACGACGCCTAATAAGGAAGCGCTTCTTTCGAGAATAGCCTTGGATTCAGGATAAGTAAGGAAATCTCCTAAAATAAGGATTACTTGCCTTCACGATTGAGAGTAACAAGGATTTATTTTTTAAGAGTTAATCAAAACACGTGAAATAACATTTGTTCTCAAGAAGATAGATTGTTTGATTTTAGTATCTAGAATAACCAGATTTGGAAATCGCAGCATAACGAAAACTCCTAATAACAAGGATCACCCGGCTTCCACTTTGAGAATGTCAAGATCCATCATCTTATTCATAAAAAGTTTTTGAAGAATCCAAGCAACGTAGACAAAGCATAACCTGATTTAACGATTTTCAAAATGCAAGGTTCTTATCCCCAAGAGTACCACGGCATCAAAATTGTATATGGATCTTTCTAGAATAATGACTGTTTACATCGGATGACCGACGTTCCCATCAAGATGGACAACGTGGTTTTACTATCGAGATTGCCAAACTTTGTAATTTAAGGATTCTAATGAACTGGTAAAAAAACGTTAGCTATAAAAAGTCGATTTACTTGATTCTACGACTGAGGATGTCCAAATTTCTAGATCCACAGGAAACAACAACGCTTAATAAGCAAGGGCTTCTTTCGAGAAAAGCCTATGATTCAGGATGAATAAACAAATCACCAAAAATAAGGATTACTTGTCTTCACGATTGAGAGTAACAAGGATCCGTTTTCTAAGGGTTCATCGAAACATGTGAAATAACATTTGTTCTCAAGAAGATGGATTGTTTGATTACAGAATCAAGAATAACTAGATTTCGAAATCGTAGCATAACGAAAACACTTAAAAACAAGGATCACCCGCTTCTTCTTTGAGAATGTCAAGATCCATCATCTTATACATAAAAAGTTTTTGAAGAATCCTTGCAAGGTAGACAGAGGACAACCTGATTTAACGATTTGGAAAATGCACAGTTCTTATCACTAAGAGCACCGCAGCTCCAAAATTGCATATGGATCTTTCTAGAATAACTACTGCTCACGTCGGATGAGCAACGTTCTCAACAAGATGAACAACTTGGTTTTACTATCGAGATAGCCTAAGTACGTAATTTAAGGATTCTAATAAACTTGTAGATAAACGTTAGACTATAAAAAGTCGATTTACATGATATTGCGATTGAAGATCTCCAAATTTCCAAATCCGCTGGAAACAAGGACGCTTAATAAGCAAGGGCTTCTTTCAAGAAAAGCCTAGGATACAAGATGAATAAACTAATCTCCTAAAATAAGGATTACTCGCCTTTACGATTGAGAGTAACAAGGATCCGTTTTCTAAGGGTTCATCGGAACATGTGAAACGACATTTGTTCTCAAGAAGATGGATCATTTGATTTCAGTATCTAGAATAACCAGATTTGGGAATCGCAGCATAACGAAAACTCATAAAAACAAGGATCACCCGGCTTCTTCGTTGAGAATGTCAAGATCCATCATCTTATTCATAAAAAGTATTCGAAGAACACAAGCAACGTAGACTAAGGACAACCTGATTTAACGATTTGGAAAAAGCAAAGTTCTTATCCCCAAGAGCACCGCGGCTCCAAAATTGCATATGGATCTTTCTAGAATAACTACTATTCACGTCGGATGAGCTACATTTCCAATAAGATGGACAACTTGGTTTTACTATCGAGATTGCCTAAGTTCGTCATTGAAGGAATGTAATGAACTTGTAGAAAAACATTAGACTATAAAAAGACGATTTATCTGATTCTACGATTGAGGATGTCCAAATTTCCAAATCCGCTGGAAGTAACAATGCTTAATAAGCTAGCGCTTCATTCGAGAAAAGCCTAAGATTGAGGATGATTAAATAAATCTCGTAAAATAAGTATTACTTGCCTTCACGATTGAGAGGAACAAGGATCCATTTTTTAAGGGTACATCGAAACATGTGAAATATCAGTTGTTCTCAAGAACATGGATTGTTTGATTTCAGTATCAAGAATAACCAGATTTAGAAACCGCAGCATAAAGAAAACTCCTAAAAACAAGGATCACCCGGCTTCTTCTTTGGGAATGTCAAGATCCATCATCTTATACATAAAAAGTTTTTTAGAATCCTTGCAACGTAGACAGAGGACAACCTGATTTAATGATTTGGAAAATGCACAGTTCTTATCCTAAAGAGCACCGCGGCTCCAAAATTGCATATGGATCTTTCTAGAATAACTACTGCTCACGTTGGATGAGCTACATTCCCAACAAGATGAATAACTTCGTTTTACTATCGAAATAGCCAAAGTACGTAATTTAAGGATTCTAATAAACTTGTAGATAAACGTTAGATTATAAAAAGTCGATTTACATGATTTTGCGACTGAGCATCTCCAAATTTCCAAATCCGCAGGAAACAACGACGCTTAATAAGCAAGGGCTTCTTTCAAGAAAAGCTTAGGATTAAGGATGAATAAACAAATCTCCTAAAATAAGGATTACTCGCCTTCACGATTGAGAGTAACAAGGATCCGTTTTCTAAGGCTTTACCGGAACATGTGAAATAACATTTGCTCTCAAGAAGATGGATTATTTGATTTCAGTATCTAGAATAACCAGTTTTGGGAATCGCAGCATAACGAAAACTCCTAAAAGCAAGAATCACCCGGTTACCTCATTAAGAATGTCAAGATCCATCATCTTATTCATAAAATTTTTTTGAAGAATCCAAGCAACGCAAACAAAGGACAACCTGATTTAACGATTTGGAAAATGCAAAGTTCTTATCCCCAAGAGCACCACGACTCCAAAATTGCGTATGGATCTTTCTACAATAACTACTGCTTACGTCGATGAGCTACATTCCCAACAAGATGGACAACTTGGTTTTACTATCGAGATTGCCTAACTTCGTCATTTAAGGATTCTAATGAGCTTGTAGAAAAACGTTAGACTATAAAAAGTCGATTTACCTGATTCTACGACTGAGGATGTCTAAATTTCTAAATCCGCTGGAAACAACGATGCTTAATAAGCAAGCGCTTGTTTCGAGAAAACCCTAAGATTCAAGATGAATATACAAATCTCCTAAAATAAGGATTACTTGCCTTCACGATTGAGAGTAACAAGGATCCATTTTCTAAGGGTTCATCGAAACATGTGAAATAACATTTGTTCACAAGAAGGTGGAGTGTTTGATTTCATTATCAAGAATAACCAGATTTGGGAACCGCAGCATAATGAAAACTCCTAAAAATACGGATCACCCGGCTTGTTCTTTGGGAATGTCAAGATCAATCATCTCATTCATAAAAAGTTTTTGAAGAATCTTAACAACGTAGACAAAGGACAACCTGATTTAACGATTTTGAAAATGCAAGGTTCTTATCCCCAAGAGTACCGCGGCTTCAAAATTGCATATGGATCTTTCTAGAATAACGACCACTTACGTCGGATGAGCTACGTTCCAAACAAGATGGACAACTTGGTTTTACTATCAAGATTGCCTAGCTTCGTAATTTAAGGATTCTAATGAACTTGGTGAGAAACGTTAGATTATAAAAAGCCGATTTACTTGATTCTGCGACTGAGGATGTCCAAATTTCTAGATCCACAGGAAACAACGACGCTTAATAAGCAAGTGCTTCTTTCGAGAAAAGCCAATGATTCAGGATGAATAAACAAATCTCCTAAAATAAGGACTACTTGCCTTCACGATTGAGAGTAACACAAAACCATTTTCTAAGGGTTCATCGGAACATGTGAAATAAGATTTGTTCTCAAGAAGATGGATTGTTTGATTTCAGTATCAAGAATAACCAGATTTGGAAACCGCAACATAAAGAAAACTCCTAAAAACAAGGATCACTCGGCTTCTTCTTTGAGAATGTCAAGATCCATCATGTTATTCATAAAAAAGTTTTTGAAGAATCCTAGCAACGTAGATAATGGATAACCTGATTTAACGATTTAGAAAAAGCAAAGTTCTTTTCCCCAAGAGTACCACGGCTCCAAAATTGCATATGGATCTTTCTAAAATAACTACTACTCACGTCGGATGAGGTACGTTCCCAACAAGATGGACAACTTGGTTTTACTATCGAGATTGCCTAATTTCGTAATTTAAGGATTCTAGTGAACTTGTAGATAAATGTTAGACTATAAAAAATCGATTTACTTGATTCTGCGACTGAGGATCTCCAAATTTCCAAATCCGCAGGAAACGATGACGCATAATAAGCAAGCGCTTCTTTCGAGAAAAACCTAAGATTCAGGATGAATAAACAAATCTCCTAAAATAAGGATTACTTGCCTTCAAGATTGAGAGAGACAAGGATCCATTTTCTAAGGGTTCATCGAAACATGTGAAATAACATTTGTTCTCAAGTAGATGGATTGTTTGATTTCAGTATCAAGAATAACTAGATTTGGAAACCGCAGCATAAAGTAAGCTCCTAAAAACAAGGATCACCCGGCTTCTTTTTTGAGAATGTCAAGATCCATCATTTTATACATAAAAAGTTTTAGTGGAATCCTAACAATGTAAACAAAGGGTAACCTGATTTAACGATTTAGAAAATGCACAGTTCTTATCCCTAAGAGCACCGCGGCTCCAAAATTGCATATGGATCTTTCTAGAATAACTACTGCTCACGTCGAATGAGCTACGTTCCCAACATGATGGACAACTTGGTTTTGCTATGTTGATAGCCTAAGTACGTAATTTAAGGATTCTAATGAACTTGTAGATAAACGTTAGACTATAAAAGGTCGATTTACTTGATTCTGCGACTGAGGATCTCCACATTTCCAAATCCGCAGGAAACGATGATGCTTAATAAGCAAGCGCATCCTTCGAGAAAAGCCTATGATTTTGGATGAATAAACAAATCTCCTAAAATAAGGATTACTTGCCTTCACGATTGAGAGTAACAAGGATCCGTTTTCTAAAGGTTCATCGGAACATGTGAAATAACATTTGTTCTCAAGAAGATGGATTGTTTGATTTCAGTATCTAGAATAACCAGATTTGGGAATCGCAGCGTAATGAAAACTCCTAAAAACAAGGATCACCCGGCTTCTTTTTTGAGAATGTCAAGATCCATCATCTTATTCATAAAAAGTTTTTGAAGAATCCTAGCAACGTAGACAAAGGACAACCTGATTTAACGATTTGGAAAATGCAATGTTTTTATCCCTAAGTGCAACGCAGCTTCAAAATTGCATATAGATCTTTCTAGAATAAGTACTGCTCACATCGGATGAGCTACGTTCCCAACAAGATGGACAACTTGGTTTTACTATTGAGATAGCCTAGTACGTAATTTAAGGATTCTAGTGAGCTTGTAGATAAACATTAGACTATAAAAAGTCGATTTACTTGATTCTACGACTAAGGATGTCCAATTTTTTAGATCTACAGGAAACAACGACGCTTAATAAGCAAGCGCTTCTTTCGAGAAAAGCCTACGATTCAGGATGCATAAACAAATCTCCTAAAATGAGAATTACTTGCTTTCACGATTGACAGTAACAAGGATCCGTTTTCTAAAGGTTCTTCGGAACATGTGAAATAACATTTGTTCACAAGAAGATGGATTGTTTGATTTCATTATCAAATATAACCAGATTTGGAAACCGCAGCATAAAGAAAACTCCTAAAAACAAGGATCACTTGGCTTCTTCTTTGAGAATGTTAAGATCCATCATCTTATTCATAAAAAGTTTTTAAAGAATCCTGTCAACGTAGACGAAGGACAACCTGATTTAACGAATTGGAAAATGCAAAGTTCTTTTCCCCAAGAGCACTGCGGCTCCAAAATTGCATATGGATCTTTCTAGAATAACTACTACTTACGTCGAATGAGCTTCGTTCCCGACAAGATGGACAACTTGGTTTTACTATCGAGATTAGCTAACTTCATAATTTAAGGATTCTAATGAACTTGTAAAAAAACGTTAGACTATAAAAAGTCGATTTACTTGATTCTACGACTGAGGATCTCCAAATTTCTAAATCTGTTGCAAACAACGATGCTTCATAAGCAAACGCTTGTTTCGAGAAAACCCTAAGATTCTGGATGAATAAACAAGTCTCCTAAAATAAGGATTACTTGCCTTCACGATTGAGAGTAACAAGGATCCGTTTTCTAAGGGTTCATCGGAACATGTGAAATAACATTTGTTCTCAAGAAGACGGATCGTTCGTTTGATTTTAGTATGAAGAATAACCAGATTTGGAAACCGCAACATAACAAAAACTCCTAAAAACAAGGATCACCAGCTTCTTCCATGAGAATGTCAAGATCCATCATCTTATACATAAAATGTTTTTGATGAATCCTAGCAACGTAGACAAAGGACAACCTGACTTAACGATTTGGAAAATGCACAGTTCTTATCCCTAAGAGCACTACGGCTCCAAAATTGCATATGGATCTTTCTAGAATAAGTACTGCTCACGTCGGATGAGCTACGTTCCCAACAATATGAACAACTTGGTTTTGCTATTTTGATAGCCTCAGTACGTAATTCAAGGATTCTAATGAACTTGTAGATAAACGTTAGACTATAAAAGTCGATTTACTTGATTCTGCGATTGTGGATCTCCAAATTTCCAAATCCGCAGGAAACAACGACGCTAAATAAGCAAGCGCTTCTTTCAAGAAAAGCCTAGTATTCAGGATGAATAAACAAATCTACTAAAATAAGGATTACTCGCCATCACGATTGAGAGTAACAGGGATCCGTTTTCTAAGGGTTCATCGGAACATGTGAAATAACATTTGTTCTCAAGAAGATGGATCGTTTGATTTTAGTATCAAGAATAACTAGATTTGGAAACCACAGCATAACAAAAACTCCTAAAAACAAGGATCACCAGCTTCTTCTATGAGAATGTCAAGATCCATCATCTTATACATAAAATGTTTTTTATGAATCCTAGCAACGTAGACAAAGGATAACCTGACTTAACGATTTGGAAATTGCATAGTTCTTATCCCTAAGAGCACTGTGGCTCTAAAATTGCATATGGATCTTTCTAGAATAACTACTACTCACGTCGGATGAGCTACTTTCCCAACAATATGCACAACTTGGTTTTGTTATTTTGATAGCCTAAGTACGTAATTTAAGGATTCTAATGAACTTGTAGATGAATGTTAGACTGTAAAAAGTCGATTTACTTGATTCTGCGACTGAGGATCTCCAAATTTCCAAATCCGCAGGAAACAACGACGCTTAATAAGTAAGGGCTTCTTTCAAGAAAAGCCTAGTATTCACAATGAATAAACAAATCTACTAGAATAAGGATTACTTGCCATCACGATTGAGAGTAACAGGGATCCGTTTTCTAAGGGTTCATCGGAACATGTGAAATAACATTTGTTCTCAAGAAGATGGATTGTTTGATTTCAGTATCGAGAATAACCAGATTTGGAAACAGCAGCATAACGAAAACACCCAAAAACAAGGATCACCCGGCTTCTTCTTTGAGAATGTCAAGATCCATCATCTTACTCATAAAAAGTTTTTGAGGAATCCTAGCAACGTAGACAAAGGACAACCTGATTTAACGATTTTGAAAATGCGAGGTTCTTATCCCCAAGAGTATCGCGGCTTCAAAATTGCAAATGGATCTTTCCAGAATAACGATTGCTTACGTCGGATGAGCTACATTCTCAACAAGATGGACAACTTGGTTTTACTATCGAGATTGCTTAGCTTCGTAATTTAATGATTCTAGTGAACTTGTTGAAAAACGATAAACTATAAAAAGTCAATTTACTTGATTCTGCGACTGTGGATGTCCAAATTTCTAGATCCACAGGAAACAACGACGCTTAATAAGCAAGCGCTTCTTTCGAGAAAAGCCTATGATTCAGGATGAATAAACAAATCTCCAAAAATAAGGATTACTTGCCTTCACGATTGAAAGTAACAAGGATCCCTTTTCTAAGGGTTCATCGGAACATCTCAAATAACAATTGTTCCCAGGAAGATGGATTGTTTGTGTTCTGTATCAAGAATAACCAGATTTGGAAACCGCAGCATAAAGAAAACTCATAAAAACAAGGATCACCCGGCATCTTCTTTGAGAATGTTAAGATCCTTCATCTTATTCATAAAAAGTTTTTGAAGAATCCTAGCTATGTAAACAAAGGACAACCTAATTTAACGATTTAGAAAATGCAAAGTTCTTTTCCCCAAGAGTACCGCGGCTCCAAAAATGCATATGTATGTTTCTAGAATAACTACTGCTCACGTCGAATGAGCTACGTTTCCAATAAGATGGACAACTTGGTTTTACTATCGACATTGCCTAACTTCGTAATTTAAAGATTCTAATGAACTTGTAGATAAACGTTAGACTATAAAAAGTCAATTTACTTGATTCTGCAACTGAGAATCTCCAAATTTCTAGATCCATAGTAAACAACGACGCTTAATAAGCAAGCGCATCTTTCAAGAAAAGCCCATGATTCTGGATGCATAAACAAATCTCTTAAAATAAGAATTACTTGCTTTCACTATAGAGAGTAACAAGGATCTGTTTTCTAAGGGTTCATCGAAACAAGTGAAATATCATTTGTTCTCAAGAAGATGGATTGTTTGATTTCAGTATCAAGAATAACCAGATTTGGATACTGCACCATAAAGAAAACTCTTAAAAACAAGGATCACCCGGCTTCTTCTTTGAGAATGTCAAGATCCATCATCTTATACATAAAAAGTTTTTGAAGAATCCTTGCAACGTAGACAGAGGACAACCTGATTTAACGATTTAGAAAATGCACAGTTCTTATCCCTAAGAGCACCACGGCTCCGAAATTGCATATGGATCTTTCTAGAATAACTACTGCTCACGTCGGATGAGCTACGTTCCCAACAAGATGAACAACTTGGTTTTACTATCGAGATATCCTAAGTACGTAATTTAAGGATTCTAATAAACTTGTAGATAAATATTAGACTATAAAAAGTCGATTTACATGATTCTGTGACTGAGGATCTCCAAATTTCCAAATCCGCAAGAAACAACGACGCCTAATAAGCAATGGCTTCTTTCAAGAAAAGCCTAGGATTCAGGATGAATAAAAAAATCTCCTAAAATAAGGATTACTCGCCTTCACGATTGAGAGTAACAAGGATCCCTTTTCTATGGGTTCATCGGAACATGTGAAATAACATTTGTTCTCAAGAAGATGGATTATTTGATTTCAGTATCAAGAATAACTAGATTTGGAAATCGCAGCATAACGAAAACTCTTAAAAACAAGGATTACCTGGCTTCTTCTTTGAGAATGTCAAGATCCATCATCTTATTTATAAAAAGTTTTTGAAGAACCCTAGCAACGTAGACAAAGGATAACCTGATCTAACGATTTTGAAAATGTAAAGTTGTTATCCCCAAGCGCACCGCGGCTCCAAAATTGCATATGGAACTTTCTAGAATAACGACTGGTTACGTCGGATGAGCTACGTTCCCAACAAGATGGACAAATTGGCATTACTATCGAGATTGCCTAACTTCATAATTTAAGGATTCTAATGAACTTGTAAAAAAATGTTAGACTATAAAAAGTCGATTTACTTGATTCTACGATTGAGGATGTCTAAATTTCTAGATCCACAGGAAACAACGACGCTTAATAAGTAAGCACTTCTTTCGAGAAAAGCCTATGATTTAGGATGAATAAATAAATCTCCGAAAATAAGGATTACTTGCCTTCACGATTAAGAGTAACAGGGATCCGTTTTCTAAGGGTTCGTCGAAACATTTCAAATAACATTTGTTCTCAAGAAGATGGATTGTTTGATTTCAGAATCAAGAATAACCAGATTTCGAAATCGTAGCACAACGAAAACACTTCAAAACAAAGATCACCCGCTTCTTCTTTGAGAATGTCAAGATCCATCATCTTATTCAAAAAATTTTTTCCAAGAATCCTAGCAAAGTAGACAAAGGACAACCTGATTTACCTATTTGGAAAATGCAAAGTTATAATCCCCAAGTGCACCGTGGCTCCAAAATTGCGTATGCAACTTTCTAGAATAACGAATGCTCAAGTCGGATGACCTACGTTCCTAACTAGATGGACAACTTGGTTTTACTATCGAGATTGCCTAAGTTCGTCATTTAAGGATTGTAATGAACTTGCAGAAAAACGTTAAACTATAAAAAGTCGATTTACATGATTCTACGAATGAGGATATCCAAATTTCCAAATCCGCTGGAAGCAACGATGCTTAATAAGCAAGCGCTTCTTTCGATAAAAGCTTAAGATTGAGGATGAATAAACAAATCTCCTAAAATAAGGATTACTTACCTTCACGATTGAGAGTAACAAGGATGCGTTTTTTAAGGGTTCATTGGAACATGTGAAATAACATTTGTTCTCAAGAAGATGGATTGTTTGATTTCAGTAGCAAGAATAACCAGATTTTGAAATCGTCGCATAACGAAAACACTTAAAAACAAGGATCACCCGGCTTCTTCTTTGAGAATGTCAAGATCCATCATCTTATTCATAAAAAGTTTTTAAAGAATCCTAGCAACGTAAGCAAAGGACAACCTGATTTAACAATTTGGAAAATGCAAAGTTCTTATCCTTAAGAGCACCGCGGCTCCAAAATTGCATATGGAACTTTCTAGAATAACAACTGCTTACGTCGGATGAGCTACGTTCCCAACAAGATGGACAATTTGGTTTTACTATCGAGATTGCCTAACTTCGTAAATTAAGGATTCTAATGAACTTGTAGAAAAACGTTAGACTATACAATGTCGATTTACTTGATTCTACGACTGAGGATGTCCAAATTTCTAAATCCGCTGGAAACAACGATGCTTAATAAGCAAGCGCTTGTTTCGAGAAAAGCCTAAGATTCAAGATGAATAAACAAATCTCCTAAAATACTGAATCAACAAATCTCATAAAATATGGCTTACTTGCCTTCACGATTGAGAGTAACAAGGATCTGTTTTCTAAGGGTTCATTAAAACATGTGAAATAACATTTGTTCACAAGAAGATAGATTGTTTGATTTCTGTATCAAGAATAACCAGATTTAGGAACAGCAGCATAACGAAAACTCCTTAAAACAAGGATCGCCTGGCTTCTTCTTTGAGAATGTCAAGATCCATCATCTTATTCAAAAAAAGTTTTTGAAGAATGCTACTAACATAGACAAAGGACAACCTGATTTACTGATTTGGAAAATGCAAAGTTCTAATCCCCAAGAGCACCGTGGCTCCAAAATTGCATATGCATCTTTCTAGAATAACGAATGCTCAAGTCGGATGAACTATGTTCCTAACTAAATGGACAACTTGGTTTTACTATCGAGATAGCCTATATTCGTAATTTATGGATTATAATGAACTTGTGGAAAAACGTTAGACTATAAAAAGTCGATTTACTTGATTCTACGACTGAGGATGTCCAAATTTCTAAAGCGCTTGTTTCGAGAATAGCCTAAGATTCAGGATGAATAAACAAATCTCCTAAAATAAGGATTACTTGCCTTCACAATTGAGAGTAACAAGGATCTGTTTTTTAAGAGTTCATCGGAACATGTGAAATAACATTTGTTCTCAAGAAAATGGATCGTTTGATTTTTGTATCTAGAATAACCAGATTTCGAAATCGCAGCATAACGAAAACTCCTAAAAACAAGGATCATTCGGCTTCTTCTTCAAGAATGTCATGATCCATCATCTTATTCATAAAAAGTTGTTGAAGAATCCTAGCAACGTAGAAAAAGGACAACCAGATTTAACAATTTGGAAAATGCAAAGTTCTTATCCCTAAGAGCATTGCGGCTCCAAAATTGCATATGGATCTTTCTAGAATAACTACTGCTCACGTCGGATGAGCTACATTCCCCACAAGATGGACAACTTGGTTTTACTATCCAGATTGCCAAACTTAGTCATTTAAGGATTCTAATGAACTTGTAGAAAAATGTTAGACTATAAAAAGTCGATTTACTTGATTCTACGACTGAGGAAGTCCAAATTTCCAAATCCGCTGGAAGCAACAATGCTTTATAAGCAAGTGCTTCTTTCGAGAAAAGCTTAAGATTGAGGATGAATAAACAAATCTCCTAAAATAAGGATTACTTGCCTTCACAATTGAGAGTAACAAGGATCCGTTTTTTAAGGGTTCATCGAAACATGTGAAATAACATTTGTTCTAAAGAAGATGGATTGTTTGATTTCAGTATCAAGAATAACTAGATTTGGAAACCGCAGCATAACGAAAACTCTAAAAAACAAGGATCACCCGGCTTCTTCTTTGAGAATGTCAAGATCTATCATTTTATTCATAAAAAGTTTTTGAAGAATCCTAGCAACGTAGACAAAGGACAACCTGATTTAACGATTTGGAAAATGCAAAGTACTTTTCCCTATGAGCACCGCGGCTCCAAAATTGCATATGGATCTTTCTAGAATAACTACTACCCACGTCGGATGAGCTACGTTCCCAACAAGATGGACAACTTGGTTTTACTATCGAGAGAGCCTAATTACGTAATTTAAGGATTCTAATGAACTTGTAGATAAACGTTAGACTATAAAAAGTCGATTTACTTGATTCTGTGACTGAGGATCTCCAAATTTCCAAATCCACAGGAAACAACGACGCTTAACAAGCAAGCGCTTCTTTCAAGAAAAGCCTAAGATTCAAGATGAATAAACAAATCTCCTAAAATAAGGATTATTCGCCTTCACGATTGTGAGTAATAGGGATCCGTTTTCTAAGGGTTCATCGAAACATGTGAAATAACATTTGTTCTCAAGATGGTGGATTGCTTGATTTCAGCATCTTGAATAACCAGATTTGGAAACCGCAGCATAACGAAAACTCCTAAAAACAAGGATCACTCGGCTTGTTCTTAGAGAATGTCAAGATCCATCATCTTATTCAAAAACAGATTTTAAAGAATCCTAACAACGTAGACAAAGCACAACCTGATTTACCGATTTGGAAATTGCAAAGTTCTAATCCCCAAGAGCGCCGTGGCTCCAAAATTGCATATGCATCGTTAAAGAATAACGAATGCTCACGTCGAATGACCTACGTTCCCAACTAGATGGACAACATAGTTTTACTATCGAGATAGCCTATACTCATAATTTATGGATTCTAATGAACTTGTAAAATAATGTTAGACTATAAAAAGTCAATTTACTTGATTTGATGACTGAGGATGTCCAAATTTCCAAATCCGCAGGAAACAACGACGCCTAATAAGGAAGCACTTCTTTCGAGAATAGCCTAGGATTCAGGATAAGTAAAGAAATCTCCTAAAATAAGGATTACTTGCCTTCACAATTGAGAGTAACAAGGATCTATTTTTTAAGAGTTAATCAAAACATGTGAAATAACATTTGTTCTCAAGAAGATGGATTGTTTGATTTTAGTATCTAGAATAACCAGATTTGGAAATCGCAGCATAACGAAAACTCCTAATAACAAGGATCACCCGGCTTCCACTTTGAGAATGTTAAGATCCATCATCTTATTCATAAAAAGTTTTTGAAGAATCCTAGCAACGTAGACAAAGGACAACCTGATTTAACGATTTTGAAAATGCAAGGTTCTTATCCCCAAGTGTACCGCGGCATCAAAATTGCATATGGATCTTTACAGAATAACGACTATTTACGTCGGATGACTGACGTTCCCAACAAGATGGACAACGTGGTTTTACTATCGAGATTGCCTAACTTCGTAATTTAAGGATTCTAATGAACTTGTAAAACAACGTTAGCTATAAAAACTCGATTTACTTAATTCTACGATTGAGGATGTCCAAATTTCTAGATCCACAGGAAACAACGACGCTTAATAAGCAAGCGGTTCTTTCAAGAAAAGCCTATGATTCAGGATGAATAAACAAATCTCCGAAAGTAAGGATTACTTGCCTTCACGATTGAGAGTAACAAGGATCCCTTTTCGAAGGGTTCATCGGAACATGTGAAATAACAATTGTTCTCAGGAAGATGGATTGTTTGAGTTCTGTATCAAGAATAACTAGATTTGGAAACTGCAGCATAAAGAAAAGTCATAAAAACAAGGATCACCCGGCTTCTTCTTTGAGAATGTGAAGATGCTTTGTCTTATTCATAAAAAGTTTTTGAAGAATCCTAGCAACGTAGACAAAGGACAACCTGATTTAACGATTTGAAAAACGCAAAGTTCTTTTCCCCAAGAGCACTGCGGCTCCAAAATTGCATATGGATCTTTCTAGATTAACTACTGCTCACGTCGGATGAGCTACATTCCCAACAAGATAGACAACTTGGTTTTACTACCAAGATTACCTAACTTCGTAATTTAAAGATTCTAATGAACTTGTAGAAAAACGTTAAACTATAAAAAGTCGATTTACTTGATTCTACGACTGAGGATGTCCAAATTTCTAAATCCGCTGGAAACAACGATGCTTAATAAGCAAGCGCTTCTTTCAAGAAAAGCTTAAGATTCAGGATGAATAAACAAATCTCCTAAAATAAGGATTACTTGCCCTTACGATTGAGAGTAACAAGGATCCGTTCCCTAAGGGTTCATCGAAACATGTGAAATATCATTTGTTCTCAAGAAGATGGATTGTTTGATTTCAGTATCAAGAATAACCAGATTTGGAAACCACAGCATAAAGAAAACTCCTAAAAACAAGGATCACCCGGCTTCTTCTTTGAGAATTTCAAGATCCATCATCTTATACATAAAAAGTTTTTGAAGAATCCTTGAAACGTAGACAGAGGACAACTTGATTGAACGATTTGGAAAATGCACAGTTCTTATCCTTAAGAGCACCACGGCTCCAAAATTGCATATGAATCTTTCTAGAATAACTACTGCTCACGTCGGATGAGCTACGTTCCCAACAGGATGAATAACTTGGTTTTACTACCGAGATAGCCTAAGTACATAATTTAAGGATTCTAATAAACTTGTAGATAAATGTTAGAATAAAAAAAGTCGATTTACATGATTTTGTGACTGAGGATCTCCAAATTTCAAAATCCACAGGAAACAACGACACTTAATAAGCATGGGCTTCTTTCAAGAAAAGCCTAGGATTCAGGATGAATAAACAAATCTCCTAAAATAAGGATTACTCGCCTTTACGATTGAGAGTAACAAGGATCCCTTTTCTAAGGGTTCATCGAAACATGTGAAATAACATTTGTTCTCATGAAGATGGATCATTTGATTTCAGTATCTAGAATAAGTAGATTTGGGAATCGCAGCATAACGAAAACTCCTAAAAACAAGGATCACCCGGCTTCTTCATTGAGAATGTCAAGATCCATCATCTTATTCATAAAAAGTAATTGAAGAATACAAGCAACGTACACAAAGGACAACCTGATTTAACGATTTGGAAAATGCAAAGTTCTTATCCCTAAGAGCACCTCAGCACCAAGATTGCATATGCATCTTTCTAGAATAACTACTACTCTCATCGGATGAGCTACATTCCCAACAAGATGGACAACTTGGTTTCACTATCAAGATTGCCTAACTTCGTCATTGAAGCAATGTAATGAACTTGTAGAAAAACATTAGACTATAAAAAGTCAATTTATTTGAATCTACGATAGAGGATGTCCAAATTTCCAAATCTGTTGGAAGCAACGATGCTTAATAAGCTAGCGCCTCTTTCGAGAAAAGCCTAAGACTGAGGACGAATAAACAAATCTCCAAAAATAACGATTACTTGCCTTCATGATTGAGAGTAACAAGGATCCGTTTTTTAAGGGTACATCGAAACATGTGAAATATCATTTGTTCTCAAGAAGATGGATTGTTTGATTTTAGTATCAAGAATAACCAGATTTGGAAACCGCAGCATAAAGAAAACTCCTAAAAACAAGGATCACCCGGCTTTTTCTTTGAGAATGTCAAGATCCATCATCTTATACATAAAAAGTTTTTGACGAATCCTTGCAACGTAGACAGAGGACAACCTCATTGAACGATTGGGAAAATGTACAGTTCTTATCCTCTAAGGGTTCATCGGAACATGTGAAATAACGTTTGTTTTAAAGAAGGTGGATTGTTTGATTTCATTATCAAGAATATCCAGATTTGGAAACCGTAGCATAACGAAAACTCCTAAAAACAAGGATCACCCGGCTTGTTCTTTGGGAATGTCAAGATCCATCATCTTATTCATAAAATGTTTTTGAAGAATCCTAACAACGTAGACAAAGGACAACCTGATTTAACGATTTGGAAAATGCAAAGTTTTAATCCCTAAGTGCAACGCGGCTTCAAAATTGCATATGGATCTTTCTAGAATAAGTACTGCTCACGTCGGATGAGCTATGTTCCCAACAAGATGGACAACTTGGTTTTACGATTGAGATAGCCTAGTACGTAATCTAAGGATTCTCATGAACTTGTAGATAAACGTTAGACTATAAAAAGTCGATTTACTTGATTCTGCGACGGAGGGTGTCCAAATTTTTAGGTCCACAGGAAACAACGACGCTTAATAAGCAACCGCTTCATTCGAGAAAAGCCTATGATTCCGGATGCATAAACAAATCTCCTAAAATAAGAATTACTTGCTTTTACGATTGAGAGTAACAAGGATCCGTTTTCTGAAGGTTCTTTGGAACATGTGAAATAACATTTGTTCACATGAAGATGGATTGTTTGATTTCAGTATCAAGAATAACCAGATTTGGAAACTGCAGCGTAAGGAAAACTCCTAAAAACAAGGATCACCCGGCTTCTTCTTTGAGAATGTCAAGATCCATCATCTTATTCATAAAAGGTTTTTAAAGAATCCTATCAATGTAGACAAAGGACAACCTGATTTAACGATTTGGAAAATGCAAAGTTGTTTTCCCCAAGAGCACCGCGACTCCAAAATTGCATATGCATCTTTCTAGAATAACTACTGTTTACGTCGGATGAGCTTCGTTCCTAACAACATAGACAACTTGGTTTTACTATCGAGATTTCCTAACTTCGTAATTTAAGGATTCTAATGAACATGTAAAAAAACATTAGACTATAAAAAGTCAATTTACATGATTCTGCAACTGAGGATCTCCAAATTTCCAAATCTGCAGGAAACAACGACGCTTATTAAGCAAGGGCTTCTTTCAAGAAAAGCTTAGGATTCAGGATGAATTAACAAATCTCCTTAAATAAGGATTACTCGCCATCACAATTGAGAGTAACAAGGATCCGTTTTCTAAGGGTTCATCGGAACATCTGAAATAACATTTGTTCTCAAGAAGATGGATTATTTGATTTTAGTATCAAGAATAACCAGATTTGGGAATCGCAGCATAACGAAAACTCCAAAAAATAAGGATCATCCGGCTTCCACATTGGGAATGTCAAGATTCATCATCTTATTAATAAAAAGTTTTTGAAGAATCCAAGCAACGTAATCAAAGGACAACCTAGTTTAACGATTTGGAAAATGCAAAGTTCTTCTCCCCCAGAGCACCGTGGCTCCAAAATTGCATATGGATCATTCTAGAATAACTATGCTCATGTCGATGAGCAACGTTCCCAACAAGATGGACAACTTGGTTTTACTATCGAGATTGCCTAACTTCGTCATTTAAGGATTCTAATGAGCTTGTAGATAAACGTTAGACTATAAAAAGTCGATTTACCTGATTCTACGACTGTGGATGTCCAAATTTCTAAATCCACTGGAAACAAGGATGCTTAGTAAGCAAGCGCTTGTTTCGAGAAAACCCTAAGATTCAGGATGAATATACAAATCTCCTAAAGTAAGGATTACTTGCCTTCACGATTGAGAGTAACAAGGATCCGTTTTCTAAGGGTTCATCGGAACATGTGAAATAACATTTGTTCTCAAGAAGGCGGATTGTTTGATTTCATTATCAACAGTAACCAGATTTGGAAATAGCAGCATAACGAAAACTCCTAAAAACAAGGATCACCCGGCTTGTTCTTTAGGAATATCAAGATCCATCATTTTATTCATAAAAAGTTTTTGAAGAATCCTAACAACGTAGACAAAGGACCACCTGATTTAACGATTTGGAAAATGCAAAGTTTTAATCTCTAAGTGCAACACGGCTTCAAAATTGCATATGGATCTTTCCAGAATAAGTACTGCTCACGTCGGATGAGCTACGTTCCCAACAAGATGGACAACTTGGTTTTACTATTGAGATGGCCTAGTACGTAATTTAAGGATTCTAATGAACTTGTAGATAAACGTTAGACTATAAAAAGTCGATTTACCTGATTCTGCGACGGAGGATGTCCAAATTTCTAGATCCACAGGAAACAACGACGCTTAATAAGCAAGCGCTTCCTTCGAGAAAAGCCTATGATTTAGGATGCATAAACAAATCTCCTAAAATAAGAATTACTTGCTTTCACGTTTGAGAGTAACGAGGATCCGTTTTCTAAAGGTTCTTCGGAACATGTGAAATAACATTTGTTCACATGAAGATGGATTGTTTGATTTCAGTATCAAGAATAACCAGATTTGGAAATTGCAGCGTAAAGAAAACTCCTAAAAAAAATGATCACCCGGCTTCTTCTTTGAGAATGTCAAGATTCATCATCTTATTCATAAAAAGTTTTTAAAGAATCCTATCAACGTAGACAAAGGACAACCTGATTTAACGATTTGGAAAATGCAAAGTTCTTTTCCCCAAGAGCACCGCGACTCCAAAATTGCATATGGATCTTTCTAGAATAACTACTGCTCACGTCGGATGAGCTACGCTCCCAACAAGATGAACAACTTGGTTTTACTATCGAGATAGCCTAAGTACGTAATTTAAGGATTCTAATGAACTTGTAGATAAACGTTAGACTATAAAAAGTTGATTTACATGATTCTGTGACTATAGATCTCCAAATTTCCAAATTCGCAGGAAACAACGACGCTTAATAAGCAAGGGCTTCTTTTAAGAAAAGCCTAGGATTCAAGATGAATAAACAAATCTTCTAAAATAAGGATTACTCGCCTTTACGATTGAGAGTAACAAGGATTCGTTTTCTAAGGGTTCATCAGAACATGTGAAATAACATTTGTTCTCAGGAAGATGGATTCTTTGATTTCAGTATCTAGAATAACAAGATTTGGGAATCGCAGCATAACGAAAACTCTTAAAAACAAGGATCACCCATCTTCCTCTTTGAGAATGTCAAGATCCATCATCTTATTCAGAAATGTTTTTGAAGAATCCTAGCAACGTAGACAAAGGACAACCTGATTTAACGATTTGGAAAAAGCGAAGTTCTTATCCCTAAGAGCAATGCGGCTTCAAAATTTCATATGGATCTTTTTAGAATAACTATTGCTCACGTCGGATGAGCTACGTTCCCCACAAGATGGACAACTTGGTTTTTCTGTCGAGATTGCCTAGCTTCGTAATTTAAGGATTCTACAGAACATGTTGAAAAACGTTAGACTATAAAAAGTCGATTTACTTGATTCTGCGACTGAGGATCTCCAAATTTCCAAATCCGCTGGAAGCAATGATGCTTAATAAGCAAGTGCTTCTTTCGATAAAAGCTTAAGATTGAGGATATGTAAAGAAATCTCCTAAAATAAGGATTACTTGCCTTTACGATTGAGAGTAACAAGGATGCATTTTTTAAGTGTTCATCGGAACATGTGAAATAACATTTGTTCTCAAGAAGATGGATTGTTTGATTTCAGAATCAAGAATAACCAGATTTCGAAATCGTAGCATAACGAAAACACTTAAAAACAAGGATCACCCGGCTTCTTCTTTGAGAATGTCAAGATCCACCATCTTATTCATAAAAAGTTTTTGAAGATCCACCAACCTGATTTAACGATTTTGAAAATGCACAGTTCTTATCCCCAAGAGTACCACGGCTTCAAAATTGCATATGGATCTTTCTGGAATAACGACTGATTACGTCGGATGAGGTACGTTCCCAACAAGATGGATAACGTGGTTTTACTATCGAGATTGCCTAACTTCGTAATTTAAGGATTCTAATGAACTTGTAAAAAAACGTTAGCTATAAAAAGTCGATTTACTTGATTCTGCGACTGAGGATGTCCAAATTTCTAGATCTACAGGAAACAACGACGCTTAATAAGCAAGCGCTTCTTTTGAGAAAAACCTATGATTCAGGATGAATAAACAAATCTCCTAAAATAAGGATTACTTGCCTTCACATTTGAGATTAATAAGGATCCCTTTTCTAAGGGTTCATCGGAACATGTGAAATAACAATTGTTCTCAGGAAGATGGATTGTTTGAGTTCTGTATCATGAATAACAAGATTTGGAAACCACAGCATAAAGAAAACTCATAATAACAAGGATCACTCGGCATCTTCTTTGAGAATGTCAAGATCCTTCATCTTATTCATAAAAAGTTTTTGAAGAATCCTAGCAATGTAGACAAAGGACAACCTGATTTAACGATTTGGAAAATGCAAAGTTCTTTTCCCCAAGAGCACCGCGGCTCCAAAATTGCATTGGATGTTTCTAGAATAACTACTACTCACATCGGATGAGCTACGTTCCTAACAAGATGGACAACTTGGTTTTACTATCGAGATTACCTAACATCGTAATTTAAAGATTCTAATGAACTTATAGAAAAACGTTAGACTATAAAAAGTTGATTTACTTGATTCTGCGACTGAGGATGTCCAAATTTCTAGACCCATAGGAAACAATGACGCTTAATAAGCGAGCGCTTCTTTCGAGAAAAGCCTATGATTCAGGATGCATAAACAAATCTACTAAAATAAGAATTACTTGCTTTCACGATTGAGAGTAACAAGGATCCATTTTCTAAGGGTTCATCAAAACATGTGAAATATCATTTGTTCTCAAGAAGATGGATTGTTTGATTTCAGTATCAAGAATAACCAGATTTGGATACCGCACCATAAAGAAAACTCTTAAAAACAAGGATCACTCGGCTTCTTCTTTGAGAATGTCAAGATCCATCATTTTATACATAAAAAGTTTTTTAAGAATCCTTACAACGTAGACAAAGGACAACCTGATTTAACGATTTGGAAAATGCACAGTTCTTATCACTAAGAGCACCGCGGCTCCAAAATTGCATACGGATCTTTCTAGAATAACTACTGCTCACGTCGGATGAGCAATGTTCCCAACAAGATAAACAACTTGGTTTTACTATCGAGATAGCCTAAGTACGTAATTTAAGGATTCTTATAACCTTGTAGATAAACGTTAGACAATAAAAAGTCGATTTACATGATTCTATGACTGAGGATCTCCAAATTTCCAAATCCGCAGGAAACAACGATGCCTAATAAGCAAGGGCTTCTTTCAACAAAAGCCTAGGATTCAGGATGAATAAACAAATCTCTTAAAATAAGGATTACTCGCCTTCATGATTGAGAGTAACAAGGATCCGTTTTCTAAG
>JAMXBB010000006.1:80173952-80227016 GCA_024138015.1 Lumnitzera littorea | reverse complement strand
TATTCTCGATACTGAAATCAAAGGATCAATATTACTTAGACGAAATTATATTCTAGAAGTTCTGGCGAACACTGCGAATGTGGATACTGGAAACTTTCAATCGTGAAACTACGTAATCCTTATTTCAGGAGATTAGTTTATTTATCTTGACACCTCGGCTCTTCTCGAGGGAATATATTGCATTTTAATCCTCGTTGTTTCCTCTTGATTTGGAAATTTAGTCGTAAAATCAAGTAATTAGACCTTTTATGGTCTAACCTTTTTCAAAAAGTCCATTTAAGTCATTAAATTGCGACCCCCGGCTATCTCGATAGTAAAACCAAGTTATCCATCTTCTTGGAAACGTAGGTCATCCGACGTGAGCATTCGTTGTTCAAGAACGAGGCATATGCTATTTGGGAGCCTCGATGCTCTTCGGAATAAGAATTTTGCATTTTCAAAATCGTTAATTCAGGTAGTCATTTGTCTGCGTACTTAAGATTCTTCGAATACATCTTATGAGTAAGATGACGGATCTCGACATCCTTAAGGATGCGTCCGATCGATCCTTGCTTTAGGAGTTTTCGTTATGCATCGGTTTCGAAGTTTGGTTATGCTCGATACTGAAATCAAAGAATCAATATTACTTAGACGAAATTATATTCTAGAAGTTCTGACGAACACTGCGAATAGGGATACTGGAAACTTTCAATCGGGAATCCACGTAATCCTTATTTCAGCAGATTAGTTTATTTATCTTGACACCTCGGCTCTTCTCGAGGGAATATATTGCATTTTAATCCTCGTTGTTTCCTCTTGATTTGGAAATTAAGTCATCATCGGTCGTACAATCAAGTAATTAGACCTTTTATGGTCTAACCTTTTTCAAAAAGTCCATTTGAGTCGTTAAATTGCGACCCTCGGCTACCTCTGTAGTAAAACCAAGTTATCCATCTTCTTGGAAACGTAGGTCATCCGGCGTGAGCATTCGTTGTTCAAGAACGAAGCATATGCCATTTGGGAGCATCGATGCTCCTCGGAATAGGAATTTTGCATATTCAAAATCGTTAATTCAGGTAATCATTTCTCTGCGTACTTAGGATTCTTCGAATACTTCTTATGAATAAGATGACGGATCTCGACATCCTTAAGGATGCGTCCGAGCGATCCTTGCTTTTAGAAGTTTTCGTTATGCATCGGTTTCGAAGTTTGGTTATGCTCGATACTGAAATCAAAGAATCAATATTACTTAGACGAAATTGTATTCTAGAAGTTCTGACGAACACTGCGAATATGGATACTGGAAACTTTCAATCGTGAATCCACGTAATCCTTATTTCAGGAGATTAGTTTATTTATCTTAACACCTCGGCTCTTCTCGAGAGAATATATTGCATTTTAATCCTCATTGTTTCCTCTTGATTTGGAAATTTAGTCATCATCGGTCGAACAATCAAGTAATTAGACTTTTTATGGTCTAACCTTTTTCAAAAAGTCCATTTGAGTCGTTAAATTGCGACCCTCGGCTATCTCTGTAGTAAAACCAAGTTATCCATCTTCTTGGAAGCGTAGGTCATCCGACGTGAGCAGTCGTTGTTCAAGAACGAAGCATATGCTATTTGGGAGCCTCGATGCTCTTCGGAATAGGAATTTTGTATTTTCAAAATCGTTAATTCAAGTAATCATTTGTCTGCGTACTTAGGATTCTTCGAATAATTCTTATGAATAAGATGACGGATCTCGACATCCTTAAGGATGCGTCCGAGCGATCCTTGCATTTAGGAGTTTTCGTTATGCATCGGTTTCGAGGTTTGGTTATGCTCGATACTGAAATCAAAGATTCAATATTACTTAGACGAAATTATATTCTAGAAGTTCTGACGAACACTGCGAATATGGATACTGGAAACTTTCAATCGTGAATCCACGTAATCCTTATTTCAGGAGATTAGTTTATTTATCTTGACACCTCGGCTCTTCTCGAGGGAATATATTGCATTTTATTCCTCGTTGTTTCCTCTTGATTTGGAAATTTAGTCATCCTCGGTCGTACAATCAAGTAATTAGACCTTTTATGGTCTAACCTTTTTCAAAAATTCCATTTGAGTCGTTATATTGCGACCCTCGGCTATCTCTGTAGTAAAACCAAGTTATCCATCTTCTTGGAAGTGTAGGTCATCCGACGTGAGCATTCGTTGTTCAAGAACGAAGCGTATGCTATTTGGGATCCTCGATGCTCTTCGGAATAGGAATTTTGCATTTTCAAAATCGTTAATTCAGGTAATCATTTGTCTGCGTACTTAGGATTCTTCGAATACTTCTTATGAATAAGATGACGGATCTCGACATCCTTAAGGATGCGTCCGAGCGATCCTTGCTTTTAGGAGTTTTCGTTATGCATCGGTTTCGAAGTTTGGTTATGCTCGATACTGAAATCAAAGAATCAATATTACTTAGATGAAATTATATTCCAGAAGTTCTGAAGAACCCTGCGAATGTGGATACTGGAAACTTTTAATCGTGAATCCATGTAATCCTTATTTTAGTAGATTTGTTTATTTATCTTAAAACCACGGCTCTTCTCGAGGGAATATACTGCATTTTAATAGTCGTTGTTTCCTCGTGATTTGGAAATTTTGTCATCCTCGATCGTAGAATCAAGTAATTAGACCTTTTATGGTCTAACCTTTTTCAAAAAGTTCATTTGAGTTATTAAATTACGACTCTCCGCTATCACGATAGTAAAACCAAGTTGTCCATCTTGTTGGAAATGTAGGTCATCCGACGTATGCATTCGTTGTTCAAGAACAAAGCATATGCTATTTGGGAGCCACGATGCTCTTGTGAATAGGAATTTTGCATTTCCAAAATCTTTAATTCAAGTAATCATTTGTCAGCGTACCTGGGATTCTTCTAATTCTTCATATGAATAAGATGACGGATCATGACATCCTAAGGGAAGACTCTGAGTGATCGTAGCTTTTAGATATTTTCGTTATGTCTCGGTTTCGAAGTTTGGTTATGCTCGATACTGATATCAAAGAACCAATATTACTTAGATGACATTATATTCCAGAAGTTCCGATGAACCCTGCGAATGTGGATATTGGAAACTCACAATCGTGAATCCATGTAATCCTTATTTTGGGTGATTTGTTTATTTATCTTGAAACCTCGGCGCTTCTCGAGGGAATATATTGCATTTTAATCGTCGTTGTTTCCTCGTGATTTGGAAATTTAGTCATCCTCGGTCATAGAAAGAAGTAATTAGACCTTTTATGGTCTAACCTTTTTCAAAAAGTTCATTTGAGTCATTAAATTACGACTTTCAACTCTCTTGATAGTAAAACCAAGTTGTCCAACTTGTTGGAAACGTAGGTCATCCGACGTGAGCATTCGTTGTTCAAGAACGAAGCACATGCTATTTGGGAGCTACAATGCTCTTCAGAATAGGAATTTTTCATTTTCGAAATCGTTATTTCAGGTAATCATTTGTCAGCGTACCTAGGATTCTTCTTGTACTTCATATGAATATGATGACGGATCTTGACATCCTGAAGGAGGAATCCGAGTGATCGTCGCGTTTAGGAGTTTTCGTTACGCCTCGGTTTCGATGTTTGGTTTTGGTCGATACTGAAATCAAAGAGACAATAATAATTAGATGAAATTATATTGCAGAAGTTACGATGAACCCTGCGAATGTGGATACTGGAAACTCTCAACCGTGAATCCATGTAATCCTTATTTTAGGAGATTTGTTTATTTATCTTGAAACCTCGGCTCTTCTCGAGGGACTATATTGCATTTTAATCATCGTTGTTTCCACTTTATTTAGAAATTTAGTCATCCTCGGTCGTAGAATCAAGTAATTAGACCTTTTATGGTCTAACCGTTTTCAAAAAGTTCATTGGAGTCATTAAATTACGACCCTCGGCTATCTCGATAGTAAAACCAAGTTGTCCATCTTGTTGGAAACGTAGGTCATCCGACGTGAGCATTCGTTGTTCAAGAACGAAGCATATGCTATTTGGGAGCCACGATGCTCTTTGGAATAGGAATTTTTCATTTTCAAAATCGTAAATTCAGGTAATCATTTGTCAGCGTACCTAGGATTCTTCTTGTACTTCATATGAATATGATGACGGATCTTGACATCCTAAAGGAGGAATCCGAGTGATCGTTGCGTTTAGGCGTTTTCGTTACGCCTTGGTTTCGATGTTTGATTATGTTCAATACTGAAATCAAAGAATCAATATTACTTAGACGAAATTATGTTGCAGAAGTTACGATGAACCCTGCGAATGTGGATACTGGAAACTCTCAATCGTGAATCCATGTAATCCTTATTTTAGGAGATTTGTTTATTTATCTTGAAACCTCGGCTCTTCTCGAGGGACTATATTGCATTTTAATCATCGATGTTTCCTCTTTATTTAGAAATTTAGTCATCCTCGGTCGTAGAATCAACTAATAAGACCTTTTGTGGTCTCACCGTTTTCAAAAAGTTCATTGGAGTCATTAAATTACGACCCTCGGCTATCTCGATATTAAAACCAAGTTGTCCATCTTATTGGAAACGTAGGTCATCCGACGTAAGCATTCGTTGTTCAAGAACGAAGCATATGCTATTTGGAAGCCACGATGCTCTTTGGAATAGGAATTTTGCATTTTCAAAATAGTTAATTCAGGTAATCGTTTGTCAGCGTACCTAGGATTCTTCTAATACTTCATATGAATAAGATGACTGACCTTGACATCATGAAGGAATAATCTGAGTGATCGTTGCTTTTAGGAGTTTTTGTTGTGCCTCGGTTTCGATGTTTGTTTATGCTCGATACTGAAATGAAAGAATCAATATTACTTAGACGAAATTATATTCCAGAAGATACGATGAACCCTGCGAATGTGGATACTGGAAACTCTCAATCGTGAATCCATGTAATCCTTATTTTAAGAGATTTGTTTATTTATCTTGAAACCTCGGCTCTTCTCGAGGGACTATATTGCATTTTAATAATCGTTGTTTCCTCGTTATTTAGAAATTTAGTCATTCTCGGTCGTAGAATCAAGTAATTAGACCTTTTATGGTCTAACCGTTTTCAAAAAGTTCATTTGAGTCATTAAATTACGACTCTCCGCTATCTCGATAGGAAAACCAAGTTCTCCAACTTGTTGGAAATGTAGGTCATCCGACGTGAGCATTCGTTGTTCAAGGATGAAGCATATGCCATTTGGGAGCTACGATGCTCTTCGGAATAGGAATTTTTCATTTTCAAAATCGTTAATTTAGGTAATCATTTGTCAGCGTACCAAGGATTCTTCTAATACTTCATATGAATAAGATGACTGACCTTGACATCCTGAAGGAATAATCCGAGTGATCGTTGCTTTTAGGAGTTTTCGTTATGCCTTGGTTTCGATGTTTGTTTATGCTCGATACTAAAATCAAAGAATCAATATTAGTTAGATGAAATTATATTCCAGAAGTCCTGATGAACCCTGCGATTGTGGATACAGGAAACTTTCAATCGTGAATCCATGTAATCCTTATTTTAGGAGATTTGTTTATTTATCTTGAAACCTCGGCTTTGCTCGAGGGAATATATTGCATTTTAATCGTCGTTGTTTCCTCTTGAATTGGAAATTTAGTCATCCTCGGTCGTAGCATCAAGTAATTAGACCTTTCATGGTCAAACCTTTTTCAAAAAGTTCATTTGAGTCATTAAATAACGACCCTCGGCTATCTCGATAGTATAACCAAGTTCCCCATCTTGTTGGAAACATAGGTCATCCGACATGAGCATTCGTTGTTCAAGAACGAAGCATATGCTATTTGGGAGCCACAATGCTCTTCGGAATTGGAATTTTGCATTTTCAAAATCGTCAATTCAGGTAATCATTTGTTAGCGTACCTAGGATTCTTCTCATACTTCTCATGAATATGATGACCGATCTTGACATCCTGAAGGAGGAATCCAAGTGATCGTTGCTTTTAGGAGTTTTCGTTATGCCTCGTTTCAATGTTTGATTATGCTCGATACTGAAATCAAAGCATTAATATTACTTTGATGATATTATATTCTAGAAGTTCTGATGAACCGTGCGAATGTAGATACTGGAAACTCTCAATCGTGAATCCGTGTAATCCTTATTTTAGCAGATTTGTTTATTTATCTTGAAACCTCGGTGCTTCTCGAAGGAATATATTGCATTTTAACCGTCGTTGTTTCCTCGTGATTTGAAAATTTAGTCATCTTCGGTCGTACATTAAGTAATTAGACCTTTTATGGTCTAACCTTTTTCAAAAAGTTCAATTGAGTCATTAAACTACGACTCTTAGCTATCTTGATAGTAAAACCAAGTTGTCCATCTTGTTGGAAACGAAGGTCATTCGACATGAGCATTCGTTGTTTAAGAACGAAGCATATGCTATTTGGGAGCCACGATGCTTTTCGGAATAGGAATTTTGCATTTTCAAAATCATTAATTCAGGTAATCATTTGTCAGCGTACCTAAGATTCTTCCAATACTTCATATGAATAAGATGACGGATCTTGACATCCTGAATCAAGAATCCGAGTGATCGTTGTTTTTAGGAGTTTTCGTTATGCCTCGGTTTCGATGTTTGGTTATGCTCGATACTGAAATGAAAGGATCAATATTGCTTAGATGAAATTATATTCCAAAAGTTCCGATGAACCCTGTGAATGTGGATACTGGAAACTTTCAATCGTGAATCCATGTAATCCTTATTTTAGGAGATTTGTTTATTTATCTTTGAACCTCGGCTCTTCTCGAGGGAATGTATTGCATTTTAATAGTCGTTGTTTCCTCTTGATTTGGAAATTTAGTCACCCTCGATCGTAGAATCAAGTAATTAGACCTTTTATGGTCTAACCTTTTTCAAAAAGTTCATTTGTGTCATTAAATTACGACACTCGGCTATATCGGTAGTAAAACCAAGTTGTCCATCTTGTTGGAAACGTAGGTCATCCGACATGAGCATTCGTTGTTCAAGAACGAAGCATATGCTATTTGGGAGCCACAATGCTCTTCGGAATCGGAATTTTGCATTTTCAAAATAGTTAATTCAGGTAATTATTTGTCAGCGTACCTAGGATTCTTTTAATACTTCATATGAATATGATGACCGATCTTGATATCCTGAAGGAGGAATTCGAGTGATCGTTGCTTTTAGGAGTTTTCGTTATGCTTCGGTTTCCATGTTTGATTATGTTCGACACTGAAATCAAAGAATCAATATTACTTAGATGATATTATATTCCAGAAATTCCGATGAACCATGCGAATGTGGATACTGGAAACTCTCAATCGTGAATCCATGTAATCCGTATTTTAGGAGATTTGTTTATTTATCTCGAAACCTTGGCTCTTCTCGAAGGACTCTATTGCATTTTAATCGTCGTTGTTTCCTCTTGAATTGGAAATTTAGTCATCCTCGGTCGTAGAATCAAGTAATTAGACCTTTTGTGGTCTAACCTTTTTAAAAAAGTTCATTTGAGTCATTAAATTACGACCCTCGGCTATCTCGATAGTAAAACCAAGTTGTCCATCTTGTTGGAAACGTAGGTCATTCGACGTGAGCATTCGTTGTTCAAGAACGAAGCATATGCTATTTGGGAGCTACGATGCTCTTTGGAATAGGAATTTTGTATTTTCAAAATCGTTAATTCAGGTAATCATTTGTCAGCGTACTTCAGGTTCTTCTAATACTTCATATGAATAAGATGACGGATCTTGACATCCTGAAGGGAAGAATCCGAGTGATCGATGCTTTGAGGAGTTTTCGTTATGCCTCGGTTTCGATGTTTGCTTATGCTCGATACTGAAATCAAAGAATCAATATTACTTAGATGAAATTATATTCCAGAAGTTCTAACGAACCCTACGAATGTGGATACTGGAAACTTTCAATCGTGAATCCATGTAATCCTTATTTTAGGAGATTTGTTTATTTATCTTGAAACTTCGGCGCTTCTCGAGGGAATATATTGAATTTTAGTCGTCGTTGTTTCCTCTTTATTTGGAAATTTAGTCATCCTCGGTCGTACACACGAGTAATTAGAGCTTTTATGGTCTAACCTTTTTCAAAAAGTTCATTTGAATCATTAAATTACGACCCTTGGCTATCTCGATAGTAAAACCAAGTTGTCCATCTTGTTGGAAACGTAGGTCATCCAACGTGAGCATTCGTTGTTCAAGAACGAAGCATATGCTATTTGGGAGCCACGATGCTCTTAGGAATAGGAATTTTGCATTTTCAAAATCGTTAATTCAGGTAATCATTTGTCAGCATACCTAGGATTCTTCTAATACTTCATATGAATAAGATGACGCATCATGACATCCTAAGGGAAGAATCCGAGTGATTGTTGCTTTTAGGAGTTTTGGTTATGCCTCGGTTTCGAAATTTGGTTATGCTCGATACTGATATCAAAGAATAAATATTACTTAGATGAAATTATATTCCAGAAGTTCCGATGAACCCTGCGAATGTGGATACTGGAAACTCTTAATCGTGAATCCATGTAATCCTTATTTTAGGTGATTTTTTTATTTATATTGAAACCTCGGCGCTTCTCGAGAGAATATATTGCATTTTAATTGTCGTTGTTTCCGCGTGATTTGGAAATTTAGTTATCCTCGGCCGTAGAAACAAGTAATGAGACCTTTTATGGTCTAACCTTTTTCAAAAAGTTCATTTGAGTCATTAAATTACGACTCCTCGCTATCTCGATAGTAAAACCAAGTTGTCCATCTTGTTGAAAACGTAGGTCATCCGACGTGAGCATTCGTTGTTCAAGAACGAAGCATATGCTATTTGGGATCCACGATGCTCTTCGGAATAGGAATTTTGCATTATCAAAATCGTTAATTCAGGTAATCATTTATCAGCGTACCTAGGATTCTTTTAATACATCATATGAATAAGATGACGGATCTTGACATCCTAAGGGAAGAATCCGAGTGATCGTTGCTTTTAGGAGTTTTCGTTATGCCTCGGTTTCGAAGTTTGGTTATGCTCGATACTGATATCAAAGAATCAATATTACTTAGATAAAATTATATTCCAGATGTTCTGATGAACCCCTGCGAATGTGGATACTGGAAAATTTCAATCGTGAATCCATGTAATCCATATTTCAGGAGATTTGTTTATTTATTTTGAAACCTCGGCGCTTCTCGAGGGAATATATTGCATTTTAATCGTCATTGTTTCCTCTTGATTTCGAAATTTATTCATCCTCGATTGTAGAAACAAGTAATTAGACCTTTTATGGTCTAACCTTTTTCAAAAAGTTCATTTGAGTCATTAAATTACGACTCTCGGCTATCTCGATAGTAAAACCAAGTTGTCCATCTTGTTGGAAACGTAGGTCATCCGACGTGAGCATTCGTTGTTCAAGAACGAAGGATATGCTATTTGGGAGCCACGTTGCTCTTCGGAATAGGAATTTTGCATTTTCAAAATCGTTAATTCAAGTAATCATTTGTCAGCGTACCTAGGATTCTTCTAATACTTCATATGAATAAGACGACGGATCTTGACATCTTAAGGGAAGAATTCGAGTGATCGTTGTTTTTAGGTGTTTTCGTTATGCCTCGGCTTCGATGTTTGGTTATGCTCGATACTGAAATCAAAGAATCAATATTACTTATATGAGATTATATTTCAGAAGTTGCAATGAACCCTGCGAAGGTGGATACTGGAAACTCACAATCGTGACTCCATGTAATCCTTATTTTGGGTGAGTTGTTTATTTATCTTGAAACCTCGGCGCTTCTCGAGGGAATATATTGCATTTTAATCGTCGTTGTTTCCTCGTGATTTGGAAATTTAGTCATCCTCGGTCGTAGAAAGAAGTAATTAGACCTTTTATGGTCTAACCTTTTTCAAAAAGTTCATTTGAGTCATTAAATTACAACTCTCAGCTGTCTTGATAGTAAAACCAAGTTGTCCATCTTGTTGGAAACGTAGGTCATCTGACGTGAGCATTCGTTGTTCAAGAACGAAGCATATGCTATTTGGGAGCCATGATGCTCTTCGGAATAGGAATTTTGCATTTTCAAAATCGTTAATTCAGGTAATCATTTGTGAGCGTACCTAGGATTCTTCTAATACTTCATATGAATAAGATGACGGATCTTGACATCCTAAGGGAACAATCCGAGTGATCGTAGCTTTTAGGAGTTTTCGTTATGCCTCGGTTTCGAAGTTTGGTTATGCTCGATACTAATATCAAAGAATCAATATTACTTAGATGAAATTATATTTCAGAAGTTTCAATGAACCCTACGAATGTGGATACTGGAAGGTTTCAATCGTGAATCCATGTAATCCTTATTTTAGGAGATTTGTTTATTTATCTTGAAACCTCGGCGCTTCTCGAGGAAATATATTGCATTTTAATCGTCGTTGTTTCCTCTTGATTTCGAAATTTTGTCATCCTCGATCGTAGAAACAAGTAATTAGACCTTTTATGGTCTAACCTTTTTCAAAAAGTTCATTTGAGTCATTAAATTACGACCCTCGGCTATCTCGATAGTAAAGCCAAGTTGTCCATCTTGTTGGAAACGTAGGTCATCCGACGTGAGCATTCGATGTTCAAGAACGAAGCATATGCTATTTAGGAGCCACGATGCTCTTCGGAATAGGAATTTTGCATTTTCAAAATCGTTAATTCAAGTAATCATTTGTCAGCGTACCTAGGATTCTTCTAATACTTCATATGAATATGATGACGGATCTTGACATCCTAAGGGAGGAATCCGAGTGATCGTTGCTTTTAGGAGTTTTGGTTATGCCTCGGTTTCGAAATTTGGTTATATTCGATACTGATATCAAAGTATAAGTATTACTTAGATGAAATTATATTCCAGAAGTTCCGATGAACCCTGCGAATGTGGATACTGGAAACTCTTAATCGTGAATCCATGTAATCCTTATTTTAGGTGATTTGTTTATTTATATTGAAACCTCGGCTCTTCTCCAGGGAATATATTGCATTTTAATAGTCGTTGTTTCCTCGTGATTTGGAAATTTAGTTATCCTCGGCCGTAGAAACAAGTAATGAGACCTTTTATGGTCTAACCTTTTTCAAAAAGTTCATTTGAGTCATTAAATTACGACTCTCCGCTATCTCGTTAGTAAAACCAAGTTGTGAATCTTTGGCTTTTCTCTGAAGAAGCTCTCGCTTATTGAACGTCGTTGTTTCCTATGGATCTAGAAATTTTGACATCGTCAGTCGCAGAATCAAGTAATTCGACCTTTTATAATCTAACGTTTTTCTACATGTTCACTAGAATCCTTAAATTACGAGCTTAGGCAATCTAAATAGTAAAATCAAGTTGTCCATCCTGTTGGGAACGTAAGTCATCCGACGTGAGCAGTGGTTATTCTAGAAAGATCAATATGTAATTTTGAAGTGGCGGTGCTCTTAGGGATAAGAACTTTGCATTTTTAAATTCGTTAATTCAGGATGTCCTTTATCTACGTTGCTAGGATTCTTTAAAAACTTTTCATGAATATGATGATGAATCTTGACATTCTCAAAGGAGAAGCCCGGTGATCCTTATTTTTAGGAGTTTTCGTTATGTTGCGGTTTCCAAATGTAGTTATTCTTGATACTGAAATCAAACAATCAATCTTCTTGAGAACAAATGCTATTTCACGTGATCCGATGAACCCTTAGAAAATTGATCCTTGTTACTCTCAATCATGAAGGCAAGTAATCCTTATTTTCAAAGATTTGTTTATTCATCCTGAATCATAGGCTTTTCTCGAAAGAAGCGCTTGCTTATTAAGCGTTGTTGTTTCCTGCGGATCTAGAAATTTGGACATCCTCAGTCGTAGAATCAAGTTGTCCATCTTGTTGGGAACGTAGCTCATCCGACGTAAGCAGTAGTTATTCTAGAAAGATCCATATGCAATTTTGGAGCCGCGGTGCTCTTGGTGATATGGACATTGCATTTTCATATTCGTTAAATCAGGTTATCCTTTGTCTACGTTGTTAGGATTCTTCAAAAACTTTTTACGAATAAGATGATGGATCTCGACATTCTCAAAGTAGAAGCCGGGTGATCCTTGTTTTTAGGATTTTTCGTTATGCTGCGATTTTCAAATCTGGTTATTCTTAATACTGAAATCAAACAATCCATCTTCTTGAGAACAGATGTTATTTCACATGTTCCAATGAGCACTTAGAAAATGGATCCTTCTTACTCTCAATCGTGAAGGCAAGTAATCCTTATTTTCCGAGATTTGTGTATTCATCCTGAATCATAGGCTTTTCTCGAAAGAAGCGCTTGCTTATTAAGTGTCATTGTTTCCTGCGGATCTAGAAATTTGGACATCCTCAGTCGCAGAATCAAGTAAATCGACTTTTTATAGTGTAATGTTTTTCCACATGTTCATTAGAATCCTTAAATTACGAAGCTAGGCAATCTCTATAGTAAAACCAAGTTGTCCATCTTGTTGGGAACGTAGCTCACCCGACGTGAGCAATCGTTATTCTAGAAAGATCAATATGCAATTTTGGAGTTGCGATGCTCTTGGGGATAAGAACTTTGCTTTTTCCAAATCGTTAAATCAGGTTATCCTTTGTCTACGTTGCAAGGATTCTTCAAAAACTTTTTATTTATAAGATGATGGATCTTGACATTCTCAAAGAAGAAGCCGGGCGATCCTTGTTTTTAGGAGTTTTCGTTATGTTGCGATTTCCAAATTTGGTTATTCTTGATACTGAAATCAAACAATCCAACATCTTAAGAACAAATGTTATTTCACATGTTCCGATGAACTGTTAGAAAACGGATCCTTGTTACTCTCAATCGTGAAGGCAAGTAATCCTTATTTTAGGAGATTTATTTATTCATCCTAAATCCTATGCTTTTCTCGAGAGAAATACTTGCTTATTAAGCGTCGTTGTTTCCTGCGGATTTACAAATTTGGACATCCTCAATCGCAGAATCTAGTAAATCGACCTTTTATAGTCAAACATTTTTCTACAAGTTCATTAGAATCCATAAATTACGAACATTGGCTATCTCGATACTAAAACCAAGTTGTCCATCTTGTTGGGAATGTAGGTCATCCGACTTAAGCATTAGTTATTCTAGAAAGATGCATATGCAATTTTGGGGCCACGGTGCTCTAGGATTCTTTAAAAAAAATTTTTGAATAAGAAGATGGATCTTGACATTCTCAAAGAAGAAGCTGGGTGATCCTTGTTTTTAGGAGTTTTCGTTATGCTGCGACTTCCAAATCTGGTTACTCTTAATACTGAAATCAAACAATCTATCTTCTTGAGAACAAATGTTATTTCACATGTTCCGATGAACCCTTGGAAAATGGATTCTTGTTACTCTCAAATGTTATTTCTTGTTACTCTAATTTTAGGAGATTCGTTTATTTATCCTGAATCCTAGGCCTTTCTCAAAAGAAGCGATTGCTTATTAAGTGTTGTCGTTTCTTGCGGATTTGGAAATTTAGACATCCTCAGTCGCAAAATCTAGTAAACCGACTTTTTATAGTCTAACGTTTTTCCACAAGTTCATTAGAATCCTTAAATTACGAAGCTAGCCAATCTCGATAGTGAAACCAAGTTGTCCATCTTGTTGGGAACGTAGCTCATCTGACGTGAGCATTCATTATTCTAGAAAGATGCATATGCAATTTTGGAGCCACGGTGCTCTTGGGGATTAGAACTTTGCATTTTCCAATTCGGTAAATCAGGTTGTCATTTGTCTACGTTGCGACGATTCTTCAAAAACTTTTTATGAATAAGATGATGGAACTTGACATTCTCAAAGAAGAAGCCGGGTGATGCTTGTTTTTAGGATTTTTCGTTATGCTGCGTTTTACAAATCTGGTTATTCTTGATACTGAAATCAAACAATCCATCTTCTTGAGAACAAATGTTATTTCACGTGTTCCGATGAACCCTTAGAAAATGGATCCTTGTTACTCTCAATCGTGAAGGAAAATACTCCATATTTTCGGAGATTTGTTTATTCATCCTGAATCATAGGCTTTTCTCGAAAGAAGCGCTTGCTTATTAAGCGTCGTTGTTTCCTGCAGATCTAGAAATTTGGACATCCTCAGTTGCAGAATCAAGTAAATCGACTTTTTATATTCTAACGTTTTTCTACAAGTTCATTGGAATACTTAAATTACGATGCTAGGCAATCTTGATAGTAAATCCATGTTGTCCATCTTGTTGGGAACGCAGCTCATCCGATGTGAGCAGTCGTTATTCTAGAAAGATCCATGTGCTATTTGGGAGCCGCGGTGCTCTTGGGGAAAAGAACTTTGCATTTTCAAAATCGTTAAATCAGGTTGTCCTTTATCAACGTTGCTAGGATTCTTCAAAAACTTTTTATTAATAAGATGTTGGATCCTGACATTCTTAAAGAAGAAGCCGGGTGATCCTTATTTTTAGGAGTTTTCCTTATGCTTCGGTTTCCAAATCTGGTTATTCTTGATACTAAAATCAAACAATCCATCTTCTTGAGAACAAATGTTATTTCACGTGTTCTGACGAACCCTTAGAAAATGGATCCTTCTTACTCTCAATCGTGAAGGCAAGTAATCCTTATTTTAGGAGATTTGTTTATTCATCCTGAATCCTGGGCTTTTCTCGAAAGAAGTGCTCACTTATTAAGCGTCGTTGTTTCTTGCGGATCTAGAAATTTGGACATCCTTAATCGCAGAATCAAGTAAATCGACTTTTTATAGTCTAATGTTTTTCCACAAGTTCATTAGTATCCTTAAATTACGAAGTTAGGCAATCTTGATAGTGAAACCAAGTTGTCCATCTTGTTGGGAATGTACCTCCTCTGACGTGAGCCGTAGTTATTCTAGAAAGATCCATAAGCAATTTTGGAGCCGCAGTGCTCTTGGGGATAAGAACTTTGCATTTTCCAAATCGTTAAATCAGGTTGTCCTTTGTTTACGTTGTTAGGACTCTTCAAAAACATTTTATGAATAGGATGATGGATCTTGACATTCACAAAGAAGAAGCCGAGTGAACCTTGTTTTTAAGACTTTTTGTTATGCTGCGATTTCCAAATCTGGTTATTCTTGATACTGAAATCAAACAATCCATCTTCTTAAGAACAAATGTTACTTCACATGTTCCCATGAACAGTTAGAAAACAGATCCTTGTTACTCTCAATCGTGAAGGCAAGTAATCTTTATTTTAGGAGATTGGTTTATTCATCCTGAATCTAAGGCTTTTCTCGAAAGAAGCGCATGCTTTTTAAGCGTCGTTGTTTCCTGCGGATCTAGAAATTTGGACATCCTCAGTCATAGAATCAAGTAAATCGTCTTTTTATAGTCTAACGTTTTTCCACAAGTTCATTAGAATCCTTAAATTACGAAGCTAACCAATCTCGATAGTGAAACTAAGTTGTCCATCTTGTTGGGAACGTAGGTCATCCAACGTGAGCATTCGTTATTCTAGAAAGATGCATATGCAATTTTGGAGCCACGGTGCTCTTGGGGATTAGAACTTTGTATTTTCCAATTTGGTAAATCAAGTTATCGTTTGTCTACGTTGCTAGGATTCTTCAAAAACTTATTTTGAATAAGATGATGGAACTTGACATTCTCAAAGAAGAAGCCGAGTGATCCTTGTTTTTAGGAGATTTCGTTATACTGCGGTGTACAAATCTGGTTATTCTTGATACTGAAATCAAACAATCCATCTTCTTGAGAACAAATGTTATTTCACGTGTTCCGATGAACCCTTAGAAAATGGATCCTTGTTACTCTCAATCCTGATGGCCAGTAATCCTTATTTCAGGAGATTTGTTTATTCATCCTGATTCCTAGGCTTTCGAAAGAAGCGGTTGCTTATTAAGCGTCATTGTTTTCTGCGGATATAGAAATCTGGACATCCTCATTCGTAAAATCAAGTAAATCGACTTTTTATAGTCAAACGTTTTTCCCCAAGTTCATTAGAATCCTTAAATTACGAAGCTAGGCAATCTCAATAGTGAAACCAAGTTGTCCATCTTGTTGGGAATGTACCTCCTCCAACGTGAGCTGTAGTTATTCTAGAAAGATCCATAAGCAATTTTGGAGCCACAGTGCTCTTAGGCATAAGAACTTTGCATTTTCCAAATCGTTAAATCAGGTTGTCCTTTGTCTACGTTGTTAGGACTCTTCAAAAACATTTTATGAATAAGATGATGGATCTTGACATTCACAAAGAAGAAGCCAGGTGATACTTGTTTTTAAGAGTTTTCGTTAAGCTGCGGTTTCCAAATCTGGTTATTCTTGATACTGAAATCAAACAATCCATCTTCTTAAGAACAAATGTTACTTCACATGTTCCGATGAACTGTTAGAAAACAGATCCTTGTTACACTCAATCGTAAAAGGCAAGTAATCCTTATTTTAGGAGATTTGTTTATTCATCCTGAATCTAAGGCTTTTCTCAAAAGAAGCACTTGCTTATTAAGCGTCGTTGTTTCCTACGAATCTAGAAATTTGGACACCTTTAGTCATTGAATGAAGTAAATCATCTTTTTATAGTCTAACGTTTTTGCACAAGTTCATTAGAATATTTAAATTATGAAACTAGGCAATCTCGATAGTGAAACCAAATTGTCCATCTTATTGGGAACGTAGGTCATCCGACGTGAGCATTCGCTATTCTAAAAAGATGCATATGCAATATTGGAGCCACGGTGCTCTTGGGGATTAGAACTTTTCATTTTCCAATTCGGTAAATCAAGTTGTCGTTTGTCTACGTTGCTAGGATTCTTCAAAAACTTTTTTTGAATAAGATGATGGAACTTGACATTCTCAAAGAAGGAGCCGGGTGATCCTTGTTTTTAGGAGTTTTCGTTATGCTGCGGTTTACAAATCTGGTTATTCTTGGTACTGAAATCAAACAATCCATCTTCTTGAGAACAAATGTTATTTCACGTGTTCCATTGAACCCTTAGAAAATGGATCCTTGTTACTCTCAATCGTGAAGGCAAGTAATCCTTATTTTCAGAGATTTGTTTATTCATCTTGAATCATAGGCATTTCTCGAAAGAAGCGCTTGCTTATTAAGCGTCGTTGTTTTCTGCGGATATAGAAATCTGGACATCCTCAGTCGTAGAATCAAGTAAATCGAATTTTTTTAGTCTAACGTTTTTCCACAAATTCATTTGAATCCTTAAATTACGAAGCTAGGCAATCTCGATAGCGAAACCAAGTTAACAATCTTGTTGGGAACGTAGCTCATCTGACGTGAGCAGTAGTTATTCTAGAAAGATCCATATGTAATTTTGGAGCCGCAGTACTCTTGGAGAAAAGAACTTTACATTTTCCAAATCGTTAAATCAAGTTGTCCTTTGTCTACGTTGCTAGGATTCTTCAAAAACTTTTTATGAATAAGATGATGGATCTTGACATTCTCAAAGTTGAAGCCGGGTGATCCTTGTTTTTAGGAGTTTTCATTATGCTGCGATTTCTAAATCTGGTTATTCTTGATACTGAAATCAAACAATTCATCTTGTTAAGAACAAATGTTACTTCACATGTTCCGATGAACCCTTAGAAAAGGTATCCTTGTTACACTTAATCGTGAAGGCAAGTAATGCATACTTTCGGAGATTTGTTTATTCGTCCTGAATCTTAGGCTTTTCTCTAAAGAAGCTCTTGCTTATTAAACGTCGTTGTTTCATGCGGATCTAGAAATTTTGACATCGTTAGTCGCAGAATCAAGTAATTCGACCTTTTATAGTCTAACGTTTTTCTACATGTTCACTAGAATCCTTAAATTACGAACTTAAGTAGTCTCGATAGTAAAATCAAGTTATCCATCTTGTTGGGAACGTAGGTCATCCGACGTGAGCAGTAGTTATTCTAGAAAGATCAATATGTAATTTTGAAGTGGCGGTGCTCTTGGGGATAAGAACTTTGCATTTTTAAATTCGTTAAATCAGGATGTCCTTTATCTACGTTGCTAGGATTCGTCAAAAACTTTTTATGAATATGATGGTGGATCTTGACATTCTCAAAGGAGAAGCCCGGTGATCCTTATTTTTAGGAGTTTTCGTTATGCTGCGGTTTCCAAATCTAGTTATTCTTGATACTGAAATCAAACAATCAATCTTCTTGAGAACAAATGCTATTTCACGTGTTTCGATGAACCTTTAGAAAATGGATCCTTGTTACTCTCAATCATGAAGGCAAGTAATCCTTATTTTCAGAGATTTGTTTATTCATCCTGAATCGTAGGCTTTTCTCGAAAGAAGCGCTTGCTTATTAAGCATTGTTGTTTCCTGCGGATCTAGAAATTTGGACATCCTCAATCGTAGAATCAAGTTATCCATCTTGTTGGGAACGTAGCTCATCCAACGTAAGCAGTAGTTATTCTAGAAAGATCCATATGCAATTTTGGAGCCGCGGTGCTCTTAGGGATAAGAACTCTGCATTTTCAAAATCGTTAAATCAGGTTGACCTTTGTCTATGTTGCTAGGATTCTTCAAAAAATTTTTATGTATAAGATCATGGATCTTGACATTCTCGAAGAAGAAGCCGGGTGATCCTTGTTATTAGGAGTTTTCGTTATGCTGCGGTTTCCAACTCTAGTTATTCTTGATACTGAAATCAAACAATCCAACATCTTGAGAACAAATGTTATTTCACATGTTCCGATGAACCCTTATAAAACCGATCCTTATTACTCTCAATCGTAAAGGCAAGTAATCCTTATTTTAAGAGATTTGTTTATTCATCCTAAATCCTAGGCTTTTCTCGAAAGAAGTGGTTGCTTATTAAGCATCGTTGTTTCCAACGGATTTGGAAATTTGGACATCCTCAATCGTAGAATCAAGTAAATCGACTTTTTATAGTCTAACTTTTTTGTACAAGTTCATTAGAATCCTTAAATTATGAAGGTAGGCAATCTCGATAGTAAAACGAAGTTGTCCATCTTATTGGGAACGTAGCTCATCCGACGTGAGCAGTAGTTATTCTGGAAAGATCCATTTGCAATTTTGGAGCCGCGGTGCTCTTGGAGAAAAGAACTTTGCATTTTCCAAATCGTTAAATCAGGTTATCCTTTGTCTACGTTGTTAGGATTCTTTAAAAAAATTTTATGAATAAGATGATGGATCTTGACATTCTCAAAGAAGAAGCCGGGCGATCCTTGTTTTTAGGAGTTTTCTTTATGCTGCAGTTTCCAAATCGGGTAATTCTTGATACTGAAATCAAACAATCCATCTTCTTGGGAACAAATGTTATTTCGTATGTTCCGATGAACCCTTAGAAAATGGATCTTTGTTACTCTCAATCGTGAAGGCAAATAATCCTTATTTTCGGAGCTTTATTTATGCATCCTGAATCATAGGCTTTTCTCGAAAGTAGCGCTTGCTTATTAAGCGTCGTTGTTTCCTGTGGATCTAGAAATTTGGACATCCTCTGTCGTAGAATCAAGTAAATCGACTTTTTATAGTCTAACGTTTTCCTACATGTTCATTAGAATCCTTAAAATACGAAGCTAGGCAATCTCAATAGCAAAACCAAGTTGTGCATCTTGTTGGGAACATAGCTCATCCGACGTAAGTAGTCGTTATTCTAGAAAGATCCATATGCAATTTTGGAGCCACGGTGCCTTTAGGGATAAGAACTCTGCATTTTCCAAATCGTTAGATCAGGTTGTCCTTTGTCTACATTACTAGGATTCTTCAAAAACTTCTTATGTATAAGATGATGGATCTTGACATTCTCAAAAAAGAAGCTGGGTGATTCTTGTTTTTAGGAGTTTTCATTATGCAGCAATTTCCCAATCTGGTTATTCTTGATACTGAAATCAAACAATTCATCTTCTTGAGAACAAATGTTATTTCACATGTTCCGATTAACCCTTAAAAAACAGATTCTTGTTACTCTCAATCGTCAAGGCAAGTAATCCTTACTTTAGGAGATTTCTTTATTCATCCTGAATCTTAGGTTTTTCTCGAAAGAAGCGCTTCCTTATTAGGCGTCGTTGTTTCCTACGGATTTCGAAATTTGGACTTCCTCAGTCGCAGAATCAAGTAAATCGACTTTTTATAGTGTAATGATTTTCCTTAAGTTCATTAGAATCCATAAATTACGAATATAGGCTATCTCGATAGTAAAACCAAGTGGTCCATCTTATTGGGAACGTAGCTCATCTGACATGAGCAGTAGATATTCTAGAAAGATCCATATGCAATTTTGGAGCCGCGGTGCTCTTAGGGATTAGAACTGTGCATTTTCCAAATCGTTAAATCAGGTTGTCCTTTGTATACGTTGCTAGGATTCTTCAAAAACTTTTTATTTATAAGATGATGGATCTTGACATTCTCAAAGAAGAAGCCGGGTGATCCTTGTTTTTAGGTGTTTTCGTTATGCTGCGGTTTCTAAATCTAGTTATTCTTGATACCGAAATCAAACAATCCATCTTCTTGAGAACAAATTTTATTTCACATGTTCCGATGAACCCATAGAAAACGGATCCTTGTTACTCTCAATCGTGAAGGCAAGTAATCCTTATTTTAGGAGATTTGTTTATTCATCCTGAATCTTAAGCTTTTCTCGAAAGAAGGGCTTGCTTATTAAGCGTCGTTGTTTCCTCTGGATCTAGAAATTTGGACATCTTCAGTCGCAGAATCAAGTAAATCGACTTTTTATAGTCTAACGTTTTTCTACAAGTTCTATAGAATCCTTAAATTACGAAGCTAGGCAATCTCGATAGTAAAACGAAGTTGTCCATCTTGTTAGGAACGTAGCTCATCCAACGTAAGCAGTCGTTTTTCTAGAAAGATCCATATGCAAATTTGAAGCCGCGGTACTCTTTGGGGTAAGGACCTTGCATTTTCAAAATCGTTAAATGAGGTTGTCCTTGGTCTGCGTTGCTAGGATTCTTCAAAAACTTTTTATGAATAAGATGATGGATCTTGACATTCTCAAAGAAGAAGCCTGGTGATCCTTGCTTTTAGGAGTTTTCGTTATGCTGCGATTTCCAAATCTAGTTATTCTTGCTACTGAAATCAAACAATGCATCTTCTAGAGAACAAATGTTATTTCACATGTTCCGATGAACTGTTAGAAAACGGATCCTTGTTACTGCCAATCGTGATGGCAAGTAATCTTTATTTTAAGAGACTTGTTTATTCATTCTGAATCCTAGGCTTTTCTTGAAAGAAGTGCTTGCTTATTAAGCGTCGTTATTTCCTGTAGATTTGGAAATTTGGAGATCCTCAGTCGCAGAATCAAGTAAATCGACTTTTTATAGTCTAACATTTATCTACAAGCTCATTAGAATCGTCAAATTACGTACTTCGGCTATCTCGATGGTAAAACCATGTTGTCCATCTTGTTGGCAACATAGCTCACCTGACGTGAGCAGTAGTTTTTCTAGAAAGATCCATAAGCAATTTTGGAGCCACGGTGCTCTTAGGGATAAGAACTGTGCATTTTCGAAATCGTTAAATGAAGTTGTCCTTTGTATACGTTGCTATGATTCTTCAAAAACATTTTATGAATAAGATGATAGGTCTTCACATTCTCAAAGAAGAAGCCAGGTGATCCTTGTTTTTAGGAGTTTTCGTTATGCTGCGATTTTTAAATCTGGTTATTCTGGATACTGAAATCGAAGAATCCACCTTCTTGAGAACAATTGTTATTACACATGTTCCAATGAACCCTTAGAAAATGGATCCTTATTACTCTCAATCGTGAGGGCAAGTAATCCTTATTTTAGGAGACTTGTTTATTCATCCTGAATCCTAGGCATTTCTCGAAAGAAGCGCTTCCTTATTAGGCCTCGTTGTTTCCTGCGGATTTGGAAATTTGGAGATCCTCAGTCACAGAATAAAGTAAATCGACATTTTATAGTCTAACGTTTATCTACAAGTTCATTAAAATCCATAAATTACGAATATAGGCTATCTCGATAGTAAAACCAAGTTGTGCATCTAGTTGAGAATGTAAGTCATCCGACGTGAGCATTCGTTATCCTAAAAAGATACATATGCAATTTTGGACCCACGGTACTCTTGGGGATTAGAACTTTGCATTTTCCAAATCAGTAAATCAGGTTGTCCTTTGTCTACGTTGCTAGGATTCTTCAAAAATATTTTATGAATAAGAAGATGGATCTTGACATTCTGGAAGAAGAAGCCGGGTGATCCTTATTTTTAGGAGTTTTCGTTATGCTGTGGTTTCTAAATCTGGTTATTCTTTATACTGAAATCAAACTGTCAGGACCCTAAAGGGGGCCTAGTAGGATTACCTAAAATTTTTATAACATGTGTGCACCCATGATATGAAAATCGTCTTGCAAGTCAGAGATTGCAAGACTCTATATAAAAATCACTAAGATTAATGATTTTCAAGTAATTAGTTTATTGTACATGACATAATATATAATTATAAATAACTATGGATATTCGATATCCCACAATTCCTCAGAACCGCAGATAACCGGTATCCCCTACCAAATAATAAGACAGGATTACCAACTTTATAAAACTGCAGGTAGAATTAAATTATATTAAATTCTAACATGTGAATATTTTCTACAAAGAGTATTTATGTATTACCTATAAAAATCTCAACTAATCTTAACACTAATGTACATATCTTTATCTCGCCCTCAGCACTCGAAACTTATCCCAATCCCATCGTATGTAAACCTGCAAAAGAAAGACTATTGGGGAATAAGCTACAAGAGCTTAGTGAGCAATCCCTCATACCATACTGACAAACAAGTTATCAAACAAATTATTACAACCATATGAATGCATGTACACACAGAATGCCAAACAATATATGCAGTTGACCAGTGCTGCATATAATATCGGATTTTAACGCCCTCCGAGATAAGGGTTGGAGAATCATCGGCACCAATCACGACCGGGCTCTAGCACCTGGGTTTTTACACATAACTTTGAATTCCATATTCCACAAAAACACATTTCCATTTCCAAAAATCCAATAGTTCACAAAGTCCCAGGCCTAGCGGTGAGGTGACCCTCGTAGTCCACACTCACACCCTACAGCGGTGGTCTCTAGACGCGACCCCCAGCCACCTACGGTTAGCGTCTCCGGCGCTAATAGAACCCGCAAGCCAAGGGTAGGGTCTTGTTGTACCCATGCTCCTGCACGGTACTAATCAAATCATGTGGGAATCCATCCCTCCAAGGCCCTTCATTACCAACCGCGTGAAGTGACGGCCAGAATAAGTAATGCGATGCATGGATAATGCATGACCCTTTTGATTAAAGATAAGCCAAATATAATTAGGTTAGATTATGAGGTGATCAATCAATATCAACAAACCATCCAAATCCTATAAAAATCAATCTTACCATCAAATCATCAATTATCGTATTTAGCAATATTTCTCACAACAATCAAGCAATATCAAGCACACGCATATTCCGAAAACCCCATGCATCAAGTTATTGATATTCAATTTAAGTGCACTAACTACAAGCACAAACAAGTATAGAGTCATCGGGAGTACTCACTTAACTATGACGACTCGCTTTAGTCGTAATAACCGATCGGGAGATCCTCGCCCTTATCGGGATCACCTGATCATTACGAGATATCAGAGATAATAAGTAGTTGACTCAACTAAGGGTTCTAGATATCTGTCTACCTAATTCTACTTAGATTACGATCAGCCCTTATCCGATTAAACCGAATTGCTAGTTGTACGTAACTTTTTCATTCTATTTTCAATATTTACGAATTTATAGTCGTTTTTCATCGTTTTCGAACGCACGTTCACACGGTAATGTCCGTTTTGGACGTTAAGACTCGTGTTTTATGATATGGGCTAAATTTAGAGAAATTTTAACTGTGAGAACTTAATTGCTCTTATTACTTATATTTATATCTTTTATTTATACTTAATGAGTTAGTTAACCCTTAAATCCTTATACTTAGAGGATTTTACTTTACTATTACTAATTCATGTACTTAATTAAGTATGATCCAATTTAGAAAGTGTATTAGGGTTTACTAATTTAGGATCCTAATTATGTTACTCTCTTCTTCTTTTCTTAGTTTATAATCCATGCTTATGTCTTGCTTAAATCATCATTTGCTTATGTCATTGCTTATGTCATCTTTTGCTTATGTCATGGCTTATGTCATCATGTGCTTACGTCATCACTCACCTCATCATTTAATTACATAAGCATTACCTTATGCTTATGTCATATATACATGTCTTATTTATATTTGTCCTTTACTTATACTTATGTACATATGCCTTATACTTATACTTATGTACATATACCTTATACATACATATACTTATACCGTATTTATACATGTATTCCTACTCATATACCTATACGGTCATATACGTATTTTTATACAAAAATTCGTATGCCTAATATTTTCCTTAAGAAAAGCTTCCTAATTCCATTCTTTTATGTTCTTAAGTGTGTGATTAGTGTAGTATAAGTATGTATGGTTAGGTTTTGTTTTAATTTAGGTTATGTACATGGAAAATATTCATGTACCATGCTCCTCATGCTTATATCATGTCTTAATGTCTTATGTATACTTTAATTAAACTATTATGTACATATACCTTTACTATACTTATATGTATACTAGTATACTTAAACATATACTTATACATGTACTTATACTTATACCATATTTATACGTGTATACATACTCATATACCTATACGGTTGGATATGTATTTTTATACTAAAATTCGTATGCCTTATTTACCCTCTTAAGAAATCTTCACAATTCCATTCTTTTTGTATTTTAAGGGTATATTTAACATGGCTTATGTATGTATAGTTAGTAGATGTTCAAATTGAGGTTATGTACATAATCAAAACTTATGTATAAAGGTATTTATACATGTATATCTCTAGCATACCCTTATGTATACATACTTATAGACTTATACTCATGTCTTCCTTTCTTCTTCTTCACAATTCCTAATTCCTACACCTAAAGATGGAAACTTTGCTCCCTCTTCTTCAAGACAAAACTAAACACATAATTACTTATCTAATCTACCTAATTAACTAACTAATGAATAACATAAACCAACATAAAGTAAGTTAAGTACATACCTTTAGATGTGTTGGATTTAAGGAGGCAAAAGGTGAAGAAATGAAAGTGAAAGGGAAGGGGAAAGCTCACGGCATGGAGGAGGATTTTTGTTTTGTTTCTTTTGTCTTTGTTTTGCTTATGGAAGAAGAAGAATGGTGGGGTCTACAAGGGAGATGTATGGACGGCAACAATTGAAGAGAAAGAGAAGAGAAAAAAATCAAAAGAGAAGATAAGAAAAGCCATCATGAAAGAGTAGATATTTTCTTAATCTTTTGGTCTTTTGTTGACTTTTCAAAGTGTTGACTTGGTCAACCCTTTGACTTTGGTCAACATGCATTATCTTGGTCAACATTCCTTAAGCTTATGTAATTTTGTACACATAATGTAGTAATTAAGGGAAATTAAGGGAAAAATGAAGGAAATGAGAAGAAATGAGGTATTTGATGAATTGATTAGTAAGAGTAGATGATGAGATCTTACTTTGAGTATTTATAACCTATAAACATCATTTGGTAAACTACTTAGTGTAATTAAGATGAAAAATAGCATTTAGGGTATTAAGGTTTACTACATTTAACCTAATCTCCAACTATACCCTTAACTCTAAGTGAGACTATCCTAATCATATACTTAAGACATAAATGTAATCTATGATTCATTATCTTAGTTTCTAAGGGATCATTTAAGCATTCTAAATGTTTATGCATGATTGAGGGTCATCTCTAACCTTTTACTAATGATTTGGCAAAATATAAGCATTATATTATCAATTAGGGTTTTAGGGTATATCATGGTGAATTAGTGCTTTTATATCCTTAAAGTTATGGTTTTAGGGTTCTTATTACTTTAAGGCACCATCTCTAATGTTTTTACACATTTAGGGTTTCATATATTCTTACGCGATTAAATTTTCGATTGTCATCTTAGGGTTTTGATAAGGTTCGAGGTTTTAGGGTCTTCGTAGGTAGTTAAGGATTCAATTGATGATTTAAGGTTCTTCGTATCCACTTTTGGTTTTGGATTGAGATTTTTATTGGTTTTAATTCTCACTGGCTCTTTTGAGTTCGGGAATTTATGTACAGTTTAGACGTTTGTTTCTATACTTAGAAGGCTAAATTCGCGGGGTTTACAGTAGTTATTCTAGAAAGATCCATAAGCAATTTTGGAGCCGCGATGCTCTTAGGGATAAGAACTGTACATTTTCCGAATCGTTAAATCAAGTTGTCCTTTGTCTACATTGCTAGGATTCTTCAAATACATTTTATTTATGAGATGATGGATCTTTACATTCTCAAAGAAGAAGCCGGGTGATCCTTGTTTTTAGGAGTTTTCGTTATGTTGCGTTTCCCAAATCTGGTTATTCTAGATACTGAAATCAAACGATCCATCTTCTTGAGAACAAATGTTATTTCACATGTTCCGATGAACCCTTAGAAAATGGATCCTTGTTACTCTCAATCGTGAAAGCAAGTAATTCTTATTTTAGGAGATTTGTTTATTCATCCTGAATCTTAGGCTTTTCTCGGAACAAGCGCTTGCTTATTAAGCGTCGTTATTTCCTCTGGATCTAGAAATTTGGACATCCTCAGTCGCAGAATCAAGTAAATCGACTTTTTATAGTCTAACGTTTTTCTACAAGTTCATTAGAATCATTAAACTAAGAAGTTAGGCAATCTCAATAGTAAATTCAAGTTGTCCATCTTGTTGGGAACGTAGCTCATCCGACATAAGTGGTCGTTATTCTAGAAAGATCCATATGCAATTTTGAAGCCGCGGTACTCTTGGGGATAAGAACCTTGCATTTTCAAAATCGTTAAATCAGGTTGTCCTCTATCTACGTTGCTAGGATTCCTCAAAAACTTTTTATGAATAAGATGAGGGATCCTGACATTCTCAAAGAAGAAGCTGGTTGATACTTGTTTTTAGGAGTTTTCGTTATGCTGCGATTTCCAAATCTAGTTATTCTTGATACTTAAATCAAACAATCCATCTTCTTGAGAACAAATGTTATTTCACTTGTTCCGATGAACCCTTAGAAAACGGATCCTTGTTACTCTCAATCGTGAAGGCAAGTAATCCTTATTTTAGGAGACTTGTTTATTCATCCTGAATCTTAGGCATTTCTGGAAAGAAGCGTTTTCTTATTAAGCGTCGTTATTTCCTACGGATTTGGAAATTTTGAGATCCTCAGTCGCAGAATCAAGTAAATCGACTTTTTATAGTCTAACGTTTATCTACAAGTTCATTAGAATCGTTAAATTACGTACTTCGGCTATCTCGATAGTATAACCAAGTTCTCCATCTTTTTGGCAACGTAGCTTACCCGACGTGAGCAGTAGTTATTCTAGAAAGATCCATAAGCAATTTTGGTGCCACGACGCTCTTAGGGATAAGAATTGTGCATTTTCCGAATCATTAAATCAGGTTGTCCTTTGTCTACGTTGCTATGATTCTTAAAATACATTTTATTTATGAGATGATGGAACATGACATTCTCAAAGAAAAAGCTGGGTGGTAATTGTTTTAAGGAGTTTTCGTTATGCTGCGGTTTCCAAACCTAGTTATTCTTGATACTGAAATCAAACAATCCATCTTCTTGAGAACAAATGTTATTTCACATGTTCCGATGAACCCATAGAAAACGGATCCTTGTTAGTCCCAATCGTGAAGGCAAGTAATCGTTATTTTAGGAGATTTGTTTGTTCATCCTGAATCCTATGCTTTTCTCGAAACAAGCGCTAGCTTATTAAGCATCATTGTTTCCAGCGCATTTAGAAATTTGGACATCCTCAGTCGCAAAATCAAGTAAATCGACTTTGTATAATCTAACGTTTTTCTACAAGTTCATTAGAATCATTAAATTACAAAGTTAGGCAATCTCGATAGTAAATTCAAGTTGTCCATCTTGTTGGGAACGTAGCTCATCCGACATAAGTGGTCGTTATTCTAGAAAGATCCATATGCAATTTTGAAGCCGCGGTACTCTTGGGGATAAGAACCTTGCATTTTCAAAATCATTAAATCAGGTTGTCCTCTATCTACGTTGCTAAGATTCCTCAAAAACTTTTTATGAATAAGATGAGGGATCCTGACATTCTCAAAGAAGAAGCTGGGTGATACTTGTTTTTAGGAGTTTTCGTTATGCTGCGATTTCTAAATCTAGTTATTCTTCATACTTAAATCAAACAATGCATCTTCTAGAGAACAAATGTTATTTCACTTGTTCCGATGAACCCTTAGAAAACGGATCCTTGTTACTCTCAATCGTGAAGGCAAGTAATCCTTATTTTAGGAGACTTGTTTATTCATCCTGAATCTTAGGCATTTCTAGAAAGAAGCGTTTTCTTATTAAGCATCGTTATTTCCTGCGGATTTGGAAATTTTGAGATCCTCAGTCGTAGAATCAAGTAAATCGACTTTTTATAGTCTAACGTTTATCTACAAGTTCATTAGAATCGTTAAATTACGTACTTCGGCTATCTCGATAGTAAAACCAAGTTGTCCATCTTATTAGCAACGTAACTCACCCCACGTGAGCAGTAGTTATTCTAGAAAGATCCATAAGCAATTTTGGAGCCGCAGTGCTCTTAGGGATAAGAACTATGGATTTTCCAAATCGTTAAATCAGGTTGTCCTTTGTCTACGTTGCTAGGGTTCTTCAAATACATTTTATTTATGAGTTGATGGATCTTAACATTCTTAAAGAAGAAGTCGGGTGATCCTTGTTTTTAGGTGTTTTCGTTATGCTGCGGTTTCCAAATCTGGTTATTCTTGATACTGAAATCAAACAATCCATCTTCTTGAGAACAAATGTTATTTCACATGTTCGGATGAACCCATAGAAAACGGATCCTTGTTAGTCCCAATCGTGAAGGCAAGTAATCCTTATTTTAGGAGATTTGTTTGTTCATCCTGAATCTTAGGCATTTCTCGAAATAAGCGCTAGCTTATTAAGCATCGTTGTTTCCAGCGCATTTAGAAATTTGGACATCCTCAGTCGCAGAATTAAGTAGATCGACTTTTTATAGTCTAACCTTTTTCTACAAGTTCATTAGAATCCTTAAACTACGAAGTTAGGCAATCTCGATAGTAAAACCAAGTTGTCCATCTTGTGGGAAATGTAGGTCAACCGACATGAGAAGTAGTTACTCTAGAAAGATCCATTTGCAATTTTGGAGTCGCGGTGCTCTTGGTGATAAGAACTTTGCATTTTCCAAAAATTGTTAAATCAGGTTGTCCTTTCTCTACGTTGCAAGGATTCTTGAAAAACATTTTATGAATAAGATGATGGACCTTGACATTCTCAAGGAGGAAGCCGAGTGATCCTTGTTTTTACGAGCTTTCGTTATGCTGCGAAAACCAAATCTGGTTATTCTAAATACTGAAATCAAACAATCCATCTTCTTGAGAACAAATGTTATTTCACATGTTCCTATGAACCCTTAGAAAACGGATTCTTGTTACCCTCAATCATGAAGGCAAGTAATCCTTATTTTAGGTGATTTGTTTATCCATCCTGAATCCTAGGCTTTTCTTGAAAGAAACGCTTGCTTATTAAGCATCGTTGTTTTCTGTAGATTTGGAAATTTGGAAATTTGGAGATCCTTAGTCGCAGAATCAAGTAAATCGACTTTTTATAGTCTAACGTTTATCTACAAGTTCATTAGAATCCTTAAATTACGTACTTAGGCTATCTCGTTAGTAAAACCAAGTTGTCCATCTTGTTGGGAAGGTAGCTCATCCGACGTGAGCAATAGTTATTCAAGAAAGATCCATATGCAATTTTGGAGCCGCGGTGCCCTTAAGGATAGGAACTCTGCATTTTCCAAATCGTTAGATCAGGTTGTCCTTTGTTTATGTTGTTAGGATTCTTCAAAAATTTTTATGTATAAGATGATGGATCATGACATTCGCAAAGAAGAAGCTAGGTGATCCTTGTTTTTAGGAGTTTTCGTATGCTGCGGTTTCCAAATCTGGTTATTCTTGATACTAAAATCAAACAATACATCTTCTTGAGAACAATTGTTATTTCAGATGTTCTGATGAACCTTTCGAAAACGGATCCTTGTTACTCTTAATCATAAAGGCAAGTAATCCTTATTTTAGGCGATTTGTTTATTCATCCTGAATCCTAGGCTTTTTTGGAAAGAAGCGCTTGCTTATTAAGCTTCATTGTTTCCTGCGGATTTAGAAATTTAGACATCCTTAGTCTTAGAATCAAGTAAATCGACTTTTTATAGTGTAACGTTTATTTATAAGTTCATTAGAATCCTTAAATTACGTACTTAGGCCATCTCGTTAGTAAAACCAAGTTGTCCATCTTGTTGGGAACGTAGCTCATCCGACGTGAGCAATAGTTATTCTAGAAAGATCCATATGCAATTTTGGAGCCGTGGTGCCCTTAGGGATAAGAACTCTGCGTTCTCCAAATCGTTAGATCAGGTTGTCCTTTGTCTACGTTGCTAAGATTCTTGAAAAATTTTGATGTATAAGATGATGGATCTTGACATTCTCAAAGAAGAAGCCAGGTGATCCTTGTTTTTAGGAGTTTTCGCATGCTACGGTTTCAAAATCTTGTTATTCTTGATACTGAAATCAAACAATCCATCTTCTTGAGAACAAATGTTATTTCACATGTTCCGATGAACCATTAGAAAACGGATCCTTGTTACTCTCAATCGTGAAGGTAAGTAATCCTTATTTAAGGAGATTTGTTTGTTCATCCTGAATCCTAAGCTTTTCTCGAAAGAAGCGCTGTCTTATTAAGCATCGTTGTTTCCAGCTGATTTAGTAATTTGGACATCCTCAGTTGTAGAATCAAGTAAATCGTCTTTTTATAGTCTAACGTTTTTCTACAAGTTCATTAGAATCCTTAAATTACGAAGTTAGGCAATCTCGATAGTAAAACCAAGTTGTCCATCTTGTAGGGAATGTAGGTCAACCGACGTGTGCAGTACTTATTGTAGAAAGATCCATATGCAATTTTGGAGCCGCGGTGCTCTTGGGGATAAGAACTTTGCATTTTCCAAAGCATTAAATCAGGTTGTCCTTTGTCTACGTTGCTAGGATTCTTCAAAAACTTCTTATGTATAAGATGATGGATCTTGACATTCTCAAAGAAGAAGCCGGGTGATCCTTGTTTTTAGGAGTTTTCGTTATGCTGCCATTCCCAAATCTTGTTATTCTTGATACTGAAATCAAACAATCCATCTTCTTGAGAACAAATGTTATTTCACATGTTCCGATGAACCATTAGAAAACGGATCCTTGTTACTCTCAATCGTGAAGGTAAGTAATCCTTATTTAAGGAGATTTGTTTGTTCATCCTGAATCCTAAGCTTTTCTCGAAAGAAGCGCTGTCTTATTAAGCATCGTTGTTTCCAGCTGATTTAGTAATTTGGACATCCTCAGTTGTAGAATCAAGTAAATCGTCTTTTTATAGTCTAACGTTTTTCTACAAGTTCATTAGAATCCTTAAATTACGAAGTTAGGCAATCTCGATAGTAAAACCAAGTTGTCCATCTTGTAGGGAATGTAGGTCAACCGACGTGTGCAGTACTTATTGTAGAAAGATCCATATGCAATTTTGGAGCCGCGGTGCTCTTGGGGATAAGAACTTTGCATTTTCCAAAGCATTAAATCAGGTTGTCCTTTGTCTACGTTGCTAGGATTCTTCAAAAACTTCTTATGTATAAGATGATGGATCTTGACATTCTCAAAGAAGAAGCCGGGTGATCCTTGTTTTTAGGAGTTTTCGTTATGCTGCCATTCCCAAATCTGGTTATTCTAGATACTGAAATCAAACAATCCATCTTCTTGAGAACAAATGTTATTTCACATGTTCCGATGAAACCATAGAAAACGAATCCTTGTTACTCTCAATCGTGAAAGCAAGTAATCCTTATTTTAGGAGATTTGTTTATTCATCCTGAATCATAGGCTTTTCTCGAAAGAAGCGGTTGCTTATTAAGTGTCGTTGTTTCCTGTAGATCTTGAAATTTAGACATCTTCAGTCGCAAAATCAAGAAAATCGTCTTTTTATAGTGTAACGTTTTTCAACAATTTCATTAGAATCGTTAAATTACGAAGCTAGGCAATCTCGATAGTAAAACCAAGTTGTCCATCTTGTTGGGAACATAGATCATCCGGCGTAAGCAGTCGTTATACAAGAAAGATCCATATGCAATTTTGAAGCCGCGGTGCTCTTGGAGATAAGAACCTTGCGTTTTCAAAATCCTTAAATCAGGTTGTCCTTTGTCTACGTTGCTAGGATTCTTCAAAAACTTTTTATGAATAAGATGACGGATCTTGACATTCTTAAAGAAGAAGCCGAGTGATCCTTGTTTTTAGGAGTTTTCGCTATGCTGCGGTTTCCAAATCTGGTAATTCTTGATACTGAAATCAAACAATCCATCTTCTTGAGAACAAATGTTATTACACATGTTCCGATGAAAACTTAAAAAACTGATCCTTGTTACTCTAAATCGTAAAGGCAAGTAATCCTTATTTTAGGAGATTTGTTTATTCATCCTGAATTAAAGGCATTTCTCGAATGAAGCGCTTGCTTATTAAGCGTCGTTATTTCCTGTGGATCTAGAAATTTGGACATCCTCAGTCGCAGAATCAAGTAAATCGAATTTTTATTGTCTAACATTTTTTACCAAGTTCATTAGAATCCTTAAATTACGAAGTTAGGCAATCCCGATAGTAAAACGAAGTTGCCCATCTTATTGGGAACGTTCCTCGTCCGATGTGAGCACTAGATATTCTAGAAAGATCCATCTGCAATTTTCGAGTCGCGGTGCTCTTAGGGATAGGAATTGTGCGTTTTCCAAATCGTTAAATCAGGTTGTCCTTTGTCTACGATGCTAGGATTCTTCAAAAACTTTTTATGTATAAGATGATGGATCTTGACATTCTCACAAAATAAGCCGGGTGACCCTTGTTTTTAGGAGTTTTCGTTATGCTGCAGTTTCCAAATCTAGTTATTCATGATACTTAAATGAAACAATGCATCTTCTAGAGAACAAATGTTATTTCACATGTTTCGATGAACCCTTAGAAAGCGGATCCTTGTTACTCTCAATCGTGAAGGCATGTAATCCTTATTTTAGGAGATTTGTTCATGTATCCTGAATCTTAGGGTTTTCTCGAAACAAGCACTTGCTTATTAAGCATCGTTGTTTCCAGCGGATTTAGAAATTTGGACATCCTCAGTCGCAGAATCAAGTAAATTGACTTTTTATAGTCTAACGTTTTTCTACAAGCTCATTAGAATCCTTAAATTACGAAGCTAGGCAATCTTGATAGTAAAACTAAGTTGTCTATCTCGTTGGGAACGTAGCTCATCCGACGTGAGCGGTAGTTATTCTAGAAAGATCCATCTGCAATTTTGGAGCCGCGGTGCTCTTGGGGAAAATAACTTTGCATTTTCCAAATCGTTAAATCAGGTTGTCCTTTGTCTACGTTGCTAGGATTCTTCAAAAACTTTTTATGAATAAGATGAAGGATCCTGGCATTCTCAAAGAAGAAGCCGAGTGATCCTTGTTTTTAAGACTTTTCTCTATGCTGCGGTTTCCAAATCTGGTTATTCTTGATACTGAAATCAAACAATCCATCTTCTTGAGAACAAATGTTTTTTCACATGTTCCGATGATCCCTTAGAAAACGGATTCTTGTTACTCTCAATCGTGAAAGCAAGTAATCCTTATTTTAGGGGATTTGTTTATTCATCCTGAATCATAGCCTTTTCTCAAAAGAAGAGCTTGCTTATTAAGCGTCGTTGTTTCCTGTGGATCTAGAAATTTGGACATCCTCTGTCGCAGAATCATGTAAATCGACTTTTTATTGTCTAACGTTTTTCAACAAGTTCATTAGAATCCTTAAATTACGAAGCTAGGCAATCTCGATAGTAAAACTAAGTTGTCCATCTTATTGGGAACATAGCTCATCCGATGTAAGCAGTCGTTATTTTGGAAAGATCCATATGCAATATTGAAGCCGCGGTACTCTTGGGGATAAGAACCTCGCATTTTCAAAATCGTTAAATCAGGTTGTCCTTTGTCTACGTTGCTAGGATTCTTCAAAAACTTTTTATGAATAAGATGATGGATCTTGACATTCTCTAAGAACAAGCCGGGTGATCCATGTTTTTAGGAGTTTTCGTTCTGCTGCGGTTTCCAAAACTGGTGATTCTTGATAATGAAATAACACAATCCATCTTCATGAGAACAAATGTTAGTTCACATGTTCCGATGAACCCTTAGAAAGCGGATCCTTATTACTCTCAATCGTAAAGGCAAGTAATCGTTATTTTAGGAGATTTGTTCATGCATCCTGAATCTTAAGGTTTTCTCGAAACAAGCGCTTGCTTATTAAGCATCGTTGTTTCCAGCGGATTTAGAAATTTGGACATCCTCCGTCGTAGAATCAAGTAAATCGACTTTTTTTAGTCTAACGTTTTTCTACAAGCTCATTAGAATCCTTAAATTACGAAGTTAGGCAATCTCGATTGTAAAACTAAGTTGTCCATCTTGTTAGGAACATAGCTCATTCGACGTGAGCAGTAGTTATTCTAGAAAGATCCATATGCAATTTTGGAGCCGTAGTGCTCTTAGGGAAAAGAACTTTGCATTTTCCGAATCGTTAAATCAGGTTGTCCTTTGTCTACGTTGCTAGGATTCTTCAAAAACTTTTTATGAATAAGATGAAGGATCTTGACATTCTCAAAGAGGAAGCCGAGTGATCCTTGTTTTTAAGACTTTTCTCTATGCTGCGGTTTCCAAATCTGGTTATTCTTGATACTGAAATCAAACAATCCATCTTCTTGAGAACAAATGTTATTTCACATGTTCTGATGAACCCTTAGAAAACGGATCCTCATTACTCTCAGTCGTGAAAGCAAGTAATCCTTACATTAGGACATTTGTTTCTTCATCCTGAATCATAGGCTTTTCTCAAAAGAAGCGCTTGCTTGTTAAGCGTCGTTGTTTGCTGTGGAGCTAGAAATTAGGACATCCTCAGTCGCAGAATCAAGTAAATCAACTTTTTATAGTCTAATGTTTTTCAACAAGTTCATTAGAATCCTTAAATTACAAAGCTATCAATCTCGATAGTAAAACCAAGTTATCCTTCTTGTTGGGAACGTAGCTCATCTGACGTAAGCAGTCGTTATTCTAGAATGATCCATATGCAATTTTGAAGCCGCAGTACTCTTGGGGATAAGAACCTTGCATTTTTCAATTCGTTAAATCAGGTTGTCCTTTTTATACGTTGCTAGGTTTTTTCAAAAACTTCTTATGTATAAGATGATGGATCTTGACATTCTCAAAGAAGAAGCCGGGTGATCCTTGTTTTTACGGGTTTTCGTTATGCTGCGGTTTCAAAATCTGGTTATCCTTGATATTGAAATCAAACAATCCATCTTCTTGTGAACATGTGTTATTTCACATGTTCCGATGAACCCTTAGAAAATGGATCTTTGTTAGTCTCAATCATGAAGGCAAGTAATCCTTATTTTAGGAGATTTGTTTATTCATCCTGAATCATAGGCTTTTCTCGAAACAAACGCTTGCTTATTAAGCATCATTGTTTCCAGTGGATTTACAAACTTGGACATCCTCAGTCGTAGAATCAAGTAAATCGACGTTTTATAGTCTAACGTTTTTCTACAAGTTCATGAGAATCCTTAAATTACGAAGTTAGGCAGTCTCGATAGTAAAACCAAGTTGTCTATATTTTTGGGAACATAGCTCATCCCTCGTGAGCTGTAGTTATTCTACAAAGAGCAATATGCAATTTTGGAGCCGTGGTGCTCTTGGGGAAAAGAACTTTGCATTTTCCAAATCGCTAAATCAGGTTGTCCTTTGTCTACATTGATAGGATTCTTAAAAAACTCTTTATGAATAAGATGATGGATCTTGACATTCTCAAAGAAGAAGCCGGGTGATCCTTGTCTTTATGAGTTTTCTTTATGCAGCGGTTTCCAAATCTGGTTATTCTTGATACTGAAATCAAACAATCCATCTTCTTGAAAACAAATGTTATTACACATTTTCCGAAAAACACATAGAAAACGGATCCTTGTTACTCTAAATCGTGAAGGCAAGTAATCCTTATTTTAAGAGACTTGTTTATTCATCCTAAATCATAGGCTTTTCTTGAAAGAAGCACTTGCTTATTAAGCATCGTAGTTTCCTGTGGACCTAGAAATTTGGACATCTTTAGTCGCAGAATCAAGTAAATTGACTTTTTATAGTCTAACGTCTTTCAACAAGTTCATTAGAATCCTTAAATTACAAAGCTAGGCAATCTCGATAGTAAAACCAAGTTGTCGATCTTGTCGGGAACATAGCTCATCCGATGTAAGCAGTAGTTATTCTAGAAAGATCCATATGCAATTTTGGAGCCGCGGTGCCCTTAGGGATAAGAACTCTGCATTTTCCAAATCGTTAGATCAGGTTGTCCTTTGTCTACGTTGCTAGGATTCTTCAAAAACTTTTTATGTATAAGATCATGGATCTCGACACACTCAAAGAAGAAGCCGGGTGATCCTTGTTTTTAGGAGTTTTCGTTATGCTGCAATTCCCAAATCTGGTTATTCTAGATACTGAAATCAAACAATCCATCTTCTTGAGAACAAATGTTATTTCACATGTTCCGATGAACCCTTGGAAAACGGATCCTTGTTACTCTTAATCGTGAAGGCAAGTAATCCTTATTTTAGGAGATTTGTTTATTCATCCTAAATCATAGGCTTTTCTTGAAAGAAGCGTTTGCTTATTAAGCATCGTTGTTTCCTGTGGATCTAGAAATTTGGACATCCTCAGTCATAGAATCAAGTAAATTGACTTTTTGTAGTCTAACGTTTTTCTACAAGTTCATTAGAATCCTTAAATTACGAAGCTAGGCAATCTCGATAGCAAAACTAAGTTGTCCATCTTGTTGGGAACGTAGCTCATCCGACGTGAGTAGTACTTATTCTAGAAAGATCCATATGCAATTTTGGAGCAGCGGTGCTTTTGTGGATAAGAACTTTGCATTTTCCAAATCGTTAAATCAGGTTATCCTTTGTCTACATTGCTAGGATTCTTCAAAAAATTTTTATGAATACGATGATGGATCTTGACATTCTCAAAGAGGAAGCCGGGTGATCGTTGTTTTTAGGAGTTTTCGTTATGCTGCGATTCCCAAATCTGGTTATTCTAGATACTGAAATCAAACAATCCGTCATCTTGACAACAAATGTTATTTCACATGTTTCGATGAACCCTTGGAAAACGGATCCTTATTACTTTGAATCGTGAAGGCAAGTAATCCTTATTTTAGGAGATTTGTTTATTCATCCTAAATCATAGGCTTTTCTCGAAAGAAGCGTTTGCTTATTAAGCATCGTTGTTTCCTATGGATCTAGAAATTTGGACATCCTCAGTCACAGAATCAAGTAAATTGACTTTTTATAGTCTAACGTTTTTCTACAAGTTCATTAGAATCCTTAAATTATGAAGTTAGGCAATCTCGATTGTAAAACCAAGTTGTCCATCCTGTGGGGAACGTAGGTCAACCGACGTATGCAGTACTTATTCTAGAAAGATCCATATGCAATTTTGGAGCCGTGGTGCTCTTGGGGATAAGATCTTTGCATTTTCCAAAGCGTTAAATCAGGTTGTCCTTTGTCTACGTTACTAGGATTATTCAAAAACTTTTTATGAACAAGATGATAGATCTTGACATTCTCAAAGAAGAAGCCGGGTGATCCTTGTTTTTAGGAGTTTTCGTTATGCCGTCATTCCCAAATCTGGTTATTCTAGATACTGAAATCAAACAATCCATCTTCTTGGGAACAAATGTTATTTTACATGTTCCGATGAACCATTAGAAAACGGATCCTTGTTACTCTCAATCATGAAGACAAGTAATCCTTATTTTAGGAGATTTGTTTATTCATCCTGAATCTTAGGTTTTTCTCGAAAGAAGCGCTTGCGTATTAAGCGTAGTTGTTTCTTGTAGATCTTGAAATTTGGACATCCTCAGTCGCAAAATCAAGTAAATCGACTTTTTATAGTGTAACGTTTTTCAACAATTTCATTAGAATCGTTAAATTACGAAGCTAGGCAATCTCGATAGTAAAACCACGTTGTCCATCTTATTGGGAATGTAGTCATCCGACGTAAGCAGTCATTATACAAGAAAGATCCATATGCAATTTTGAAGCCGCAGTGCTCTTGGACATAAGAACCTTACATTTTCAAAATCGTTAAATCAGGTTGTCCTTTGTCTACGTTGCTAGGATTGTTCAAAAACTTTTCATGAATAAGATGACGGATCTTGACATTCTCAAAGAAGAAGCCGGGTGATCCTTGTTTTTAGGAGTTTTCGCTATGCTGCGGTTTCCAAATCTGGTAATTCTTGATACTGAAATCAAACAATCCATCTTCTTGAGAACAAATGTTATTACACATGTTCCGATGAAAACTTAAAATACTGATCCTTGTTACTCTAAATCGTGAAGGCAAGTAATCCTTATTTTGGGAGATTTGTTTATTCATCCTGAATCATAGGCATTTCTCAAAAGAAGTGCTTGCTTATTAAGCGTCGTTGTTTCCTGTGGATCTAGAAATTTGGACATCGTCAGTCGTAGAATCAAGTAAATCGAATTTTTATAGTCTAACATTTTTCAACAAGTTCATTAGAATCCTTAAATTACGAAGCTAGGCAATCTCGATAGTAAAATTAAGTTGTCCAGCTTGTTGGGAACGTTGCTCGTCCGACTTGAGCACTAGGTATTCTAGAAAGATCCATCAGTAATTTTCGAGCCGCGGTGCTCTTAGGGATAGGAACTGTGCGTTTTCCAAATCGTTAAATCAGGTTGTCCTTTGTCTACGATGCTTGCATTCTTCGAAAACTTTTTATGTATAAGATGATGGATCTTGACATTCTCACAGAAGAAGCCGGGTGACCCTTGTTTTTAGGAGTTTTCGTTATGCTGCGGTTTCCAAAACTGGTTATTCTTGATAATGAAATCAAATAATCCATCTTCTTGAGAACAACTGTTATTTCACATGTTCCGATGAACCCTTAGAATGCGGATCCTTGTTACTCTCAATCGTAAAGGCAAGTACTCTTTATTTTAGGAGATTTGTTCATGCATCCTGAATCTTAGGGTTTTCTCGAAACAAGCGCTTGCTTATTAAGCATCGTTGTTTCCAGCGGATTTAGAAATTTAGACATCCTCAATCGTAGAATCAAGTAAATCGACTTTTTATAGTCTAACGTTTTTCTGCAAGCTCATTAGAATCCTTAAATTACGAAGTTAGGCAATCTCGATAGTTAAACTAAGTTGTCCATCTCGTTGGGAACGTAGCTCATCCAACGTGAGCGGTAGTTATTCTAGAAAGATCCATCTGCAATTTTGGAGCCGCGGTGCTCTTGGGGAAAATAAATTTGCATTTTCCAAATCGTTAAATCAGGTTGTCCTTTATTTACGTTGCTAGGATTCTTCAAAAACTTTTTATGAATAAGATGAAGGATCCTGACATTCTCAAAGAAGAAGCCAAGTGATCCTTGTTTGTAGGAGTTTTATCTATGCTGCGGTTTCCAAATTTGGTTATTCTTGATACTGAAATCAAACAATCCATCTTCTTGAGAACAAATGTTTTTTCACATGTTCCGATGATCCTTTAGAAAACGGATTCTTGTTACTCTCAATCGTAAAAGCAAGTAATCCTTATTTTAGGAGATTTATTTATTCATCCTGAATCATAGGCTTTTCTCGAAAGAAGAGCTTGCTTATTAAGCGTCGTTCTTTCCTGTGGATCTAGAAATTTGGACATCCTCTGTCGCAAAATCATGTAAATTGACTTTTTATGGTCTAACGTTTTTCAACAAGTTCATTAGAATCCTTAAATTACGAAGCTAGGCAATCTCGATAGTAAGACTAAGTTGTTCATCTTATTGGGAACGTAGCTCATCCGACGTAAGCAGTCGTTATTCTAGAAAGATCCATATGCAATATTGAAGCCACGATACTCTTGGGGATAAGAACCTCGCATTTTCAAAATCGTTAAATCAGGTTGTCCTTTGTCTACGTTGCTAGGATTCTTCAAAAACTTTTTATGAATAAGATGATGGATCTTGACATTCTCTAAGAACAAGCCGGGTGATCCTTGTTTTTAGAAGTTTTCGTTCTGCTGCGGTTTCCAAAACTGGTTGTTCTTGATAATGAAATAACACAATCCATCTTCATGAGAACAAATGTTAGTTCACATGTTCCGATGAACCCTTAGAAAGCGGATCCTTATTACTCTCAATCGTAAAGGCAAGTAATCGTTATTTTAGGAGATTTGTTCATGCATCCTGAATCTTAGGGTTTTCTCGAAACAAGCGCTTGCTTATTAAGCATCGTTGTTTCCAGCGGATTTAGAAATTTGGACATCCTCCGTCGTAGAATCAAGTAAATCGACTTTTTTTAGTCTAACGTTTTTCTACAAGCTCATTAGAATCCTTAAATTACGAAGTTAGGCAATCTCGATTGTAAAACTAAGTTGTCCATCTTGTTAGGAACGTAGCTCATTCGACGTGAGCAATAGTTATTCTAGAAAGATCCATATGCAATTTTGGAGCCGTGGTGCTCTTGGGGAAAAGAACTTTGCATTTTCTGAATCATTAAATCAGGTTGTCCTTTGTTTACGTTGCTAGGATTCTTCAAAAACTTTTTATGAATAAGATGAAGGATCTTGACATTCTCAAAGAACAAGTCGAGTGATCCTTCTTTTTTAGGAGTTTTCTTTATGCTGCGGTTTCCAAATCTGGTTATTCTTGATACTGAAATCAAACAATCTATCTTCTTGAGAACAAATGTTATTTCACATGTTCTGATGAACCCTTAGAAAACGGATCCTCGTTACTCTCAGTCAGGAAAGCAAGTAATCCTTACTTTAGGACATTTGTTTCTTCATCCTGAATCATAGGCTTTTCTCGAAAGAAGCGCTTGCTTATTAAGCATCGTTGTTTCCAGTAGATGTGGAAATTTGGAGATCATCAGTTGCAGAATCAAGTAAATCAACTTTTTATAGTCTAACGTTTATCTACAAGTTCATTAGAATCCTTAAATTACGAACATAGCCTATCCCGATAGTAAAACCAAGTTGTCTATCTTGTTGGGAACGTAGCTTATCCGACGTGAGCAGTAGTCATTCTAGAAAGATCCATATGCAATTTTGGAGCCGCAGTACTCTTAGGGATAAGAACTGTGCATTTTCCAAATCGTTAAATCAGGTTGTCCTTTTTATACGTTGCTAGGATTTTTCAAAAACTTCTCATGTATAAGATGATGGATCTTGTCATTCTCAAAGAAGAAGCCGGGTGATCCTTGTTTTTACGGGTTTTCGTTATGCTGCGGTTTCAAAATCTGGTTATTCTTGATATTGAAATCAAACAATCCATCTTCTTGTGAACATGTGTTATTTCACATGTTCCGGTGAACCCTTTGTCAAGAACTAAGGACGGCCTAGTCGTGGCAGACGCCGTATACTGTACAAAGAACTCTTGATTGGTTACCCTTCCAATCAAGAACTCTTCACACAATATACAAGGCTCTACAACCATTAGTTTCCAAAGAACATCCAGACTCACATGATATCATTACACAAACATATTCTTATAAAATTTCAGTTACAAAGCTTTCATTACACAGCATTTAAGTATGTCTAGGTCTACAATAATAAGATAAACAAAAGTACACGAGTAGAAGTCTACATAAACTGTTCTCTCAGTACACATAACAGCTCGCTCTTGCTCAAATTCCCAAGCTAACCTGCGGCATCCTTCGTCCTGTCTCTACGAACAGGCTATCCTGTAACAAAAGTCTAAAGGGGTGTAAGCCTAAGCTTAGTGAGCAAAACCCTCAGCCACACCACAAGCAAGTGATAAATACATTATATTCAAGCATATGAATGTATGATCAACCAATATGGCAAACAATACGTATAATTAACTAGTTCATATACGTAACTCAGATTTAACACCCTCCGAAGTCAGGGTTAGAGTATATACGGCACCAATCAAATCCGGGTATTATACTAGAACTTACTTTACTACGGAACCCCACGTTCCGTACTTATATCAAATAATTCTTTTATTTTCAGAAAAACCCAAGTTCTAGTATAATTGTGAGTGGGCCCCCGTAGTCCACACTCACCCCTAAACGGAGGCCTCTAGACTCGACCCTTAGCCAGGCGGTTGGTGCCTCCAACGCCTAATGTTCCCGCGAGCTAGGGTAAGGTCATTTTGTACGAGTACACCGTACAGAACCAAATAAATAAATGATATCAACCCCCGAATGGCCTCTCTTTACCTTCGTGTGATGTGACGGCCGGAATAGTATCCATGCTATGCATGTTAATGCATGTCCCAATTTCTTTTTATAGGTCGAGTATAATTAGGTTCAAATTATGCTATGACCATCCAATTGTGCACACAATCATTTTCTATACTACCATGCAACAAACATAGCATTATCAACAGTTAAGATAAGCTTACAACTCAAGACATACCGGCATACACAAGCATTTCCCAAACCCTACACAATAATCAATTGACAATAGCATTTAAGTCTACTATCTACAATCACAAAACAAGCATGGAATCATTGGGTAAATACTCACTCGGCCATGGTGATTTGCCTTAATTGTAGTAATCGATTGGGAGGTCCTCATTCACTTCAGGGTCACTTGATCATTATGTGATAACAACGATAGTAAGTATTTGAATTAACTAATAATTCTAAACATTTAATTACCTAGTTCTACTTAGACTATTATCAAATTTTACTCGGTTAGACTTTATTATTAATCGTATAAAACTTTTTCGTTTTATTTCTGATATTTATAAATTTATAGTCGTTTTTCATCGTTTTCGGACGTATATTCATACAGTAATGTTTGTTTTGGATGTTAAGACCCCTATTTTATATTATGAACTAATTTATAGAAATTTTTAGCTATAATACTTAAGTATTGCTATTACTTATATTTATAACCTTTATTCCTTAAATTCTTATAATTAAGGGATTTACTTTGTCATTACTAATTCATGTACTGATTTAGGTATAATCTAGTTTACAAGGTGTATTAAGATTTACTAATTTTAGTACCTAATTACCTACATTTTCTTATTTTTCTCATTTTCTAAACTTATGCTTATGTCATTGCTTACATCATCTTTTCTTTATGTCATTATATGCTTATGTCATCATTTGATTACATAAGCATTACCTTATGCTTATGTCATATGTACATGTCTTATGTACATTTGTCCCTTACTTATACTTATATACATATGCCTTATACTTATACTTATGTACATATGTCTTATACTTATACTTATGTACATATACCTTATACATACATATACTTATACATCTACATATACTTATACCGTATTTATACATGTGTACCTACTCATATACCTATATGGTTGGATACGTATTTTTATACTAAAAATTCGTATGCCAAATTTTTCCTTAAGAAAATTCCTCTCAATTCCATCCTTTTGTATTTCTATGTATGTATTTAGTATAGTATACACATATATAGTTAGATATGGTCTTAAGTTAGGTTATGTACATGATACATACTTATGCATAAAGGTTCACATACTTGTATTCCTTTGGTATTTCTTTATGTACACATATCTAAGAGTACATGCACATGTATTTCTTCCATTTCCTTCATGATTCTTCATTTTCTATACTTAAAGACGGAAACTTTGTTTCCTTCTCTTCAAGACTTCACTAAACACCTAACTACTTATCTAATCTACTTAATTAACTAACTAATGAATAACATAAAGTAACATAAAACAACTTAAAGACATACCTTTAATTGTGTTGAAGTTTATGGAGACAAAAGCAAAGGAATGAAAGTGAAAGTGGGGAGGGATGTTCACGGCATGAAAGGGGAGTTTTGTTTTTGTTTCTTTTGTTTTGTTTTCAATTATGGAAGACAACAAATGGTGGGGCCAAGATGGGAGAATTGTGGACGGCAACAATTGCAAAGAAGAGAAAAGAAAAATCAAAAGGAAAAGAAAAGAAAATCATCATTAAGTTACTAAGATATTTTCCTTATCTCTTAAGACTTTTGACTTTTCAAAATGTTGACTTTAGTCAACATGTGTTGACTTGGTCAACCCTTTGACTTTGGTCAACATGCATTACCTTGGTCAACATTCCTTAAGTATGTATAATTTTGTGCACATAATGTAGTAATTAAGGGAGATTAGAGAAAAAATGAAGGAAATGAGATATTTGATGAATTGATTTGTAAACATTGTTGATGAGACCTTATTTTAGGTCTTTATAGCTTATATATATCATTTGATAAACTACTTTGAATAACAAATGCAAAAAGTACCAATTTGAGTGTTAAGGTTCACTACATATAACCTAATCTTCAACTATTACTCTAACTCTAAGTGAAACTATCTTAATCACTTACTTAAGAAGTGACTATAATCTATGACTCATTATCTTAATTTCTAATGAATTACTTAAGGATTCAAAGCATATAAATATGAATGAGGGTCATCTCTAACCCTTTTCTAGTGAATTGGACAAAAGATGGGCATTACATTATCAATTAGGGTTTTAGGGTATATCATGTCGGATTAGCGCACATATGTCTTTAAGATAATCATTTTTAGGGTTTCTATCACTTTTGAATAACATCTTTAGCATTTAGAAACATTTAGGGTAGAAAAATTCTTTACGCGATTGAGTGATTCTTTTAGGGTTTTCACTTCCATTAGCCTTGTCGACTCCTAAATGGTCTAACATAGTCGAGTCTATTACTGAGGCTAGGTTGATAATTTTAGGGGTTCACACCCTTAGAAAACGGATCCTTATTAGTCTCAATCGTAAAGGTAAGTAATCTTTATTTTAGGAGAATTGTTTATTCATCCTGAATCATAGGCTTTTCTTGAAACAAACGCTTGCTTATTAAGCATCGTTGTTTCCAGCGGATTTAGAAACTTGGACATCCTCAGTCGTAGAATCAAGTAGATCGACGTTTTATAGTCTAACGTTTTTCTACAAGTTCATGAGAATCCTTAAATTATGAAGTTAGGCAGTCTCGATAGTAAAACCAAGTTGTCTATATTTTTGGGAACGTAGCTCATCCCTCGTAAGCTGTAGTTATTCTACAAAGATCAATATGCAATTTTGGAGCCGTGGTGCTCTTGGGGAAAAGAACTTTGCATTTTCCAAATCGTTAAATCAGGTTGTCCTTTGTCTACATTGATAGGATTCTTCAAAAACTTTTTATGAATAAGATGATGGATCTTGACATTCTCAAAGAAGAAGCGGGGTGATCCTTGTCTTTAGGAGTTTTCTTTATGCTGCGGTTTCCAAATCTGGTTATTCTTGATATTGAAATCAAACAATCCATCTTCTTGAGAACAAATGTTATTTCACATGTTCCGATGAACCCTTAGAAAACGGATCCTTGATATTATCAATCGTGAAAGCAAGAAATCCTTATTTTAGGAGATTCGTTTATTCATCCTAAATCATAGGCTTTTCTCGAAAGAAGCGCTTGCTTATTAAGCGTCGTCGTTTCCTGTGGATCTAGAAATTTGGACATCCTCAGTAGCAGAATCAAGTAAATCGACTTTTTATAGTCTAACGTTTTTCAACAAGTTCATTAGAATCTTTAAATTACGAAGCTAGGCAATCTCGATAATAAAACCAAGTTGTCCATCTTGTTAGGAACGTAGCTCATCCGACGTGAGCAGTAGTTATTCTAGAAAGATCCATATGCAATTTTGGAGCCGCGGTGCTCTTGTAGATAAGAACTTTGCATTTTCCAAATCGTTAAATCAGGTTGTCCTTTGCTTACGTTGCTAGGATTCTTCAAAAACTTTTTACGAATAAGACGTTAGATCTTGACATTCTCAAAGAGGAAGCCGGGTGATCCTTGTTTTTAGGAGTTTTCGTTATGCTGCAATTCCCAAATCTGGTTATTCTAAATACTGAAATCAAACAATCCATCTTCTTGAGAACAAAAGTTATTTGACATGTTTCGACGAACCCTTAGAAAACGGATCCCTGTTACACACAATCGTGAAGGCGAGCAATCCTTATTTTAGGAGATTTGTTTATTTCATCATGAATCTTAGGCTTTTCTTGAAACAAGCGCTTGCTTATTAAGCATCGTTGTTTCCAGCGGATTTAGTAATTTGGAGATCCTCAATCGTAGAATCAAGTGAATCGACTTTTTATAGTCAAACGTTTTTCTACAACTTCATTAGAATCCTTAAATTATGAAGTTAGGCAATCTCGATAATAAAACGAAGCTGTCCATCTTGTTGGGAACGTAGCTCATTTGACGTGAGTAGAAGTTATTTTAGAAAGATCCATTTGCAATTTTGAAGCCGCAGTGCACTTGGGGAAAAGAACGTTTCATTTTCCAAATCGTTAAATCAGGTTGCCCTTTGTCTACTTTGCTAGGATTCTTCAAAAACTTTTTATGAATAAGATGAAGGATCTTGACATTCTCAAAGAAGAAGCCGGGTGATCCTTGTTTTTAGGAGTTTTCTTAATGCTGCGGTTTCCAAATCTGGTTATTCTAGATATTGAAATCAAACAATGCATCCTCTTGAGAACAAATGTTATTTCACATGTTCTGATGAACCCTTAGAAAACGGATCCTTGTTACTCTCAATCGTGAATGCAAGTAATCCTTACCTTAGGAGATTTGTTTGTTCATCCTGAATCATAGGCTTTTCTCGAAGGAAGTGCTTGCTTATTAAGCGTCGTTGTTTCCTGTGGATCTAGAAATTTGGACATCCTTAGCCGCAGAATCAAGTAAATCGACTTTTTATAGTCTAACGTTTTTCAACAAATTCATTAGAGTCCTTAAATTACGAAGCTAGGCAATCTCGATAGTAAAACCAAGTTGTCCATCTTGTTGGGAATGTAGCTCATCCGACATAAGCGATCGTTATACTAGAAACATCCATATGCAATTTTGAAGCCGCAGTGCTCTTGGAGATAAGAACCTTGCATTTTCAAAATCGTTAAATCAGGTTGTCCTTTGTCTACGTTACTAGGATTCTTCAAAAACTTTTTATGAATAAGATGACTGATCTTGACATTCTCATAGAAGAAGCCGGGTGATCCTTGTTTTTAGGAGTTTTCGTTATGCTGTGGTTTCCAAATCTGGTTATTCTTGATACTGAAATCAAACTATCCATCTTCTTGAGAACAAATGTTATTACACATTTTCCAAAAAACACTTAAAAAACGGATCCTTGTTACTCTAAGTCGTGAAGGCAAGTAATCCTTATTTTAGGAGATTTGTTTATTCATCTTGAATCATAGGATTTTCTCGAAAGAAGCGCTTGCTTATTAAGCATCGTTGATTCCTGTGGATCTAGAAATTTGGACATCCTCAATGGTAGAATCAAGTAAATCGACTTTTTATAGTCTAACGTTTTTCAACAAGTTTAGTAGAATCCTTAGATTACGAAGCTAGGCAATCTCGATAGTAAAACCAAGTTGTCCATCTTGTTGGGAACGTAGCTCATCCGACGTGAGCAGTAGTTATGCTAGAAAGATCCATATGTAATTTTGGAGCCACGGTGCTCCTGGGAATAAGAACTTTGCATTTTCGAAATCGTTAAATCAGGTTGTCCTTTGTCTACGTTGCTAGGATTCTTCAAAAGCTTTTTATGTATGAGATGATGGATCTTGACATTCTCAAAGAAGAAGCCAGGTGATCCTTGTTTTTAGGAGTTTTTGTTCTGCTGCAATTCCCAAATCTGGTTATTCTAGATACTGAAATCAAACAATCCATCTTCTTGAGAACAAATGTTATTTCACATGTTCCGATGAACCTTTAGAAAGCGGAGCCATGTTACTCTCAATTGTGAAGGCGAGTAATCCTTATTTTAGGTGATTTGTTTATTCATCCTGAATCCTAGGCTTTTCTAGAAAGAAGCGCTTGCTTATTAAGCGTCGTTGTATCCTGCGGATTTTGAAATTTGGAGATCCTTAGTCGCTGAATCAAGTAAATTGACTTGTTATAGTCTAACGTATATCTACAAGTTCAATAGAATCTTTAAATTGCGTACTTAGGCTATCTCTATAGTGAAACCAAGTTGTCCATGTTGTTGGGAACGTAGTTCATCCAGCGTGAGTTCATCCAACGTGAGCAGTAGTTATTCTAGAAAGATCCATCAGCAATTTTCGAGCCGCGGTGCTCTTAGGGATAGGAACTGTGCATTGTCCAAATCGTTAAATCAAGTTGTCCTTCGTCTACAATGCTAGGATTCTTCAAAAACTTTTTATGTATAAGATGATGGATCTTGACATTCTCACAGATGAAGCCGGGTGATCCTTCTTTTTAAGAGTTTTCGTTATGCTGCGGTTTCCAAAACTGGTTATTCTTGATAATGAAATCAAACAATCCATCTTCTTGAGAACAAATGTTATTTAACATGTTCCGATGAACCCTTAGAAAGCGGATCCTTGTTACTCTCAATCGTGAAGCCAAGTAATTCTTATTTTAGGAGATTTGTTCATGCATCCTGAATGTTAGGGTTTTCTCGAAACAAGCGCTTGCTTATTAAGCATCGTTGTTTCTAGCGGATTTAGAAATTTGGACATCCTTAGTCGGAGAATCAAGTAAATCGACTTTTTATAGTCTAACGTTTTTCTACAAGTTCATTAGAATCCTTAAATTAGGAAGTTAGGCAATCTCAATAGTAAAACCAAGTTATCCATCTCGATGGGAACGTAGCTCATCCGACGTGAGCGGTAGTTATTCTAGAAAGATCTATATGCAATTTTGGAGCCGCGATGACCTTGGGGAAAAGAACTTTGCATTTTCCAAATCGTTAAATCAGGTTGTCCTTTGTCTAAGTTCATAGGATTCTTTAAAAACATTTTATGAATAAGATGATAGTTCTTGAGATTCTCAAAGAAGAAGCCGGGTGATCCTTGTTTTTAGGAGTTTTCTTTATGCTGCGGTTTCCAAATCTGGTTATTCTTGATACTGAAATCAAACAATCGATATTCTTGTGAACAAATGTTATTTCACATGTTCCGAAGAACCTTTAGAAAACAGATCCTTGTTACTCTCAATCGTGAAAGCAAGTAATTCTTATTTTAGAAGATTTGTTTATGCATCCTAAATCCTTGGCTTTTCTTGATAGAAGCACTTGCTTATTAGGCATGGTTGTTTCCTGCGGATTAGGAAATTTGGAGATCCTCAGTCGCAGAATCATGTAAATCGACTTTTTACAGTCTAACATTTTTTTACAAGTTCATTAGAATCCTTAAATTACGAAGTTAGGCAATGTCGATAGTAAAACCATGTTGACCATTTTGTTAGGAACGTAGCTCATCCAACGTGAGCAGTACTTATTCTAGAAAGATCCATATACAATTTTGAAGGTGCGTTGCACCTAGTGATTAAAACTTTGCATTTTCCAAATCGTTAAATCAGGTTGTCCTTTGTCTACGTTGATAGGTTTCTTTAAAAACTTTTTATGTATAAGATGATGGATCTTGACATTCTCAAAGAAAAAGCCGGGTGATCCTTGTTTTTAGGAGTTTTCTTTATGCTGCGGTTTCCAAATCTGGTTATTCATGATACTGAAATCAAATAATCCATCTTCTTGTGAACAAATGTTATTTCACATGTTCCGAAGAACCTTTAGAAAACGGATCCTTGTTACTCTCAATCGTGAAAGCAAGTAATTCTTATTTTAGGAGATTTGTTTATGCATCCTGAATCATTGGTTTTTCTCGAAAGAAGCGCTTGCTTATAAAGCATCGTTGTTTCCTGTGGATCTAGATATTTGGACATCCTCCATCGCAGAATCAAGTAAATCGACTTTTTATAGTCTAATGTTTATGTACGAGTTCATTAGAATCCTTAAATTACGTACTAAGCTATCTCAATAGTAAAACCAAGTTATCCATTTTGTTGGGAACGTAGATCATCCGACGTGAGCAGTACTTGTCACGAACTAAGGTCGGCCTAGTCGTGGCAGACGCCGTATACTGTACAAAGAACCCCTGATTGGTTACCCTTCCAATCAAGAACTCTTCACACAATATACAAGGCTCTACAACCACTAGTTTCCAATGAACATCCAGACTCACATGATATCATTACACAAACGTATTTATATAAAATTTTAGTTACAAAGCTTACATTATGCAGCGTTTAAGTATGTCTAGGTCTACAATAATAAGATAAACAAAAGTACATGAGTAGAAGTCTACATAAACAGTTCTCTCAGTACACATAACAGCTCGCTCTTGCCCAAGTCCCCAAGCTAACCTGTGGCATCCCTTGTCCTGTCTCTACGAACAGGCTATCCTGCAACAAAAGTCTAAAGGGGTGTACGCCTAAGCTTAGTGAGCAAAACCCTCAGCCACACCACAAGCAAGTTATAAACACATTATATTCAAGCATATGAATGAATGATCAACCAGAATGCTAAACAATACGTATAATTAACTAGTTCATATACGTAACTCAGATTTAACACCCTCCGAAGTCAGGGTTGGAGTATACACGGCACCAATCAGATCCGGGTATTATACTAGAACTTACTTTACTACGGAACCCCACGTTCCGTACTTAAATCAAATAATTCTTTTATTTTCAGAAAACCCAAGTTCTAGTATAATTGTGAGTGGGCCCCCGCAGTCCATACTCACCCTTAAACGGAGGCCTCTAGACTCGACCCTTAGCCAGGTGGTTGGTGCCTCCAATGCCTAGTATTCCCGCGGGCCAGGGTAAGGTCATTTTGTACGAGTGTACCGTACAGAACCAAATAAATAAATGATATCAACCCCCGAATGGCCTCTCTTTACCTCCGTGTGATGTGACGGCCGGAATAGTATCCATGCTATGTATGTTAATGCATGTCTCAATTTCTATTTATAGGCCGAGGATAATTAGGTTCAAATTATGCTATGACCATCCAATTGTGCACACAATCATTTTCTATACTACCATGCAACAAACATAGCATTATCAATAGTTAAGATAGGTTAACAACTCAAGACATACCGGCATACACAAGCGTTTCCCAAACCCCACACAATCATCAATTAACAATAATATTTAAGTCCACTATCTACAATCACAAAACAAGCATGGAATCATTGGGTAAATACTCACTCGGCCATGGTGATTTGCCCTAATCGTAGTAGTCGATTGGGAGGTCCTCACGCTCCTCAGAGTCACCTGATCATTACGATTTGATAAGATTAGTAAGTAACTAATTTAACTAATACTTCTAAACATTTAATTACCTAATCTACTTAGACTATTATCAACTTTTACCCGGTTAGACTTTATTATTAATCGTATATAACTTTTTCGTTTCATTTATGATATTTATGAATTTATAGTCGTTTTTCATCGTTTTCGAACATATATTCATACGGTAATGTTTGTTTTGGACGTTAAGACCCCTATTTTATATTATGAACTAATTTTATAGAAATTTTTAGCTATAATACTTAAGTATTGCTATTGCTTATATTTATAACCTTTATTCCTTAAATTCTTATAATTAAGGGATTTACTTTATCATTACTAATTTATGTACTGATTTAGGTATAATCTAGTTTACAAAGTGTATTAAGATTTACTAATTTTAGTATCTAATTATCTACATTTTCTTATTTTTCTCATTTTCTAAACTTATGTTTATGTCATTGCTTACATCATCTTTTCTTTATGCCTTCATATGCTTATGTCATCATCTGCCTCATCATTTGATTACATAAGCATTACATCATGCTTATGTCACATGTACATGTCTTATGTACATTTATTTCTTACTTTATACTTATGTCTTATACTTATACTTATGTACATATGTCTTATACTTATACTTATGTACATATACCTTATACATACATATACTTATACATCTACATATACTTATACCATATTTATACATGTATTTCTACTCATATAACTATACGGTTAAATACGTATTTTTATACTAAAATTTCGTATGCCAAATTTTCCCTTAAGAAAATCCTCTCAATTTTCATCCTTTTGCATTTCTATGTATGTAGTTAGTATAGTATACACATATATAGTTAGATATGATCTTAAGTTAGGTTATGTACATGATACATACTTATGTATAAAGGTTCACATACTTGTATTCCTTTGGTACTTCTTTATGTACACATATCTAAGAGTACATACACATGTATTTCTTCCATTTCCTTCATGATCCATCACTTTCTACACTTAAAGATGGAGACTTTGTTTTCTTCTCTTCAAGACTTCACTAAACACCTAACTACTTACCTAATCTACTTAATCAACTAACCAATGAATAACATAAAGTAACATAAAACAACTTAAGAACATACCTTTATTTTGTTGAAGTTTAAGGAGACAAAAGGGAAAGGAATGAAAGTGAAAGTGAAGGGGGAGTTCACGGCATAAAATGGGGAGCTTTGTTTTTGTTTCTTTTGTTTTGTTCCAATTATGGAAGACAACTAAATGGTGGGGCCAAGATGGAAAATTGTGGACGGCAACAATTGTAAAGAGGAGAAAAGAAAAATCAAAAGGAAAAGAAAAGAAAATCATCATTACGAACTAAGATATTTTTCCTTATCTCTTAAGACTTTTGACTTTTCAAAATGTTGACTTTAGTCAACATTTGTTGACTTGGTCAACCCTTTGACTTTGGTCAACATGCATTACCTTAGTCAACATTTGTTAAGTATGTTTAATTTTGTGCACATAATGTGGTAATTAAGGGAAATTAGAGGAAAAATGAAGGAAATGAGATATTTGATGAATGGATTTGTAAACATTGTTAATGAGATCTTACTTTAGGTCTTTATAGCCTATATATCTCATTTGATAAACTACTTTGAATAACAAATGCAAAAAGTACCAATTTAAGTGTTAAGGTTCACTACATAAACCTAATCTTCAACTATTAC
>JAMXBB010000006.1:80149909-80173452 GCA_024138015.1 Lumnitzera littorea | reverse complement strand
CGAACATTACTTTTTACTTGTTCAAGAGGATGATGTGGTTTAAATCTTAGGGTGGAAAGAGGTGTATACAAACCTTCAGAACTTTTAGACTTGCTTTCTAATAACCTTTGAGATCGTGGTTCCAATTTAGCAAAATCTGATTTAATCCTTACTAACCCATTAGATTTCACTTCTAGCTTACTAGGAGTAGAGAAGTTTTTAGAATAACTTTCTGACAAATGTTCTAACTTAGGTTTTGACACTCCTTCACCACTTCATTGAACTAGAACTTTCTTAGTGATCATTGGTGTTTCATCATTAGAATCATCTTATCTTGTCTCCTCAATAAATTTGACATTGATGGATTCTTAAACTACTTTGGATGATTTATTGTAAACTTAAAAAGCTTTAGAATTAAGTGAGTATTCCAGAAATATTACTTCATCTGCTCATTCCTCAAACGTGCCTAAAACTTTACTTGTTCTCTTCACAAAACACTTACAACCAAATATATGAAAATATGAAATAGTAGGTTTTCTACCATTTAAAATTTCATATGAAGTCTTGTTTATCAACGGTCTCATATGGACACGACTAATAATATAACATGCAGTAGATGTAGCTTCAGCCTAAAAATGCTCAGCTATTTTACTTTCATTTAATAGAGTCCTTGTCATTTCTTGAATAGTCTTGTTTTTATGTTCTACTACCCCATTCTGTTGTAGTGTGTATGTGGCAGAGAAATTGTGAGTTATGCCATTATTCTCACAAAAGGTTATGAAATCAATATTATCAAATTCTTTTCTATGATCTATCCTTAACCTAATTATAGAAGCTCCTTTTTTATTCTATACTTGTTCAACAAACACTTTCAATTTTTTAAATGCATCACTTTTATGATGCAGAAATATAATCCAAGAATATCTAGAAAAATCATCAACAACAATTAAACCATACTTGCTTCCACCCATACTTAATGTTTTGGTAAGACCAAACAAATCCATGTATAATAGTTCTAAAGGTCTTTTAGTAAAGATGACTCTTACCGTACCGAGAAACTAAAATCATCTTACTTTTCATATATGCAGCACAACGAATATCATTTTGAACTCTTAACTTTGGTAAACTTTTTACTTAATTCATGTTTGAAAACTTCTCCATTTGATAGAAGTTCACATGTCCTAAGCTTTCTGAATTAATTTCTACAAGCTTAATTTGATAAATTTTTTTCTTCCTATATCCTTCAAAGATCTTAGATTCATTTTTAGCAAAACCTATGCATTTGTCATGTTCAAAAGTTATCTTATATCCTTTGTCACACAGTTGGCATATACTTAACAAATTATGTTTTAGTCTTTTTATTAGAGATACATTTTCAATTGTATGAGGAGGAAAACTAACTGTACCAATTGCAACTATCTTACCTCTACCATTATCTCCAAATTTAACATAGCTATCTTCTTTCTAAACCAAGTTTGTGAACAACGAAGCATCACCTATCATGTTGGTAGGGATCAAGGACTAATCATGTGCTCCTGTGCCCGAAGGCTTTCTCAGATGGTTCACCAAGTTATTCAAGGTGAGTTAATCACCGAAGAGCAATGTTTACCCCAATCCAATCTACCAAGCTACTTCACTCTCCATACCATCTAAGAGATTGCCAAGGTGCCGACATACCAAGCTTACCCCTCTATAATATACCTATCAAAGCACTAAATCTAGATACAGCCATCTCTACAGTGTTAAGGCTGAGCTAATGATTGTTAGGAGCCAATCGTCTAAACTCAATCCCAAACGTGAGTCATCCTTGAGCCAGCCCTTGTCCAGTCCTAACAATCAAAGCTATTGAACTACCAATGCTAATTAGATCTAATCAAGGTCTACCCTTGCATGGCTCGCAGTGTTATTAGGACCACAGAATGAGTAGAATTATGCATGTGCTATCCTTTCTAACATCCATACTATCCTTTCTGATAAAGGATATTCTTTTTTGCATGATTTCATGTTTTTCCTTGTAAATTATTCTCCTTTGATTTGCCATTTTTGTAATTTTTTGTAATTTAGGACTTATCTTAATTAGGTACTATAAATACTTGCATAATGTAATAGCCACATCAAGATATACAAAAAATACACTGAACTTTTTACTCTCTTGAGCTAAGTATCCATTTACTTACTCTTAAGCCACTCTTATCTAGCCCATTTGAGTGTGAACTAATGGTAAGTGACCTTTGGCCATACTTGTGCATCATATCAAGTATGACTCGAGCTCGTGTGAGGCGTTTGTGCGTAATATCCATTGTCAGTATACAGGAACCATTGTTCATCCTCCAACTATCATTTACTTTTTAAGCCATCTCGTAGCTCAAACCTACCCCTTTTTAGTTATGTGTGATATTGGGTCCGTATGTTCATCTTTATAATTCATATCATCTTGGCATCAGAGCTTAGCCACATTCAAAGTTGAATTCTACTGCTGTATTCTTTGAGTGGTTTATTACTAGTCTCGCATGATAACAGTTCTATTGTTAACATTAGAGTTTAGTAGTTAAGAAGTGTTCTATGGTCTATTTTCCTTTGTTTTCGATAAGCAAAGCAAAGTGTGGTTAACTGTTTGTTTGTTGTGTAATTATCATGGCGATTGGAGTATAGGTTATTGATCTTGAAGTAGTATTATTAGACATCAATTTTTGTGAAGTAACCATCAATGCCAGACTCAAGTATTCAAGGAACTTTGGGAAACCAAGTAAGTGGTACTTACCATGGCCAAAGGCAATAAGGAAGCTTTACACCTTAGTTAGTAGGTGACCGCTTGCATAGACTTATCGACTTTGTGGTTAGTTTGGTGATTGTTATCCAAAAAGACAAGCAATGAGCTAAGAATAGCCCTACTAGAGAATGTGAGTAACAAAGCTAAGGCAATGGTCAATTTGGCCGAGTTAATGCCCCAACTCGATTACCTTGAGCTAAAAGAGTTAGTAGGGATATGAGACAAAGGCTAGCACTTGAAGAGATTATGGAAGAAGTGGAAGGAGACGACAAGGATGAGGAGTACTACGAGCTCGGAGAAAGAAATGTATGAGCCCTTAGAGTCGAGGGATTAAGGATGTGTTTCCCGAGTTTCTCTAGAAGTGGTGATGTTGAGGACTACCTAGATTGGGTAGATGGGATTGAAAAGCAGTTTGAATGCCACAACGTACCCAATAATGCAAAGGTTAGACTTGTTTTGTTAGAGTTCACTGGTTATGTTGCCTTATGGTGAAAAAACTTGCAAGTTACCTAAAGAAGGGAAGGAGAACAAGAGATTAGGAGTTAGGATGAGATGAAGAGGGTTTTATAAAGAAAGTTTGTATCAAGCAATTATTTGTAGGACACTTTCAAAAGACTGCATTAGCTAAAGCAAAGAGGATCGAATGTAAACACTTATGTTAAGGACTTGCAAATGTTAATGATCTAATGTGAAGTTGTAAAGCCAAAGGATCGAACTGTATCTCGATTTATTAGTAGACTAAAGTATGAGATTGGGGATGTGTTAGAAACATTAGAAATTAGAATGCTTAATGATGCAGTCTGAGTTACCAAAAGGATAGAAAGGCATCGAACAGGAAGATTTTGACAACTAGTTAACTGATTAGGCAATAGCCGAACTGTTCTAAGTAGACTTGTATGAATGAAACCAAATAAGATTGTTAAGACCTAACCTACTTAGGCTACCTAAGTTGAGGAGAAGGAACCTCCAAGGAATTTTAATAAGGACTAGATTTTAAGGAGGAAGACGAGTGAGATCAAGTGTTTCAAATGTAAAGGCTTTGGACATATGGCCGCTTAGTGTCTGAATAGAAGAACTATGGTAATTAAAGGAGAGATACCAACTGTTGAGGTTGATAGTACTGATAAAGAGGTAGAGGAGTTAAGAGAGGATGGACAGACCAAACTTTTTAAGGAAGAAGTCATCTACAGTAAGGAAGATAACTTTTTGCTAACCACTCTAGTGTTGAGAAGGATGATGAGTATTGGTCTTCTACCTAAAGATTTTGATTAAGTAGTTATATATGATGAAAGGAGAAATACGTGTTTTGTGGAGCATGAAGGTAGGAGGGTGAAATTGAATCCTATGATTGCTGAGTAGGTGAAGGTCGCGTAATCCCAACTTAGCCGAACCTTGAAGAAGGAGGCTTTGGTGATGACCTGAGTTGAACTGAAAAGAGAAATACAGCTTGAAAGATCGACCTATTTACTGGTTCGAAGATTACTGGAGATGAGGTTCGAGTAGAGCGAGCAGCCTACTGAGGTGAAAACATTGCTAGAAGAATTTGCCAACCTGTTTCCAAAGGAGTTGCTGAATGGTCTACCCCCAATCTAAAGGGTCATGCATGCAATCAACCTATAGCTAGGAGCTACACTACCAAATAAGCCTGCCTATAGGCTAAATCCTAAATAGGTTACCAAGTTGTAGAAATAAGTAGATGAGCTAATGAAGAAGGGGTATATGTGTAAGTCCCTTAACCCCTATGCCATTCTGGCCTTATTAGTGCTAAAGAAGGATGGTTCTTGGAGGATGTATGTAGATAGTCAAGCAATCAATTGAATCACTATCAAGTACAAATATCCTATACCTAGGCTTGATGACATGCTAAATGAATTAAGTGGAGCATGAGTGTCCTCCAAGATCAACCTTAAATTTGGATACCATCATATTCAAATGTGTAAGGGTGATGAGTAGAAGATCGCATTCAAGATACGACATGGTTCATATGAATGGCTTATAATGCCATTTCGACCGTCCAATGCGCTGAGCGCATTTATGCACCTAATGAATCATGTGCTCCTAGAATTAATGGGAAAGCCTGTTGTAGTTTATTTTAATGACATTCTACTATATAGCTCCAACTTGGAGACTCACCAGGAGCATCTTTGAAGTATCTTTGCAAAACTCCGAGCTAAATAGCTCTATGCCTATCTGAAGAAATGCGACTTTTATTGACCCAAGGTGATCTTCTTAGGGTTTGTTGTGAGTGCAAGTGACATCCATGTCAATGATAAGAAAGTAAGAGTGATCATAAAATGTCCTAAGCTGACCTATTCTACGGATGTGAGAAGTTTCTACAGCCTAGCATCGTTCTATAGTAGGTTTATAAAGAATTTTAGTGCAACTATAGCCCTACTTATCAAACTCTCAAAGAAAAATGTTGAATTTAGATGGGGAGAGAAGGAGTAGAGGAGTTTTGTAGAAGTAAAGGATAGGCTAACCATAGCCCTTGTCTTAGCTCCACTAAGCTTTGACAAAGTGTTTGAAGTAAAGTGTAATGCATTTGGACTAAGCATAGGTGCTATGCTAATGCAGGGAGGTCGACTTATTTCTTACTTTAGTGAGAAACTACAAAGAGCTAGACTCAACTATTTTGTCTATGATAAGGAGTTTTACTCCTTAATCCAAGCTTTAACAATATGGCAATACTATCTGCTACCTAAGGAATTTGTGATCTATACCGATCATAAATCATTAAGGTATCTAAAGAGCCAACCTAAGTTGCCTCAAAAGCAAGCCAAATGGGTTGAGTTCATGGAGGGTTTTTCTTATGTCGTGAAATATAAGAATGGGAGGAACAACGTAGTGGTTGACACCCTATTGAGATAGCATACCCTCCTGATTGTGCTACAGACAAGACTACTTGGTTTTTCAACGATAAAGAATATTTATGCTAAGGATCCACATTTTAGTCCTATCTATGCTTAGTATAAGAAAGGATGACTATCATAGGGAGTAGGAATACCTATTTAGGAAGAGGAGGCTATGTATCATGACTTGTTCCATTAGAGAATTACTCGTATGCAAGGCACATGGAAGAGGATTGATCGAACACTTTGGCAAGTGTTAAACCCATGAAGTAGTATCTATGAGACTCTTTTAGCCAAGAATGATGAGAGATGTGCAGTTCGTGTTGGAAAAGTGCATAACCTATCGAAAAGCAAAGAACCAAGTTAAGCAAGGACATTATCTATCCTTGCTTGTCCTAACCAAACTATAGTCCGAGCTAAGTATGGACTTCATATTAGGATCGTCGAAGATGTCTCGAGGAAGGGACTTCATCATGATGGTTGCAGATCAATTTAGCAAGATAGCATGTTTTGTGCCCTATTCCAAAACTAATAATGCTTCGGTTATCTCTTTTCTTTTCTTGCAGGAAGTAATCAAACTTCATAGAGTGCCCAAAACCATTGTTTCGAACTAAGTCCCTACATTCATGAGCCACTTTTGGAGGATGCAATGGAGGCAAATGGGAACTAAGCTATTGTACAGCATGTCCTACCATCTACAGATCGATGGATAAAATGAGGTTGTCAATAGAACCGTGGGAACTTTGCTGCAGGTTACTGTCGAACGAAACATGGCCGTCTAGGATTTGTATCTACCAATCATTGAGTTCACCTATAATAGGACCGTCCACAACATAATAAGCATGTCTCCATTCAAGGTCGCCTATGGGTTTAACCCTAAGCTCTCAATGGACTAAGTACCCCAACCAAAGCTTGATGATGACTAGCTAGCCATTGAAAGAGTTAAGGCCATCAAAGCCATGCACTAGAAGGTTGTTAAGCAATTGAGCCAAGTTAATACTAAGCTCAAGAAGCAAAGCTAAGGACTGAGGAAGAGAGAATTTCAACTAGGTGATTTGGTTTAGATACATCTCAACAATGAATGATTCCCAAGCTTAAGGAAGAGGAAGTTGTCTCCTAATGTCAACAAACCTTTTAGAGTGCTCGAAAAGATCAATCTTAATGCCTATAGGATTAAATTACCTAAAGGATATGGAGTCTTAAACTCCCTCAACATAGTGGATCTCCAACCTTACATTCCTAAGGATGAGCAACTAAGAGTTGAACCAAATATGATCCCACATCTCAAACAACCTAGAGGGGATGAAAGGAATCAAGGACTGATCATGTACTCCTAGGCCCGAGGAATTTCTCAGATGGTTTGCCAAGCTGTTCGAGGTGAGTTAAGCATTGAGGAGCAATGTTTACCCCAATTTGATTTGTTGAGCTACTTCGCTCTCCATACCGTTCAAGAGACTATTGAGGTGATCAACCGATGTGGAGTTAACCCCTCTACAACACACCAGTCCAAGCACCAAATTTGGATATAGCCATCTCTACTGTGTCGAGGTTGAGCTAACGATTGTTAGGAGCCAACCGTTTAAAGCCGATCCTGAACGTGAGTCATCCCTAAGCTAACCCTTGTCTAATCTCAACAATTAAAGCTTTCAAATTGCCAATGTCGACTACATCTAATCAAGGTCCACCTTTACACAGCTCACAGCATTATTGGGACCATAGAATGAGCATAATCATGTGTGCACTATCCTTTTTGATGAAGGATATTCTTTTTTGCATGATTTCATGTTTTTCCCTATATATTATTCTCCTTTTGTTTAGCCATTTCTATAATTTTCTATAATACAGGACTAACCTTAATTAAGTACTATAAATACTCATATAATGTAATAACTGCATCATGATATATAGAAAATACAATGAACTTTATACACTCTCTTGAGCTAAGTGTTTTTCTACTTACTCTTGAGCTATTCTTATCTAACCCCTTTGAGCGTTGACTAGTGGTAAGTGACCTCTGGCCATGCTTATGTGTCATATCAAGTGTAACCTAAGCTCCTATGAGGAATTGTTGCGTAAAATCTATTGTCGGTGCATGGGAACCCTTGCTCATCCTCCAACTATCACTTACTTTTTAAGCCATCTTATGGCTAGAACCTACCCCTTTTTGGTTACGCATGATATTAGGTTTGTATGTTCATCTATAGAATCTGTATCACATGTACATCGAATAACCATTATTGAGATACAACATTCCCTTCATTTTAGCTTTGTGTTCCTCAAAGAGAGCCATTAAACACAAGTTTGCTTCCTCGATTTCATCTTCTATACTTTCTACTTCAATTTTTGACTCATCTATGTTACCCCATGTAGCCATCAACAATTTGTGCTTCTTATATTTATCCATTTCCTTGATCAGCACTGGACATTCACACTTGATATGTCTTGGTTTCTTACATTCATTACACACAATCTCTTTCTTCTCTTTGACTTTCTTTTTTTCTTTCTCTTTGTAACCTTTCCTACATCATTCTTCTTTTTGTTAGAAGAAAACCTTTTTGAATTATACACTCTCTTACCTTTCTTTTTTAGTAGATGTTTTAGCTACTTAGCTAACATTGATCCATCTTCTTCCTCATCTTCATAAGATTCATTACTTTCAGAATCTACTTCAACGTCCTTTGCTTTGAAGGCTACAGACTTTCTCTTTAAACTTTTGACATACTTTGTAACTTAAGGAATTCGACTTCATAAGCCATCAACTTGCTATGTAATTGACTAAGACTAAGTTTTGTCATATCACATGCTTCCTCAATAGCTGTCTTCTTTGCATTCCATGCCTTAGGAAGGATCCTTAGCATTTTCCTAACAAGATCTGCATCACTCAACTTTTTCCTAAGAGATGATAATTCGTTAGTGATAGTAGTAAAATGACTAAATGAATCTTTTATTTCTTCACTATGAAGGATATGAAATGTATCATATTATTGCATTAAGGTATTGATCCTTGTCTCCTAGATGGTGTCTATTCCTTCGTATGTACGAACTAATATATCCTAAATCTCCTTAGCTGTACCATAAGAAGAGATTAGATAGAATTCAAAAGGTGCAATTATAAAAAGAAGCAAATTCTTAGCCTTTGAGTTCAATTCAACTTTCATGATTACTTCTATTGTAAAACATGTTTTTGAAATTTTAACATCTCTATTTGAAATAATTCCTTAAGCTTGATAATCGATTACCTTGATGTACGTCTCCATCCTAAATTATTAATAAATAAAATTAGTACCATAAAAAAATAAAGCCTTGCTAGGTTAAACAGTCAATGAACCACTGCTTTCTACCATTGATCTAGACTCTTTGTGATTTTAGAGTGAGACTTTAATACCAATTATTGGTCCTAGTAAGATATCAAGAAGAAAGTGAATTGATATCTTTTGCAAAAACTAAAACTTTTGATTTAAAAACAAAATCCCTCTTAATATCTTGAGTGGCATGATAAGTGATTGGAAACTAATTGTTAGCTCAAGGTGCAAATAATAATCATAAAGATTAGAAAGTAATAAGATAGGAACTAAGAAGATTAGGCAAGCATTTTTATAAAGCTTTGGCCTTTTATCTACTGCTCTCTTTTAGCTCCATTGCTAGGGACCCAATCCTTCTCATCGATGTTATTTCACTAATCCAATCTCTCATCGGTGTTATTTCACTAGTCCAAACTTTTCAATAAACAAATATCAATGAGAGATTACAAGGATATCTAGTCACTTCTCTATCTTATCTCACTTTCTTCTTCCTAAGCTATGCAAAAGACTTAAAGAACTCCCTAATCCTCTCACACTCAATACTTAAAGTCAATAATTTTTACAATGAAAGTGAAACAATACAATAAAAAAAACTCTTTACAACTTTCACACAAATGCAATAACAATAAAATAATAAAACTGTTTTCTCTTAGTTTCTGACTAGGTTTCTGACATAATTTTTGACAATCTTCTTGAGAGAATTTTTAAATTCAGTTTTGTGTAATACCTTAGGATTACGAGCTAGTTCAATAACCTTAGAATCCAAGCCCTTCAATTTAGAGCCCTAGGCTATAATATCCGTTTAATTTCAAATTTTATAGTAATGTTAGAAAAATGAGATGAAGTAATTCAAGTAAAGTCAATTTCTCAAAATAAACTATATAAAAATATTAATTTAAGAAAACGATAATTTATTGCTAAAGTCAATAAATAGCGAAAACATGAAATTTGAGCATTTAGATATAGCGAGATACTAGAGATAAGTTATTTAACTTATAAAATAATAAATGAAGTTAAATTATATGTAATATATGTGTCTTAACATAAAATATGCATTATTTTTATTAAATACATATATATAATAATAAATTATTATTAAAACAACGTAAATTGGTATAAAAAATGAAAAGATGAGTTATCACACCTATGTGGCAACATAGGATCAATTTAGATAATGAGTCAAAAGCTAAGAAAATGAGGAAATGACACCTAGCAAAGTTGGACACTAAGGATGTTTAGATATTTGACACATGGCACCCACTTTTTGACATGTCATCATATCTAAAACTATAAATAGGCCTTCTACAATTCATTTTATTATTTTAGAAATTTAGAAACACTAAAAAAATTAGACAAAAAATTTAGGAAAATATTAGAAAAAAGAAAGAAAAACAGGGGAAAATTAAAGGTGGAATCTAAGTAGGCCAGTTCACTAAGCAAGGACCAAGCTGACTTAGAGTGGTTTTGGGGTTAAAGGGAGGGTGGTGCACTTGGTTCTTCCAATAAGGGGTGGTGGCTAGAGGGTAGCTAATTCAAGTGAACCAAATTTCTGGCTGAAACATTGTAAATTTTGTAAAAATAGCAAATGATGTTATTTAATTGTGAAATTTGGTTTTCTAGGATTATTTTAGGTGTAGATTAATATAGTAATTTTATTTTAATTAAATAATTAGTAGAAATATGGGTTCTTCATTACATGGCAACAACTAAGCCAACCATATAGTTTATCTACTTTGCGAAGCGCTCAACCACTAATCATTTGCCATGTGTTTAAGTACCTCAAATGATAGAATCTTTCATATAGTGCGCCTACTTTTTTTAATTTTTCATTTTTACCATTTGAACATTCCTTATATCATACTTGAATATTCTAAGTATAAATACCCACTATAAAATGTAGTTACATGACAGTTTGATATTGAATATACTTGAATAGTCTCACTTTCGTAAGTTATTGTGCTTACTTCCTTTTCACTACTCTTATCATAACCCTTAAGTAAGGTTAGGTGGTGAATACCCTCATAGAGTTAACTTGTGCATCATATTGAATCTACTTTGTTGAGTCCTCAGTAGTTCCCTGGTGTGTCATATCCTTAGAGCTAATTAAGGTTTTCTTGTTTACTTTCTTGTTCTCATACATTACCATCTTTGTTTTTCAAGCTTTTTGCAAGATTGGACCTACCCTGATATGTTCACCCTTGTCAGTCCTTAGCACAAATTGTATTGCAACAAATATTAAATCAGATGGTCCTTGTTAATTAGTAACTATGAAAATTGAAAATCCTAGGATAGCTATTGCTATTTTCTCATTTCTCACGTTTTCATAATTTTCTTTTGATATTCCTACTTTCATTCTAATCATCCTTTACAACATTACTCTAACCTTTCTCTTTCTACAGTTCACATCTCATGTGTTCATCTTCTTGTATACTTCCTTTTGTAATTATTTCAAGCAAGGTAAATTATGTCTTCTACTAAATCCGATAACTTTACTTAAGTTCAAGAGTGAAGCCAAGTTCCTTCCACCATGCATTTAGCAAGTGATTCTCCTCCTCATGAAGAACCCTCCAATACGGTAGATCTAGATGTTGCCAACTACCCCTAAGACTTGGCTAAGTACATGGGGTTGGTGAGAATTCATGCTCTCAAGTTATGGAAAATTAAGAAACTCCCATATGATGACTATCACTTGGAAAATGAAAGTGAGTCTCCCGCACTACCCTTATACGTTGAGATTGATTGCAATATGAGTCCAAATGGAGTTGCATGTATAGTGAGTGAAGAGGAATTTAATGCTATGTGCCTCTATTTTAAAGTACCCCTAAGGAATGGTCATTTGAGAGGCCTCAACCATATGAACAAGTCACAGCATTAGGTGATCAAGAATTTGCCCCTTTTTAAAAATATTTTGAGGTTAGTTTAAAATTACCCTTCAATATATTGGAGATGTCATATTTTACAAACCATTATCATTCCACCTCCATGCTTACTTCAAATTCCTATAGATTACTCATAGCCTTTGAGTGTATATGCGAAGATCTAGAGGTGAGAACTATTGTAACCTTATTTAGATATTCCTTTACTCTAAAGAGGAAGGAAGGTTGGTTCTATAGTTTTGCCTAATCTCATCAATGACTATTCATCAAACTAGAGTCTTCAATTTGCAAGTGGAAAAAGAAATGAATAATAGTTAGGTTGGCTACTCCTTTAGGTTTTCTAACTACCTGGTATCAATCTATTAGATCATTGGAAATTAAACGTTTACTACCTAACAACCAAAGGTCCTATGATGCTATAATGGAGGCTTATAATGGTAGATACTTCCTTTAGAAGGTTGACAAGATCATAACTAAATATTTTAATGGGGCTCCAACCTTTCCTAAGGATGAAACTTGAGTAGACAAGGGTGCCTATGGCACTATTGAAGGGTGTAAACCCTACTTTTAGTGGGCCTAAGATTTGATTAAGAATACTTTCTGAACACTCCTAAGGATCAACTAAACTAAAAACTTAAGTTTACATTTAGAAATGAATTAAATTTTTCCAATTCAAAAACCAATTATCAATAAAACTTGAGCTTGAAGAACTGTGAGCTCTAAAGTCACTTAAAACCCTAAACCCTAAAACCATTAAGGAATTTTAACCCTAAGTAATTAATCGATAACTTAATTTGAATAATTTCATTCAACTTTAGAAAATTTCACAATTTTATAAAAATCAAATCATAAATTACAAAACAATGCAAGATGAAAACCCTAAAACAATTTCCTATAAGACCATGCCCTTATCTTCATGTCTAAGCCTTACACATCAATAAGTAGACCAACCTATCACCTTAGATGACTTATCAATTGAGAGTTGGAATCATTTATCAATTGATAACTTATCAAAATCTAGTGATAAGACATTTTCCTTATCACCCCTTCACTTATATTACATATGGACAATTTTTCACAAGATTTCACATGCTTAACTTCATTAAATGAGACAAGACCATTCCATGACCCAAAAGGACTTTAAATGGCAGATTTAAACAAGGAGGAAAGGGGGACTATGCTCTTGTCTTTCAACCATCAATCACTTTTTATTATACATCACTATTCACCCCTTAATGCTTACATTATCAATAGTTGCAATTGTTGACTTTTGTGTAAGTTACAAGACAACACTTTCAAGACATTTTAACCACTCATTCTCTCTCAATTCCAACCGGCCACTTTCTCCTTTAATTCTTTCACTTTCCATTTCACTTTCACATCTTCTTTCTTTTATTTAAAACAAACATAAAAAGGAGAAACAACCTTACCCTACAAAATCAACTTTGCTCCCATTTTTCAAGCTCCACTCACTGCATTTCCTTCTCTTTTTCTTGTGTCACTTTCTTCCAACATCTAAGCTCTTTTAAAACCATTAGAACCTTCTACAAACCCCATTCCAAAAGATCAAACAACTTGAGTTTCCAAAAGGTTGCAAAAAGAGGAAGCAAAGTTGAGAGCTTAAGTGGAACCTCTATGCACAACCATCATATTTTGCTTTAAGGATGAGTAAGTATTTCTTGTGAATAGTGGGTTAGTATTTAGGTTAGGAGACTTTGATTTCTTGAAGATATAAGTATGATTTACATTGTTATAACACCAAAGACCATTCTAAGAAACAAACTCATGAAACCCTTACGTAAAGTTGAAATATGAGCATGTAAAGTTGGTGTTTTGTAAAGAGACTTGTTTAAGACTTCGAATAGAAGATTTTAAGTTGAGAAAATGTTGAAACAAGAACTTGAATGGAAGATGAGCATGCTAGACTTGAGGGTTCAATAGTTATTTGGATGTTGATTTTATTTCCATTAAATTAGACATGCTTAAATCTAGACTTAAGTTAAAGAAAAATTCATCACATGAAGTTTTATGAAGAAACCAACTTTCTATGACATGAGCTATGATATGGAAGTTTTATTAAGTATAAGATCTTCTATTTCTTTGTGTGGAGCATGAGTTAAAGAATCATCATATGGAAGAAAAGTTAAGTTAAGATTTGGTTACAAGTAGTTTAAGTGCATAATCTAACACCTAAACTTAAGGAAATAATGAAACAAGTTGAAAAACCAAGCGAGAACTCCTTGGAATCATCACGACCAGTTCTAGAATGTGGGAAAAAGATGCTTAAAAATATGATAAAAGTAAATAAACAAAGTGAAAAGATCAACTAAAGCAAGTGTAGTAAGTATATAAAACCTAAAACTCAAAACCGAGCCTAAAACTCTAAGTTGGGCCTTCAATAAAATTCTGACCAGCACTTTAAAACATTAAGAGAGGTTGTTTTGAAGCCCATAAGAAATCTACCTAAGGCTCCATAAGTCCACCAAAGTCACTAACTTTAGTTTGAACCAAAAACAAGCCCATTTGACAACTTAAGCCCACTAAAGGGCTCATGAAGTGGTTGTTAGCCTTAGGAATATAAATCAAAGTTGTAAATCTGGTCTCAAGGGGTATTTTAAGCTTAGGATAAGATCTTAAGACCAAGCCTAAAGGATTTCTCAAGTTATCAAAAAGCCTATTTACCATATAAGGCCTAAAAGCACTCCAACACATGAGGAACGCTACTGTTCTAACCCATGGATAGAATTGTATGCCTCATTTCAAAAATATAACCTCACCATGTTAAAGTACACTAAAAAATGATGAAGATTGACTATAAGATCATCAAAATCGGATTTAAAACGAAAAAGTTATACGTGATTGAACTTTAAGTAAAAACTGAGGAAAAATTACGAAAACTAGTCAAGAGTATAACTTAAGTAAAATTAACATAGTTTTCTAAGTTTATTTCAATCCCTTATAAATATTATTTCAATGACCAGGGGACACCGTGTACGGAGACGACTTACCTCCGGATTACCTTGATTGATCCACATGGTAGATTGAGTAAATTCCCGATGACTCTTTACTTGATTTTGCTTGTAGAATAGATGCACCTAAACTTATATATATAAATTTGGATGCTTGTGGGATATAGGAGATGCATGTGTATGAATTTATGGATGAATGCAATGACTTGTTAATTATATATAATAATGGGAATTGTTTGCATTATATATACATGTGAATTATATGGAATGAAATTATCTGATCGCCTTGAAAATCGAGTTAATCACTTATACGATTAAGAAATCAAAATGAATCATGCATAACCCATATTGCATATGGATAACATCGACTACCGCTTCACGCAGAAGATGGGAAGGGACTCACAGGAGGACGTGTCTCCTGCAGGATTGGGCACTAGCTATGTCATCATATATATTGAGTCTCTGTCCTAAGCTGATAGGCTTACTAGGTCCTAGGAGACGCTAACCGTCGGTAAAGGGCCGAGTCTTATGGCTTTTGCTTAGGGTGTGTGTTTGTGGATTACAGAGGCCATCACACCGCTAGACTTGGGATTTTAAAAATATGATTTGATTTTGGTAAAGGAAGTATACATATATATATATAGAGAGAGAGAGAGAGAGAGTTTTGTTTTAGCATAAGTACAATAGTGCAAATGAAATAAAACTCAAGGTCTAAAACCTGGATTTTGGTTTGGGTTAGTTAATTATCTCCAAACGTCGACTTCAGGGGGTGTAATTTTGAGTCGTATATAGTTCTTACGTCACTGCATTCATTGTTTGGCATACTGATTGTTCATGCATTCATATGATTGTGCATCTAATAAATTTCTGTCATGTAGTACTAACGAGGGTATTTATCTTACTAAGCTTAAGCTTATACCCCTATAGATTTTTGTTGTTGTAGGAAAACCTCTTCACTAATCCGGGCCGAGGCATGCCCGTGGTAAGTCTCATGTAAGGACGGGTTGGAGCAATCAGAGAGCAAAGAGGATATTTTGTAATAGATTTATAGACATTTAGATGCTTTTATGTTTTTGCTCATAACACAGATTTAATGTAGTTCCGTTATGAACTGCATTTGTTTGTAATATTGTTTTGGTGTAGGTCTCACGAGCCCACACAATTAGCTAATTTATACCATAGAAGTAATTTTAGTTAACTTGCTCTATATTACTTGTCTATAGGCTTAGTGGTAACGTATAGTGGAAGGAGCCTTATGTGTTGTATTAAAGGCCTAGGATTAGCAAGGAGGTTGATAATAGACCTTTATACGGTACACGGTGACCTAACACAACAACGATACTATTGGGTCATGATAAAAGGAATACCTTAGGTTAGGAGAGTGGAAAGGAACTTGACCAAGGTATGGATCACTATGATTACACCATACTGAAAGGGGCTTGAATGAAGAGGAACATTTGCATTTACCTAACGGCAAGATGCTCTTCCTTACTCATGCTTGATTTGGCTTTAGCAAGTTCTTTTGATTTTACTTTATTCATTTATGATCTAACTCATTAAGCATTTTGTTTGCAGATATGACATTGAAAGATTACAATTCCAAAGATCTATTTCTCAAGCTTAAAGCTAACAGATTGAGAAGGAAGGGGGATCCTAAAGGTACCTCCCCTAAAGAAGTTCTGATCAAGTAGCCCTCAAAGTCTAAAACTAAAGCTTAACCTAAAAGCTCCAATCAAACTACTTACAAAACCCATTGCTCCTACCATTAACAAGAAGAAGGATGGTTAGAGAACAAATATTGCTAAAGAGCATTCTCAATCCTAAGTTTCAGTGAAGAGGAAAGTAGAAAGGTCATTGAACCAAAGAAATGACCAAAAATTCAAAAGTGTCCTCCTTTAGAGAGGGATCCCAAAAGAGGGAAGGGCTAAAGGGATGTCAGCCTCAAGGCAAGGGGAAATTCTAACAATCCCAATAATGGTAAGGACACTCCATTTAAGATTCCAAGCTTTATTACTCTAGTGCAAGGATAGAACATTGTGGTTGAGCAATTTTAGCTAACATAGAATCTTAACACAACGGATTTTACAATAAGGAATGGTTGGCTAGCTCTTGAGCTACTTTAGGGGACCCGTCTACCTAATGACATACAACTTTTGACCAATGCCATTAAGCTATGTTAGAACATAAGATCAGATAATTTACTTTGCTTGGCTAGCTTATGTTGTTATGATGTAAGTCACCTATTGCTACCACTTGTTTCTTGATTAAGGTGATTGAAAATCTCATGATGCTATCTTGTTCTTTCAAAATTCTCAAAATCTTTTGATGACTGTAAAGGTCCTGTCTAAGGAAAAGAGAGCTATATGTCTCTAAATTTATCCTTGTCTTCAATTCTTCTTTTCCTCCTTTAAACCTTAACTTATTTTTGTATCTTTCTAAGATAGTTGAGGAGGTGAAAAAATCAAGTGGTTGCTATGGAAGCCGAGAAAAAGACTCTAAATGAAAGATAGAGAACTGAGAAAGCCAAGTTAGAGGATGAAAAATTGAATGTTAAGGAAGAACTCAAAATCTAGAAGGAGACCAAAACTTGAGAAGAGAAGAAGAGAGCTATGATGGAAGAGTGGAAGAAGAGCTCATAATTGTTATCCATTCTTCAAGGAATGTAGAATGAAGTTAAGGCCCTTATAGCTAAGCAAAATGAGGAAGTAACTCACTTATAGAGTTTGTTTGAGGAGTTAATGATTAGGATGGGCGAGCCTAAAAAAGAACAAAGTAGAGTATTCCAATGAGCTTATGACAAAGCATATAAAAATATTTAGGAAAGTGAGGAGTATAAAGATTTGATGCATCACAAGATCCCAGATGGGTTCATTTTTATTCAGGAAGAAATTCTAATCCACCATCCAGACTATGATCTCAATTGCCTAAACTTTGCTGGGGAAGTAGAAAACATTTTGACATATGCTTAAGATCTTGAAGTTCTTGAACAAATAGGTGAGGATATAAGTACTCCCGTAGCTAATCCTGTTAATGTTGATAGCCTAGATAAAGCTCTTGAAATCCAAAATGTTGTAGCTTCAAACTCCTCAAATATCCCTTAGTTAGACGTGATTTAATATGTGAATACTTAAGATGCCCCATCTGCTTAAGTTCTATGCTAGTGATTTCTCATTAGCTTACTTTGATATTTGTTATTATAGCTTTTGCCTTTTGATCAGTACGCTGACCTTGACATTGTAGGATATACGTCTGAAAGATTCCTTTTATTCACATTACATTATTGAATTTTCCCTACACTATTGAAAATTAGCGTAGTTGACCACATCAATGATGATCGTCTAAAGTATTGTTCAATTTGACTTAGTTTAAGTTATTGTTCATTTCTTGATAATATCTTACTACATTGGAACTTGGTTTCGTTGATGGCCAAACAGATCGAGGCCATGGTTTTTAAGATTATTGCTCTCATAATGATTTTTAGCATGACCTTCTTACCCTTTTAGGGTTTAGGAGCACACCTTTGTCTGTTATTCTTAAGAGGATTTGTAGTTTACAGCTTGTTACCCTTAGAAGGGCTTATAACCATTGGCTTATCATCTATAAGAGGATTTATAGCCTTATAGCTCGTCATCCTTAAGATGACTTGTAGCTTTTTAGCTTCTCATCCTTAAGAGGATTTATGGCTTCTATGCCAATCATCCTTAAGTAGATTTATGGCTCTTATGCCCATCATCTTTAGGTGGATTTAAGGCCTTACATCCGATTGTCTTTCCTTAGGACTTAAAGATGGGTAAAATAGAGACCATGTTTTATTTTCCATGAAGTTGTTAAACATTGCAAAGGAAAAGATAGAGTAAATAGAGCCATAATCAAACATTTCAAGACAAGCCACATAAAATATTGAATTAGGTCGGCTAGCAACTATGACCTCCTAAATAATTATAACTTGATTAAGTAGAGTCTCACAAAGTTAGATGAACACATTTTAACACATACGACTTGAGAAACAAGCCCAGTAAGACCTAGACTACATCACATACTAAAAGAAACAAACATGTACAGATATATACATCTTAATTCACATTAAAGGAAACAAACACATGAATGAAAATAAAAAGATATAGGGGGAGATGCTCTATTTATGCTTTGGAAGTCAACCTTCCATTCCCTTCATTGGAAATAAGGTCTAAGATTATCAATATTCCATGCTCTTGATATCGGTTGCCCATCAAGCCTCTCTAACTTGTACATGTACCCATTCTTGACCACCTCCTTTATCTTTACTAGATCTTCCAATGCCAAGGTAAGTTTCCCTTGACACTCCTTTGCTCCTAATGCCTTTAGCTTCCTATAGCCCTAGTCACTGGGTTGAAAAGATTTATACTTAACTTACTTATCATAGTATCGAGTGGCTCGCTATTGATAAGCAATGAGATGGGTAAGGCATATGTTAGATCATATCCAAGTTAGCCATCAAACCAATGTCATTAAACTCAAGGTTATATGCTTGAACTCTCACACTTTCCACTTGTAACTTGATTGGTAGCACCACCTTAATCCCAAAGGTTAACTAATATGGGGTACGACCCATCAATTTCTTCTGAGTGGTCCTATATCCTACATAACATTGGGTAGCTCATCTACCCACTTGTTACTAGCTTTATTGACTCTTTTCTACAAACCTTGTAAGATGACGTTATTTACCACCTTGGTCTTGCCATTACTTTAAGGATGTGCAATAGACGTATAGCATACTCTAATCATCCAAGCTTCACAAAATTCTCTAAATTTATCATTGTCAAATTGTAGTCTATTGTCTACTATGATTGCATAAAGTATTCCAAATCTGGTTAGGATGTTACTTGCCATAAATGCCTCAATGCTTCATTTTGTTATGCTCGCTATAGCCTTGGCATTGGCCCATTTTGTAAAATAATCAACAACAACAATGATATACCTTCTCTATTGTGTTGTCTTTAGGAAAGGACCTAAAATATCCAAGCCCCATTGAGCAAAAGGCTAGGAGGTCATGAGAGGAACTGTTCAGTTGGAGCATTCCTTTAGCTTTGAGCATAGGTTTGCGCTAAACCAAATGCATCTTTTCTCATTTTAGGCTACCAATATCCTAGCCTTAAAGCTCAAACTTAGAGAGCTACTACCTTAATATGATTGCTACATACCCTTGAATGTAGATCGAACAACACTTTGTTGGCTTTAGATGGTTAGAGATAATGTAGATAAGGCATGCTCATCCCTCTTTTGTATAAATTTCCATCAATCATCATGAAATTTGCTACCTTGTGGATAAGACATCAAGCTTCCTTAGTGTCTTGAGGTAGAGTTCCTTTTTTTATGTATTTAATTATAGGGTCCATTTAATAACATTTTAGTTACTTTTGCTCAATCTCAAGACACTCATGTGACCATGATACTATGCTTCTATCAAGTAGGTACTCTATGAAAACTCTGTCTTCCCAATTCATCAGACCTATTGAAGCCAACTTTGATAACTTGTTCGCTGCATAATTTTTACCTCTTAGTATTTTTGTTACTTCCTACTCTTCAAAGTTCGACCCAAAGTCTTTTAGTAATTGCAAATACTTAATCATTCTCTCATCTTTAGCGGTGTTACTACTAGTGAATTGATTTACCATTGATTGAGAATCGAAGAATATGCTCAATCACTTTGCTTCGACTTCCTTTTCTATTTTCATTTTAGCTAAAAGAGCATCATATTCTAATTCATTTTTGCTAGCTTGGAAAGCAAATACAAGGTATAAGCAATTTGAACTCCCATAGTTCTGATAAGGATCAAACCTAATCCACTTCCTTCGTTGGTTGATGATTCATCCACATATAGTTTTGAGGTATGTCGGTCCTTACTTAGATCAAAACTTTCTAATCTCATAAATTCAATTATAAAATCAGTTAAAATTTAGGCTTTATACACTTCCTTAGGTCGGTACTGAATCTTAAGGACGCTAAGTTTCAAAAGGATATTCAACCAAATGTCTCAAAGCTTTTGGGTTGTGCAAGGCTTGTTTCAAAGGCTAGTTTATGAGCTCTATTGCTAGATAAGCTACAAAGTATGGTTGAAGCTTCCTAACTGTAACCACTACAGCTAAAACAAACTTCTCTAACTTTGTATAACTTACTTCTTACTGTTGTAAGACATGACTTACATAATAGATAAGTCTATGAACTTGTCCTTTAATCCGTGCCATGACAAAGGAGAGACTTATCAATCACAAATAGATATAAAAGGAGTGTTTCCCCTTCTAAAGTTTTCAATAAGATCAAAGGTTTCATTAAAAATTCTTTTAAGGCTTTAAAAGCCTTCTCACACACGTCATTCCATTAGAACTCAAATAGGTTCCTTAATACTTTCAAGAACTCTATACACTTCTCTACACTCTTTGAGACAAATTTGTTTAATGCCATTATTCTTCGGGTTAACCTTTAGACCTCCTTGAAAGAGTTCAAGAATTTCTTATCAAGCACAACTTATATCTTTTCAAGGTTGGCCTCAATTCCTCGTTGGCTTACCATATGACCCAAAAATTTCCTTGATGATGCACCAAACACATACTTCTATGGGTTTAACTTCATATTATGTCTCTTGGAGGTCGTCCAAATGGTCATCTATCATCCTACTCTTCATCATCATATCATCAACATAGACCTTAAGGTTCCTATGTATCTAGGGTTTAAACATTTTTGTAACTAGCCTCTAATATGTATATCTTGCATTTTTCAATCCAAATGACATAACCTTGTAGCAATAAGTACCAAAATTCATTATAAAGGATGTGTACACTTGGTTAGAAGGAAACATTGATTTGGTTTTATCCTAAAAATGTGTCAATAAAGCTTAGCAATGCATTGCTTGATGTCAAATCAGCCATCTAATCTACTATAGGGAAGGGAAAGCAATCCATTAGGCATGCCTTACTCAAATGTGTGAAATCAATGCATAACCTCCACTTACCATTTGCTATTTTCACTAGTATACTGTTTGTTAGCTATGTGGGGTATGGCTCTTCCTTGATAAATCTAACCTTTAATGGCTTTTGTACCTCTTCTTCAATTGTGACTTGCCTTTCAAGTAGGAAGTGTCTCTTCTTTTGCTATACAACCTTTGCAGTTGGGTCAATATTCAACTTGTGGATGATGACTTCTTCGAGGATGCCTAGTATGTCCGATAAAGACCATATGAAGATATCTTTGTTTGCTTGAAGAAAATGAATAATGCACTCCCTTAAGTAGTCTGGCATAGTGTGTAAACCTCTAAAATTTTTTATCTAGCTTTTGAAATAGACTCAACTATGTAAGACAATTTAGGAGTTGACAAGGCTAATGAAAGTGAAAACCCTAAAAGAATTAATCAATCGCGTAAGAAACTTTTCTATCCCAAATGTATCTAAATGCTAAAGATTTCATTCAAAAGTGATAAAAACCCTAAAATGATCACCTTAAAGACATATGTGCACTAAGTCATCATAATATACCCTAAAACCCTAATTGATAATATAATCCTCATATTTTGCCAAATCATTAGTGAAAGGTTAAAGATGAATTTTAATCATACATATATGTTTTGAATCCTCAAGTAGTCCTTTAGAAATTAAGATAATGAATCATAGATTCCATTTATCTTTTAAGTATATGATTAACATAGTATTACATAGAGTTAGGGATATAGTTGGAGATTAGGATAAATGTAGTGAACCTTAATACCCTAATTAGTACTTTTCATTCTAATTATATAAAGTAGTTTACCAAATGATGTATATAGGCTATAAATACCTAAAGTAAGACCTCATCATCTATTTTTACTAATCAATTCGCCAAATGCCTCATTTCCCTAATTTTTCCCTTAATTTCCCTTAATTACTACATTATGTATACAAAATGACATATGCTTAAAGAAAGTTGACCAAGTCAACACATGTTAATCAAGGTCAAAGGGTTGACCTAGTCAACACATGTTGACTAAGTCAACAATTTGAAAAGTCAACAAAAGACACTAATGCATAAGGAAAATATCTAAGCATCTAATGATTGCTTTTCTTTTCTTTTCTTTTCTTTTGGTTTTTCTTTTCCGTCCCTCCTCCTTAATTGCCATCCATCCAATCCCTTTTAGACCCCACCATTTTCTTTCTTCCATAATCAAAACAAAACAAAACAAAAAGAAACAAAGTAAAATCCCCTCCATTGCCGTAACCCTTCTTCTTCCCTTTCACTTTCAACACTTTCCTCTTTGTCTCCATAATTCCAACACAAACTAAGGTATGTGATCATGTTACTTTATATTGCTTTATATTACTCATTAGTTAGATAATTAGGTAGATTAGATAAGTAGATATATGCTATGTATGATCTTGTAGATTAGGACATAAAGTTTCGATCTTTAAGTATAGGAAGTTAAGAATCATGAAGAGGAGGAAAGGAATACATGTATATATGCCCTTAAGTATGTATACATAAGAATATACTAGAAGAATACAAGTATGGGGACCCTTGTACATGAGTATTTACCATGTACATAACCTAAATTAAGACAAATCCAAACTATACATACCTATACTATACTAAATACACACTTAAAAACACAAAAGAATGAAATTAGGAAAATTTTCTTAAGAGGAAAATTAGGCATACGAAATTTGCACAAAAATACATCTATGACCGTATAGGTATATGAGTATGTATTCAAGTATAAATACGGTATAAGTATAAATATATGTATAAGTATACTAGTATACATATAAGTATAGTAAAGGTATATGTACATAAGA
>JAMXBB010000006.1:80120226-80149409 GCA_024138015.1 Lumnitzera littorea | reverse complement strand
GTATATGTACATAAGAGGTTAAGTGAAGTGTACATAAGCTTTTTAGACATGACATAAGCATGAGGTGAGGCATATGTAATCAAATGATGAAGTAAGTAATGAGGTAATCAATAGATGAAGCAAGTGATAATATAAGCGATGACATAAGTGAATTATGATGTAAGCGATGACATAAGCATAGGTTTATAAAATAAGAAAATAAGAAAAGTGTATAATAATTAGGTACCTAAATTAGTAAACCCTAATACACTTTCTAATTTGGATTATACTTAATTAAGTACATGAATTAGCAATAGCAAAGTAAAATTCTTTAAGTATAAGAATTTAAGAGTTAACTAAATCATTAAGTATAAACAAAAGATATAAATATAAGTAATAAGAGTAATTAAGTTTCCATTGCTAAAAGTTCTATAAATTTAGTCCATATCGTAAAGCACGGGTCTTAACGTCCAAAACAGATATCACCATATGAACGTACATCCAAAAATGATGAAAAACGACTATAAATTCATAAATATCAAAAATAGAACAAAAAAGTTACATACGATTAATAACAAAGTCTAACCAGATAGAAGTTGATAGTAATTTAAGTAGAATTAGGCAAATAGGTATTTAGAATTACTAGTTAATTCAATTACTTACTAGTATTATCATATCGTAATGATCAGGTGATCTCGAGGTGAGCAAAGATCTTCCGATCAATTACTACGATTAAGGCGAGTCGCCATGGCCGAGTGAGTATTTACCCTATAATTCTATGCTTGTTTGTGATTATAGATAGTGGACTTAATTACTATTGTTAATTGACTATTGTATGGGGTTTAGGGAAATGCTTGTATATGTTGTTATGTGCTGAGTTATGAATTTACCTTAAGTACAGATAATGCGATGTTGTTGCATGGTAGTATAGAAAATGATTGTGTGTATTATTGGATGGCCACAACATAATTTGAACTTAATTATACTCGGCTCATAAAAACAAAAAGAAATTGGTACATGCATTGCATAGACACAATTCCAGCCGTCACATCACACGGAAGTAAAGAGAGGCCATTTAGGGGTTGTTATTATTAATTTATTGGTTCTGTACAGTGCACTCATACAAAATGACTTTACCCTGGCCAGCGGAAACACTAGGCATTGGAGGCGCCAACCGCCTAACTAAGGGTCAAGTTTAGAGGCCTTCGTTTAAGGGTAAGTGTGGACTGTGGGGGCCTACTCACAATTATGCTAGAACTTGGTTTATATGAAAATAAAAGAATTATTTGATTTAAGTACGGAACGTGGAGTTCTGTAGTAGAGTAAGTTTTAGTATAATACCCGGATCTGATTGGTATAGTGTATATTCCAACCTTAACTTTGGAGGGCATTAAATCTAAGTTACGTATATGAACTAGTTAATTATACGTATTGTTTGGCATTCTATTTGATCATTCATTTATATGCATGAATATAATGTACTTATAACTTGCTTGTAGTGTGGCTGAGAGTTTTGCTTACTAAACTTAGGCTTATACCCCTTTAGACTTTTGTTGCAGAATAGCTTATTCGTAGTGGCTAGCCAAGGGATGCCACAGGTTAGCTTGGGAACTTGGGCAAAAGTAAGCTGTCCTGTGTATTGAGAGAGAACAGTTTATGTAGACTCTTACTTATGTATTTATGTTTTAACTAGTATTATAGACTTAGATATACTAAATTACTGTATATTGTAAGCTTTGTAGTCCACATTTTATATAAATATGTTTATGTGAAGATATCATGTGAATCTGTATGCTCTTGGGTAACTAGTGATTGTAGAGCCTTGTATATTGCGTGAAGAGTTTTTGATTGGAAGGGTATCCAATTAGGGGTTCTTCATACAGTATACGGCATCTACCACAACTAGGCCGTCCTCAGTTCGTGGCATAGTGGCTTCAACTTATGTCACGTGCTCAAGATCATTTTCGAGCTGAATTGTGAGAGTCTCTTCTACAAACTCTCCTCTTACCACCAATCGATTGCTCGGGCTATGCTCAATTATATAAACTTGATCTTTTTTTAAAGCCTTTAAGTACAAGGCTCTAGATAATTGTTAATCTATATAATACATTCCAATCCTCACTAGGGTAGGGAACTTCACCTTTTAGCGGGTAGTAGACACAATCATCTTGAATACATTAATGGAAGGTTGACCTAATATGCCATTGTACAGTGAAGGGCAATCCATAATCACAAAGTCAACTTCTTTCTTCACCATATTCCCATCATTTTCTATTCATAAGGATAAAGTGACCACCCCATGTACCTTTACTAGCTGATTATTGAATCCGTAAAAGCTATATTTGTACGGTTGCATCATGACATTCTCTAGTTTCAAGCGTATCAGATTAGAAGCATGTTTGAAAATAATATTGGTGGAATTTCCAGTATCTACCATCACTTTCTTGACCTCAAAGTCCATTACTCTAGTCATAATCACTAAAGCATCACTATGTAGGGGCTGAACTCTCTACATATCCTTGTCTAAAAAGACAATCATATCGTCAACTCTACATCATTTGCCCTTAGATTCAACATACAATCTTCGATCTCACTTAGAGAGCTTGTCATAGGTAAAATACCTCCCTTTGTTGGTCCTTTAAAAATCACATTGATCACTCTTCGTAGTGCTCGGTTATCACTTTTCTCATCATGTTGTACTTTTAGATCATAATTGTTAGGTCAGATTTCTCTATTACGAGCCTACTACTATAATCTTCGTCTTCATGTAGGTCACTCTATGCATTCCTCCTTGTTTGCTATGAACTTCCTCAAATACCCCCTTTGCATAGCATCTTCTAAAGCATTCTTCAAGTACATACATTCATCTGTATCATGTCCTGTATCTCAATGAAAGTCACAATATTTGTAGAATTCCTTTTCATTTTCTAAGGCCAAGCTAACAAACCTTGATTCTAAACTTCCATTAAGATGTCCGACACTAGTTGGTTAAGGGGGGTATGTTCAGCATATGTAGGTGTCTTCCTTTTTTGATCACCTAGAAGGTTAGTTGAGTTTACTACATGCATTGAAAGTCCTTCCCAATCTATCCTTTACATATCTTCTATGTCTATCTAGTTTCTTCTCTTGTTTTTCTTTCTCTAACTCTCTTATAACCTATATATAGTCTTCCTAGTAGATGAACTTTTTCGATCTCCTTTTGAAATCTTCTAACGAGGTCAGTAATTTAAATCATTAATTGGTTGAATTCATAGACATAGTCTCTAATTGACTCTTTATGTTTTTGCTTGATTGATGTCATAAGTGAGGAATTTTTGCCTCGTGTCTTACTAGCTAGAAAATAATGGTAGAATTCCTTTGCCATTTGATTGAAAGAGGAAATGGAGGTTGCATTCAATGAATTGAACTAATTGCTTGCAAATTTCCATAAAGTAGATGGGAAAACTTTGCAAGGAATGGCATTGAATAGTTCATATAGCTCTTTTGGAGTTTAGAATGTGTTCAAGTGGTCATTCGAATCTTTCTTTGAACATATGATTCAAATTGAGGCAAGTGAACACTTAACCTTAAGACCTCATCCACTATACTTTGTACAAAAAGGGCTTGCCTTCCCACCCATTGCATCCATTTCCTTTTTAGAAGTTCCTTCATTGGCCAACTTTTCAATATAGTCTTCCAACTCTTATAAGGCCATAACTGTTATGGCTTTTTAGGGTAAGCACATGGCCAGACTCTCTACTCTTTGTTATAATAGAGTTTGCTTGACTAATATAGCAAAGGCCTATAACGGTGCTTGCAGATGGCTATTCTCACCTAACCAAGGCTCCTACATTCGCTGGGTATCACCCACTTTCACCATAGGGGCTTTTCCCCAAGAATATCGAAGTGCATCTTCATGTGTCATGGGATTGGCTTAGTGGCCAACATGTTGTAAAGAAGGGGTAGACAAGGAAGCATCATCTTGCTCATTCAATTTCTAGTATATTTCCCTATTAGTGACTTGAACTTCCTTTAACTCTTTCACAAACCTAGTGCATAATTCCTCTAGTTGCACTATTTGTAGGTTGTTGTTCTAGTGCTCATGCTCTCGAATAACTTGATCACGTACTTCAATTTGACACTCAGGGATATGTTGTGGTGGTGATTGCTATCCCTAGGTTACATGAGGGGCCTTACTCCCCCTCGTAGTGGTTTCATGTGACTTAGTTCTTACTACATAGTGGTGATAATAATAGATGGAGCCAATTGTTGATACCAATTTCTAGCTAATATGTGATTGTGAATAAAAGACTCATAGACACTTTGCAATATGAACAAAAGTTAGGCTAAGGGGAGTATGGGGTTAACTTTGACGTAGCCACTCTATTGCCTAAGTCAAATGAAAAAGAGAGAAATGGCTAAATAAGGGAGAAAGTGAGTAAGTGTCGAGAGGAACCTATCTACTACATCCAAACCTCCTTTTATAATTGCTAGATTGTTTCGAAATTAGTAACTATTCCCTCTAATCTAAGTATATGCTTTGATAGCAATTTTAAGACAATTTTCTAAATTTAAAGGACATAGTTGACATCATGGTAGTTAATGGTTGGTTGTCCAGACCTAATAGCTAACTGTTCACATCTTTACGTTAGAATTTGAATCTTGTAGGATTGGTTGAAGCAATATGCAACCTATAGGCAATCCTTCTAACCTACAAATTGTCCATTCATTCTTCCTTAGTCAAATCTTTTTTCAAGAAGTTCACTTTACCAGTCTTTCCCGATCTTGCATCACTCGATTGTCCCATCCTCTTTAAGGTTGAGGTCAAGCAAGTGGCAAATGTAATCAAATATGATCGAATGCTTGGTGGAGAAAAACTCCGAATAGATCAACTTATTGGATAGGGAAAAATCCCTGTTAGCACAACAAATATTTTGACGGAATATTTGGAAAGCTTGATGAAGTAGAGGAATGGATATAAGTTATCAAAATATCATGAAAATCAAGTCATAGAAGTAGAGTAAAATCAATCGAGTTATCTAGGATATAATATGGATTGAAAGGAGCACATAATATGGCTAACCAATTTTATTCCTAATGAAGTAGCATGTATAAGAATTTGGTAAAGTTTGAATTTTTATGGCTAATTTTAGTTATTCTTGAACCAACGTATAGAGTATTTGATAGTTAACATGGTCATGATCACTTAGGGACAATTCATTCTGGACATTTTATCAACGTAGTAAGTGGCACATCTTAGAAGTTTTCAAGCTTTATTGATATGGTAAATAAAAATTATATTATATTTATTAGCTCCTCTAAATTGGTTATTTATGTGTGGACATGGTCGTCATGATTCCAAATATAGCAACAACTTCTAGATATTAATGTATAAGATTTTCAGCATTTGACCACATTATTGTGGCTAACTCATATTTGAAGCTGCTCATCTTTATTTCAACATGGAAAGTATGTTAAGATTAATCCAAGATGTTACGTAGTCAAAATATGTGGAATCTATTATGAGGAAGATAAGGCTATTAGATTAAGTTGGAGAGATATTTTTAAGTTTTATTATTCAAATTTAATTTAAGATATGGTGGAGAATTTATTGGAGATATTTTTTTTTAGTTCAAAATATAAAGATTTGGTGGAGATTTTAGGAGAAATTTGAATTCAAATCAAATGGGTGTTATAAATATACCTTGAGATATGATTTGACAAAATATTATTGTGGATTTAGGGGAAAATATAATGTGAAAAATATTAGCCTATTTTTTGGACGAATTTTCGAAGAGTTAATTTCAAATTCAAAATTTGAAGATTTAAAGGAGATTTATAAGGAATTCTTCATCCAAAATAAAGTGGGATATGCATACCTATAAAGGGATAAGCTTCAAAAAGATACTTTTAGTTATTTGGTAAAGTTTATTAAGAGACTAAAATTTAGCACAATTTTTGGACGAAATTTTCATTCTTTGGGGATTAAATTTTAAAATTTCAAGATTCAAATTTAAAGAAAGCAACTCTTAAAGATATTATTCAAATTTAATATCAAGTAGTTATAAGACATAGTTCAATAATTCAAGGGATAAGAAGCTCCAACGACTATTGAAAGATTTTCCAAGATTTCATCATGATATTCTCTAAGATATTATCAAAGAGATGTTGCACCCGAAGGATATAAAAGTAAGGCAATTCAAAACTTCTAAAAACACTACTCTGCAATTTTCTACAGCAAACTTCACTCTAGAAAATTCAGAGATACATTCAGAAGCTAAATTGGAGATAACATTGTTCACTATATTTTTATATTTTGTTTTACTCTTGTGCTTACATTTCCATGATCAATGTGTTCAGTCCACATTATCACTATAAATCTTATTTTCTAGTGAGAACTCTTGGGTTAGAAGAGAGATTCATAATTCTATAATTTTGTGAGTAGGTAAGGTTAGCCTAGTGAGATGGAGCAAAAGATTTGTATTTATTTCCCTCTTCATTAGAATATTGGAAAGTAGATAGTGGAATTATAATGGTGTAGAATACCAAGTCCCCGATAGTAGAGTTAAAAGAGTACAGTAGACATAAGGTCAAAATGCTATAAATCTTGAACCTAGTCTTCTCAACTCTTCTCTTTTAAATTTGTGTTTTAATTATTGTTCATATATTATTTCACACCAACCTTAGCAAAGTAATCAAAGGGCGTACTCTTAAACACGTTTTGCAAAAAGATTAGATTTTTCTAAGTAACTAATTCACCCCCTCCCTTTATTATTTATGAGACCTACACAAATTGAAAGGTCGTTTGATGCATTCGAACTATTACTTCATTTACAAGTAAATTATGGGACTTATCTTATAAAATTATGGGCTCGAACAAGGTGGGAATCTAGGAAAAGACCCTTACCTCAACCAATAACATAGGCAATTTTCAAAAGAGAATTTTTGAAAACTTATTTTCTTAGTAGCCTATGAGCCAAATATTATGTTGGATTCCTTTACATCATGCAAGGAGGACAAAGCATCGATCAATATGAGAGCAAATTTAGTAGGCTGTTGGAATTTACTCTTGAATCTTACCAAAATAGTGTTGAGTTAAAAATGCAAGTATTTATGGATGTACTAGAATTGGAGATGCAATGGAGATTAAAGGAGTTTGAAGTTAGTACTTTCAATGAGCTGGTAGAAAAAAAACCTTGATTACTAGAGAGTATGGGAAGAAGGGAGCAGGAAAGGTTAAAGAGAAGAGGGATAACACTAGGAAAAAGAAGCATAGAAGAGGAACATTTAAATCCTAAGGGGAAGAGGCCTTTCATGTGCCCCACACTGACTAGCCATAGTGGAAAAGTTGTTAGAAACACTAACATAAAATATTGTAAGTGTAAGGGAAAGCACTTTACGAAGGATTATGCACAATTGGAGAATAAGTGTTACTTTTGTAGGGTTTGAAATCATAAGATAATGGACCATTTAAAGAAGGTAACCAATCTATGTTTTATTTGTAAAATGGTCAGATATTTCTCAATAAGTTGTTCAAAACATCAAAAACCTAGTTTAATTGTCATACGGCCAATTGTTGCCAAGCCAAATGAAGGAACAAGCCAAGCTAAGAACTCAAAGGCAACTACTCAAGTCTTTAACATAGAAGGATCGTGTGAAGACATGAACGAATATGAGGCGCAACTTACTACTTTAGAGCTTAAGATACAAAAGATAACAAATTGGTTATAGGTTAGTAATTTACCTATTAAAACTTTATAGAAATATAAGACAATAATAATCATAAAAAATAAACACCACAAAAAATAATAGTAAATCCTAAAAGACATATAAATCTTTTCTTAAGCAGTATCATGATATGCAATACTCTTGTATACAATTTCTTTAACACTAGAGCCACACATTCTTTCATTGCAAGAGGATTTGTAGAATAATTAAAGACAACAAAACCATCTTAGCTAATAATTTCGAGCCTAGGACACTAATGGGAAATCAATAGTAACTAACGAAATGTTAAGAGTCCTATCCTATTAAGATAGTCTATCACAATCCAAATGCGAAATATGATAATTCTTCTGATAGAGAAGTATGAGGCCATACTAAGAATGAATTGGATGCCATCTATATAAGCAATAGTAGATTGTCATAGAAAAGAAATAGTATTTAATGCTTTAGAAGGAACTAGAGTGATTTTTGTTAGAGAAACAATAAGAATGAAATATAAAGAATCAAGTTTGATAAATACGTTGCAAGAAGAGAGCACCTAACATGAAAATGGAGCCTGGCTTATACAGTAGAAGGAGGAAAAGATAAGCCTGATATTAGTGAAATTAAGGTAGCAAGGGAATTTGCAAGTGTACTCTCAGAAGAACTACCAAGACTACTACTCAAAAGAGAGATAGATTTTTCAATTGATTTAGTATCAAGAATAGAACCCATTTCCAAAGATCCATATAGGATGCCCCAATTGAACTCAAGGAACTTAAGAAACAATTACAGGAGCTATTAAACAAAGGATTTATGTGACCTACTATATCCCCTTAAGGAGCCCCTTTGTTGTTTGTAAAAAAGAAAGATTGTTCCTTGTGATTTTATATAGATTATAAAGAATTAAATCGAGTAACCATAAAAAACAAATACCTATTGCCGTGTATTGATGACCTATTTGATCAATTATAAGGAGCAAGTGTATTCTCTAGAATTGACCTAAGACCAGGGTATCATCAACAACCAATAAAGCATGAAGATGTACCTAAGACTGCCTTCCATACCTAATATGGTTACTACAAGTTTTTAGTAATGCCCTATGGATTGATAAATGTTCTGACAACATTTATAGATTTAATGAATGTGGCATTTCGTTCCCTACTAGAAAATGTGTGATTGTTTCTATTAGTGATATCATAGTGTACACATCAACTCCAAAGCAACATGAGTAACAATTGAGGGTAGTGCAACAAATTTTATGAGACAATCAGTTGTATGCTAAGTTGTCAAAGTGCGAATTCTAACTAAATGAAATATCTCTTCTTGGACCTAAGATATCAAGTGAGGGAGTATCAATAGATACCAAGAAGATCAAAGAAAATGTTGAATGGAAAAGGCTAGAAACAGTTATTGAAATAAGAAGTTTTCTTGAGTTAGCAAGTTACTATAGAAAATTTGTTAAAGACTTTCCAAAGATTGCTAAACCACTAACCTAGATAACACAAAAGAATGAGAAGTTCATTTAGAATGATCAACAAGAATAAAGTTTCCAAAAATTAAAGCAACACTTAGTCACTGCACCGATATTAGTATTGTCTAATAGTAATGAACCATTTATAGTGCACAATAATGCTTCATGTAGTAAGCTAAGGTTTATATTAATGCAGATGGTAAGGTAATTACCTATGCATCCTAACAATTTAGATCGCCTGGGTAGAACTATCCCACACGTGATTTAAAACTTGTTGTAGTAGCATTTACTTTAAAAATTTGGAGTCATTACTTATATGGTTAGAGGTATGAAATATAAACTAGCCATAAAAGTCTTAAATATTTATTTACTTAGAAAGAACTAAACATGAGGCAAAGAAGATGGTTATAGCTTATCAAGGTCTATGACCTAACTTTTAATTATTGCCTTAGCAAGATAAACGTAGTAGTAGATGCATTACATCGAAAAAATTATGCAGATGTAACATCTTTGCTTACTGAACAATGTGAACTTATATAGGAATTTAAAAGGCTAAATCTTGAATTTTGTTAGCATGAAACCAACATTGAATTAGCGAGCTTGACAATTAAGCCTATATCACGACCTAACAATATCATTGTTATAGTAGAACACCGTATACTGTACAAAGGTTTACTATCAACCCCTTACTAATGGTAGGCCTTTCATACGACACACAAGGCTCCTTCTATTATACATTACCATCAGGCCTATAGATAAGTAATATAGAGTAATTTAACTAAAATTAACTTTTATGGTGTAAATTAGCTAGATAAACATGTGGACTCATAAGTTGTATACCAAAAGAATATTACAAACAAACACAGTTCGTAAAGGGAATTGTATTAGAAACTTCAATCTATAATATATATAAAAATATGAAAGTAAATGGTTATCTATAAACCTGTCAGCTTAGGATAAAGACTTAATAAAATGATAACATAGCTAGTGTCCAACCCTATAGGAGGCCCTCCTCTTGTGAGTCCCTTCCCATCTTCTACGTAAAGTGGCAGTCGATATTATCCAAATGCAATTATGGGGAATGCAAGATCCATTTAATTTCTTAATCATATTAGTGGTTAATTAGATTTTCAAGGTGATCAAACAATTTCATTTCATACAATCGCACGTATAAATTATCACAAACAATTCCCATTATTATATAATTAATAAGTAATAGCGTTCAGTTACAAATTCATACACATGCATTTCCCATAACTCATAAGCATCCAATTTATATATAAGTTTAGGTGCATCTATTCTACAAGCAAAATCAAGTAAAGAGTCATCAAGAATTCACTCACTTAGCCGTATGGGTCAGTCAAAGTAGTTCGGGGGTAAGTTGTCTTTGAACGTAAGGTCCCTTGGTCAACACAATCATAACACTATAAGGATTTGAAATAAAATTTAGAAAACTAAGCTAAAACCCCTTAAGTTACACTATGAGCTAGTTTTTGTATTTTTCTCGATTTTACTTAAAAGTTCGATCGTGTATAACTTTCTCGTTTTAAATCCAATTTTTATTATCTTATAGTCAATCTTCATTGTTTTCGAGTGTACTTTAATGTGATAGGGTTATTTTTTCTAGACAAAACATATAAATCTGCCTATAGGTTAGAAGAGTATGGGTCATCATGATGTGGAGTGCTTTTGGGTTTTGTTTGGTTAATGGGCTTTTTGGTTACTTAGTAATTCCTTTGGGTTTGGGCTTAAGATTTCATTCTGGGCTCAAAATACTCCTTAAGATCAAATTTACAACTTTGATTTGCACTCCTAAGGCTATCAACCACTTCTTAGGCTCTTAAGTGGGCTTAAGTTGTCAAATGGACTTGTTTTTTATTCAATTCAAAGAAGGTCACTTTCTTAGGCTTAGGGAGTATCTTGTGGGCTTTTTGTGAGTCTCAAAACAACTTCCATTATTGTGTCAAGTTGTTGGTAAAAAACTTAAGGGTGGTTCAACTTGACGTTTGAGGCTCGTTTTGGAAGTTTTAAGCTCGATTTTGAGTTTTTGGCTTAATACACTTATCGTACTTCCCTTAGTCGATCTTTTCACTTTGTTTACTTAATTTTATCATATTTTTAAGTTTCTTTTAGGAAGGTTCCAGATCTGGTTAGTTTGAGTATGAGGGCTTCCAACTTGTTTCAGCATTTCCTTAAGTTTAGGCATTAGATCATAAACTTAAGTTACCTATATTCAAATCTTAACTTGACTTCTTTTCCATGAGATGATTATTTGACTCATACTTTACATCAAAATAGAGGATCTCACACTTACCATAACTCCCATATCATAGTTCATGTCTTACAAAGTTGGTTTCCTCATAAAACTTCATGTGATGGATTTTTCCTTTACCTAAGTTTAAATTTTAGTATGTTTAACTCAATGAAAGTGAAAACAACATCCAAATGACTTCTAAACCCTTACGTTAAGCATGATTCTCTTTCATTCAAGTTCTTTTTTCAAGATTTTCTCAACTTAAAATCTTCCATTCCAAGTGTTAAACAAGTATCTCTATAAAACACTAACTTTATATGCTCTTACTTCAATTTTCATGTAAGGTTTTCATGAGTTTGCTTCTTATGGTAGTCCTAAATGTTTCATCAACTTGTGATCATACTTTTATCTTTAAGAAATCATAGTCTCCTAACATGACTACTAACTTACTAACACAAGATATGCTTACTCGTCCTTAAAGCAAAAATATGGTGGTTGTACACTAAGGTTCTATTTACGCTCTTTATTTTACTTCCTCCTTCTAGCACCCTTTTTGAAACTTATGTTAAGGTCCTTTAAAGTAGGGTTTAAGGAGTGTTCTAAGGATCCTAAAGGGGATTTAAATGTTGGCAAAAGTAAGACAAGAAGATGGTGAAAGTGCTGTGTGTGTGTGTGTGTGCTTAGAATGTGGAGGTAAGTGAAGGATTTTGTAGGGTTTGGTTGTTTCTTCATTTGTGTTGTTTTCGAAGTGAGAGAAAAGGAAGTGAGAATGAAATTGAAAGTGAGAGCAAATGGGAATAGAGTGGCTGGTTGGAAATGGGGTAGGAAGTGTGTTTAATAAGTTTGATTTTGTTGTCTTATAGCATGTATAAAAGTTAACAATTACAACTCTTGATGATGTAAGCATTAAGGGGTGAATAATGGAGTGTAAGATAAAGTGATTGGTGGATAAAAGACAAGAGTATGGCCTCCCTTAAAGCCATGTTAGAACCAACTATTAGGTATCCTTTTGGGCATGGAAATGTCTTGTCTCCTTTATTAAAGTAAAGCATGTAAAATCTTGCAAGAATTTGTCTATATGTGGTATAAGTAAAGGGTTGATAAGAAAAGTTTCTTATGACTAGATTTTGATAAGTTATCAATTGATAAATGTCTCCAACTTTCAATTGATAAGTTATTTAGGGTGATTATTTGGTCTACTTATTCATGTGTAAGGCTTTGGCATGAAGATAAGGGAATTATTTTATAGGAAATTATTTTAGGATTTTCTTCCTGAATTGTTTTTTAAATTATGATTCAATTCTTATGAAATTAAGAAATTTTCTAGACTTGAATGAAATTATTCAAATTAAATTATCTATTAGTTGTCTAGGGTTAAAAGTCCTTAATTGTTTTAGGTTTTAGGGTTTTAGGTGACTTTAGAGTTCATAGTTTTCAAATCTGAGTTTTATCGATAATAGGCATTCGAATTGAAAAAGTAAGTTCGTTTTCAATTGTAAACTTAAGTTCTTAGTTTAGTTAATCCTTAGGAACATTCAGGAAGTACTATTAATCAAATCATAGGCCCGCTAAAAGTAGGGCTTACAGCTTACATTAATAAGTAGAACAAAAGAGGCTAAGAAGGAAGACCCTACCATGTAATCAATTAAGTTAGGCAAATAGCATGGAAAATACCTTAGCATCAATATTAAAGAAGATGGGTCTATATAGAAGGATAAAAGAGCGAACTTGACAATTAAGTTGACATTAATAAGTAGAATAAAAGGGGTTAAGATGGAAGATCGTACCATGTAATCAATTGAGTTAGGCAAACACTAAGAAAAATACCTTAGCATCAATATTAAAGAAGATGGGTCTGTATAGAAGGATAAAAGGTTACGTATACCTAGGAATGAAAAGCTTTGAAAAGAAATTTTGAAGGAAGCCCACTACTTTCACTGTACAATTGTCACATCTTGATTAAGTCTTGAATGCAACACCTACAACTAACCCACAATAAACCAGAGGACAAGGCTACATACACACACATACATATATATATATATATATATGTATATACAACCAATTATCATAGTTTTTCAAACTCTTTTTGCAACATTTATATATAACAACTATCTAATTGTATCATCAAAAACTAAAGTTCTTAAAAGTAGCAAACTTTAACCTAGTTGCTTTCAAAATCTTCCTCCTTAATGGTGGCAGTGCTCCCCCCCCCCTCCAACACACTTCGCCTTAACCTACAAATACAATACATATTCACTTAGTTCACTATTAACTGAGTGAGAGTGGGAAACAAACATAGCATAATATAAAACATATCCAAGAAACAATAATCAAGCCAACACATGGATACTTTAGTCACATAATAGATAGCGCTAAGCTGAGTTAGATATTGTAGAAATGCTTGCCATGCTTACGCACATGAGCAAATACATTGGTGCCAATATCTGAGCTTTCGAGCCTTATTTTCATCTAATTGGTTAGCTCAATTAGGCATTTAGACACAATGTCCAAGAACCGAGCAAGCAACAAGTAGCTACTTAGGCGTAAGACCCATAACCTATACTGCGAATGAGGAATAGCATTGCTAAACTAATGATGATCACAACAAGGAGTAATCAAAGTGAAACACTCAAGCATATGCAAGCCTATATCCTTCAAAATTCTAGTTTTCTAAAATTACGAGAATTGAGCTTTTTCAAAATTGAGTACTTATGCAAAAAAATAGTATCCTTTCAAATATCTAACCCATAGGTCATTTTCATGCTGTGCCATTAATGTACCAATGATGTGTCAAACACCACATCTAGTGAAATGTTTGAGCTTCATATCAACTATAAATTTAATTTGCTTTAATCTCATTTGGACTCTTATTATCTCAATCTTTATCCTTATGTTGGGTTCACTTAAGCGAACACCTTAAAGGTTGAACCATTTCCTAATGTTTTCTATAGTTTAAATGTGCCATAGCAAATATCATCCAATCAATACATTTATGGCAACTGATTCTCAAGATTCAAAGCCAAGCATAGTCAATCCATTACATGTATAAGGACATCACATAATCAACAAACATCATTCTGCGATTCAAAATCAAGCTTAATCAATCAAGCACATATTACACTAACTACATAACTTGCAACCTAATTAGTAGACATAAGTCTACTCTTAAACATACAATATCCACTTATCTAGTACTAGCATCCTTTACCTTTAGTAGCATCTTTAGGCTTCTTGTTATTTAGGTAACCTATGATTAAAATTTGTACTTAGTGTTTATTTAAGTTACATAAGTGATTCATTAAAGCTTAAGCGTGTTTGTAAGTTTAAGGTACAAACATTAGCTTTTTAAGTAAGAGCATTTTATTAGTATTTAGGACCTTCCACATAACCTTCTATATGATCCTTTTGTTAAGGTCCTTACCTTCTACACATCTTTCTACACAATCATTTTTGTTTAGATCCTTGTTATTTAACCTTCTATTAGGGAAGGATCCTTATTAACTTCATTACTTATACCTTCTACTCAAGGTTAGTATTAGAATTCATGGTTAGGGAAGCTTCTCCTCGAGCTTCTACTCATATTTGCTTTTAGTTTCCACTTTATGTTTCACCAAAGAATCTTCTACTTAAGCTTCTACTTGCATACATTTTAATTTACTTAATTTGGTATCTCATCAAAGACCTTCTATGGAAGCTTCTATTGACCATCACATTAAGAACTTCGTAGGCAACCTTTTATAGAAGCTTTTACATAGCCAAATGATGCCTAAACTTGTTAAGACTCCATATAACCATTAAGACTTACCAAGTTTTGGATAGGATCAATAGTAAAACCATCTAAAGATCAGTTTCTAGATTTGGACAATTTTTCAAAACCCATGCATGCTTGTTTTCCAACACATGGTTGTTCTGGTTTTGTGAAAATGATACTCTTAGCTTGTGAAAATCGTGATAAATAACCCGTTTGAACACAGTTGGCCTCAAAAACACATGCCACTCCATGAAACATTATTTTAACACAAAAAATGTGAAAGGAAATCAGATTTGGCTAATGATACTTGAAGATCAACCATTTTTCCAAAGTTTCAATTTTAGTAGTTTTTGGTAAATCAAAATTTACAAAATTCTACTAAGCAAATTTGAGAGAAATTTTGACATAACTTAAAAATAAATATTATGGGGAGGCTCTAGAAAAAGTTTTAGCTTGAAATGACATTATTTACCCTTTTAAAAATCAGATCAAAAATTCACTTGGAACAACTTGTTTCTTAAAAGTGATGCATGAGCCATGCATGTTTTGAAAAATTGACATTTTTCCATGAAAGTATAGTAAAAATAACCTAGAAATACCAATTTTTATAATTTTTTAAGTTAATTTACTATTTTTTACAAATTATTGAAAACTGGGTAAAAATTGAAACTCATTGCCATCACAAGCTCTAGCCACCATGCACTACTAAGGCCTCATTGATCCACCTAAGCATTGCTTTTAGAGCCTACTGGTGGTGGCCGCTCATTCCTAAGTGGTCGTTCGGTTTGAGTTTTGTGTATGCTCAAATTCCGTGCTATTTTTTTTATTAATTTTTCATAATTTCTAAATAACCTAAATGAGTTCCCTAAATTTTTTAAGAATGAAACCGGGCTAATGACTATAAAATGAAGAGGGTTGGGATTTTTATAGTGGATTCAGTAGGGGACAAGATTGTCAAGTGTCAAGTGATTTTTAAAAACCATATACATGAAACCATGGTCTCCCTTTGTTTTGCAATTCAAAACCATGTGCCATCCTTATTTTAATTTCGTAAACCATGAACTACCTCTTATTTAGGAGGCAAAAACCATTTGCAACTTGCTTTTTCCCAAAACCACCTTTTGATTGATTAATTTATTTATACTTTGGATATTTTGTATGCATTATGCCATATTTGTAAGCTTTTGACAAGGATTTTCTTAACCATCTACAAGGCTTTATTCCATATCACAATCCTTTCTTATTTAAATGTTTTTAATATATAAATTATATTTGCCAAGCATATATCACTTTAAATATTATTTTTAGCATAGTCATGAGCTTCACTTTTCAATTGACTTTTGGTTTCGATTAACTTGAGACATTATTTAACTACTTCACTTATATGCCTTATTTTAGTTATTTAACTTCCCAAAATAATTTCTTCTAAATTTTGTAACTTAGTTATAAATTCTCACTTGATTCTGTTAGCATTGATTGATACCTTAATTTCAAGGGCTCGAAACCTAAGGGTATTACAATAGTTCATCTAAGACGAACTAAAATGTACTAAGACTTGAAGCAGAACTGCTAATGGGATGGAGTGAAAAGAGATGTAGTGGAGTATGTGGCCATATGTGAAACATGCTAGAGAATTATGTTAAAACATTAGAGATTGGGATGATTATTATAACCTTTACCCATTCTAGAATGGAAATGGGATCAAATTATCATAGACTTTGTAAGTTCCCTTCCTAAAACTCCAACTAGACATGAAGTTATATGGGTTGTTGTAGATAGACTTACCAAATCAACCCATTTTCTTCTAATAAATACGACTTATCCATTAGAAAAATTAGTAAGAATATATATTAAAGAAATAGTTTGATTACATGGAGTACTTGTTGGAATTGTTTCCAATAGGGATCCTAAATTTGTTATGAGGTTTTGGATAAGTTTGCAAAAGGAATTGGTAACTAGACTTCATTTTAGTATAGCATATCATCTACAAATAGATTGATAATTGGAAAGGGCTATACAAACATTGGAGGATATGCTATGAGCCTGCATTGTGGAATTCAAGGGAAGCCAGGAGAGGTCCCTTTCTTTAGTAGAATTTACCTATAATAATAGCTACCATTCTACTATACAAATGTCCCCATATGAATCTCTCTATGGTAAAAAGTGCATATCACCATTATTGTGGGATGGAATAAAAATGATAGCCTTAAGGCCAAACCTAGTACAAGAAACAGTAAATAAAGTAGCTATTACTAAACAAAGAATGAAGGAGGCTCAAGATGGATAAAAGAGTTGGGAAGACCTTAGAAGGTGAATCGTAGAATTTGAAGTAGGTGACCATGTATACTTGAAAATAAGCCCAATCTGGAGTATTCATAAAGCAAGAACTCATTGAAAGCTAAGTCTAAGATACATTAAGCCCTTCAAAATTCTAGAAAGAGTAGGCAATCTGGATTAAAAAACCCAAAAGTTAAAGCTAAACTAGATGTATGAAGAACACCCAATCAAAATTCTAGATCGAAAGAGCCAAAAGTTGCAAAACAAAGAGATACATTCTATAATAATATTATGGGGTAATCATGGAGGTGAAGAAGCCACTTGGGAAGCAAAAGATGAAGTCCAATGATGATATCCTCAATTATTCAACACTATATGTACAATCTAATGTTTTAAGGACAAAATTTGTTCAAGGAGGGAAGAATATAAACCCCTAAAAATTTTAGTATAAGCTAGGCTAATCACTAGGAAAGAATGTCAAATTTAAGGAAGAAAGAATGTAAATCGCTAAAAATTTTAGAATAAGCTAGGCTAATCACTAAAAATTTAAGAGTTTACTCACTTCTCTCCTAAAAATTTAATGGGGGAAGAATGTAAACCCCTAAAAATTTTAGTATAAACTAGGCTAATCCCTAAAAAAGATTTAGAGATATGATTAAGATAGGTTAAAATCGCTAAGAGATTTTTGAGAGATATGATCAAGACTAGCTATTGTACCTATAAATAGTGACAAGACTCCCTCCTATTCCTAATAAATACCCCTAGAATTGACAAGATAAGATAAAAAATGCTACGGTAAACTTAAGTTAACTTAAAGTTAACAATTGTTTAAAAGACTTACCTAAAGTAACAAGATAAGTAAATTAATCCTTATGATAAACAAATGTGAAAGAAACTTTGCTTACCAAAGAGAGTTGACACTAGCGAGTCACATTACCAAAACAATTTGGAAATCAACTAAAACCTTAACCAAATAATTAGGAACTAAAGTTATATATAATCTTATCAAGGTATTAGGAAGAAAAAGAAATCAAACCTAGTGCATCTACATATGGTGCTACCAATAATGTGCACCAACAAATTTTGCCTATGAGAAAAGACTAAAGGAAGACTTAGTTATTAAAAGCATCTAGAAGAAAAAGAAGTAAAGTAGAGAAAGTAATTAACTAAAGTAAGGGATGAGGAAAGTGATGAGGTAATATCTCAAAAAAGAGAAGAAAAGTGTGAAAATTGCAACTTGATTTCATTTGTGGTGCCACTTGTATGAGAGAAAACCACCAATTATCTTGTCTTGCAAATATTCTAAGAATCTTATATAAAACAACTTAGGATAACATGATGCAATCAAGATCATATGCTTGGAACAAACCAACAAAAGCTTATTTAGTAAGCCAATCATCACTTTTACTATAAATAACCCCACCATTTGACATTTTAGGTCCCCATGTTTCCATCCAACACAACAATATTCTAGTCTTTCATTTTGAATACAACTTACATTCATCAACCAACCCATCTCACCAACCATTATATAGTGCCTTAGGGTTTTAAGCCAACTCAATCAAAGCTTAGTACCTTAGACTATTCCCATAAGGTTAGTAATGCTACCATCAATTATTCTTTTTCTACAATAATGTTAGGAGTATATGTCAATTGACTTGTAGTTAAGTTTAAAGGACAAAACTTTTTGTATGGGAGGTAAGGTGTAATGCCTTAGGATTTCAAGCGAATACGATAACCTTATAATCTAAGCTCCTAAATTTAGAACGTTAGGCAACATTATTTGTTTTAGTTTGAACTTCATAGTAAGGTTAGAAAAATTAGAAGTATCAAAGTAAAGTCAATTTCTTAAAATAAGCTATATAAAAGAATTGCTAGAAGAAAAATGTCAATTTATCGATAAAACAAATAATTATCGAAAATATAAAATTCGAGCTTCAAGATATAGCGAGACATTAAAGATAAGTTATTTAACTTATTAAAATAATAAATGAAGTGGAACTATATATAATATACATGTATTTTCAAATGGTATACATTATATGGATTAAATATATACATATAATAATAATAAATTATAAAATAAGGTAAATTAATATAAAATAATTGAAAATTAGTTATAAAAATGATTTCATGAGTCACCAAATGATGTGGAAGCATAGGAAATAATGGAAAAAATGACTCATCATCAAGTAAATAAGGAATTGTGACCTTAAGCTTAGAAATCTTAGGAAAATGACAAGTGTAAGCCATATGTCAAATTTTTATTATATCAAACCAACTTAAAATCTATATATTGGTCCTCTACACATCAAAAATAGGATTTTGGAAATTTAGAAACACAAGAAAAATTGCTTAAGGTAGCTATAGCTTACACTCCTATAGCTTTGATTTCTTATAGTAACCATATTAGGTCTTTCCTAGAATATCCAATCTAATGGTGAGAGAAAAGGATCTAGTAAAGGGTATAGGGGAGACCTTGCAAGGATTGAACTTCTATGCTTTCATGAACTTCGTTAACTTTATGTATAGTTTGAAATATTTAGAAAGACTAATAACTTATTTTATAAAGTTTGGAATTTATATTTATTCAATAATATATTTGAACTTCTTTTTCATACTATTAAATCTATGATACTCTGTGATTATTCTAGTGTTGATGCTTTATGTGCTCATTGGAAGTAACATATAAGTGACATAAAGATATAATTGGTTACTTTTAATTAATACATGGCGATTTGTCATAACTAGTCTATCTTCGAAGTCGTGACAGATTTTCTTGGTATTAGGGCAAAGGTTTCAATTTCCAAATATTAAAAATAAATGAGAAGAATGAAATAAGGAAAATAAATGAGAGTAGATATATTTGGGGCAAGGATAAACATAGTTTTATTACTAAAATGTGTTTTCTTTGTTTTAGATAGATTACACCATCACTATTAGCTATTGAGACAACTTTACACTAGTTGAGGGAGAATTTTTAACAGACTAGCATTTAAGGCTACAAAGTCCTATATGAAGACTTCATCTTCTACTTGGTAGAAAAATCTATAAAAAAAATATGGAAGAAGTAGAAAAATAGACATGGACTCGCATGGGATCAAGTTATTAATGAGTTAGATAAAGATCTAATCTTATAAGTGACTCCTATGGAATATGTTTATAGGATAAAGACCTATGTAGCACAAAATGGCCAATATTGGAAAGTAAAAGATTTAATACTTTTAGCTTTAGGTAGTGAGCAACCAAATCTTCCAAATGTTGAGATATGGACCCCAATGACCTCAACCTTAGTCTATGCCAAAGACATCTAAGCAAATCATATTAGCTTGATCATTGACAGTTTGAGTTGTAACAAAATTTGTGAAAGAAGAATATGGCTAACTAGACCACCTTTGCCTATCCTTAAACCCAAAGCACCAAAACCTCCATCTTTTTGGCATCCACTAATCTACGAGATGGACATGATGAGAATAGACAAAGATAGGAGTTGTTGTTAGGTGATTTTAGATTAAGACTTTGATCCTGTGAAGAAAGAGAAGGCTACAAGGTACCTGGGGTAGTTGGTGCGGCCACTTCAATGCTTAAGTTAGTAAATGAATGTAGGAAGAGACTAATTGAGTAATAATGAATTATCAGATGTCTCTTACAATATTTCTTCTTCATATTTATAGGTGAATGCTAAGTATCTAAAATATCAGTTAATGGAATAATCATTAGGATACTTAGAGACCTCTTGATCAAGTACATTCCTAAAATGTAAGAATAATGGGCAGTTATTTAATATAACTGTGCCAAGTGATAACTATTTGCACCACTTTCCTTAAATTCAAACTAGATGTAGATTTATGTTTCTCAACATTAATCGAAAAAAGAGTTACTTGGCATATCAATAGTCGAGTGAATGAAATTCGACTATCAACATTTGCCCCCCAATTCCTATGTTTGAGGATTCGACTAAGGGAGTAAATATTTTAATATTCTCTATAGGGTTGAGTGGAGAATAATTTCCCAAATGTCAAGTAATGTGGGAAGTTCCTTGATTTCTGTTTAGAAGGATGGATCACATCCTATTCGAAAGGTCGCAACTTTTCAATTTTCCTACTTATTAGAAGACTAAACGGTAGCACATACAACAACTGTCACCTTAGCCATGATTATACTATAGGCACTAATAATTGTCAGAGCCTTGACAACCATTGGATTTTTACCTCGGAACACATGTTAATAATCAATGCCATCATCTAAGTAGTGCATCATTTCCATTAGAAAGGTGTTATAGTTATGGGGATAAATCATCCATATTTAAGGAACTTTTCAATACTGAAAACATATTTCAACTTCATTTGCATCCATAAGCTTTTGCATGCTCTCAACATCTTATCTTCACCATCAAATTCTTTAAAAAGTTCTATGACATTCGTTATAGCTAAACTATGTATGGTTTGCAACGTAATTTGTCAACTTATTTTTTTGAATTCTAAAGCAACTGTGATCGAGGCTACTTCTCCCCCCCCTACAAAGAAGGAGTGAGATGGCACGTTCTTCGAGTAGCTCAGCTGATAGTATAGTAAAGCATAAGACAAACTCACTCAAATTAACTCTCTTGTGATGGATAAGTATTTAGAAGATAACAAAGAAAGATTTATGGCAAGATACTTGTATAATAATAAAATTTACTTCATTGATTCACCAAACGGAATGACTAGTGCTACCAACAAAGTTCCTGTTTTAAAATATAATAAATACTGGCAAGACCTCCTCGAAACATGGAATCTTAAGAGGCCGAGAGAAGAGGAAAGGGTATGCTTTCTAAGGGAACATGAGTTTCATATCTATTTAAAATATCTTGACTTTGGATTATGCTTCCCATTCTCGGCTTTTATCAAGCAGTTCTTTAACTATTTCTAAGTTACACCAAGTATATTCTCACCAAACACTTATTGGCTTCACATAGCTTTTGAGATAGTTTGCCAAAAGGTTAAAGTTAAGGCTACGCCTAAATTATTTTGGTATTTCTTTATGATTAGGAGGCAGTCCGACGTCTAGTACTTTGTGGCTACTAGGCATGGGCAAAAGTTCATAGACTGGTTGGAGTCCAAGATCTATAAATGGCACAACAAGTTCGTATCTATCATTTCAAATAAAGAGTTGGATTTTTGGATGCAATAGATTGAACCAATCTATACTAAGGACATTAAATTGATGCCGAATGATGCCGCTACAATAAAGAAGATTCAGGAGAAGAGGAAAAACAAATTGTTTTTCTAGGATGCCAAGAGAATTATTAGGTAATATGAAAATAGAAAGCCAATCTTCTCTAAAAAAGAAGGTATGCTACTGAGAGACAATCGTGTCAAGTAGAGCTACAAGGAGAAAGCCGTTCTCGTTCCTTAGGGGAAAGATAATCTAGCCTTTAAGCTTTAATTGGCATGGAGCAAGTAAGTCAGTTTCGATATGTTTATCGTTAATATACTTATCTTTTTATTGTAGACATGGGTGTTGGGGGTGTTAATCTTGCCAAGTTGTTAGCCCAAGTGAAGGCTAAGAAATCAAAAGCTGACAGACATACAGCCTCTACTGTTGTTGCTACTTGGTCGAGAGGCGACAAGGGAGTGTAAAATTTGGTTTGTCAAGGCCATATAAAATGAGACCCCACTAATTGAAAATATTCTTCCATCTATGGAGCCGAAAGATGGTGACCAAGAAATCGAAGCACGAAGTGAGGCTAAAGTCACCAATCTTGAGGCCACAAAAGGGTCAATGCTCCCATTGGATGTTGTGCTAAGTATAAACAAAAGAAATGGGAAGGGACTCGTTGGCTAACCTCTTGCTAAGAGATCCAAAGAATTGGATGAAAGGGCAATGAAGGCAATACAGAATGAAGCTCTTGGCATCAATAGTGTTGAATTAATCCCTAATACGGAGGTTGGTGAATACTTCATTCCATGCTAGAGCCACAACATCCTATATACTAATTCGATCTTCAGTGATAGGATAAAATCCTTAGCCTTGATGGAAAGTATTATTCTTCCTAATGGTAAGGAGATTTCAAAGAAAGATGTCACTAAGGTCAATGGTTGTAATAAGGTACACGTTACGACCAAGTTGTATGATGTAAGTATCAATTGAATCCTTTCAATTGTTAAGTGTGTTTGATTGCTAATAATCTTATTTGTTTATAGATAGTAGCTACGTTCTGACGGCCTTAGGTAAAGCTGATAAAGAAATGAAGAAGGTAATAATAATAATTTTTTATGTATTCTACCAGGTGGTCTAGATAATTAATTATTCCATATTGACTTGTTGTAGAAAATTGCGGATGCATACAACTCATCAGACGCTCAAACTATGGCTGCTGAAAATGCGAGAATAAGGGTTGAGATGGAAGCTAATAAGTATCTGGATAAACTTGCTACCAAGAAATTGGCATACTTTATGGCTACCAATGAAGTCTTAATCCTTGAGGCTAAGGTTTATGAGTAATATAAGGAGGTCAAAAACTTAAAGGACTAGCTATGTAAAATGAGAGAAGAGTGCTAGGGTTTGGGCCAAACACTCAACTCAATGAGTGACAAGGAAAATATGATTATGATGCAAATAAAGGGACTAAAGACCAACAACTCTAATCTACAAAGCTGTATTACTGAGTTTGAGGAGGTAACGAGGAAAGGGCCCTTTATTTAAAAGGCTCTTGAAATCGTGACACCAAGTCAGTAATATGAGAGATCGATGAGAAAAAAGCTATTGGAGGGGTTTTAAGCAGTAAGAGAAGAAATCCTTAAGTTTTTCCCTAACTATGATCTCTTGTGCTTAAACTTTGTCAATGTTGATCGTAAAGTTAGTAGCTGTGACAAAGAAGCTAACGAAGATTTAAGTGTCGAAATCAATATGCATGGTGATAATGAAGCTCATGCCGTGGATCCTAGAGATGATGAAGATCATTTGTCCAAGGAAATCCCCTATGAGTGTAAAGAGAAATCCACATGTTCTAAGACCCTAAGCACCAAAAAGGAAATATGCTCCAATAAGGCTCCAACTTTTGATCAACAAAATGCCTTTGCTTAGTCCAAGAATAAATCAAATGATTGTTTCCCTTGTAATTAGTTTGTTATCTTTTATATGGACAATATTTGATCGAGTGGTAAAAAATTTACCATTGTATTTGTTATCTTATATACATTTCCTCATGTGTAATTTAGTAATTTAAGCACGCTTTATTTTGCACGCTTTATTTCACACACTTTATCGTTTCTTACCATGTTTTATTTCATATGCTGCATTTTCGTGGCATGTTTTATTTCAAACGCCTAATTTAGGTTTCTTTTTATAGACATTTTTTGTTAGTCATTTGAGACATAGATCAATTGTCTTATTTGAGCCACGAGATCACCTTTATGAACTAATACAATATTCATTTTTCGACTAATTTATAACATTCACTAATCGCAATAGGTTTGAACTTGTTAAATACTAGTTTGTTCACCATGCAATTTGACCATCATAATAATTTGTTGATCATAAAAAGATCAAGAAGATAAATAAGCTAGAGTTGTAACTTTAAGCATGATTGCCTTTCGAAACAAATAGGCTACTACCTTACAAGACAAATGGAAATGCTTTATAACATCAAAGGAATTCATTAAAATAAAGATTTAAGTTCTTGGCATTCTATACATGGGGGATGATTGATCCATCCAACCTATCTAGTTGATAGGCACCCTTGCTAACGACTTCTCGGACTCTAACATGGTCCTCCCTATTTATACCGAGCTTCCCTTACTTCTCTTGTGCACTAGTCACCTCTAGTTTTCAGCAAACTAGATCTCTAACCTAAAAAACCTTATGCTTCACCTTCTAATTATAATACGTGGCTGCTTTATTCTGATATGCCAAAACTCTCGCTCTTGTAACATCTCTAATTTCCTGAATAGCATCCAAATTTGCCATTAAGATAGCTTGATTAGCCATTGTAAACCCCGCGAATTTAGCTTTCTAAGTATTGGATCAAATGCCTAAACTGTAGATAATTTCCTAAAGTCAATAGAGCTAGTGAGATTTAAAATTGATTAAAATCTTAGTTCAAAACCTAAAGCAAATATAAAAAAAACCTTAAATTATCAATTGAACCTCTAATCATATACGAAGACCCTAGAACCTCAAGTATGTAGAACTGCAAAAGTTAACCTTGAACCTCATCAAAACCCTAAGATAACAATCGAAGACTTAATCACGTATGAATATATTAAACCCTAAATATGTAAAAACACTAGAGATTGTACTTGGAAGTAATAAAAATCCTAAAACTATAACTTTAAGGATATAAAAGTACTAATTCACCATAATTTACCCTAAAACCCTAATTGATAATATAACCTTAGTATTATACTAAATCAATAATAAAAGATTAAAGATAATCTTCAATCATTTACAAATATTTATAACACTAAAGTAATCCTTTAGAAACTAAGATATTGTATCATAGATCACAATCATCTTCTAAGTATATAATTAGGATAGTATTACATAGAGTTAAGGGTTTAGTTAATGCTTAGGTTACATATAGTAAACCGTAATACCCTAATTGATATTTTTCATACTAGTTATACTAAGTAGCCTACCAAATGATATATATAGAATATAAATACCTAAAGTAAGATTTCATCTTTTATTTTTACTAATCAATTCACCAAATGTCTCGTTTCCTTAATTTTTCTTAATTACTACATTATGTATACTAAATAGCATGCACTTTTGGAAAGTTAACTAAGTCAACACATGTTGACTAAAGTTAACATGTAGAAAAGTCAACGAAATGTTACTTTCACTTAATAGCGAGAGGACTAGCTTTATTATGCCTGTAAGGACTAGCATAATTTTGGTTGCAAGAAGACTCGCATGTTTGTGCCCGAGGGGCCTTGGATTGTAGATAGTTCTAGTTTAGGATCCACCTATTTGGATTAGAACTCTTTTCTTGACTAAGGTAATAGTCAAGTGTTGCCTAGAAGGGTAGTGCTCCTAGGCAGCCTCATGCGGATAAGCTGAGGTGACCTGTACGAGTAAGTACAAGGGATAATCGAAGTATAGATAATGTAATTCTATACCGTTCATAGTTCTGGACTCTAATGGATGTGTTGCCTGCATTCATCGCACCTATATTCATTTTATATGTAGATAGCTTGCTTGCATATGTAATAATAATGCGTGATAACTTGCTTCAATGGTAGTGGTGAGAGACAAACTTACTGACCTATTTTATGCTCATTCCCCCTTAGTTTCTTTTACAGGTTTACTTACGATGAGATTAGGATAAGTCTCGAGTGCTAAGTGTAAGATAAGGATATGTATACTAGTATTAGAAGTAGCTAAGTACTCTTTAGATGATACATAAACATCCTTTGTAGAAGATATTTATATGTTAGAACTTACTATAATTTAATTTTTCTTGTATATATATATTTTTTTATAATGTTAGTATATCCTATCTTATTATTTAGTAGGGAATACCGATTCTCTACGGTTTTGAAGAACTATGGGATATCGGATATCTATAGTTATTTATATTTATATGTTATGTTATGTTACAATAAATTAATTACTTAAAAATCAGTAATCTTAGTGATTTATTATTTAGAGTTTTACAATCTCTAACTTGTAAGGTGGTTTTCATATCATAGGTACACACATGTTATGGAAATTTTAGGTAATCCTACTAAGCCCCCTCTAGGGTCTTGACAACCATCACATCAAAGTTTTGCATACCTATATTCGACGTCCAATTTAATCAGCAAAACTGCTTACGTACCATACGCCAATTTGAAGGGTGTTTCCCTTATTATAGTTCTGTAGGTAGTCTAGTATCCCTATAAAAAATTCAGCAATTCATTGCCCATTTTTCTTTAGCTTGATTAACCTTCCTCCTCAACCTGTATAAGATGATCTTGTTAATAACTTCCACTTACCCATTAGTTTAAGGGTGAGCTACAGATGTATAATTCAGGCAGATGTCATATTTCTGACAAAATGCTCAAAATTTGTTATTGTCAAATTGTAGTCCATTGTTTATGATTATCATAAATATTACTAAACCATGGTATTATGAAGTTGAAAACAAATGCCTCAACCTTCTGTTTGGTGATCCTTGTTATTGTTTCAACCTCTACCTACTTTGTGAAATAATCCACAACAACAATGACAAATTGTCACTGAGTTGTAGACTTCAGAATTGGTCCAAGTATGTCTAAACCCCATTAAGTAAAGGGCTAAGGATTAGACAATTAGCATAATTCAATAGAAGGCACATGATTCTGTGCCTCATGCTTTTATCATGGTAGACAATGTAAAATAGTTGTTCTTGCATCATTTTTCATTGTTGGTCAATAATAGTTGAGTCACGATGCATGGATATACAACGTGTGTGCTTTCACGTAGTTACTACATACACCACCGTATAGCTTAGATAACATCCATTGGGTATCTCTCAAAGGAAGCATCAAAGATAAGGTTAAGATATGCTATGTTTACGCAGTTGATCATCAATCAATGTATGATTTATGGCTTGATAAACCAATCTTCAAGCCTCTTTCCTGTCATCAGGGAGGGCACCATCCCTTAAATAATCTACAAGGAGATCCATCCAGGACTTCTCTTGGGATAAGTGTCAAAAGTATTAGGGGTGATGTGAGAATTGAGGGTAACGTGAGAAATTCCTTAAGTTCATTGAATGCCTTTTTGAATTATCTGTTCATTTGAAATCTCTAAGACTCTTTAAAATTCTAAAGAATTCTATGTACCTATTCGTGCTTCTTAACATAAACTTGTTAAGGGTAGCTATTGGCCTAGTGAGTTCCTAAACCTTCCTGATAGTATAAGGAGATTTCATATTTCCGATTGCTTCAATCTTTCTCAAATTAGCTTCGATGCCACACCAAGTGACCATATAACCTAGGAACTTTCCTGAAGCAGTATCGAAGATGCACTTTTATGGATTTAGCTTCATATTGTTCCTCCTCAAGGTAGTGAATGTCTTCTCAAGATTAATAAGATGATGATCCTCTATTGTGCTTTTCATAATCATGTTGTTAACATGCACTTTGACATTTTGATGTATCTAGGGCTTGAACACCATAGTAATAATATCTTCTGAAATTAGTGATGAATGATGTGTGAACCTCATCTTCCTTATCCATTTTAATTTGGTTATAGTTAGAAAAAGCATCCATAAAAGAAAGCAATGCATGCCTGGCAGTTGAAACAACCATTTGATCAATTCTCAATAGGGGAAAGCAATCTTTGAGACAAGCCTTGTTAAGATGCATAAAGTCTATGCACATATGCCATTTGCCGTTTGACTTCTTGACTAATACACAATTGACTAGCCAAGTCAAATAAGGCTCTTCTTGAATGAATCTTGCCGTTAAGAGTTTTTGGACTTCTTCTATGGTTGCTTACCTCTCGAGGGTAAAATTCCTCTTCTTTTGTTAGATCACTTTTGCACTTGGATCAATCTAAAGTGTATATACCATGAAGTCTCTAAGGATACTCGACATGTCTGAAGGGGAACATGTGAAATCATTGGCATTGTCTTGCAGAAAGTTGATTAAACTTTGACGGATGTCTGCCAGCAAGTGTTTACTTATCTTAGTTATCTTTTTAGGGTTACCTCTTAATGAAATTTCCTTTGTTTCATCATCATCATTGTCTATACCGACTAACTTTCCTTTTACACAAGTTTCTATATGAAAAATTTCTTCTCACCTTAA
>JAMXBB010000006.1:80092041-80119726 GCA_024138015.1 Lumnitzera littorea | reverse complement strand
TTAAGTTACATAACATTACTAATTTATTTAGGTAGATAGTTGTTTAGTCATAATAGTATATATCTATATATATATATTAGTTTAGGAATTTTTTAAGATTAGTTTTTTAGGATTTCTCGCTCAAAAAATTAAAATTTTTTTTAGAAGTAAAAATTAATAAAAAGTTAATAAACTATTTAAGATGTTTTAGAGATTTTTTTTATCACTCACGACTTTAGACCCTTTATTTTTTTATAATAAATTGAATTAATTAAAACTTAAATTCGGTCAATTTAAAAAAAAAATTAACATTAACCAATACGTTAAGTTTTTTTTTGGAAAGAGCTACGATTGTCTGATCCTGAATAACGGATACATAGACACCTTTGGGGCGACGATAAAATACGTAAAAACTTAAGTTCTTTTTTCTTTTGATTTTTTTTATTTTTTCTTTAAAAATATTATAATTAGAAGAATAATTCTAATTTCGATAAATAAATAGTGATATCCATTAGGATTTAATAGGTTAGCCCCTAAATTCGAAACCCTCTAGTTATTCCTTGAAATTGAAATTTATGATCGGTAGCCAAATCGTAATCAATCCACCCAATTGATTACGGTTTCCTTCCTTTTTCTCGACTTCGGTTAGGTGGCAACTCCAAAAACTTTTTTTAAGTGAAAAACCAGAATTTCCTAATTTCTTTAGTCGAATATTAATATTAAATGGGTTAAGGTTTAGTATTAATCGGAAATGGGAAAATTAATTTTCAATAAAAAGAAACTAAAAAATTAGACTTGATAGAAAGAAAGAACTTTTTTTTTGTTTTGTTTTTGTATTTAAAAAGATGAAGACAAGTGAGTCTAAGGGATGGGGAAGCAGACAGCATAAATAGGGGCAAAATTGGAAAAATTATGTACAGAAAGTGAAGGAAAAAGAGAGAATTTTCTAGATGACAATGACACTTTGTTAACTTTGTCAACATGTTGACTTAGTCAACTCTCTTAAAATTACATATAATTTGAATGCACATAATGAGGTAATTACGGAAAATTGGGATGAAAATTAAGGAAATGAAAGGAAATATGGGGTTTATTGAAATTATTAGTAAAAATAGTTCATGAGATCTCCCTCTAAGTATTTATATCCTAAATATATTATTTAGTATTGAACTTAGTGTAATTATCATGAAATATACCATTTCGGATGCTAATGTCTACTATATGTAATATAAACATCAACTAATCACTTAACTCCATATAATACTAATTTAGTTCTATAATTAGAAGATGGATATGATCTATAATGCAATATACTAGTTTCTAATGGATTACTTTAGTATAATATGTATTTATGAATGATTGAAAGTTATCTTTGATTTTTTACTAATGATTTAGAATAATTTAGTATGTTACTAAGAATATATTAGCAATTAAGGTTTTAAAGAAAAGTATAGTAAATTAGTATTTTTATATCTTCAAAGTTATAGTTTTAGGGTTTTATCACTTTTGAGTGTAATCTCTAGTGTTTATATGCATTTAGGGTATAAAAGTTTTCTACGTGATTAAATCTTTGATTGTTATCTTAAGGTTTTGATGAGGTTCGAGGTCAACTTTTGCACTTATATATACTTAAGGTTTTAAGGCCTTCGTATGCGATTAGAGGTTCAATTGATATTTTAAGGTTTTTCATATTCGCTTTAGGTTTTGAATTGAGATTTTAATCGGTTTTAAATCTCACTAGCTCTATTAACTTCAAGAAATCATCTACAGTTTAGGGGTTTTAGTCTATACTTAGAAAGCTAGATTTATGGGGTTTACAAGAAGAGCTTGAAATATCTGTTCACTCAAAAGGAGTTGAACATAAGACAATGACAATGGTTAGAGTTGATAAAGGACTATGATCTTAACATCAACTACTACCTCGGGAGAGTAAATGCAGTAGCAAATGCTTTAAGCCGAAAGAACGATGCCGAAGTTGCATCTCTCCTTACTAAGCAAAGAGAATTGATTAAAGAATTCAAGAGGATGAACTTAGAGTTTGCATGGCATGAAGTAGATGCCAAATTGTCAAACTTAGTCCTTGACCCAACACTGCAAGAAAGAATTCAAGAAGTACAACAAGAGGACCTTGCTCTACAACATGTAAGGAAGCAAATGATACTTAGAAGATATATAGAGTTTAGTAAAGATGAGGACGGATTGATTCGAATGAAGGGACGTCTATGTGTACCTAACAATCTTGAGCTAAGGAAAGATATTTTTAGGGAAGCCCACTATTCTGAATATACGGTATATCCTTGAGGAACTAAGATGCATTAGGATCTTAAAAATAATTTTTAGTAGAGTGGGATGAAACAAGATGCAGCAAATTTTATGCTTAAGTGTGACACCTATCAAAGAGTTAAGGCCGAACACCAACTACCAGGATGATTGTTGCAACCGTTGTCTGTCCGTAAGTGGAAATGGAACTAAATCACTATGAACTTTGTATGTGGATTACCTAGAGCGGCTGCAAACCATGATACTGTATGGGTAGCAGTGGATCGACTCACAAAGTTAGCATACTTTCTATGCATCAACATGACTTATTTCCTAGAAAGGTTGGCTTGAATATATCTAAGGGAGATAATACGTTTGCATAGAGTGACAACTGGAATATTTTTTGATAGAGATTCAAGGTTCATATCTAATTTTAGGGGAAGTTTACAAAGAGTGTTGGGGACGAAGTTAAAGTTTAGTACAGTTTATCATCCCTAAACAGACGGGCAATCCGAGAGAACAATTCAGACTTTAGAGGACATGCTTCATGCCTTTATTATGGAGTTTAAGGAAAATTGGGATTCTCACTTACCACTAGTTGAGTTTACGTATAACAATAGCTACCATTCATCTATCCAGATGCTGCCATATGAAGCTTTGTATGGAAGAAGATGTCAATCTCGATTGTTTTGAGATGATGTGGAAAAGGCAGCTTTACGACTAAATTTAGTGCAAGAGGCAGTTGAAAAGGTAGCTATTAGTAGAAAGTGAATGAAAGAAGCCCAAGACAAACAAAAGAGTTGGGTGGATTTAAAAAGAAGGGAATTGGAGTTCGATGTGGGAGATCATGTATTCTTGAAGGTAAGTCCAATCAAGAGTATTCATCGAGTGAGAACTCAAAGGAAGTTAAGCCCTTGGTACATTGGACCATTTGAGATCCTTAAGAGGGTAGGGAACCTTGTGTATCGCTTGGCATTGCTACCAAACTTAGCTAAAATACATAATGTGTTTCATGTGTCCATACTAAGGAAACATATGCCTGACCCTGATAATGTAATTGAACTGGAACCGATATAACATAAAGAAAATCTGACATATGAAGAACACCTAGTTTAGATAACTGATTGCAAGGTTCAAAAATTAAGCAACAAGGAAATCAAATATGTAAAACTACTTTGCAAAAACCATGAAAGGGAAGAAGCCACTTGAGAAGCCAAGGAAGAAGTAAAGTGAAAGTACCCCTAATTGTTTGAAATTTCAGGTATGTCTTTAAGTTTTGAGGACAAAACTTATTTTAAGGAGGCAAGGATGTAAACCCTACTTTTAATGGGCCTATGATTTAACTAAGAGTACTTCCTAAACATTCCCAGGGATCGGCTAAACTAAGAACTCAAGTTTACATTTAAGAATGAACTTACTTTTCCAATTTGAAAGCCTATTATCAATAAAACTCGAACTTGAAACAAAAAATAGAAAAACTATAAACTCTAAAGTCACCTAAAACCCTAAACCCTAAAACAATTAAAAAATTTTAACCCTAAGCGACTAATTGATAATTAATTTGAATAGTTTTATTCAACTCTAAAAAATTTCATAATTTTATGAGAATTGAATCATCATTTACAAAACAATTCAAGAAGTAAATCCTAAAACAATTTCCTATAAGATAATTCCCTTATCTTCATGTCTAAAGCTTTACATGTGAATAAGTAGACTAACCAATCACCTTAAATAACTTATCAATTGAGAGTTGGAGTCATTTATCAATTGATAACCTATCAAAAGCTAGTAATAAGTCACTTTGCTTATCACCCATTAACTTATACTATATATGGAAAAATTATTATAAGATTTCATATGCTTAACTTTAATAAAGGAGACAGGACATTTCCATGCCAGAAAGGACACCTAATGGCTGGTTTTTACATGGCTATAACGGGGGCCATACTCTTCTCTCTTATCCATCAATCACTTTATCTTACACTCTATTATTCACCCCTTAAAGCTTATATCATCAAGAGTTGTAATTGTTGACTTTTGTACATGCTATAAGACAACAAAATCAAACTTCTTAAACACACTTCTACCCTCATTCCCAACCGGCCACTCTTTCTTCCATTACTCTCACTTTCAATTTCATTTTCACTTCCTTTTTCTCTCACTTGAAGATAACACAAAAGAGGAAACACAAAATCCTTCACTTACTGCCACATTCTAAGCACACACATACGACACTTTCAACTTCTTCTTGTCTTGCTTTTGCCAACATTCAATGCTCCTTTAGGATCCTTAGGACATCCTTCAAACCCTACTTCAAAGGACCACAACTTAAGTTTCCAAAAAGGGTACAAGAAGGAGGATGTAAGACAAAGAGCTTAAGTGGAACCTTAGTACATAATCACCATATTTTTGCTTTGTAGACAAGTAAGTATTTCTTTATGATAGTAGCCTAATGTTACATGTTAGGAGACCATAATTTCTTAAAAATATAAGTATGATCACAAGTTGATGAAACATCTAAGACTACCCTAAGAAGCAAACTTATGAAAACCTTACACGGAAGTTGAAGTATGAGCATGTAAAGTTGGTGTTTTATAGAGATACTTGTTTAACACTTTGAATGGAAGATTTTAAGTTGAGAAAATCTTGAAATGAGAACTTGAAGGAAAGGGAAGCATGCTGGACATGAGGTTTTAGGAGTCACTTGGATGTTGTTTTCACCTCTATTAAGTTAAACATGCTGAAATCTAGATTTAGGTAAAGGAAAAATCCATTACATGAAGTTTTATGAGGAAACCAACTTTGTAAGACATAAACTATGATATGGGAGATATGATAAATGTGAGATCTTCTATTTTCATGTAATGTATGTGCAAAATAATCATCTCATGGAAAAGAAGTCAAGTTAAGATTTGAATACAAATAACTTAAGTTCATGATCTAACACCTAAGCATAAGGAAATTATGAAACAAGTTGGAAGCCCTGATGCTCAAACTGACCAGATCTAGAACATTCCTAAAAGATACTTAAAAATATGATAAAAGTAAGTAAACAAAGTGAAAAGACCAGCTAAAGCAAGTACGATAAGTGTATCAAGCATAAAACTTAAAACCGAGCTTAAAACTTCCAATGTCAAGTTGAACCACCCTTAAGTTTCTGACCAACAACTTAACTTAGCAATGAAAGTTGTTTTGAGACTCTCAAGAAGCCCGTAAGATACTCACTAAGCCTAAGAAAGTGACTATCTCTAAATTTAATAAAAAAGAAGCTCATTTGACAACTTGAGCCCACTTAAGAGCCCAAGAAGTGGTTGTTAACCATAAGAGGGTAAATCAAAGTTGTAAATCTGACCTTAAGGAGTATTTTGAGCTTAGAATGAAATGTTAAGCCCAAGCCCAAAGGAATTCCCAAGTTACCAAAAAGCCCATTAACCAAACAAAACCCAAAATCACTCCAAAATCATGAGGATCACTACTGTTTTGACTTATGGGCAGTTTTTCATGCCTTATATCAAAAATCTAACATCACCACGTTGAAGTATACTCAAAAACGATGAATATTGACTATAAGATCATAAAAATCATATTAAAAACGAGAAAATTATATACAATTGAACTTTTAAGTAAAACCGAGAAAAATACGAAAACTAGTCAAAAGTGTAACTTAAGCGATTTTAGCTTAGTTTTCTAAATTTTATTTCAAATCCTTATAGTATTATGATTGCGGTGGCCAGGAGACCCAACATTCGGAGACGACTTGCCCCTAGACTACTTTGACTGACTTATATGGTTGAGTGAGTGAATTCTTAATGACTCTTTACTTGATTTTGCTTGTAAAATAAAAGCACCAAAACTTATATATATATATGGGATGCTTATAGGATATGGGAAATGCATGTGTATGAATTTGTAATTGAATGCTATGGCTTGTTAATCATATAACAATGGAAATTATTTATGAAAATTTATACGTGTGATTGTGTGGAATGAAATTGTCTGATCACTATGAAAAAATGGATTTAACCACTTATATGATTAAGAAATTAAATGGATCATGCATTCCCCATAATTGCATTTGGATAGCACCGATTGCCGCTTGACATATGGGAAGGGACTCATAGGAGGAGAGTCTTCTATAGGATTGGGCACTAGTTATGTCATCATTTTATTGAGTCTTTATCCTAAGTTGACGGGCTTACTAGGTGCCAAGAGACGCCAACCGTTAGCGAGGGGCCATATCTTATGGCGTCTGCTTAGGGCGTGTGTTTGTGAATTACGTAGGCCACCACACCGCTAGACTAGAGATTTTGAAAATATGATTTGTTATTTAATAAAGAAAGTATATATACTTATAGTTTTGTTTTAGCTTAAGCATAATAGTGCAAATGATATAAAACCTAAAGTTTAGAACCTAGATTTTGGTTTGGGTCGGTTAATTATCTCCAAACCCTAACTACAAGGAACATAATTCTGAGTCGTATGCAATTCCTAGGCTACTGCATGCGTTGTTCATCATACTAATTGTTCATGTATTCATATGATTGTGTATCTAATAAATTTTTACTATGCGGTATTGACATGGGTATTTATCTCAGTAAGCGTAAGCTTATAGCCCGTTAGATTTCTTTTATTATAGGGAAACCTCTTTGTTCATCTAGGCCGAGACATGCTTAAGGTGAGTCTCGCGTAGAGATGGGTTAGAGTAATCAGGGAGTAGAGAGAAGATTTTGTAATAACTTTTGTAGATAACTATTTACCTTTATTTTTGTTCATAATATAGTTTAAAGTTTATGATGTAGTTTCCATTATGAATTGCATTTATTTGTAATATTCTTTTGGTGTGGAACTTAATGAGTCTACACATTTACTTGATTAATTTATGTCTTAAAAGTTAATTTTAGTAAATTGCTATATATTACTTATCTATGGGCTTGGTGGTAACATATAGTGGAAGGAGCCTTGTATATCGTATAAAAGGCCTACAATCAGCAAAGGGTTTGATAGTTGATCTTTGTATAGTACATGACAATCTACCATGACAATGATACTATTAGGTCGTGATATCCATTATGGCTAGATCTATGAATAATTTAGCATCAAAGACCCTATAAAATGTAAAAGAAGAAATAGTGTAATGTTATTATTATTGTAATAAATAAATGTTGTTATATTACTGTTAATGTACTTATAAGTTGAATGGCATGAATAATGATGTAGTAGTGGAACATTAGGTAATGTATTTTCTTAAATGACTCTTGTAATGTAGTAACTAAATTTAGGTACATTGTTTTCTTTACTTGTTTTCTCTCTATTTTTGTTTTCTTTGTTTATTTTCTTTTAGTTTCTTTTTAGTGTTAGATTTCTACTTCTTTTTATCTTATTTTATAGGTACTCCTTATGGAGAATCGATGTTTATGGACTTTTCCATTGTAATGTACTGTAAAGTGTTGAATTCAAATCCTTTCTTTCAAGCAGCATAATGGTGTATCGCTATATGAGGCATGGTTGCGATTACATAATTTGATGACCAAATGCCCATATCATGATACTCCTACTAAGAATTTGCTATCGATATTTTATGATGGGATCCAATATCACATTAAATTTAAGATGGAAGCTATGGTTGGAGGACCATTGACAAACATGCCAGTGATGAAAGTAGTTAAAATAATTGAAAAAGTGGTATGTTTTTAGCATGATGGATGGCCTCCCTTTGCTAATGTTGTAATCTTAAGCCTAGAAAAAGAAAAGAGTATTGAAAAATTATTGAGGAATTTAGAGTAAAACTAAGAAGATAAATTTGAAGGATAAAGTTTAATCATCCAAAGGTTAGAGACTCAATTAGCCTAGGTAATAGAGCTTTTGACCACTACACTAGGGGGTGCAAAGGCAAATCTTTATGAGTTTACTAAGGATGATAAAGAAATAGAATAGTCATTGTCTAGAGAATCACAAATTGATTACACAATGTAAGTAGCAAAAGAGATAAAAACAAAAGAGAAACTATCTTGGAAAGTAGTAGTTGAGAAACTTTCCTAGGTGACCATAGAAGCGTTTGAAAGGCTGGACAAACAGTTTCAAAATGTTGTGAAGACTTATAACTCATTATAGCATGCCAATGCGATATATCTAAGGTTAGGCAAGAAGGTTGAAATTAATAAATCACTAGCTTCTACAACAGATTCAAGGGAAGAAGCAATACAACAACATCATTCTCTTATAGTGCATGAGCCTAACACTAAACTAGGTACGCACTCTATGCCTTTTCTAAAACACTTATTTAAGTGAAAAATTGATGAAGGGTTTGAGTTGTTTCTAGAAATGTTTAAGAAGTTGGAAATTAATATTTCCTTAGTGAATCTATTAGAGCAAATGCCTTACTATAGACGTTATTTAAAAGAAATAATGGCTAAGAAAAGGAAAATTAATGTATGAGAAACAACCATGTTGTCTTAAGCATGCAATGAAGTACCAAAGGACACCCTTCCCCCCAAATTAATAATCTAGGGAAATTCACTTTTAATTGCATTATAGGAGATGAAAATCTTAATAATGCATTTTCCAATTTAGGTAAAAATATTAATGTGATGCTTCTCTTTATGGCAAGGAAGCTAGAATTAGGTGATGCGATAAAAAGAATTGAAATGACAATTCAATTAGTTGATGGTTCCATCAAGAGACCTAAAGGGATTAATGGGAATATACTTTTAAAAGTGGATAAAATTATATTTCCAATGGACTTTGAAGTCATAGATATAAAAGAAGATCTTGAAATTCCTATCATCCTAGGGCATCCACTCTTAACCACTATAGGAGATGTAATTGATGTGAAAAATAGTAAAATGATATTAAGGATTGGAAATAATGAAATTCATGTAAATATCACAAAATATGGAAAAAGAAAGACTCTCAAGCCAATGAATCAATTATGACATGAGACACTACATTTCAGATAACAATTGACTTTGCTAAGACAAATCTATAAAAAGATGCCTCAAAGATTTAAATTACCTTAAGGAAAGGAGTAGAAAGCGTAGAGCCAACAGCATTAAACAAAATAGCTTATTAAGAGGCAACCTAATTTTAATTTTCCATATCCTTTATTTTGTGTGATTTTATTTTACTTTATTTTGTTTTGGTTAATTTTATCTAGTTACTATACATACAATTATTTTTTATCTAACAACTTATAGTAAATTTTTTGAAATTTTAACCATTTTGTCTTTTTAAAGTTTATGTGGTGTTTTATAATTGACATTAGAGGAATAAAGTAGGAAAAAACTTAGCTAAGGAAAGGTTAGAAAAGTAGATGACAAGCTGACAATCCGAGAGGATCATGGGTGAAAAACACAACCATAATCTAAGGTGTGATCCCTTCAGATCATAGGTAAGAATTTTGAAGCAATTAAAATTATGAGAGGACCATAGGTAAGAAATATGCCTAATCCAAAGCATGTTCCTCTCATTAGTAAAAAAAAAAAAAAATTGTCGAGAGAATCACAAGTGAGGACTATGCCCTTAGTCCTTAAACATGATCCTCCTTACATGAATAAGATTTTGATTTTTCAATTGTTTTATTTTCTTTAAAAAAAAAAGAAAATGTGATCCTTTCAATTAAAAAATATGCAAGATGAGCATTCGTGATAAATTTACTAACTTATGCATTTTATTAGGAGGAGTAACAATATGATGTATTTTTAGTTAAGTTTTATTTTTGCCTTTTTAGATGCTTTTATTTTTCTTTCTTTGTTTTTTTTTTTCTTTTACAAGGTCTGTATGAACTTTAATGATATAAGGAGTCTTGCAACAAAACTGAGCAAGTTTCAATTCCCTTTATATTATTTTCTCTTATTTATTTTTATGCTTGTTATGGATTATTTGTACATTAAAGATAATGTACAATTTAAGTGTGTAGGGAAGAAATAGAGTAATGAGGCATTGATAGAAAAATATATAAAAGTAGTTGGGTCGATTTGTTTAATCTCACACTTGGGACTTTTGCAATTAAATTTTTCGAGAAATATAGAATCAAGTTGTTTGTATTGCATGTCTATTCACCATTATTTTTCATTAAAAGAAGAAGCAACATTATGGGATAATTTTTTCGATTTTTTTACATGAAATTTTTTTGATAATAACGACATTATTAAATAATGCTAGAATTGAATAATGGAATCTGAGTGAAGCGTAGCGTTTCTTATTATTTAAGCTTAGATTTAGATGTAGAATTGAGGTGAACAATATTGATTAGAAGCTAGTTATTTATATTTTACTTTAATATATACTCACTCTTTAGAAGTCTTGAGTGCCCTCTAATTTTTTTAACAAATGATGCCTATTTTTTGAAAGTTTCCTAAAAAATTAAAATATTCAGTTGAATGAAAAAAACATATAAAAGAAAATAATAATTATAATAATACAAGTTGGTAAGAATTAACTTTGGTCCCTCATAAGAGAAAGGTTCTTTCTTGTTGCCAACTAAGGAAAATTGGCTAAAAAATTGGTATGGATTGATTTTTGTCCCTTAAAAGAGTAAGGTACTTTCCTACTACTAATGTGAAAAATAAAATGATAAAGATCGACCTTAGTCCTTCTGATTAGTGAGATTCTTTTACATTGCTAAAATATTTATGCTTAAATAAAGCAATTGAATTGAATTGAAAACTCCTCTAATGAAAAAATTTAAAAGAAGAAACAATCAAGAGACTAGTTGATATAACATGCATTTGTTTTTAATTATTATGCTTAGAGAGGTGAAAGAGGGGAGTATATACCCTTTAGTTTTTAAAATGTAGATAACTCTTTTTTAGCTAAGTTTATGTTTATTCTGATTTTCAATATAATCTTCACTTAAATAGTATGGTTCAACTCCAATTTACATAAATTAATTATCGAATTCTAGTAAGGTTTCTATAGTTAGTACATGTGTTGTGTAATTGCATTTTAAGAGCCTCTAAATATAGTTTAGCGAAATTCTATGGAATAAAAAGTTACTGGAACCTTGAATTTTGATATTTATAAGGATGGATTTTAGTAAAAGAGTATGCTCTCTTGTTCCTGAATAGACTACATGCAGTATTTATTTTTTATTATACAATTTGAGCATTCAGTAAATTTTTGTTCTTAAGAGTCTTTCGTTATATTATTTATTTTCCTTGAGGATAAGCAAAAGTTCAAGTATGAGAGAATTTGACAAACTTAATTGTGCTTATTTCATAAGTAGATTTTATATTGCTTTTATGGGCTTTTAGTGTAATTTTATTGTAGATTGTTACGCTGTATGTTAATATTTTGTTTCAACAATTCATTTCACTAACTTATATATTTTTATATTTTTGACAAGAAAAATGTAAGAAGATAGAAAAATATATGCGTGATGTTGAAAGCACATAAAATTGCAAGGATGGAAATTAACTACGAGAGCTCCACAAGCATATACCATGGTTGTGGTTCAACTATTGTTGATAGTATACATACAATAATCTTACAACTCTTCAAAATCCAAGCTATGTATCTCTTATTCCATCTAAGAGTTCAAGCATAGAGAGGCTACATGTGAAGACCATGGAAATGGATTTAAGGTATAGTCATTCTAGATTATTATTGGAAAGAATTGAAGCCATTCAAGAAAGATACACATGTATCTTGTAGGCCTACTATCATGAATTGAGGATGGCCTAATTGTGGCAAACGCCGTATACTATATGAAGAACCCTTGATTGGTTATCCTTCCAATCATAAACTTTTCACACAATATACTAGGCTCTACAACCACTAGTTTCCCAAGAACATATAGAACCATAGGATATCATCACATAAACATATTTATATAAAATTTAAATTACAACATTTACAATACACAGTAATTTATTACATCTACGTCTATATTACTACTAAAATGAAAGCACATAAGTAAGAGTCTACATAATTTGTTCTCTCTCAATACATAGGATGGCTCACTCTTACCCAAGTCCCCAAGCTGTCCTATACCATCCCCCGGCCAGCTTCTACGAACAAGTTATCTTGTAGCAAAAGTCTAAGGAGGTGTAAGCCTAAGCTTAGTGAGCAAAACCCTCAAACACACCACAGGCAAGTTATAAATACATTATATTCACGCATATGAATGAATGATCAAATAGAATGCCAAACAATACGTATAGTTAACTAGTCCATATACATAACTTAGATTTAACGCCCTCTGAACTTAGGGTTGGAGTATTCTTGGCACCAATCAGATTTAGGTATTATACTAGAACTTACTTTACTATGGAACCCTTCGTTCCATACTTAAATCAAATAAATCTTTTATTTTCATAAAAACCAAGTTCTAGTATAATCATGAGTAAGCCCCCCTAGTCCATACTCACCCCTAAACAGAGGCCTCTAGACTCGACCCTTAGCCAAGCGGTTGATGCCTCTAATGCTTAGTATTCCTGTAGGCCAGGATAAGGTCATTTTGTACGAGTGCACCATACAGAACCAATAAATTAATAATATCAACCCTCGAATGGCCTCTCTTTACCTCCGTGTGATGTGACGGCTAGAATTGTGTCTATGCAATGCATGTTGATGCATGGACCGGTTTCTTCTTATGAGCCGAGTATAATTAAGTCCAATTATGATATGACCATTTAATAGTACACACAATCATTTTCTATACTACCATGCAACATACAAAGTATTATCTGTACTTAAGGTAAATTCATAACTCAGCACGTAATAACATATACAAGCATTTCCCGACCCCACACAACAATCAATTAACAATAACATTTAGGTCCACTATTAGGACCCTAAAGGGGGCCTAGTAGAATTACCTAAAATTTTCATAACATGTGTGCACCCATGATATGAAAACCGTCTTGCAAGTCAGAGATTGCAAGACTCTAAATAATAAATCACTAAGATTAATGATTTTCTAATAAATAATTTATTATAACATGACATAATATATAATTATAAATAACTATGGATATTCGATATCCCACAGTTCCTCAGAACCACAGAGAATCGGTATCCCCTACCAAATAATAAGACAGGATATACTAGCATTATAGTAAGATTTAATAAATAAATATTTTCTACAAAGGATGTCTATGTATCATCTAAAAAGTACTCAGCTACTTCTAATACTAATGTACATATCTTCATCTCGCACTCAGCACTCGAGACATATCCCAATCCCATCGTATGTAAACCTGCAAAGAAAACTAAAGGGGAATGAGCATAAAACGGCTCAGTGAGTTCGTTCCTCACCACTACCGGTCAAGCAAGTTTTCACACATTATTATCACACATGCAAGCAAGCTATCTACATACATAATGAATGCAGGCGTGATGAATGCAAACAACACATCCATAGGAGTCCGGAACTATGGAAGGTGTAGAATTACGTCGTCCACACTTCGATTATCCCTTGTACTTACCCGCACAGGGCACCTTAGCTTACCCGCAGAGGCTACCTAGGGGCACCACCCCACTAGGCAAAACTCGACTATTACCCTAACCGAGAAAAAAGTTTCAATCCAAATAGGGGAAGTCCGACCTAGGACTATCTACCCTCTAAGGCCCCTCGGGAACAAACATGCGAGTCCTCTCGCAACCAAAAATAACCAAGGCCTTTCAGGCACAATAAAGCGAATCCTCTCGCTATCAAGTGGAGAACCTACGCTAGCTTTGCCTTAACATTAAAAACACTATTTATGGCTCCACAAGCCCTTACAGCGATAATGCAAAAAATTTGTTTAAGGTTAGAAAAGATTTTGCCAAAAATACTTTTCTTAAGATTTTTGCAAGGCTAGCACTCTCCATTCATACCTTTACCAAGTCATAGACATGCGACGAGTAGAACCAGTTATTTGGGTCAGACATTTATATTTATCAACTTAAAAAGGGTAATCACACAGATGATGGCATACAAACAAAACAGTCATTCAAACATACAAGCAATAGCAAACAGCAAAACATCATACAAGTAATACGCACAAGCAAGTAGCAGGTCATTAGAACTCCCTCACTTGGATTATTGCTTATTCTCCAAGCCTTTAGGGTTTCTAGGACTCGATATCGAACGCCTAAATCAAAATAGTAAACCTTATAAGTGTTCTGAGAATTCAGACTCCTTAGTCAACTAAAAGTCTATTGTAGTTTATCTAGTTTCCTCCAATATAACCCGAGTATAGTGTGTATAGGGTTACCATACTCCATGGGATTAATAGTAACTATTTTCTTATATTAGTAAGGTATGAGGCTTTCTTTATGTATTTTGTAATTTTTTTTGTTCTGATTCCGATATTTGCAAACTTATAGTCGTTTTTCATCGTTTTCGGACGCACGTTCACACAGTGATATCCGTTTTAGACGTTAAGACCCGTGTTTTACGTTATGAACTAAATTTTGAGAAATTTTAACTATGAAAACTTAATTGCTCTTATTACTTATATTTATATCTTTTATTTATACTTAATGAGTTAGTTAACCCTTAAATCCTTATACTTAGAGGATTTTACTTTACTATTACTAATTTATGTACTTAATTAAGTATGATCCGATTTAGAAAGTGTATTAGGGTTTACTAATTTAGGATCCTAATTATGATACACTCTTCTTCTTTTCTTAGTTTATAATCTATGCTTATGTCATGCTTACATCATCATTTACTTATGTCATCTTTTGCTTATGTCATGGCTTATGTCATCATGTGCTTACCTTATCACTCACCTCATCATTTGATTACATAAGCATCACCTCATGCTTATGTCATGTCTTAATGTCTTATGTATACTTTAATTAAACTACTATGTACATATACCTTTACTATACTTATATGTATACTAGTATACTTAAACATATACTTATACATGTACTTATACTTATACCGTATTTATACATGTATACCTACTCATATACTTATACGATTGGATACGTATTTTTATACAAAAATTCGTATGCCTAATCTTTTCCTTAAGAAAAGCTTCCTAATTCCATTCTTTTGTATTTTTATGTATGTATTTAGTGTAGTATACACATATGTAGCTAGATATGGTCTTAATTCAAGTTATGTACATGATAAATACTCATGTACAAAGGTTCACATACATGTATTCTTTTAGTATTCCCTTATGTGTATATACTTATAGACTTATACTCATGTCTTCCTTTCTTCTTCTTCACAATTCCTAATTCCTACACTTAAAGATGGGAACTTTGTTTCCTCTTCTTCGAGACAACACTAAACACATAATTACTTATCTAATCTACCTAATTAACTAACTAATGAAGAAGATAAAACAAGATAAAGTAACTTAGATACATACCTTTAATTGTGTTGAAATTGAGAAGACAAAAGGAGGAGTGATGAGAGTGAAATGGGAAGAAGAAGCTCACGGAAAATGAAGAATGTTTTTGTTTTGTTTCTTTTCCTTTGTTTTCATTATGGAAGACATCAAATGGTGGGACCACAATGGACAACAAGTGGATGGCAATTGAGAAGAAAAGGAGAAGGGGAAAAAATCAAAATGAAAGAAAAGAAAAGCCATCATTAAGGAAGAGATATTTTCTTTATCTCTTAAGTCCTTTGTTGACTTTTCAAAGTGTTGACTTGGTCAACATTTTGACCTTGGTCAACATGTGTTGACTTGGTCAACTCTCCTTAAGCTTATGTAATTTTGTATACATAATGTAGAGATTAAGGGAAATTAAGGGAAAAATGAAGGAAATGAGAGGAAATGAGGTATTTGATGAATTGATTAGCAAACATAGTTGATGAGGTCTTACTTTAGGTCTTTATAACTTATATATCTCATTTGATAAACTACTTTGTATAACAAGTGCAAAAAGTACTAATTTGAGTATTAAAGTTCACTACATGTAACCTAATCTTCAACTATAACCCTAACTCTAAGCGAAACTATCCTAATCATATACTTAAGACATAAATGTAATCTATGATTCATTATCTTAGTTTCTAAGGGATCATTTAAGCATTCTAAATGTTTATGCATGATTGAGGGTTATCTTTAGTCGTTTACCAATGAAATAGCAAAATGTGGAGGATATATAATCATTTAGGGTTTTAGGGGAAATTATGGCGAATTAGTTCTTTTATATCCTTAAAGTTATGGTTTTAGGGTTCTTATTACTTTAAGGCACAATCTTTAATGTTTTTACACATTTAGGGTTTCATATATTCTTATGCGATTAAATTTTCAATTGTTATCTTAGGGTTTTGATAAGGTTCGAGGTTTTAAGGTCGTCGTATGCGGTAAGGGGCTCAATTGATGATTTATGGTTTTTCGTGTCCACTTGAGGTTTTGAATTGAGATTTTAATCGGTTTTAAATCTTACTAGGTCTTTTGAGTTCGGGAAATTATTTACAGTTTAGACGTTTGTTTCTATACTTAGAAAGCTAAATTCGCGGGGTTTACATCCACTATCTACAATCACATACAAGCATGGAATCATAGGGTAAATACTTACTTGGCCACGATGACTTGCTCTAGTAGTGGTAATCAGTTGGGAGATCTTTGCCTACCTTAGGATCACCTGATCATTACGATATAATAATGCTAGTAAGTAATTGAATTAACTAGTAATTCTAAATATCTATGTACTTAATTCTACTTAAATTACTATTAACTTTTATTCGGTTAGACTTTATCACTAATCATATGTAACTTTTTCGTTTTATTTTCGATATTTATGAATTTATAGTCGTTTTTCATCTTTTTCGGATGCACATTTACACGATGATGTCCATTTTGGACACTAAGACTGGTGTTTTACGATATGGACTAAATTTATGGAAATTTGAACTATGAAAACTTAATTATTCTTATTACTTATATTTATATCCTATGTTTGTACTTAATGATTTGATTAGCCCTTAGACTCTTATACTTAGAGAATTTTACCTTACTATTACTAATTTATGTACTTAATTAAGTTTAATCCAATTTAGGAAGTGTATTAGGGTTTACTAATTTATGTACCTAATTCTTATGTACTCTTCTTATTTCTTATTTTATAAACCTATGCTTATGTCATCACTTACATCATCAATCGCTTAGGTCATCGCTTATATCATCATTTGCTTATATCATAGCTTATGTCATCTTTTAATTGCATCATTGCTTACCTTATCATTTAATTACATAAGCCTTACCTCATACTTATGTCATACTTAAGTGTCTTATGTACACTTTACTTATACTAACTTTATACTTATACCATTACTCCACTTGTATGTATACTAGTATACTTATTCATATACTTATTCATATACTTATACTTATACCATATTTATACTTGTACATATACCCATATATACATACGGTCACATATGTATTTTTATACTAATTTTGTATGCCAAAATTTCCTCTTAAGAAAGCTTCTCTAATTTCATTCTTTTTGTGTTTTAAGAGTGTATTTAGCATGGTACAAGTATGTGTAGTTAGTATATGTCTTAGTTTAGGTTATGTACATAATGAATACTTATGTATAAAGGTCTCTATACTTGTATTTCTCTAGTATACCCTTTTGTACATATACTTAAAGACATATACACATGTATCTCCTTCCACTTCACCATGATTTCTACCCTTCTACACTTAAAGATAGAAACTTTATGCCTTCTTCAACATGGATACACATAACACATAACTACTTATCTAATCTACCTCTTCACCTAACTAATAAGTAATATAAAGGAATTCATAATAACATAATCACATACCTTAATTTGTTCTTGAAGTATGAAGACAAATTTGGAAAATTTTGAAAGTGAAAGGGAAAGGGAAAGGTCATGGCAATGGAGTAGGGTAAGGGTTTGTTTCTTTTTGTCTTATGTTGTGTTTGAAAAGAAGAAGATGGTGTGGCCTAGAAGGAAAAGAAGTGGACGGCAATTAAAGGGGAAGAGAGGAAAGAAAAGCTAAAAGAAAAGAAATCATTAGATGATTTAGATATTTTCTAAAGTGTAAGTATCTTTTGTTGACTTTTCTAAATGTTGACTTAGTCAACCTTTTGACCATGGCCAACATGTGTTGACTTAGTCAACTTTCCAAAAGCATATGCCATTTAGTATACATAATGTAGTAATTAAGGAAAAGTAAGAGAAAAATTAAGGAAATGAAGGGAAATGAGACATTTGGTGAATTGATTAGTAAAAATAGATGATGAGATCTTACTTTAGGTATTTATATCCTATATACATCATTTGGTAGGCTACTTAGTATGAAAAGTATCAATTAGCGTATTAAAGTTTATTACATTTAACCTAAGCATCAACTACACCCCTAACTCTATAGAATAATATCCTAATTATATACTTAGAAGATAAATGTGATCTATGATACAATATCTTAGTTTCTAAAGAATTACTTAAGGATTCTAAATATATATGCATGTTTGAAAGTTATCTCTAATCCTTCACTAATGATTTGGCAAAATACGAAGGTTATATTATCAATTAAGGTTTTAGGGTATATTATGATGAAGTAGTGCTCGTATGTCTTTAAGGTTTTAGTTTTAGGGTTTTTATCACTTTGAAATGAAATATTTAGTATTTACATATATTTAGGATAGAAAAATTTTATACGTGATTGACTAGGTATTTTAGGGTTTTCACTTTCATTAACCCTATCAACTCCTAGATTATCTAACATACTCAAGTCTAATTCAAAAGCTAGATAAAAAATTTTATGGGTTTACACCCACTCTTTATGAGATCACTTGTAATATAAATAGTAGGCCTTATATAGAATAGACAAGAAGTAGAAAACTAGAAGAATAAGATAGAATATATAATAAATTTTTCTCTTGTTGACTAGTCTAGGTTCTCAAAAAAATTAAAAATAATAGGAGTGATATTTAATCTTGGATTGAACATTGGAACTCTTAAACAAGTTGATTTATTCCTTTTAATAAATTCTTGATTTGGACATTATCTTATCTATTGTTTCTTGAATGTGCTTAATAAATATTATTTATTAGATTTTTAGATTATTAGTTAATGAATTGTACCTATTGTTTAAAGTTTTAATTCCCAAATCACAAAAACATTTATATTGATTATATTGGATTACATATTAATCAGGATTGAGTTGCGAGACCTTGTCTCATTGTTTATTGTGAACTACATGATCTAATTAAAGAAGGCATAATGTGTGCTCTTTAATTCAATTAAGGTTTAAGAACAAAAAAGGGTTAATTTAGTTTGTTCCTTATCTAGTGATAGAAAGGATAAACTGGTTAATCTTGAGTATTTGCTTTGTGAGAAGAAATTCCTAATACTTAATTGCTTTAAAACTAAACCTATTAAACACAACTTTGTCAACATTGATAGATATTTCTAATTATTTAGTTGCAATTAAATCTTTAAAGATGTTGAATATCCTGATCTATTTATTATGTTAATTTAATTTAGAATTTAATTATTTTTATAAATCCTGTATTTTAGTTTCTTAGATTTAGATGGGATTAATGCTATTAATAATTAGACATCATTCCCTATAGGTTTGACTTAGTTCTCACCAATAATATTATAATATTCATGACCTAATGCACTTTCTAATAAAAATATGCTTTTGTATTTATTATAATAAGTAAAATTAAGTTAAGCATATTAGAAATCAATGTGGATTCTACGCTAAATCCTAAACAATATGAAGGGGATGATAAGAGTTAACAACTAGACCCTTGACTAGAGCTTGAGCCTAAGGTCTATAGTACATGGCTAGATGCATCCTCTCCTTCTATCCTACTACTGAGGAGTTTGACCTCCAATCCACATCTGGTGTTCCATGCACACCCATGTGTTCTCAACCTTACAAAGTGTCCGAAGTCATAAAATGCCAACCTAAAGGAATTCTAGACCACTCTTTAAAATAGCTCAGCAAGCTTACCAAACAACTCAACTACCACCACTAGGAGCTATCAAGACTTTATGCCAATTAGCATAGTGATTGCTAACCTGTTTGCACCAACTCAATGATTGCCAACCTATAAATTAATAAAACCATAAATGTTTATATAATAAACTTGTATTAGCTAGATAGTTAATAAATCATTACTAAGTGATGCTTTAAATGCAATGTATAGTGCATAAATATAGCGTGACAACCCCTAATAGTAGTAAATAGTGATTTAAGAAAATGGTAGTTTATATTAATTTAGCACTTAATATGATTATTTTGGCATATGGGATCATTTGAAAATGACACCCAGTTAGCAAAGTATCTCCTCTTCATTGGATCGATTGGAAGTATTTATAGGTATAGGATTGTCCGAATTACACCTAGACTTGGATATGTAATTATATAATTTAATAAGAAATTAGTTGAAAAGTTTAGTACTTGAGATACACTCTGCAAATTACAATTTATAACAACATTCTTAGAATTAAGTTAAACCTTCATGATTAAGTAACAAGAATTAAAGAAAAGTAACTATACAGCTTTAATATCTCAAACTAAACTCATTTATATACAATTTTCTTAAATCTATTATGCTTATCAGTTCTCATCGTTATAATATAGAGTTTCATAATTTTATATATAGTTTATGATCAATCTTTTGAAATCAATTACATAATCTTAATAATTAATATTGGTGAGTAAAATTACATGTAAGATGTCTATGAATAAGTCCTGCATAATTAATGGAACTTATCATGTTAAAATTTACCTAAAATAGCAGCATGTAGAGAAGAAAATTATAACTATGAATTATTATTTACTAATAACGTTGATGGTGAAGAAAAAGAAGATTTTTTTCAATATTCTAGAAATTAGGATAAATATTATATAAAATATAGTAATTCTATCAAAATATCTTAAAGGAAAAAGGAATTAAATATATATATATATATAATAATCAAATCACCTAAACCAAAGTTAGGCAGTGGGGAATTTGTTGGCCTATAAAATGGCCATCGTGCCATAAATAATAATAAACAAGCGAGAGACAAAGGGAATGAGAGTGAGAAGGAGAAATAAAAAAAGAAAAAAGGAATCGAAGAAGAAAGAAAGAAAAAGAAGAAGAAGAAAAGTGTATTAGAAGATTTAATTTTTTCTGTGATGGGAATCTGCTTATGACTATCTCCAAGCCAAGGTTGACCTATCCTAAGCCAACGCCCACCTACTGAATGCTAAAGCCAACCTACTCTAACCCAGGGCCAAATTGTTCAATGTCAAGGTCGGTTTGCTTCTCCCAAGGCCAAGCTAATACCAAAAGACTGAGAGGAAGAAAGGGAGCCACTCGTCATCAAGTATATCGTTTGCCAAGACATTGAGAGACCACATGGCTAAGTACTCAAGGCCAAAGATCCATTTGGTACAGTTACAAAGAGATCAGTGCCAACTAATTCTAGTACTCGACAATTATGGGCCAACCATTCAAGTATCTCAACCAAGCATTGTGAGACTTCAAGGACTCTTCCTTGAACTTGGACATCCAACCGCCGTTCCCATCTAATTTGGATCTTGCTCCTTCTTGGACAGGCCGAATGACTGCATGACAACTTCTTCTATTAAACACACAGTTTTGTATTCTTGTACATATTTTCTTTATTGTTAATTATGGACCCTTTCTTTAGGGTTTAAGGCCTTGGATAGTATTTATAGTTTTTCCATTATGGTTTAGGAGTTGCTATAAATAGCAACATTTGTAATTAACAATAAAAAGAAGAATCAAATAGTGAAGAATATACCTACACACAAAACTTTCCTCTTTCAAGTAAGGTTACTCATGAGGTCTTAGGGTTTGCATTTGTTGGATTATTGAGTACTCATTAACTTTTTAATCTTTCTTTCATTCTTATCAATCTTGTTCTTAAGATTGTGGCAAACCCATTTATTTGAGCAAGTTAGTGAGCTAAATCTAACCTCTCAATTGAAATTGAGTGACATTTAATACTTGTGAGTCATATTGAACCTTATTTCAAGCTCAATTCCTAACTGTGTTTAAGTTTTGGTGCATGATATCCATACACATTCACTGCCAAAACCTCTCATTTTACCTCTCATTCTTCATACCTACTCGAATCCTCGAATACCTATTCTAGGTTTTAAGACTTGCTGTACGTAACATACCATCTTGGTATCAGAGCTTTAGGGAGATACGCATATTAGTGTTCTTTAAAATTTGATTCATAGTTTAAACATTTATGTTAATCATCATTCTATAGTGTAGTGCATTGTTTGTGTTCTTAGTAGTCGTGGTATTGTACTATTTGTACTGGGTCATTGAATCAAGTAGCAATAATTTCTTGGTTACTATTAGTTGCATTCTGTTGTAGTAGTATTTGTGGAATTGTCTTAGTAGTAGTTCTAAGTTAAGTACAGTTGAGTGTGTTACATATTTGTTAAATTTTCTCTCTAGAATTTATTGTATGGACCACAATGTTAGAAGATAGTGTCAATAATAGTAGAGACAATCTTCGTAGAAGCTTGAGGAGACATGTTGATAACTTAGAATATCATATTCAAAATACCATTGGCTTTATCCAAGAGCTTACTAGTTTAGTTAGAGGCCACAAACATATTGGCTGAGGTAAAAGAAGGGAATGAACACCCACCAATAAAAGTAGCTCTAATTAGCTTGATAACAATGAACAACAGTCGAGAAGAGCTGTTAGCTAAGAAGAAGCAATTATAGAAATGTCAACGTTAAGAAACCTAGAGCCCAAAGAAGAGAGCCCAGGTTGAAAAGAGATGTGGTCGAGTAGAGCTCTAATAGAAGTGGCTAATCTAAGGTGAATCGAGTAGCTTGGAATGCAAGGGATGAACCCTAAGCACAAGGCCGAGGACTTGACAACATCAAGCTTAAGCTGCTGAACTTCAATGGTAGTAGCCGACCTGGAGAGTTCCTTAACTAGGTTCCCCCAGTAGAGAAGTTCTTTAAGTGCTATGAGTGTGATGATAGAACTAAGGTCAAGTTAGCTTCGTTAACCCTTATTGAATATGCAAATCTTTGGTGGGATAAATTGGTTGCCAAGCGAGATACTAAAGGAGAAGAGCTGATTAGGACTTAGAGGCTTATGAAAAGATTGATGAATTAGCACTTTGTACCGACTTACTTTAAGCAAGAAATGCTCTATGCCTTCCAACACTTAAGGCAAGGCCGAAATACTGTTGAAGAGTACTTGCAAGAGTTTAAGACCTTGATGAAGAAATCCAAGATTGCCGAGCCATAAGACCGTAGTATTGCTAAGTTCTTAAGTGGACTCTTAGATGACATTGTCGATGTGGTTGAACTATAGCCATTCAACTCATTGGATGAGCTTATCAATTTAGCACTAAAGGTAGAGATAGAGGAGAAGAAGGCATTGGAGGACAACTAATTGACCTTAACAAATCAGCCCTAAGCTTAAGAGGTATACCAAGAGAAGGCCAAAGAAGAAGATGGAGAAAGTGAGTCTAGTTAACTTGATTAGGCTAAGACAAAGAAGGTCGAGAAAGAAAAAGCACCCAACAACAAGGCCCGAGAAGTGAAGTGCTTTAAATGCTTAGGTTACGAACATATACATCCCAATATCCGAATAAGCGGCTCATGGTTTTGAAAGGTGAAGGACCCAAAGCTCAAATAGAGAGTCAGAGCGACAAGAGTTGGGAAGATGAGTTGATAGAAGAGGATGTCTATGCTAAGAATCTAGACAAACTCTTAGCCATGATAAGTCGACAATATGACCTGAAGGCAGATCTCAGACAAAGGGAAAACTTATTTCATATTCGATGTTTGGTGAATGGGAAGACCTGTTCCTTAGTTATTGATGGAGGAAGTTGCACTAATGTTGTTTCTGTCGAGTTAATGGAGAAGATGAAATTACCAACCTACCTACATCCCCGACCATATGGATTGAAGTGGTTTATTGACAAAGGTATGGTCCATGTGCATAAGAGAGCTTGAATAACATTCACGGTAAGGCAGTACGAGGACAAGATTAAATTTGACGTTGTCCCTATGAATGTCGTAAATTTACTTCTTGGCCAACCATGGGAATATGACTGGAAGGTGATCTATGATGGCTTCCATAACACTTTTTCCTAGTTCAAAAGGATAGGAAGAGCTATTGCTTGACCCCCATGAGTGTTGAGGAAATCTAGAGCCACTTGACAACCATGGTGAAGAGAAAAGGGAAGAGAAGTTTGATCGGCATCTCGACCTATACTCATTGTTTATCACCAATGATTACTTCTTTTCGACCCTACAGTAATGATGGGAATTAGCTTATAACTATCTCTAAGCCAAAGCTGACTTGTCATAAGCTAACATCGACTTGTCGAAAGCTAAAGTCGACCTATTCTAACTTAAAGCCAAATTGTTCAATGTCGAGGTTGGTAAGCTTTTATCGAGGTTAAGCTAATATTGGAAGACCGAAAGGAAGATGGGGAGCCACTCAACATTAAGTCTATCGACTACCAAGAAGCCAAGAGACCACATGGCCAAGGACTTAAGGCCAAAGATCTACTCAGTACGACATGAAGAGATCAATGCTAACTAATTATAGTATTGGATAACTATGGGTCGACCTTTTAGGTATCTCGGCCAAGCATTGTATGACTTCAAGGACTCTTCCTCAAACCTAGACATCCAATTGCCTATCTTATCCAGTTTAGATCTTGCTCCTTCTTAGACAGGCCAAATGACTATATGTTGACTTCTTCTATTAAATATACTATTTTGTATTCCTATACATATTTTCTTTATTTTTAATTATGGGCCCATTCTTAGGGTATAAGGCCTTGTACATGATTTACAGTTTTGTCACTAATGTTTAGAACTTGCTATAAATAGCAACATTTGTAATTAACAATAAAAAGAAGAATTAGAGAGTGAAGAATATACACATACTTGGAACTTTCCCCTTTCAAGTAAGGTTACTCATGAGCTTTTACAGTTTACATTTACTAGATTATTGAGTACTGATTAACTCTTTAATCTTTCTTGTGTTCTTATCAATCTTGTTCTTAAGATTGTGGCGAACCCCTTCATTTGAGCGAATTAGCAAATCATATCTACCCATCCATTTGTAACTCAAGTGATATTTAGTGTTTATGAGTCATATCGAACCCTATTTTGAGCTCAATCCTTAACTTTGTTTGCATCTTAGTACGTGATATCCATCCATATTCACCGTTAAAACTTCTCATTTTACTTCCCATTCTTCATACCTACTTGAATCCTCGAATACCCATTCTTGGTTTCAAGACCCACTATACGTAACATACCATTCGGTGTCCGATATTTTCAAGTAATCTCATTTTATAATTATTAATGTTCTTTCTTTTAATCAATATTTAATAGTTATAGAAAAAATAGATCTATAATCTCATTATTTTCCTAAATAAAGTATTTTATCCGTACGGTTTCATATTTTTCCTTTTTTAAAGTTTTGAACTTAAAATATTGATAGTTATATTTTTATTGCTTCTATCTAATAACCCATAAAGGAGTTAGTTAAATATATGTTTGTATGAATCATCTTTCCTACACACATACATATATCTGTCTTCAAAAATAAATTTGAATATGTAATAATATGAATTAAAATGTTGGTAGCATGCTGCAAGGGTAAAATTTTATTATTGACTCCATTGTAGTAAGCACCTATAACACGTATAGATAGTTAGTTAGATAGACAATATATACATATACATATATGTATATATATATATACACCATTATTCATAACAGTGTTTAATTAATCTACAATTAGTATGTGTGGTGGATGTAGTTTCATGTATAAGATAAATTATATATTATATAATATTTTAAATACAATTAGTGCTATTTGAAAAATATACACACATGTTATAAACATATATCACTTATTGATGTGATACTTTCACTAATACCATTATGTTAAATTATTATGTTACTATTATATATAAATATGTATATATATAAAATAGGGGTTAGATAATGAGTAACATAAAAGGATTGTACATGTTCAACCAGTATAATTATAGTAGAATGATATATATTTAATAATGTTTTATATTAGCTATAGAGATGAATTAGTTAACTTAATAACCATAAGGTAAAAATATAGTCATCACCTAAAGAAACATTTTAAATCTTATTTATCCTTAATTTATACTCTATTTTATCTAAGATTAGTTAGCCAAACCTGTGAATCTATCAAAGACTTTTAGGAATAATTGGCTAAAAGGCTAGGTAAGTGGATATTTCTATTTGTGTGCAAGTAGACCTATGTCTACTTAACCGAAAGCCAAGTGTGTTGTAAATTATAATTGTATGCTAGATTAGTTGAATACATGGTTCTATTAAATGTGCATTGATTGAGTGAAGTGTTTCATCATGTGTGTTATTGCTTGGAAAACTTGAAAGCTGATCGATCCTTCAAGGTGTTCACCTAAGTGAACCCTATATGAAGGAATGAATTATAAAGTTTACATACAAAAATGGATATAGGTTTCTGGATTGTTTATGATATGGAACTTCAGATTCGTGTCTGATACTAGGTTGTTGTTTTGCTTGCTACATTTGTGGCTTGACACAAAAGGACTTATGGGTTAACTTTCTAAAAGCTTAAATATTACTAAGCTGGGTTTTGAGCATATAGATTTGCATTGCTTAATTAGTTCTAGCCACATCATGTAGTTTTAGCCAGGCCAACTATATGCTGGATTTCCAAACTACAACGAGTGGTTTCTATTTTAGATGAGTTTTAGGGGTCTTACTCCTAACAAACTCCCTAATACCTTTAGATTTTTGAACGTCGTATCTAAATGCTCGAGTATGTCGACTAACTTAATGAGTAAATTGGAAGAGCATAGGATGTTGGTATAGATGCATATCATGTGCATGATCATGGTATGTATTCCTTACATAGATAATTTATCATGATAACCTTGAATATGAAATTGAATATCTTATGATAATGATATTTGTAAACGTATGTTATGCTTGTACTATGTTTTGTTTCTATCCATTTTCGTTTAGCTCATAGAGAGTTAGGGGGATACTTATGTATCCTCAAGTTTTTAAGAGAGCTAGTTAGGCATCACCAATAGTTAGGGAAAGACTTTTGAGAGTGCATAAGATGGAGTCAGCTATTTTGAAGGAGCCTTATTGTATTTTGATCGTAGTCTATAAAAGAGTCTATACATATGTAATAAAAGGAAAAAAAAAATTTATTGTGTTTTGGGTATAATTATGTTTGAAGAATGTACTCTTTTTTATAAATAGGTGTAAAGATGAACTTTGTTGTAATACTCTTTTGTTATAAATAGAATGTTGGTTGAAAATAAACAAGTATTCCTGTATGTTGGTACATCCTGTGCTATGCTGAGATGTAACAATTCTTGGCCTTGACATATAAAAAAGGTTGAGAATTAACTTCTAAACTATCAATCTTTGATCATATCTCAAGATGATATGAACCTTTACTAACTTTTTTCTTCATGTTTAGGAGTATTTAGGAAGG
>JAMXBB010000006.1:80071063-80091541 GCA_024138015.1 Lumnitzera littorea | reverse complement strand
CATACATATACTTATACATCTACTTAGGTTTATACCGTATTTATACATGTATACCTATTCATATACCTATACGGTCATATATGTATTTTTATACAAAAAAATTCGTATGCCTAATATTTTCCTTAAGAAAAGCTTCCTAATTCCATTCTTTTATGTTCTTAAGTGTGTGATTAGTGTAGTATAAGTATGTATGGTTAGGTTTTTTTTTAATTTAGGTTATGTACATGGAAAATACTCATATACCATGCTTCTTATGCTTCCCTTCTTTTCGGTTTACCTCATGTACATATTCTTTGTGCACATATTCTTGTTTTCCTTTCTTCTTCTTCATAATTCCTAGATTTCTACACTTAAAGATGGGAACTTTGCTCCCTCTTCTTCAAGACGAAACTAAACACATAATTACTTATCTAATCTACCTAATTAACTAACTAATGAAGAAGATAAAACAAGATAAAGTAACTTAGATACATACCTTTGCTTATGTTGAAATTAAGGAGACAAAAAGGAAGATGTTGAAGGTAAGATGGAAGATGGAAACTCACGGCAATGGAGGATGTTTTTGTTTTGTTTCTTTTGTCTTTGTTTTGCTTATGGAAGAAGAAGAATGGTGGGGTCTACAAGGGAGATGTATGGACGGCAACAATTGAAGAGAAAGAGAAGAGAAAAAAAAAAAATCAAAAGAGAGGATAAGAAAAGCCATCATGAAAGAGTAGATATTTTCTTAATCTTTTGGTCTTTTGTTGACTTTTCAAAGTGTTGACTTTAGTCAACATGTGTTGACTTGGTCAATCCTTTGACTTTGGTCAACATGCATTATCTTGGTCAACATTCCTTAAGCTTATGTAATTTTGTACACTTAATGTAGTAATTAAGGGAAATTAAGGGAAAAATGAAGGAAATTAGAGGAAATGAGGTATTTGATGAATTGATTAGTAAGAGTAGATGATGAGATCTTACTTTAAGTATTTATAACCTATAAACATCATTTGGTAAACTACTTAGTGTAATTAAGATGAAAAATGTCATTTAGGGTATTAAGGTTTACTACATTTAACCTAATCTTCAACTATAACCCTAACTCTAAGTGAGACTATCCTAATCATATACTTAAGACATAAATGTAATCTATGATTCGTTATCTTAGTTTCTAAGGGATCATTTAAGCATTCTATATGTTTATGCATGATTGAGGGTTATCTTCAGTCGTTTACCGATGAAATGGCAAAATATGGAGGATATATTATCACTTAGGGTTTTAAGGTAAATTATGGTGAATTAGTGCTTTGATGTCCTTAAAGTTATGGTTTTAGGGTTCTTATTACTTTAAGGCACCATCTCTAATGCTTTTACACATTTAGGGTTTCATATATTTGTATGCGATTTAATCTTCGATTGTCATCTTATGGTTTTGATAAGGTTGGAGGTTTTAGAGTCTTCGTATGTAGTTAGGGATTCAATTGGTGATTTAAGGTTCTTCATATCCACTTTAGGTTTTAGAATGAGATTTTTATTGGTTTGAAATCTCACTGGCTCTTTTGAGTTCAGGAAATTATCTACAGTTTGGACATTTGTTCATATACTTAGAAAGCTAAATTCGCGGGGTTTACATTCTTCCCCCCTGACAAAAAGTTTCGTCCTCGAAACTTGACCGAGATAACTCCTTACAAAAACTCCTTTTATTATTCATAAGTACTTAACTTGACCAAGTTTACATAAAATCAACAAAACTCATATTAGTACTTAACTTCTACCAAGATACACCTTAATAACTTTATACAACATATTTTATATACATAGTCTATTCATACTGTTTACATCAAATCTCCAGAGTTTTTCATAAGCTACTATATTCCTTTTCAAGCCACTCACTTCTAATAGCATTCAGTAGTAGTATGACCACGCTTTCTACAGTTACTGCACAATGGAGCACTCTTCCTTTTAAAGCACCATTTTACTGTATGTCCAACTTTTCCACAATAAGAACATTTTCCTTTTAATCAAGGACATGCTTTTGGTAGGTGATCTTGGTTACATTTCCAGCAATTTAGTTGGTGTGGTTTCTTCACAATTGGTTCAATTGCTTGTGATCTTGCTGCTTCAATGGGTCGCTTGCCATTCTGATTAGCATTATCCATGGATTCTTCATCTGATTCAGAGATTTCCTTATTTTCTTCATTTGGATTTTTGACAAATTCTTTTCCTACATTTTCTATCACCCTTGCTTTTTCAACCATATCGTTATAAGTCTTTAATTGAAATTCCTTCAACTTGACTCAAGTCTCCAGATCTAGTCCTGCTAAGAACACTTGTAGATGAAATTGATCATTACTTCTTAATTCTGGATATGTAAGATGCATCAATCGTCGAAGCTCACATTTATATTCACTAATACTTCGACTTCCTCTTCGTACAAGAAGTAGGTCTCCTTGAAGTTTCTTCCGTAAACTTTCTGGAATATATTCCTTTAAGAATTCTTCTTTAAACCCTTTCCAGGTAATAGGTTGAGACATAGTTTCATTTTTAGAGTTCCACCATATCCTTGCATCTTTATGTAGCATAAACGTCCCATAAGTTACTTTTAAATCCCCCGGGATGTCATAGATTTGAAAGGTTTATTCAATCCGTGCTAACCAATCTTCTGTCTCCACTGGGTCATTAGGTCTGCCTTCAAAGTATCTATTTACCTTGATAAACTCAGACAATTTCACCTTAGATGATTCCATTACTCTCAAAATACTCGCAAATGAACTCTACTTCTTCTTAGTTTTGCTATGCTAATGTAGATCAAAATTTGGTCAACAATGATAACCCTATCAACATAATATGTCCTTATGTCAGTATTATTTATTCAACTCTTTTCGTTACATCATCAATCATTTAACTTAGTCATTTTTACATTCTTTCACCCTTCCATTGTCTAAATATAAATACTTATGGTAAATCAAAGTTCAAATTCAAAATTCTATGATTACAACATTCCCTGAAATCTCCATTCACAGCATTTGATTTCTCTTTTTAAATTGCTCTTGCTATTCTTTGATATCAGAATCACGAATTAAGATATCTAAGCTTCCAAATCTAAAGTTGAATCTCCAATATATATACTTATCTTTAGTTACCCATGTAGGAAGACTTATCTTCGCATTACCTTAACAACTTACGTATTCCTTAAAACTTCGTGCAATCATCCTCTTCATAGTATGATTGTTCAATCCAATAGGACAATTCACATCCTAGTAACATTACCTCCTATGTTAAACTCACTAAAGTCTTCAACCACCAAATTAAATGTGCAATAACACAATTTCCTAATTCCATCTACACCATCACATTTCTAATTCCAAATATTATTAGAACCACAAAAATTACACTTCATATCGTTTATTGAGATTAGGATATTCCTACACTCTTGATCTCTGATGCAATCAATTTTCCTTACTTTAACACAATCAAAGACATCTCTTTCTTGTTTCCCTTTCAACATTCATTCCTTAAATCCTTGTTATAGCACTTCAAACTTATAATCCAAAGCTTTGTATGTAAACCCCGCGAATTTAGCCTTCTAAGTATAGAAACAAACGTCCAAACTGTAGATGATTTCTCGAACTCAAAGGAGCCAGTAAGATTTAAAACCAATTAAAATCTCAATCCAAAACCTAAAGTGGATACGAAAAACCTTAAATCATCAATGAACCCCTAATCGCATACGAAGACCCTAAAACCTCGAACCTCATCAAAACCCTAAGATGACAATCGAAGATTTAATCGCGTAAGAATATATGAAACCCTAAATGTGTAAAAACATTAGAGATGGTGCCTTGAAGTAATAAGAACCCTAAAACCATAACTTTAAGGATATAAAAGCACTAATTCACCATGATATACCCTAAAACCCTAATTGATAATATAATGCTTATATTTTGCCAAATCATTAGTAAAAGGTTAAAGATGACCCTCAATCATGTATAAACATTTAGAATGCTTAAATGATCCCTTAGAAACTAAGATAATGAATCATAGATTACATTTATGTCTTAAGTATATGATTAGGATAGTCTCACTTAGAGTTAAGGGTATAGTTGAAGATTAGGTTAAATGTAGTAAACCTTAATACCCTAAATGCTATTTTTCATCTTAATTAAATTAAGTAGCTTACCAAATGATGTAGATAGGATATAAATACCTAATGGAAGACCTCATTATCTATTTTTACAAACCAATTTACTAAATTTCTTATTTCCCCTCATTTCCTTCATTTTTCCCTTAATTTTCCTTAATTACTACATTATGTACACAAATTTACATATACTTAAGAAGAGTTGACCAAGGTCAAAATGTTGACCAAGTCAACACATATTGACTAAAGTCAACACTTTGAAAAGTCAACAAAAGTGTCTCTTTCATTAAGAAAAAAAAAAATATCTTCTTCTTCTCATGATTTCCTTTCTTTTCTTTTCCTTTTGCATTTCTTTTTCCTTCTTCTCTTAAATTGCCGTCCATGCATCTCCCCTTGTAGACCCCACCATTCTCCTTCTTCCATAAGCAAAACAAATCAAAAGAAACAAAACAAAATTTGCCCTCCATTGCCGTGAGCTTTCCCCTTCCCTTTCACTTTCATTTCTTCACCTTTTGCCTCCTTAAATCCAACACATCTAAAGGTATGTACTTAACTTACTTTATGTTGGTTTATGTTATTCATTAGTTAGTTAATTAGGTAGATTAGATAAGTAATTATGTGTTTAGTTTTGTCTTGAAGAAGAGGGAGCAAAGTTCCCATCTTTAGGTGTAGGAATTAGAAATTGTGAAGAAGAAGAAAGGAAGACATGAGTATAAGTATATAAGTATGTATACATAAGGGTATGCTAGAGATATACATGTATAAATACCTTTATACATAAGTTTTGATTATGTACATAACCTCAATTTGAACATCTACTAACTATACATACATAAGCCATGTTAAATATACCCTTAAAATACAAAAAGAATGAAATTGTGAAGCTTTCTTAAGGGGGTAGATAATGCATACGAAAATACGTATAAAAATACGTATGCCACCGTATGTGAATATAGGTATATGTATAAGTACATAAGTATACATATTAGTATGTTATGAGTGTAGGTAGGTATATAACATATGTATATGTATAAGTACTTAATGACATATATATTTATATGTAATAAATGGATTACATAAGCTATGACATCATCAATGGGTTACATAAGTGATGATGTAAGCGTAGATTTATAATAAAAGAAATAATAAGATTACATAAGCACATCACATAGATATATACATGTATTTAGAGGTCGAAAATCCCTTAAACCTTAATACACTTCCTAGATTGAATTAAACTTAATCAAGTATGTAAATTAGTAGCACTAATGTAAAATTTCCTAAGTGTAAGAATCAAATAGCTAATTCAATCATTAAATCCTAAACCAGGGCATAAACATAAGTAATAAGAGCAATTAAACTTCAATAAAATAAAATTTTAATAAATTTAGCCAATATCACAAAACAAGGGTTTTAACGTCCAAAACGAACATTACCGTGTGAATGTACGTTCGAAAACGATGAAAAACGACTATAAATTCGTAAATATTGAAAATAAAATGAAAAAGTTATATACGATTAGCAATTAGGTTTAATCGAGTAAGGGCTGATAGTAATCTAAGTAGAATTAGGTAGATAGATATCTAGAACCCTTAGTTGAGCCAACTACTTATTATCTCTGTTACCTCGTAATGATCAGGTGATCCCGACGAGGACGAGGATCTCCCGATCGGTTATTACGACTAGAGCGAGTCGTCATAGTCAAGTGAGTACTCCTGATGACTCTATACTTGTTTGTGCTTGTAGTTAGTGCACTTAAATTGAATATCAATAATTTGATGCATGGGGTTTTAGGATATGCGTGTGCTTGATATTGATTGATTGTTGTAAGAAATAGTGTTAAATACAATAATTGATGATTTGATGGTATGACTGATTTTTATATAATTTGGATGGTTTGCTGATATTGATTGATCACCTCATAATATGACCTAGTTATGTTTGACTTATCTTGAATCAAAAGGGTCATGCATTATCCATGCATCGCATTACTTATTCTGGCCGTCACTTCACGCGGTTGGTAATGAAGGGCCTTAGAGGGATGGATTCCCACATGATTTGATTAGTACTGTGCAGGAGCATGGGTACAACAAGACCCTACCCTTGGCTCACGGGTTCTATTGGCGCCGGAGACGCTAACCGTGGGTGGCTGGGGGTCGCATCTAGAGACCACCGTTGTAGGGTGTGAGTGTGGACTGCAGGGGCCACCTCACCGCTAGGCCTAGGATTTTGTGAATTATTGGATTTTTTTGGAAATGGAAATGTGTTTTTGTGAAATACGGAATTCAAAGTTATGGGTAAAAACCCAGGTGCTAGAGCCTGGTCATGATTGGTGCCGTGTAATCTCCAACCCTTATCTCGGAGGGCGTTAAAATCCGATATTATTTGCAGTACCGGTCAACTACATATATTGTTTGGCATTCTGTGTGTACATGCATTCATATGGTTGTAATAATTTGTTTGATAACTTGTTTGTCAGTATGGTATGAGGGATAGCTCACTAAGCTCTTGTAGCTTATTCCCCAATAGTCTTTCTTTTGCAGGTATACATACGATGGGATTGGGATAAGTTTCGAGTGCTGAGGGCGAGATGAAGATATGTACATTAGTGTTAGGATTAGTTGAGATTTTTATAGGTAATACATAAATACTCTTGTAGAAAATATTCACATGTTAGAATTTAATATAATTTAATTCTACCTGCAGTTTTATAATGTTGGTGATCCTGTCTTATTATTTGGTAGGGGATACCGATTCTCTGCGGTTCTGAGGAACTGTGGGATATCGAATATCCATAGTTATTTATAATTATATATTATGTCATGTACAATAGATTAATTACTTGAAAATCATTAATCTTAGTGATTTATTATTTAGGGTCTTGCAATCTCTGACTTGCAAGACAGTTTTCATATCATGGGTGCACACATGTTATGGAAATTTTAGGTAATCCTACTAGGCCCCCTTTAGGGTCCTGACAGTAGAGACCTTTCAATCAAGTACATTCCTAAAATGTAGGAATAGTAGACAGTTATGCAATAAACAGTGCCAAGTGGTAACTGTTCGTGCTACTTTCCTTAAATTCGAATTAGATACGGATCTATATTACTCGATGTTAGCCAATAATGGAGTTACTTGACATGTTAGTAGCCAAGTGGTTGAGTGAATGAAACTCAACTATCAATAGGAGTTATTAATCTCAAGACCCTTATATGAGTATAACTCTACAACTTGAACTTAATCTTGATGCTCCCAAAATGAGTGAAGGGAGTAAAATGCCAGACTGGGATGTTGGAATGGGAAGGGAAGGATATATCTTTGAGAACTAGCATGAGAAACCACCCAACATAAATGACATTTGTCCATCTTTTGAACCCTTCAATTATGATCAATTAGACCCTTTGAATAATTTCTCTAAATTAAGCATACCTTTAATTTCACTTGGATTTGAGAATTTCCCTATCAATAATCAAATACCTTATGCAGTAATTCTTCATATATCAATCCAAGGAATATAGATTTAAATCTCCCTCCAACCAAATTGGGTCACATGGATAAATGGATGAACATCTATGATGATAATGACTTTGACTCGAGGTTTGATGATAGACATGAAATGCAAACAGGTAATGCGGCTACCATGTACTATACTAGAAGGATCCATTGTAAACCCTACTTTTAATGAGCTTATGATTTGACTAAGAGTACTTCTTGAACATTCCCAAGGAACAACTAAACTAAGAACTTAAGCTTACATTTAAAAACAAACTTACTTTTCCAATTCGAAAGCATATTATCGATAAAACCCAAACATGAAAATTAAAAAAAAAAACTGCGAACTCTAAAATCACCTAAAACCCTAAACCCTAGAACAATTAAGGACTTTTTAACCCTAAGCGACTAATCGATAATTTAATTTGAATAGTTTTATTCAACTCTAGAAATTTTCATAATTTTATGAGAATTGAATCATCATTTACAAAACAATTCAAGAAGTAAATCCTAAAACAATTCAAGAAGTAAATCCTAAAACAATTCCTATAAGACAATTCCCTTATCTTCATGTCTAAAGCTTTACATATAAATAAGTAGACCAACCAATCACCTTAAATAGCTTATCAATTGAGAGTTAGAGTTATTTACCAATTGATAACCTATCGAAAGCTAATGATAAGTTACTTTGCTTATCACCCATTAGCTTATACTACATATGTATAAATTATGACAAGATTTCATATGCTTAACTTTAATAAAGGAGACAAGACATTTCCATGCCAAAAAGACACCTAATGGCTGGTTCTTACATGGCTATAAGGGGGGCTATACTCTCTTCTTTTATCCATCAATCAGTTTATCTTACACTCCGTTATTCACCCCTTAATGCTTATATCATCAAGAGTTGCAATTTTTGACTTTTGTACATGCTACAAGACAAGAAAATCAAACTTCTTAAACACACTTCTACCCTCATTCCCAACTAGCCACTCTTTCTTCCATTACTTTCACTTTCAATTTCATTTTCACTTCCTTTTGCTCTCACTTAAAAACAACAGAAAAGAGGAAACACAAAATCCTTCACTTACCACCACATTCCAAGCACACACATATGGCACTTTCAACATCTTCTTGTCTTGCTTTTGCCGACATTCAAAGCTCCTTTAGGATCCTTAGGACATCCTTCAAACCCCACTTCAAAGGACCACAACTCAAGTTTCCAAAAAGGGTATAAGAAGGAGGATGTAAGAGAAAGAGCTTAAGTGGAACCTTAGTGCGCAACCACCATATTTTTGCTTTGTGAACGAGTAAATATTTCTTTGCGATAGTAGCCTAGTGTTACATGCTAGGAGATTTCTTGAAGATATAATTATGATCACAAGTTGATGAAACATCTAAGACTACCCTAAGAAGCAAACTCATGTTACATGAAAGTTGAAGTGTAAGAATGTAAAGTTGGTGTTTTGTAGAGATGCTTGTTTAACAATTTGAATTGAAGATTTTAAGTTGAGAAAATCTTGAAATAAGAACTTGAAGGAAAGGGAGGCATGCTGGACGTGAGGTTTTAGGAGTCACTTGGATGTTGTTTTCACTTCTATTAAGTTAAACATGCTCAAATCTAGACATAGGTAAAGGAAGAATTCATCACATAAAGTTTTATGAGGAAGCCAACTTTATAAGACATGAACTATGATATGGGAGATATGATAAATGTGAGATCCTCTATTTTCATGTAAAGTATGAGCCAAATAATCATCTCATGGAAAAGAAATCAAGCTAAGATTTGAATACAAATAGCTTAAGTTCATGATCTAATAACTAAACATAAGGAAATAATGAAACAAGTTGGAAAACTAAGCTGCAAGCCCTCATACTCAAACTGACCAGATCTAGAACACTCCAAAAAGATACTTAAAAATATGATAAAAGTAAGTAAACAAAGTGAACTAGCCAAGGCAAATACGATAAGTGTATCAGGCCTAAAACTCAAAACCAAGCTTAAAACTTCCAAATTGAGCTTCAAATGTCAATTTGAACCACCCTTAAGTTTCTAACCAGCAACTTGACTCAACAATGAATGTTGTTTTGAGACTCTCAAGAAGCTTACAAGACACTCACTAAGCCCAAGAAAGTGACTATCTTTAAATTGAATAAAAAAGAAGCACATTTGACAATCAAAGCCCACTTAAGAGCTTAAGAAATGGTTGTTAGCCATAAGAGTGTAAATCAAAGTTGCAAATCTAACCTTAAGGAGTATTTTCAGCCTAGAATGAAATCTTAAGCCCAAACCCAAAGGAATTCCCAAGTTACCAAAAAGCCCATTGACTAAATAAAGCCTAAAAGCACTCTAAATCATGAGGATCACTATTGTTCTGACCTAAGGGCAGTTTTACATGCCTCATATTGAAGATATAAGCTCACCACATTGAAGTATATTAAAAAACGATGAAGATTAACTATAAGATCATAAAAATCGAATTTAAAACAAGAAAGTTATACGTGATTGAACTTTTAAGTAAAATCGGGAAAAATATGAAAAGTAGTCAAGAGTGTAACTTAAGGGGTTTTAGCTTAGTTTTTCAAATTTTATTTCAAATCCTTATAGTATTATAATTGCAATGACTAAGGGACCCAGTGTTCGGAGATGACTTGCCCCTGGACTACATTGACTGACCTGCATGACTGAGTGAGTGAATTCCTAATAACACTTTACTTGATTTTGCTTGTAAAATAGATACACCTAAACTTATATATATATATATATATATATATATCTATATATGGGATGTTTATAGGATATGGGAAATGCATGTGTATGAATTTGTGATTGAATGCTATGGCTTATTAATAATATAACAATGGAAATTGTTCATGATAATTTATACGTATGATTATATGGAATGAAATTGTCTGATCATTATGAAAAATCGAATTTAACCACTTATATGATTAAGAAATTAAATGGATCATGCATTCTTCATAATTGCATTCGGATAACACTGACTACCACTTTACACAAAAGATGGGAAAGGACTCATAGGACGAGGGCTTCTGACTGGATTGGGTACTAGCTATGTCATCATTTTATTGAGTCTCTATTTTAAGCTGACGGGCTTACTAGGCGCCGAGAGATGCCAACTATCGATGAGGGGCCATATCTTATGGCCTCTACTTATAGCGTATGTTTGTGGATTATAGAGGCCACCACATCTATTAAGACCCTAAAAGGGGCCTAGTAGGACTACCTAAAATTTCTATAACATGTGTATACCAATGATATGAAAATCGCCTTGCAAATCAGAGATTACAAGACTCTAAATAATAAATCACTACGATTATTAATTTTCAAGTAATTAATTTATTGTAACATAACATAACATAACATATACATATACATATAAATAACTATAGATATCCAATATCCCACAGTTCCTTAGAACCTTAGAGAATTAGTATCCCCTACCAATTAATAAGACAAGATATACCAACATTAGAAATCTACAAGAAAAATTAAATTATATTAAATTCTAACATATAAATATTTGTTACAAAGGATGTTTATGTATCACCTATAAAGATCTCAACTAATTCTAACACTAATATACATATCTTTATCTCGCACTTGGCGCTCGAGATTTATCCCAATCCTATTGTAAGTAAACCTATAAGAGAAATAAAGGGGGAATGTGCATAAAATAGCTTAATGAGTTCGTCTCTCACTACTACCATTTAAGTAAGTTATCATACATTATTATCACACATGCAAGTAAGCTATCTACATACAAAATGAATGCAGGCACGATGGATGTAAGCAACACATCCATAGAAGTCTAGAACTATGAACGGTATAGAATTACATCGTCTATATTTTGATTATCCCTTGTACTTACCCGCACAAGGCACCTCAACTTATTCACATGAGGCTGCCTAGGGGCACCACCCCTCTAAGCAACACTCAACTATTACCCTAGTTGAGAAAAGAGTTTCAATCCAAATAGGTAAATCCCAAACTAGGAGTATCCACTATCCAAGGCCCCTAAGGCACAAACATGCGAGTTCTCTCGCAACCAAAATTATCTAAGGCCTTACAGGTACAATAAAGCGAGTCCTCTTGCTATCAATTAGAGATTCTATGCTAGCTTTGCCTTAACGCTAAAATATTATTTATGGCTCTACGAGCCCTTATAGAGATCATATAAAATATGTTTAAGAGTAGAAAAGCTTTTTCCAAAAACACTTTTCTCAAGATTTTTGCAAAGCTAGCACTCTCCATTCACACCTTTGCCGAGTCATAGGCATACAACGAGTATAATTGATTATTTTAGTATGATACTTATATTTATCAATTTAAAAAGGTGATCACACAAATGATAGCAAATAAGCAAAGCAATCATTCAATCATACAAGCAACAACAAGCAGCAAAACCTCATATAAGTAACACATACAAGCAAGTAGCAAGTCATTAGAACTCCCTCACCTGGATTATTGCTCGTTCTCCAAGCTTTGGGGTTTATAGAACTCGATATTGAATGCCCTAAAAAAATAGTAAAACTTATAAGTATTATGAGAAGTCAGACTCCTTAGTTAACTAAAAGTCTACTGTAGTTTGTCTAGTTCCCTTAATATAACCCAAGTATAATGTATATAAGGTTTACTATACTCAATGGGATTAATAGTAACTATTTTTTTATATTTGTTAGTTATAAGACTTCCTTTATATATTTAGTAACTTTTCATTCTAATTCCAATATTTGCGAACTTATAATCGTTTTTCATCGTTTTCGAACGCACATTCACACAATGATGTCCATTTTGGACGTTAAGACTCGTGTTTTACGATATGGGCTAAACTTATTGAAATTTTAACTTATTAAAGTTTAATTATTCTTATTGCTTATTTTTATATCCTATTTTAGTACTTAATGATTTAATTAGCTATTAAATTCTTACACTTAGGAAATTTTACATTGATATTACTAATTCACATACTTAATTAAGTTTAATTCAATTTGGAAAGTGTATTAGGGTTTAAAGGATCTTCAACTCCTAAGTACATGTATACATATATATGTTATATTCTTATATAATCTTATAATTTATTATTTTACAAGCTTATGCTTATGTTTTTATTTGCTTATGTCATGCCTTATGTAATCATTCATTGTATATAAATATATATATATATCCTTATGTATGTATATCCTTATGTACTCATACATACACTTTATACATATGTTATATACATGCCTATACTTCTAACATACTAATATGTATACTTGTGTACTTATAGTATACTAATACACATGCACATACACATACGGTGACATATGTATTTTTGTACGTATTTTCGTATGCCTAAAATTCCTCTTAAGAAAGCTTCTCTAATTTCATTCCTTTTGTGTTTTAAGGGTGTATTTAGCATGGTATAGCTATGTATAGTTAATATATGTCTTAGTTTAGGTTATGTACATAATGAATACTTATGTACAAAGGTCTTTATACATGTATTTCTCTAGTATAACCTTATGTACATATACTTAAAGACATATACACATGCATTTTCTTCCACTTTATAAAGATTCCTACTCTTCTATACATGTATATGGAGCTTCCACTTCTAACAACATATATACACATATCATACCAACTTTCTATATTAACTTAGCTTACACAACTAACTACTACATAAATAGATAATCAAATTATAACATATCTCTTTCTCCTTGATTTATGTTAGTAGAAAGTGTGAAAGTAAATTAAGAAAATGTTTGGAATTGTGGAGGCAAGAGGAGTTATGGTTGGGAAGAAGAAGAAAGGGACTTGATTTTGTTTTGTTTTGTGTGTTGAAAATGAAAACAAGTGGGGTCTTGAAGGGAAATGGAGTGGACAGCAAAAAAATGGAAAAGGAAAGGGAAGTAAAAGCTAAAAGAAAAGAAAAGAAATCATTAGAAGGAAGAGATATTTCTAAAGTGAAAGTGACATTTTATTGACTTTTTTACATGTTAACTTTAGTCAACATGTGTTGACTTAGTCAACCTTTTGACCTTGGTCAACATGTGTTGACTTGGTCAACTTTCCAAAAGTATGTGCCATTTAGAATACATAATGTAGTAATTAAGGAAAATTAGGAGAAAAATTAAGGAAATGAAAGGAAATGAGAGATTTGGTGAATTGATTAGTAAAAATAGATGATGAGATCTTACTTTAGTTATTTATATCCTATATACATCATTTGGTAGGCTACTTAGTATAACTAGTATGAAAAGTATCAATTAGGGTATTAAGGTTTACTACATTTAACCTAAGCATCAACTAAACCCTTAGCTCTATATAATACTATCCTAATTATATGATGCAATATCTTAGTTTCTAAAGGATTGAAAGTTACCCTTAATCTCTTACCAATGATTTAGTATAATATTAAGGTTATATTATCAATTAGGGTTTTAGGGTAAATTATGGTGAATTAATGCTTTTATATCCTTAAAGTAATAGTTTTAGGGTTTTATCACTTTTGAGTGCAATCTCTAGTGTTTTTACACATTTAGGGTTTAATCTATTCATACACAATTAAGTTTTCGATTGTTTTTTTAAGGTTTTGATGAGGTTCGAGATCAAATTTTACAGTTACATATACTTAAGGTTTTAGGGTTTTCGTATGTGATTAGAGGTTAAATTGATAATTTAAGGTTTTTCATAGTCACTTTAGGTTTTGAATTGAGATTTTAATCGGTTTTAAACCTCACTAGCTCTATTTTCTTCAGGAAATCATCTATAGTTTTGGGATTTGATTTTATACTTAAAAGGCTAGATTTGCGAGGTTTACAACATTGCTGGACTTAGGATTTTGAAAATATGATTTGTTATTTAGTAAAAGAAATATATATATACTTATAGTTTTGTTTTGCTCAATCACAATAGTGCAAATGATATAAAACCTAAGGTCTAAAACCTAGATTTTGGTATGAGCCGATTAATTATCTCTAAACCCCAACTATAAAGGGCGTAATTCTAAGTCATATACAGTTCTTAGGCCGATGTATGTGTTGTTCGGCATATTGATGGTTCATGTATTCATATGATTATGTATCAAATAAATTTCTACCATGCGGTATTGATGAGGATATTTATCGCATTAAGCGTAAGCTTACATCCTAATAAATTTCTTTTATTGCAGGGAAACCTCTTCATTCATCAGAGCCAAGGCATATTCGAGGTGGGTCTCATGTAGAGACATGTTGGAGCAATCAAGGAGTAAAGAGGAGATTTTGTAATAGCTTTTGTAGATGACTATTTACCTTTATTATTGTTTATAATATAGTTTGAAGTTTATGATGCAATTTCCTCTATGAACTGTATTTGTTTGTAATATTCTTTTAGTGTGGAACTTAATGAGTCCACACATTTACTTGATTAATTTATGTCTTAGAAGTTAATTTTAGGAAATTGCTCTATATTACTTATCTATGGGCCTAGTGGTAACGTATAATAAAAGGAGCCTTATGTGTCATATGAAAGGCTTGCAATTAGCAAGAGGGTTGATAGTAAACCTTTATTAGTACACGACGATCTACCACGACAACAATACTATTGGGTCATGATAGGTTTTATTGGTATCAAAGTGATAAGTTTAAACCAATAATAAAGTAAGTAAAACCGAACCTTAGGCACTAGGAATCCCCTACTAAGTGAGGTAGAGTTGGGTAGAATCAAGTTAGGACCCTTAAGTCATTAAATGTGTGAAGAAACATTTCTAAAAGAACACATAATCTATAATAAATTTTCTTGTTGATTAGGGGAACGTAAGCAGGGTTCATCGAAACCTAGTGTTTCTAATGATGCACAAAGGTAAGACTCTTGTCAAGTACCAATAAAGACTTCGAGTTTTACGCAAAGACATGGCCCTGGTACGAACGCTATGTAAGCTTCGGGATGTGTGGGCATCCTAGAGGTCAGGGTTAAATCTCTACTAGAGGAATTGCTATTGGAACCTTTTGATCTTGACACATGGACCCGTTTTGTCTAATGTGGAGTTGGCCCACCTCATGAAAAGGGAGGAAGCAGCCGACATCAAAGCTAAAATGGTGGTCTTAGTGCATGATGGCCCAAGAATGATTACCTTTAGTTTCCAATATTGGTGTCAACTAAGCCATGGTTATGCCTTAGCACATGACCTGAGAGCTTACTACCCTCAAGTGGTCTTGATGGACAAGTAGAATGGAGTTCCTCCGCTAAAAGCTCCTACTAATATCTACCTCCCTTATATGGAGCTAGACGTCATCGACATCTACCCAGATGCCCCTGAATTGGATGAGGACATTGATATTCTACCTCCTTTTCTAAGGGAATATCGAGCAGAAGTGCTACCTAGGCTAGACCCTTATGAGTTTCTATTGCCTCATAAGTTATTCTAAGTGGTTTACCATCTAAGGTCACCTCCCAATCTAGGTGAAGGAACCTCATCTCTGTTTCCTAGAAGAAAGGCCTTGACAAGTAAGCTGGCTAGACAATGATAAAGCTGGACCTTCTATAAAGCAAGATTAGTCAAGGGCAACTTGAACTTCTGAAGTATTTTCAGTCTCATTATCGTGATGTTGTTATTGTTTTCTAAGTGAAAGTGTAGTGAGGTTCATTTGTATCATATTGTGTATGCTTTCCGATTTGTGGTTATATGGAATTTCAATTTCAATGATCTTAGGATGCATGTGTAACTTTAGAGGGATTTGTATTTGAACTCTATGTATGTTTAGAGAATTAATAAAAAGGACTTCATGTGTGTTCTATATTGCTTAATCTTGTTCTGATGATGTAATTAAGGAGAAGTACTTTATGATGGATAATTTGAATAAGGACAATGTGGTATCAAGCATTAAAATTGATTTATTTAAGTAAAGAATTAGATTGAACAAAGTTGTGGTTTGAGTTATTTTGAACCTAACTCTAAAAACTTTGTTTTCAACAAACAAAGGCATGGGAGACAACCTCCTACAGAAAGAGCACCCCAGAGCAAAACTCGGGACAAGACATATTAGTTGATAGGATTGACGAGATCTTAATGGCCATATAAGCTAATAATGCTCTACTAAGGACTTTTCTAGAGAGGACACAAGCACCTCCACCACCGGCACCACAAGACCAAGTCCTCTAAATACCCATGCCACCACTTATGGCTATGGAAGGCCAATTTGTAGCACCACCACCATCGGTAGGGTTAGCAAGAGACCCTTACCCAATTCATCATGAGCTTCAATTGCCAAGTAACCTATTGCCAAAATTTTTGAAGTGCAGTAGATATTTTGATGGAAATACGAGTCAGCCTGATGAGGCTGAAGATTGGTTGATGCAAGTGAAGAGATCTTTTGAGGCTTTTGAAGTGCCGCACCACTTCAGGATGACGTATGGCACTTATTTGCTCCGTTTGAGAGTAAGGACTTAGTAGGAAACCAAGAGAGGAAACCTACGACAACCCATCACATGAGAGGATTTCTAGGAGGAGTTCTTAAGGCACTACTTCCTTGAGAATTTGCAAGTAAAGTACAGTGATGAGTTTTTCGAAATCAGAAGAGGAAACTGCGCTCTTGAGCAATATGAGGCAGACTTCACTCACTTACTCCAGTTTGTTTTGCCTGAGTACCATGATAGTGATTGAATGAAGAAGCAAACCTTTGTGAGGGGACTGGACCGCGAGTTAAAAAGGAAGGTTTTAGAGTTTAAACTAAGGACCTATAATGAAGCGATTGAAAAGGCTAAAGTAATGGAAACCACAAAGAGACATGGAGAAGAAATGTTGAAGCCAAAAGTTACCGTTTTTAGCAAAAGACCATTTGAAGGGCCTAGAAGCTTAAGTTCTAAGGTGAGAAAGATTTTAAGGCCCCACAAGGTGATCTAAAAGAAGAATGGGAATGGAAAGGTTACATGTTGGAAGTGTAGGGGGAATCACTATCCATGCGATTGTGCTCAACTCTGAAATAAGTGTTATTTTTGTGGAGATGGAAATCATTGGGTAACAAATTATCCAAAGAAGATGGCTACGGCTTGTTGCATTTGCAAACAACTAGGACATTTTGCTAACACTTGTCCTTAACACTAAAATGCCATTGTACAGACTATGGGATGCCCTAGGATGGGGAGAGTTATTAGAGGTAATGGGTAAAGACTAGGAGCTGTGAATGCCACAAGAGTCTATAATTTGGAAGGAGGATGGGATTATGAGGAGTATCCTAAAGAGGAGGTCATTTATTATGACGAGGTAAAGGATATTATGGTCACCAAGTTGATTACAAGTATGTTGCTTAAACTTTCTTTTCAAGCTAAGCTATATTATAAGAAGTATGTTTTAGAAAGAAAAGTGTTTAATTTAGTAACAAGAGTTTTAAAGTTCAATAATTATACCTTATAAAAACTTGACTTTAAATTCAATTTAGGGAATGTTGATATAAAGGAACATTTAGTGTACGCTTTGTTTAACACTAGAGCAACTCATTCATTCATTGCCCTTAAAGTAGTGAAAAGAGTTAAGTTGCCCGTAACCATCATCGAGTTAAGTTTTAGTATACGGACTCCTATAGGAAGCATGGTTACTACGAAGGTGATGGTGAAGAAATTCTCACTCAGCATACAAGGCTACAAAGGTATGACGGATCTTATCATTCTCAATCTGGGCAAGTACGAGATGATTATGTGCATAAACTGGATGACATCATGTAGAGCTACATTTGACTGCAAGAAGAAGAAAGTGTACTTTAAGGACTTAAAAGGATCCAAGGTGGAATTTCAAGGGGAATCAATGGTAGTAGGAAAACACGAGCTAAGCTCCTTTGAGTTAATGTTGGAAACAAGTTAGATGAACACAGTTGAGGTTGAATTGGAGAGGCCAATAATAGAAGATATTCAAGTGGTGAACGAATTTCCTGATGTGTTTCCAGAAGAGCTATCGGGACTACCACTTAAGAGAGAGATCGATTTTGCCATTGATTTAATGCTCGAGATCGAGCCAATTTCTAAGGCCCCTTACTGGATGGCTCGGATAGAGTTGAAGGAACTAAAGAAGTAGCTTCAAGAGTTATTGGAATAAGGTTTCATTAGACCATCTGTCTTGCCTTAGGGAGCACCTGTTTTGTTTGTCAAGAAGAAAGATGGTTCTCTTAGACTCTATATCAACTATAGTGAATTGAACCGAGTGATTGTAAAGAACAAGTATCCGTTACCTCATATCGATGACTTATTTGATAAACTACAAGGCACGGTTGTATTCTCTTGTATTGATCTAAGATTGTGTAAACCCCACGAATTTAGCTTTCTAAGTATAGAAACAAATGTCCAAACTATAGATGATTTCCCGAACTCAAAAGAGCTAATAAGATTTAAAACCGATTAAAATCTCAATTCAAAACCTCAAGTGGATACGAAAAACCTTAAATCATCAATTGAACCCCTAACCATATACGAAGACCCTAAAACCTCGAACCTCATCAAAACCCTAAGATGACAATCGAAGATTTAATCGCGTAAGAATATATGAAACCCTAAATGTGTAAAAACATTAAAGATTATGCCTTAAAGTAATAAAAACCCTAAAACTATAACTTTAAGGATATAAAAGCACTAATTCACCATGATATACCCTAAAACCCTAATTGATAATATAATGCTTATATTTTGCCAAATCATTAGTAAAAGGTTAGAGATGACCCTCATTCATGCTTATATGATTCGAATCCTCAAGTAATCCATTAGAAACTAAGATAATGAGTCATAGATTATAATTATCACTTAAGTATGTGATTAAGATAGTCTCACTTAGAATTAGGGTAATAGTTGAAGATTAGGTTATATGTAGTGAACCTTAATACTCAAATTAGAACTTATATAAGCTATAAAAACCTAAAGTAAGACCTCATTAACTATGTTTACTAATCAATTCATCAAATACCTCATTTCCTCTCATTTCCCTTATTTTTTTCCTTAATTTCCCTTAATCACTACATTATGTATACAAATTTACATAAGCTTAAGGAGAGTTGACCAAGTCAACACATGTTGACTAAAGTCAACACTTTGAAAAGTCAACAAAAGTGTCTCTTTCATTAGGAAAAAAATATCTTCTTCTCATGATTTCCTTTATTTTCTTTTCTTTTTGCATTTCTTTTTCCTTCTTCTCTTAAATTGTAGTCCATACATCTTCCCTTCTAGACCCCACCATTCTCCTTCTTCCATAAGCAAAACAAAGAAAAAGAAACAAAACAAAAAGGCCACTCCATTGCCGTGAGCTTCCATCTTCCATTTCACCTTCAACATCTTCCTTTTTGTCTCCTTAATTCCAACATAAGAAAAGGTATGTATTTAAGTTACTTTATCTTGTTTTATCTTCTTCATTAGTTAGTTAATTAGGTAGATTAGATAAGTAGTTATGTATTTAGTTTTGTCTTGAAGAAGAGGAAACAAAGTTCCTATCTTTAAGTGTAGAAAGTAGGAATTATGAAGAAGAAGAAAGGAAGACATGAGTATATGCTCATAAGTATGTGCACATAAGGGAATACTAAAAGAACACAAGTATGTGAACCTTTGTACATGAGTATTTATCATGTACATAACCTAAATTAAGACCATATTTAACTATACATACCTATACTACACTAAATACATACATAAAAACACAAAAGGATGAAATTAGGAAGCTTTTCTTAAAGAAAAGATTAGGCATACGAATTTGTGTATAAAAATACGTATCTAACCATATAGGTATATGAGTATGTATACATGGATAAATATGGTATAAACCTAAGTAGATGTATAAGTATATGTATGTATAAAGTATAAGTACATAAGTATACATATTAGTATGTTATGAGTGTAGGTAGGT
>JAMXBB010000006.1:80050892-80061975 GCA_024138015.1 Lumnitzera littorea | reverse complement strand
ATACCCCTAACCCTATGTAATACTATCTTAATCATATACTTAAGAGATAAATGGAATCTATGATTCATTATCTTAGTTTCTAAAGGACTACTTGAGGATTCTAAATATATATGCATGATTGAAAGTCATCTCTAACCTTTCACTAATGATTTGGCAAAATATGAGGGTTATATTATCAATTAAGGTTTTAAGGTATATTAGGATGAATTAGTGCACATATGTCTTTAAGGTGATCAATTTAGGGTTTTTATCACTTTTGAATAAAATCTTTAGCATTTAGATACATTTAGGGTAGAAAAGTTTTTTACGTGAATGATTAATTATTTTAAGGTTTTTACTTTCGTTGGCCTTATCAACTCTTAAATTGTCTTACATAGTTGAGTTTATTTCAAAAGCTAAATTCAAAATTTTAGGGGTTTACAAAGCTCCACGCCACTGCCGTTGCGCTGCTATCCAACTCCATCCATATTCCTTGAATCAGCACACGAACGCTTGGAGCAATCCCCTTATATGCGCCTTCTCCGATCATCAACACTGACTAGTCATAGCACCTGCCATACCTAGTCGTGCTCCTCTGCTGACCACATTTCATCGCTGCTACGCTCCACTACTTACTACGCTCCATTGCACTGCAAGATCCGAAGACTTCTGCACAATCTAGTCCAGGCGAAACTCCAAATGAACACAACTCTAGAATAGCAAGCCCCGATGTTGAATTGTACACTCCATAGTCCAATACCGTTGTTACTTCGTCCATGCCATTACCACGCAAGAACAAGCCAGGTTCAGTTTTTCCAAGTTTTAGTTTTCTTATTTTATTTTATTCTTTTAATTATTTATTATTATTATTATATTATTAGTTCCTCAGTTATCTAATGTAGTATATGTGTATATGGCTATATTAGTTTAGGTGACTTATTAGTATTAGTTTTTTATATATTAAGTTACATAACATTACTAATTTATTTAGGTAGATAGTTGTTTAGCCATAATAGTATATATATTAGTTTAGGAATTTTTTAGGATTAGTTTTCTAGGATTTCTCGCTCAGAAAATTAAAAATTTTTTTTAGAAGTAAAAATTAATAAAAAGTCAATAAACTGTTTAAGATGTTTTAAATATTTTTTTTTATCACTCATGACTTTGGACCTTTTATTTTTTATAATAAACCGAATTAGTTAAAATGTAAATTTAGTCAATTTTTAAAAAAAAAATTAAAATCAACCAATACGTTAAAGTTTTTTTGAAAAGAACTACGATTGTTTTATCCCAGATAACGGGTACATAAGCACCTTCCGGGTGACTATAAAATACTAAAAACTTAGGTTTTTTTTTGTTTTGATTTTATTTATTGTCTTTAAAAATATTATAATTACAAGAATAATTCTAATTTCGGTAAATAAATAGTGATACCCGTTAGGGTTTAATAGGTTAACCTCCGAATTAGGAACACTCTAATTATTTATTCAAATTGAAATCAAAGACTAGTAGCCAAATCGTAATTAATCCACCCAATTGATTATGGTTTCCTTCCTTTTTCTCGATTTCGATCAGGTGGCGACTCCAAAAACTTTTTCTAAGTGAAAAAATGGAATTTCCCAATTTCTTTAGTCGAGGATTAATATTAAATGGGTTAGGGTTTAGTATTAATCGAAAATGAGAAAATTAATTTTAAATAAAAAGAAATCGAAAAATTAGACTCGACAATTTGGCGACTCTACTAGGGACGCTAGAGGGCTAGCCATTAGAAGTTATCGAAAATAGGATTATTTAAAAAAATAAAAAATAGAAAGATGAAATAATAAAAATAAAAAAAGAACTTAGGTATGTTATTTTATGTATTTTTTTATTTTATTTTTTTTACTAACATTTTTTATTGCAGTTTATTCACGAGGGGATAGTTTTGGGGTTTTACTTTATTTTTATTTTTTTGCATCATAAATGCATGGTAGTTACGGTTAAAACCAAGCCGTCTTAAGACCTTAGGAGGGGAGCCATTGTGTAAACTTCAAATGTTGTGGGGTAACCACCATCCAAGGCCGATCAAGCTACTCCACTGAAGTTCAAATGCGAACACAGAATCGTTGCTTTAAAAAAATGCAGTGGTTGTAGAACTTGAGAACCTTTATAACCTACCCTTTGCATTACATGATAACCTTTTTTTAAAAAAAAAAAAATCACAAGAACCTATGATGTGGTAGATCTAAATGGACAAGGGCAATTGTGAAGTTGATATTGTAATATTTCTTCGTGAATAATTTGTCATAATTTTATGTAAAGTTTAGAATAGGTTGTAATTGTAATTTTAATTTTGATTTTTATATAGTCATGGCTAGATCAAGTCAAGAGCCCTTTGAAGAAATTCATGTCCGCCTATTACATTAGCCTCAAAAACTGCTTCAGACGTGGTTCCGACTCTTTAGCCCAAATAAGCAGGAGTTTATCAAGAATAAGATTGGGCCCATCCTCTCTCTACAGAAGATCCCCATGAACATCACTCTAGTGCGGGCCTTAGTCCACCTATGGGAGCTCGAATCCACCAGTTTCTATATAGGCCTACATCAGCTAAGCCTAACTTTAGATGAATACTCCCAATTGTTGTAGGCCCTTGCAATCATTGATGATGTCTACGTCCTAGACTTGGAAGCTGCAGCACCAAAGATCTTTAGCAAGTTGTTGGGAATCAGAAAAACCGAAATAAACTAGGTTCTAAATTAAGGAAAAACCATTCGATTAAGGGATGTCATGGATTGGTTTTCTACTGAATTGAAGCATAGAGAAAAACGGGAGGTTTTTCGTGCAAATTTAGAAGCATGGCACCAGTACCAAGTTAATGCTTTTATATTGGTGGTCTTCAATACTATCTTGTTCCCTGATGATAGATGCCGAGTCCACTTTAGAATCGCAAAACTTGTAACCCAATTTCTTGAAGGGAAATCATATATCCCGACCTTTTTGGCCTAGTAAATTTGGTCATTGAACCATCTCAAGAAAAAGAAACGAGTAGATTTGAAGACTAATATGATCCTACTAGTGGTCTGGTTCATTAGCCACATAAGAAGTTACTAACATGATTTCAATCAGGTTGAGTTTACTCAGCAATACGACCTCATCAAGTCTTTTGAAGAGAGAATTAAGCTACCAAAAAATATAGCTAGCCATTACTAGGTCCAATACTTTCAGAGTATGAAAGCGAAAGAGTTGTTTTTAACGCCTAGGTGGTTTGCAAGCAAGGAAATGATTAGAGGGTGTGAAGACTTTAAGGCAATCCCTCTAATCGACTTCAACCTCTCACCGGATACATCCCAGCTAATGGACTCATTGAGGACATGATCTCCAAACCATCATTAGAAGCTGTCTCATTGGACTTCCATAACTCCAGCATGATGGTAGCTAATAAAGTAGCCAAGCTCCTGAGCATTCGAGCTCTTTGGTGCATAAGAAAGACCACTCCTACCGCTAAGGGGATAGCAGGCAGGAGCCAGACAACCAAAGGATTTCTCTATCACCAACTAAAAGGGCTGAAAGATATGGAAGACAACAAAGAGAAGGGAGAAGTTCAAGTTGAAGCTAAACTCAAGAGAACGAGTAAAAGAGAGCAAGAGTTGGAAAACTGTTGTAAGGAATATCACTAGAAGATAAAGGCATTGGAAGCACAATTGAAGAGTATCAAAGGCAAGGAAGAGGAGACTCCTAAGATTTGAAAGAAGAAAAAGATGCAGGATGAGCCCGTTAGCCACCAGAAGATTAGATTTTAGATTTTAAGCTCTTTTGATATTTTCTTTTTTAGAATTCTTTTTCGATCTGAATGAGAGATGTAAAGCTTCATAATTGCAAAAATTAATAAAAGTTAGTTAGGTTTTGCCACATCAAAGGTCTCTTCCCAATTCTTAATTTTCCATTGCATTCATGTGACACGCATCCTACATTTATATGATTAACAACTCTTTCTTAGAAAAATGTAATATATATTAACCCTTTACCGAGTTGGTAACATAATCAAGTAACGTTCTAAGATAGCTCCCAAACGTTAAGTCTTTCAAAGAAGTTCGATTAGAACACGTTCCCAGACTAGGATGGCCATTACTCAAGGAAATGACGGAGACCTTAAGATCAATGATCCCTCCAAGCTGAGGTTCTGTTCCATAGAAAGGGCTATAGAGAAGATGGTAGAACAAATGAGCTTCCTAGCAGACAACATCACTTTGCTGTAAGCCATAGCACCAGCTAATGAAGAAAGCTCCAAGACCCATTACGGGAAGAATACACAGGCTCTTGAAGCAGAGCATGAATATCAAAAAGACCCATTCGAATCAGATGGAGTCTACCTAAAAGACAACTCGACCTTCGAACCTGACACTTATGCTGCCTCGAGACCGATTGACCAAGGGCTTAGTACGGACAGCTTAAAAGAATTGGAAAAGAAACTAACACAACAAATAACTGAGAAGATGAAAGCACTTATAGGGTATGATGGATTTAAACAGGTAGGGATCACTGAGTTTTCTGTGTACGACATTGGATCATACCCTAAGAAGTTTATGATACCAGGGTTTGAAAAGTGTAACAAGACGGGTTGCACCAAGCTCTACCTTAAGTTGTACATCAGGAAGATGGGTAAATATGTTCAGTATGATTCACTCATAGTACAGACATTCCAAGATAATCTAACCGAACTGGCCTGAACTTGGTATTGCCAGCTCGATTTGAACCAGATAAATATATAGGAGAAACTTGCTAGAGCATTTTATGAACAATATAAATTCAACGTAGAAGTAGCTCCAACTATGATGGACCTAGTCGCCCTATAGAAGAAGAATAACAAATCGTTCAAAGAATATTCTAAAAGGTGGAGGTCCTTAGTTGCAAGAATCTCTACTCCTACTACTGAGAAAGAGCTCACATCAGCTTTCATTAACACCTTAGAAAGGCCCTACTTCTCCTATCTCATTAGGTAAGCTTCGTCCACTTTTGTTGAAGTAGTAGCAGTAGGTACAAGATTGAAAGCGTCATCTCTTCCAGTAAGCTTCAAGAGCCAGCAGATAAAAGACCACCTGGGTCGTCATTCGGTCCTAGATAGCTGGCAGCAAGCTTAAAGAATCTACTGTCGGTATGGTAAATTCAAATGCCAGACCAAATGCTCAAGTTGCTTTCAAGACAAATCCTCCTTCGACTCAACAACAGTTTAAAGACCAGCCTCAAGCTAATAGGACTTATAGACAATTTACTAAGATACCGGTCCCTTTAAGTCAAGTCTTTGAGAAGTTGCTAAGGGATAATCTAATACGGTACGAACTTCCTAGCGATCAATACCATCTGAGAATCTTTGACCCTACAATAAAGTGTGAATACCATTGTGGACAAGTGGGGCATTCAACTGATGCATGCTGGATACTGAGGAATAAGATTTAAGACTTGATAGATGAAGGGACAGTGTAGTTAGATTTTATGGAAGCCTCGGTTCCTAATGTTAACAATAATCCCTTACCTAACCACAGGCTGATGATTGGTATGATTTTTGATGATTGTGTCATCAACGTCATTAATTCAGAAAAGAAGCATAAGGTTTTTGAGTTTTACACTAGCAACCAGACTCCAGAAGTGAAGAGGTACACATTTCACATACTGTTGGCACCAGAAAATTGCAAGGCTGCTCCATTTAACTATCACCTTGTAAATCAGGAAAAACCAGGTCCTTTGGTAGGGGGCATTACTCGATCGAGAAAGATTTACCACTAAAGAGAGGGGTATCGAAGGAAGGTTATACTAAGAGAATCAAATGATAAGACAACGGCCGAACGCATTGAAGGGCTATCGGCCTTTGCTAAGATGATCAAGTTAAGTGAGTATAAGTTCATGGATTAACTCAGTAGGACTCCTACACAAATGTCGTTGATGAGCTTGTTAATCACATCTAAACCATGCAGGGAGGCTTTGTTTCATACTTTAAAGGAGGTGAAGGTCCCTCATGAAATTCCAACTGAGAAGATGGGACTGGTTACTAATTCTATCCTTGCAATAGATCAAATTTCTTTTTCAGCTAAAGAATTAGGCGAAGAAGGGAACAAACATACGAAGCCACTCTTTATCATTGTAAGGAGTAACGGCATAATCATCACTAAGGTGCTCATTGACAACGAATCATCGCTGAACGTCTGCCCACTCGCCACCTTAGATTTACTGGGCATTGACACGTTTGCAATTAGGCCTTCTTCTACAACAGTTAGGGCCTTTAATGGTTCTAAAAGAGAGATTATAAGGGAGATAGATTTATCTATGAGTATCGGCCCTCAACACTTTACTATTCGATTCCAAGTCATGGACATTCCAAGATCTTTCAATTTACTCTTAGGAAGACCTTGGATTCATGCAATAGGGGCCATACCCTTAAGCTTGCACTAAAAGCTGAAGTTTATCTCAAATGGTTAGGTGATTACAATTTTAGGAGATTAAGATTATGAAATTTACAAGGAAACGGCTATACCCTACATAGGAAGTGAAGGATAAGAAGAGCTAGGATTATAAATGTTTGAAGAAGTAAGCATGATTACCAATCCTGACAGAGAAGAAGATAGAAGAATAGAATTCAAGGAAGGCCAAATTAACACCTACGGCCTTAGCTACAATCTTACCCCGGTAGAAGAATTCCAGAAGAAACAAGCGAGGGGCAAGAGAGGTAACAGATTATACCATGCCTCAATGACCTTTCCACTGCTAGTTAAGACATTCATACGAAAAGAGACTCAAGCCCGGGAATCTAGCAAAGAAGGATTAATAAGCTTGCCACACAAGTTCCAGTACCATTTGAATAACTGGTTCTCCATCCCGGCAAATGGTAATAGGTCTTCCTTAAGGTAAAGGATGACCTGTAGTTAGTATTTTCTGAATTTTTATTTTCAATAGTCATCATTGTGAATATATCGTCAAACCTTTCATTCAAAATTAGTTAGGCCTTTATCTCATTTCAGATCCATTTCCATTTATTCAATGAAATCTTAGTTTGTTTCTTTCCTATGATGCATTTTAGTTCTCTTTTGCTCACATACACTTTTCTTTATACATGTTGCCCAGATCCAATGAACCAAGCGAAAACCAAGAATACCCTACACAGGTAGAAATGAGAATATCGATATCACCTCTGGCCTTATTGGGTTAGTCGTCAGGAGCAATGTCGATGACCACAGTAATATATAAGAGGAATGGAAAAAACATGAATTGGATAGAATCACTATTGTTGAACCAATTGAAACAATTAATGTGGGGAATGAAGAAAATCCTAGGAATCTAAAAATCGGAGCGAATATAAAAGAGAAACAAAAAATAGAAATGATTACATTGTTAGCCGAATATCAAGACGTATTCGCTTAGTCGTATGAAGATATGCCTGGGTTGGACCTATCGATTGTAGTTTACCGTTTACCCATACAAGAAGACACCAAACTAAAAAAGCAAAAGTTGAGGAGATTTCAACCTGACATCTCGCTGAAAATTAAAGATAAAGTGAAGAAACTACTGGAAGTTGGATTCATTAAGGTGTCAAATTAACCAGAATGGGTAGCTAATATTGTTTTAGTAATAAAGAAGAATGGGAAAGTTAGAGTGTGTATAGACTTTCAACATCTCAACTAGGCAACGCCTAAAGACAATTTTCCATTGCCTCACATTGATGTCTTAGTAGATAACATGGCCAGAAATCATCTATTTTCATTTATGGATGGTTTTTTGGGATACAACTAAATCTGGATGTCCGAAGAAAATAAGACAAAGATGACTTTTGTTACAACTTGGGGAACGTTTTGCTACAAGGTGATGCCGTTTAGGCTTAAGAATGTAGGGGCAACATATCAGAGGACCATGATTGCAATTTTTCATGATATGATGCATAAAGAGATAGAAGTGTATGTTGATGATATGATTGCAAAATTCAAGGAAGAGGAAGATCACTTAGAAAACCTAAGGAAGCTATTTGATAGACTGAGTAAATACCACTTGAAGTTGAATCTAGAGAAACGTACCTTTGGCATGACGTTAGAAAAATTGTTGGGATTCATAGTAAGCCAAAGAGGTATCGAAGTCGATCTTGATAAAGCCAAAGCCATAATTGACATTACTCCTCCATAAACACTTAAGGAAGTACGAGGATTGCTGGGGCGTTTAAATTAGATAGCCCGATTCATATTACAACTAACAGATAAATGCTACCTTCTTTTTTAGCTATTAAAGAAGAACGCGATGATCAGCTAGAATGAGGATTACAAGGAGGCTTTCACTAAAATTAAAAAATACCTCATGAAACCTCTAGTGTTAGTAGCTCCTGAGCTTGGAAAGCCATTGTCTTTATACCTGACCATAATGACTGAATCTACGGGATCCATGCTTGGTCAAAAGGATGAAGGATGGAAAGAGTGAGTTGCTTACTATCTAAGCAAGAAGTTCACAAAAGGGGAGAAAAAATACTCAGAAGCTGAAAGAACTTGTTGTGCATTGGTTTGGGTCATGCATCAGCTTAGACAATATATACTTTACTATTAAATTAAGTTGATAACACAATACGATCCTTTGAAATACTTAGCTGAAAAACCGGCTCTCATCGGTAGAGTTTCAAAGTGGTAGATGTTGGTGATAGAATTTGACATTAAGTATGTGAGCCAAAGTTCAGTCAAGGGGCAAGCCTTGGCCGATCAATTAGCAAAGAATCCCTTTGAGGATACCCCTCAAGAAGCACGGGTTAAGTTTCCTGATGAAAGTATCCTGGTAGCAGGAAATGATTCTGATTGTGAAGTAGTCGAAAAATCTTCAGGGTGGAAAATGGTCTTTGACGGAGTACTTAATGTGTCCGGATGTGGAGTTAGGGCAATTCTGGTATCTCCTAAAGGTACATAATTTCCTAAGGTTGTGAGATTGGCTTTCCCATGTACTAATAATATTGCAGAATACGAGGCGTATATTTTGGGACTAAAAATCACATTATTTAAGGAGATATGGGGAATTATAGGTGTATAGAGATTCTTCGTTGATCATAGGCCAAGCTCGAGGTGAGTATAAGACGAAAGACCCCAAATAGTACCTTACCGCCAACACCTTGTCGAGTTGATAACCAAGTTCGAAAAGATTACATTTGTATACATACTAAGGGTTCAGAACCAATTTGTTGATGCTCTTGCTACTTTAGCACCAATGATCTAGATATCGAGAGGAGTGGAGATTCAGCCACTTAAGATTGAAATTGAAGAAAAGCTCGCTTTTCGTTTGGTAATGGAAAGTTCATGTGATGAAAAGCCTTGGGAACAAGATATCTGTCATGACCCTAACGGGGGCCTAGTAGGATTGCTTAAAATTTTCACATCATGTGTGTACCCATGATTTGAAAATCATCTTGCAAGTCAGAGATTACAAGATTCTAAATAATTAGTCACTAAAGTTTTTATTTATTTATATAATTAGCTTACAACTACATATATGTGACTATAGATATCCGACAAGCCATAGTCCAACAGAACTGCAGAGAATCGGTATCCCTTACCAAACAATAAGATTAGGTAGTGATGTTCTAAAAATTCAAACTTACTAAAGTCACAAAACTTAAACGTAGTATATAATAATTCAAATGAACCATATAGTCTGTCCTTAGAGCCTAACTTCTATGCATCACAATATTGGCACTCAACCCTCAGTTCTTAACCCATGCCCCATCGTCTAGCAACCTGCAAGAGAAAACTATTGGGGTGTAAGCTACAAGAGTTTAGTGAGTTAATTTCCTTCAACCACACAACAATCGAGTTATACAACAGTTAAGTTCAACCAAATGAATGCATGAACAAGCAGTATGCCAAACAAATACATGCAGGTGACCAGGTACTACATGTAACTCAGATTTAACACCCTCCGAAGTCAGGGTTGGAGATTCTTCGGTACAGTTAGATCCGGGTATCATATTAGAACTTATTTCATGACGAAACTTCGCGTTTCGTATTTAAAATGTAATGGTACATCCATTACCAGCTTTATCAAAAACGAGTTCTACATATGATTGTGAGTAGGTTCACGCAGCCCTCACTCACTCCTAAACGAAGGCCTCTGGACTCGACCCATAGCCAGGCGGTTGGTGCCTCCAATGCCTAGTCATCCCACGAGCAAGGGCAAGGTCATATCGCACGTGTGCACCGTTCGAAATCAATAACATTCAATAATCAACCCAAGTATGGCCTCTCACTACCTCCGTGTAATGTGACTGTTCAGAAATAGTTATGCAGTGCATGATTTATGAATGATCCAAGTTAACTTTTCTAGTCGAATAAAAGTTAAGTCATATTTAATCAGTGATTATTCCAAGTCACAAACAATTAATCTATTGAATATAATATGCATCAAACATTATATTATTGAACTTTAAGGTAGATTCACAATTCATAATAATTATCATGCACAAGCATAACCTAACCCCATACACATTCATTTATACATCATAATTTAGATTCACTACTTACAAGCATAAACAAGTATGGAATCACAAGGAAAAACTCACTTGACCATAGCTAGTCAAGGGATCGTAATAGTCGGTGGGCAGCTCAGGGTCGATATCGAGATCACCTGAGAATAAGGAAAATATGCAAGATAAGGAATTTAAAACTAATTAGAGTTATAACGTGTAAGGTTTATTTCACTTAGTTACGTGAAATTGTCGATTCGAGCTTTTTATCAAATCGCGTGTAACTTTTTCGTTTTAGCTCGGATCGTTATAAACTTATAGTCCATTTTAATCGTTTTCGAGCGTATTTTCTCGTAATGAGGTCCGTTTTGGATGTTGTGAATCGTAACTTAAATTGTGATACAAAAATATCACAAAAATTATTATTTAAATTTAAAAATTATAAAATATTGATTTTCGTTTTTTTTTTCTTAACATATTTATAAGTTAATAATTATTTAAATCATATATTTGTTATTTTTATTATTCTGGGTATATTTTCCTATTTTTCTCATTTTCTTATTTTTTTTTTCTTATGTACCTTACGATTATACATATATATATATTCCAATACTTATAATATATAGTTTATGGTTTATGTTATTGTAAAATCAT
>JAMXBB010000006.1:79970181-80016130 GCA_024138015.1 Lumnitzera littorea | reverse complement strand
TGCTGAGATGTAACAATTCTTGGCCTTGACATATAAAAAAGGTTAAGAATTAACTTCTAAACTATCAATCTTTGATCATATCTCAAGATGATATGAACCTTTACTAACTTTTTTCTTCATGTTTAGGAGTATTTAGGAAGGAACCAAGGTAAATCTCTTAACTCCTACTTAATAAGTGTCGATAGTCAATTTTTGCTCAACTTACACTCGTCCATTCATCGGCCGAGATACCAGGTAATCGACTCTCTTAGCGTTCGCCCTCTTTAGAAGATATATGGCACTTATGCTGTGTATAAGAAATGCTCTTGGTTTGAATTTAAATTTATGGCGTGACTAGTTATCATAAGCATTATTATATTTTACAACCACTTGCTATCCTTACATATTAAGGGAGAAGTTAAGTCAAGAAGCCTCCACATGTCTTATTAGTTACCTCTACAATTGCCTTAGACATAACAACCATCTATAAATATCAAAAAGAAACTCTGTAAGAGCTCTTTGATACTTTTTATTCACATACTTATTATAATAAATTACCATTCTAACTTAGGCATTAGAGTGGCCTCACTGGACTAGGCCCGATACCAAGTATTTTACTCTCTTATGCAAGACTATTTCTTCATCCCAAAATTCATCACTAACATTTGGCGCCATCTATTTTTCTCTAAATATGAATACATGGCTAGAACTAGGATGACACGAAGTACAGGTGCTAGTACTTCCTACCAACACCCTAATGGAGTGAGTCGACATGTTGATGAAAAATGATTGGCTTGACTTGAGCAACTTTGTCTCGATTTAGCAAAAGAAAATTCCAAGCTAAACAAAAAACATGAACAAATCCTTTACCTTCTCCATAAAAGTTTTCATCCGAATCAAGAAAAAGAGCATTACGATGATGATGCCAACAGTACCGACGATTGCATTTATTCACCTAAATTGCCAAAAAAGCAAGTTGAGGTTCCAGTGCGACCTACAGCTCCTACTTTCAAAAATATTGATAAGGGCAAGCAATCGTAGCAAGTGCATCATATGGGACCCTTGCATGTCAGCACACCCGCTTTAGCGACCAAACAGTTCCAAATCAAGAAAAGTCCTTTTGTCCTAAAGATTTTAGAAAAAGTAATATCTCAGTACATCAAGCAACCTCAATTTGAAACATATGATGGGACGAAGGACCCCGAAGACCACTTGAAGTACTACCAAACACTGGCCAAGTTGCATGGTTTAAGCGATGCGATGGCCTATCAAGCCTTTCCCTTAACCTTAAGGAATGCAACCAGTACATAGTTCAAACACCTAAAACCAAACACTATTTCATGTTTTGATAAATTAGTAGAAGTGTTTCTTTAACACTTCCTTGCTAGCAAACTTCTTGTTAAGGATTCTTCAATCTTAAACACCAACAAACAAAGGTCCGATGAGTCAATTAGAGACTATTTGGCTAGATTTATGGCCAAGATGGTCTAAATCCTAGAACTGGATATGAGTATGGCCCTCAAAGTTGTAATTGACGATGTCAAGTCTCATGGAGACTTTTTCAAGTCTCTTACAAAGAATAAGCCAAAAACTTTTGCTGAGTTTAAGGCTAAAGCCACCTCATACATCCGACAAGAAGACAACATAAAGGCATGACAAGAGGCTAATCAAAGTAAAGGAAATGGAAAGAAAGACAAATGAAAAAATGCTAAGGATAGACTTAGCGTGGAAACAATAGCAGTCTAAATACCGAGAGGAAAAGACCGAGGATCATGACATTTTCATCCCATACGCTTATTAACCGTCCAATCTTAGATATTTTGATGGAGGTTTGTGGAGAGAGAGGTATCTTCTATTGGCCAAGAAGAATGTGTAGGAATCCTTCAAGAATAAATTTCAACAAGTACCGTGATTTCCACCGAGATAAGAGTCACAATACGGATGAGTGCATTCAACTCAAAAATGCAATTGAAAATGCAATACAATGTGGGCACCTGCGAAAATTTCTAACGTATGATGCTGAAAGAATCAAAAGACTGTCTTAAAGGAGAAGAGAGGAACATGATGACGACACTCAACTAGTAATGGCCGTGAGAGATGCAAGGGATGTTAATCCTAATAGAGCACCCAACGAAGTAATTAATGTAATTGTTGGTGAACCTAATATAGGCCAATCGAATTCTTCAAACTCGGTTAACGCTAGGATTTACATTTGCAATATTCACGAAAAGAAGGTTAGGATTGATAATACAATATGTTTCAGGGAAGAGGATTTTGAAGGCATAAAGAGGCTGCATGATAATGTACTTGTCATTAATGGGAGAGTCGCCAACTTTGAGGTCAAGAAGATTCTTGTTGATACGGGAAGTTCAGCCAATATCATTTTTCAGCATGCCTTCAATTAAATGAGGCCTAAGATCAAAGCACAACTACAATCTTACAAGTATGACCTCTATGCTTTCAATAATCAACCTGTCTAAGTAGCTAGAGTTATCTCTTTACTAATATAAATCAGTGATGATGAGCATGTTGCAAAGGACAAAGTAGATTTTCTCATTGTCAAATGTTGGTCCCCTTACAACATGATAATGGGACGACCATGCCAACATTTATTCAGCATCATCCCTTTAATGGCACATCTAAAAGCTAAGTTTTCCACTCCCATAGGGGTTAGTATGTGAAGAGGGGATCAATAATTGGCATGTTCCTTATATATAAGGGCTTTGAGGCGAGAAGAAGTGTTTCAAGTCGAGACCTGCCTAGAAGGTAAGTCTGCTGGCATAGAAATCGCCAAGAATGATACAAAGGAGATTCCTTTAGGAGATAATCTCGAGAAGACAACAAGGATAGGAAAACCCATGTTAGTAGATGTCTGGCAGAGTTTAATTGACTTCCTACAAGCCAATGTTAACATGTTCGCATGGTCACCATCAGACATGCCAACTATTTCGAGATACGTTAGCACACATAAGCTCCAAATTGACCGGAATGTAAAGGTGGTGAAACAAAAAAGGAGACATTTTACACTAGAGAGACAAGTGGTAATAGAAGAAGAGGTCCAAAAATTATTAAAGATAGAATTCATTGAGAAGAGCCTTATCCAACTTGGCTAGCAAATTGTGTGCTAGTCAAGAAGTCTAACGACAAGTAGTGAATGTGCATAGACTTCACGAATCTTAATAAGGTCTGTCCTAAGGATTGTTTCCCACTACCAAAAATAGATTAGATGATAGATGCAATTGTAAGACATGCATTGCTTTCTTTTATGGAAACTTGCTTTGGTTACAATCAAATCAAGATGGACAAGGCAGATGAAGTTCATACATTTTTCGTTACCAATTTTGGAACATACTGTTATACGGTAATGCCCTTTAGGCTAAAGAACGTTGGTGCCATGTACTAGAGATTAGCAACGAAGATGTTCAAATTTTAGATCCATAAGAATGATGAAGTATATGTAGATGATATGATTGTGAAGTGCATAAAAGAAGATTAACATCTCGTAGATCTGGAGGAGACGTTTGTCACATTGCGAAGATATTGCATGAAACTCAACCTACAAAAGTGCATCTTTAGTACAACATTAGAGAAATTTCTTGGGTATATGGTCACATGACACGACATCGAAGTCAATCAAAGAAAGATTGACGCCATAAGGAATATGAAATCACCTCATACGATCAAAGAGGTGTAGGAACTCACCGAGCAAATTGCCGCCCTCAATAGATTTGTATCAAGATGTGAGGATAGGTATATAGAATTCTTTAAAATTTTGAAGAATCTAAAGGAATTCAACTGGACCAAAGATTATGAAAGAGCTTTCAATGAGCATAAGGAATTTCTTGCATCACCTCCGATACTCTCAACACTGATTCCAAGAGAAAATTTATACTTGTATTTATCAATCAGCTATTGAGCTCTTTCCTTTGTACTAGTCTGAATTGGTAGCAAAGAGCATTAACCCATTTAATACGTGAGTCTTGTTCTGTAAGGGCTAGAGCTCTGGTACACAAATATAGAAAAATTTGTATTGGCTGTAGTTCTCTCGGTAAGAAAGTTGAAGCTGTACATTGAATCTTAGTAGATTATTATCCTGACCGATCAACCACTACGACAAGCATTACAGCGGCCCGATTCCTCGGGGACAATGATGAAATGCACCTTAGAGCTTAGTTCCCATGGTGTATAATATAAACACAAAACGGTACTAAAGGTCCAAGTATTGGTAGATTTTGTAGTCAAATTTATTGGAGATGAAGACTATATAGAGATTACTGAGAAACCTATATAGTTTCTCTATGTCGATGGTACTTTAATATGAGAAGGAAGTGGTGCAGGCCTAGTTTTTCAAGGCCCCTATAATGTCAAAGTTCATTACACTTAGAAATTTGGATTCCTAGCCAGTAAAATGAAGTAGAGTACAAAGCTCTAATCGGCAAATTGAAACTGGCAAAAGAAATTGGTGCCGAGAAACTTGAAGTGTTCTCTGATTCCCAGCTGGTCGTAAATCAAGTCATTGAAAGTTATGCGACAAGAGAAGAAAAGATGAGCAAGTACCTATTGGTGGTATAAATGCTCGTAAAGGAATTCTTATCTTTTTCTATTCACAAAATTCCAAAAAGTAAGAATATTGCTATCGACAAGCTATCGAAGTTAGCCAGTATGGCATTCCTTAACTTAGATGAGAAACTATTCATTGAATTTCTCCTACATAAAAGCTTATCCAATCTCTTGTAGAGCTGTGAATTAGCTCCTTACCTAAAAGAAGCCAAGGTCGTGGCAAAAATTATAGAACAAAAAGTGGAAGCTTTTGTCTTCAACACCATCATATCATGATTCGAAGTACCCTACATGAAAATTATAGATAACGGCCCGTAATTTGACAACAATAGGTTTCAAACATTTTGTGAAAGGCATGGCATTTGGCTCAACTATACATTCGTAGCGCACCCTCAGACAAATGGACAAGTCGAAGCTATAAATAAGATCATACTTAACAATTTGAAATGGAAAGTGGATCAAGTCAGGGGGAAGTAGGTCGATGAACTGCCTAATGTCCTATGGGGATACAAAACCACTTACAGAACCGTAATGGGAGAGATAGCATTCAAGTTAGCATACAGCACTAAGGTCATGTTACCGATTGAGTTAGACTTACCTAATCTGTGTACACATAATTTTGACGTAATGCTTAATCAAGTTGGTTTGATAGCGAATTTGGACACTATTAAGGAGATTCGAGATGTTGCAAAAGCCAGGGTCATGGCATATTAACATAGAGCAGCAAGATACTATAATTAGAAATTTAAGCATAAGGTTTTCTAACCTAAAGATCTAGTTTGCCATAAGATGGAAGCAATAGGCATGCAAGCAAGTCAGGGAATGCTCAGTGCAAATTAGGAGGATTCTATTAAGATCCGAGAAGTTGTTAGTAAGTGGGCCTATCGACTAGAAAGGTTAGATGGTTCCATTATCCGTCGAGCTTAGAACGCTGATAATCTGAAATTTTATTTCAATTAATGTTAGATGACTTCTACCATAACTCTTTTAGCAGCAACCAACAAGCTTGTAAGACATTTACGACAATTATATATTTGAAGTCTCATTGTGTTTTTGTTATAATTGCTGAATGAACAAATTTTAGGTTGCACAGCAAACGAGCTGATCTAAGTTTTAGCCCAACGCCGTAAAAGAACTATACAAATCAACTATACAGCCGAGTAATGCGGCTAATCTACACCTTAAACAATTAACAAATAGTATAAAACAAAGGCATGTGAAATAAAACATGCCGATAAATGATGGGCATGTGAATTAAAACATGCTGAGAAACAATAGGTGTGTGAAATAAAATATGCCGAGAAACATATGGCATGTGAAATAAAACATGCCTAAAAACGTTAGGCTTATGAAATGAAATAGGCTGAAAGATAGCAGGGCATGTGAATTAAAACATGTCGAGAAACAAATGAAGTGAATTAAAGCATCTTGATGAATGAGAGCGCAAAGCAACATGCACAAACCATACAAATCGTGAAAGCTCAATTACATGAAAGTCACATACATTCGGCATTGCCTTGATTATGTTCCAGTGATTAATTATAGGAGAATGCAATATGCCAATACAACAAGTCCTATGGCTTATTCTTAGATTCAACATAAGTGATTCTTAAAACTTTGCCTGGGGCTTCCTCGGCAGCTGGTTTCTCTAAGTGGGCAACTTCTTCGGCTTGAGCTTCATTATCACTTTGATCGACACTCTCAACACTCGTCTCATCACCTTCATCTTTGTCGTCACTACTAACTTTGTCGTCGATGTCAGCAAAGTCGAGACACGAGAGATCATAATTGGGATGAAGCTTGAAGACCTCATCTCTTGCCGCTTGAACTCCCTCTAACAACTTTTTGTGTAAAAGCTTCTCATATTACCGACTTGGAGTAACTGTATCAAGAGCCTTGCCAATAGGTAGCTACCTCCTCACAATCTCCTCTAACTCAATGATACGGCTCTACAAGTTTGAGTTATTGGTCTCCAACTCCTTTATTTGCACCTTGAGTTTGTCTTCATCGTCGCTCATCGGGCAAATAGTTCGGCCCAAGCCCCAGTACTCTTTCTTTTTCTTCTGCAATTCCTCCTTCAGGCTTTCGGACTCTTTGTGCTGTTGTTCCATTTTGGCCTTCAAGCTAGAGATTTCATCAGCAGCGAGGTCTTGTGCAATTTCTGGGCAGCAAGTTCCTCCTTAAGCTTTCTCACCTCCATCTCAACCCTAATCCTCACATTCTTGGCCGCAACAGTTTGGGCCTTTAATGCATTGTACGCATCTTTAACTTTCTATAGCAAATTCAGTTATTACAATCAAGAAGGATTAGATATTACACATATATAGTAGAGGATATTACCTTCTTTGCCTCTCTATCGGCCTCGTCTAAAGGTGTAAGGATGTAGCTACTTATCTGCAAAAAGAAAATGCGTTAATTAACTAAAGGAGCTAGAAAAAGAAAATGTTTATGGATACTCACATCATACAATTTGGCTATGACATGGGTCTTATTGCAACTGCCAACCCTATCGACATCCTTCTTAGCAATATCTTTGTCTTTCAAGAGAATGACCCCTTCCATTAAAGCTAAAGATTTCATCTTATTTCCTAAGGCTAAGTCAGTTTCCAAAATTTGATGACTCTAACAAAGGATGAAGTACTTGTCAACCTCTTTATTTAGCAAGAATTGAGTGCTAGTGATGCCGAGAGATTCAAAATGCATTAACTCCTTCGACCTTTTGTCCAAGCCTTTGGACTTCTTAATAGGTGCTTAGCCAGCAAGTTCCTTCTTTGGTGTTTTTTCACCGCTTAGAGCCACCGCAATCACCTATAATGAGCCTTCTATGGTAATGGCATTTTCATCCTGCTCGTTGAGGTATGTCTCTCGACGCTCGCTATCCCTCGGTTCAACAAAAGTTTAAATAATCATTACTAGAGGCTCCTCAAAACGAACCTTGGTCAACTGTATATTCTCATTCTCCTTCACTCTCTTAGTAAGATGAAAGATCTGGGCAACTGTATGCTTTGCTGCAGCCTCCTTTGTTGGTCTCTTTACAACAGCAAGTTGTGTGGTAGTTGTAGAGGTAGTTCCTCTCCTATTAGCCTTAGACTTCTTAGTCTTAGCTTGAGCAAGTAGCTTTGTAGGATCTACCTCTCCAGCACCCATATCTACAAGACAAGTAAATCAAATAGTATAAATAGAGAAAAAATATGAACTTACATTTTCCATGCTGAGCAAGGCTCAAAGGTCACTATTCTCTCCTAAAGTCTTAAGAATGGCTTTCATCGTAGATATACTCGGTACGATGGCAACACATCAGTGTACCTTTTTTTTCAAAAAATATTGGTTTGCCATTTTCATAACACCGTATAATTCTCTCGGCATCCTAGAAGAACATTTTGTTTCTCCTTTTCTCCTAAATCTTCTTTATTGCTGCTGCATCATTCGACATTAAATCTACATCCTTTTTATGTATCGACTCAGTCCATTGGGTCCAAAAGTTCAACTCCTCATCAGATACTATTGATACGAACTCCTCATACCACTTGTGAATCTTAGATTCTAACCCATCCATGAACTTATGCCCATGCCTTACAGTAGCGAAGTACCACCCATTAGGCTGCTTATGGATAGTGAAGAAAAATCTAAACAACCGAGGCATAGCCCTGACCTCAACCTCTTCACATACTATCTCAAAAACCACAAAAAGCCGATATGTGTTAGGTGAGAACATACTTGGTGCGACTCTGAAGTAGTTGAAGAAGCCCGAACAAAAGCTGAGAAAGGGAAGCACAACCCAAAATCTAGATACTTCAAGTATATATGAAACTCACGCTCCTGTGGAAAGCATCTCTCTCCTTATCTCTCGACCTCCTTAAGTTCCATGTTCTAGGAAGATCTTGCCAGTATTGATTGTACTTTATGATGAGAACTCTATCGACGAAACTGGTGATTCCATCAGGAGAATTGCGAAAGTAGGCTATTGTGTTGTACTAATATTTTGCTAAAGTCTTCCCTTCCTTATCCTCAGGACAAGCAAGTCTATCCTACCTTACCTCCATACTATTGGCCAAATTGCCTAAAGAACACACCACATCGCTTCTATTTTGGGGAGGGGGGGAAGTAGACTCATTTTTCGTTGCCTCGAAATCAGATAAAACAAGTCAACGAGCAACTTTGTGAACCATACCTGGACGGTTGTATGAAACAAAATAACAGAAGTTGAAGAGTGAGATTCTAAAGATCGGAAAACAAACGAAAATTTTAGGTGCAACCAGGGAAGTGAAATTTGAGTATGAACAGTACCTTATATATGGACGATCCGTTCTCATAACTGCAAATCTGCTTTTGACAGTATTGATTCACTGATATGATAGTCCCGCGGATTGAGGACTTATGTCTTGTAACAGTAATCTAATGGCTAAAAACTTTTTGACAGTTATTAAGGCTACAACAAAATGATGACCTAGGTGATAAATGTCGTACCTACAACTTTTTAGTCTCTCGAATGGGTGAGAGTTTTAAAATGGCGATGTTTCGGTTGGGATGTGATCCGTCCTACTTCCCACATCACTAGGCATGAATCCAGAGACTCTCCCCACTCAGCTTCTACTACAATATATATATATATATATATAACTCCCTTTGTCGACTATTCGAGTACAGGAGTTAGGGGGTAAATATTGATAGTCAGTTTTCACTCAACTTGTACTCGTCCATTCGTCGGCCGAGATGCTGGGTAATCGACTCTCTTAGCATTTGCTCTCTTTAGAAGATACACGGCACTTATGCCATGTACAAGAAACACTCCTGGTTTGAATTCAAATTTATGGTGTGACCAGTTATCATAAGTATGGTTATATTTTACAACCGCTTGCTATCCCTACATATTAAGAGAGATATCAAGTCAAGAAATCTCTACGTATCTTAACAGTTATCTTAAGAATTGCCTTAGACACAACAATTGTTTATAAATACTGAAAAGAAACTCTATAAGAGCTCTCTGATACTTCTTATTCATACACTTATTATAATAAATTATCATTCTAACTTAGGCATCAGAATGGCCGTACCAGACTGGCCCCGGTACTAAGTATTTTACTCTCTTTTGTAGGACTATTTCCTCATCCCAAAATTCATTACTAACAATAAGCGCGTTCTTACTCTTTAAGGTTTTATTTTTAAATCAACTTACTATCCTCTTTAATAGGTAAGATTCATTCTAATCACCTTCTTATTTTACTTTAAGCTTCGATTCAAATCCCGAGTTCTTTCTGGACTAAGAACTCTCTTAAACATCTTTTCTACATATTCATTATAACAAAGCAAAGTTACTAACTTAAAGATTTAAGGATTAAAGAATCCTTGCAACTAAATAAAAGACCATGATATGAAGGAATAAAACAAGAAGGTGAATTCATGCCTTAAAACGTTATGCATATGATATCTAAATGATTTCATATGACATATGCCATGATCAAAACCATATTCAGGACTTCATGGACATATTTCCAACTATCATGACTTACGGACATGTTTAATACCTTATGACCTTATGGCTATAACCTTGTCTACTTCTACTAACATTTTGTACAGTACCTTGATGATTGGACCTATTGCAAGGACCTAAAAACTCATACATGTAGACAAGTATCATATATGGACATTTAGACTTTAGATATGTTATGAAAAATAACAATTTAGACATTATATGACAAAAGACTATTCGAACATAACACAAAAAGACCAATAGAAAACTTCTTTAAACTTTAAACTTTAGTAAGTGAAAATAGAAAAAGGAAAAAATCGAGCAAAAGCTTTCTCGATAGGTATGGTTATCATTTTCTTCTTAACGTATTCTTTTAGGTAATTTTGATTCTAAACACCTCGATTATTATTATGATGAGTGATAAAAAGCATGGTTGGGTGAGTATTTATGATAAGTATCACTTATTTGTGATTGCAGTTAGTAACAGTTTAAATATATATCTTAACTAACTTGTGTATGGGGTATTGGGTAGTGCTTATGCTTAAATTATTTACTAACATACTTTAAGCTATCTAAACTAATATAGTTGATGATTGTGATGTGATGTATGTTTATGAGCATGTTTGATCATTTGTTTGATCGTGATAGAAATAAATTCTAAGCATGTCGCAACTTAAAGAATAAAGTGATAATTTATAACATACTGCATAATCCTATCTCATTGCTGATGTGCCTTAGAGCTATGTTATCACAAGGTTTTATTATGGGAGTGAAAGTGGTTCCTTTAAATTATCGAAGAAAGTAGAAATGGGTTGGTTAGCAAACTCACATAGTAGCTTCATGAACTTGTTCTACAAATATGACTCACTAAGGAACACTAAACCACTCAACTCTCACTTGATATGACTCACAAGCAAAAGTTAAGGGCTACTCGCCACTAACCTCGAGCTACTAGTAAGGTTAGATAAGAGAATAAAGGATGAGCTTAGAAAAGAGTGTCTCACAAGAATAATAGGAAGAATATTCATTAAGGCAATAAGAGAATGCATGCAATTACATAAAAGGATAATACATGAATAAGAAACTTGGTACATTGCTAAAATGGTAAAGGGGACAAATTTACAAAAGGAATATAATACAATGTTAGAAAAGAGAATTATAGGTGGTATGCTGTTATTGTAGTTGTATTGAAGATGATAAGGTGCTAAAGCATTGCTACTAAGTTATGCTAAAGATTGCTAAGGATCTTGGCTTCGGCACTTAGTAAGTCGGCATTTAGATGATTAGCACGGCATTAAGGAGTTTGGCATCAAGATAAGGGACTAAGTAAAGCAAAGTATGTCCAAACTAGGCAATCAAGGAGTTTAGCAATCTACCGTCCTAATACTGAAGCTTGTTAAGACTGAGTTGAGACATTTGAATCCTCCTAACAAGACCTTGTATGTAATATCCCAAGATTTCAAGCTCATATGATATCCCTAGAATCTGAGCCCCTAAATTTAGAGCATCTGGATATATTATCCGTTTTAGTTAAAACTTCACAATAAGGCTCGAAAAGTTAGACAAAATATTCTAATAAAGTCAATTTCTTAAAATAAGCTATATAAAATTATTAATTTAAGAAAAATGTCAATTTATCAAAAAAGTTGACAATTATCGAAAAGGCATTGTAAACCCCTAAAATTTTTTATCTAGCTTTTGAAATAGATTCAACTATATTAGATAATTTAGGAATTGACAAGGCTAATGAAAGTGAAAACACTAAAAGAATTAATCAATCACATAAAAAACTTTTCTACCCTAAATGTTTCTAAATGCTAAGGATTTCATTCAAAAGTGATAAAAACCCTAAAATGATCACCTTAAAGACACATGTACACTAATTCATCATAGTATACTCTAAAACCCTACTTGATAATAAAATCCTTGTATTTTGCCAAATCATTAGTAAAAGGTTAAAGACGACCTTCATTCATGCATATATGTTTTGAATCCTCGAATAATCCTTTAGAAATTAAGATAATGAATCATAGATTATATTTATCTCTTAAGTATATGATTAAGATAGTATTACATAAAGTTAGAGGTATAGCTGAAGATTAAGCTAAATGTAGTGAACCTTAATACCCTAATTAGTATTTTTCATACTAGTTACACTAAGTAGTTTATCAAATGATGTTTATAGGTTAAAAATACTTAAAGTAAGACCTCATCATCTATTTTTACTAATCAATTCACCAAATACTTTATTTCCTTAATTTCTCCCTTAATTACTACATTATGTGTACAAAATTATATATGCTTAAGGAAAGTTGACCAAGTAAACACATGTTGACTAAAGTCAATAATTTGAAAAGTCAACAAAAACCACTAAGAGATAAAGAAAATATCTTAATACCTAATGATGGCTTTTCCTTCCTTTTCTTTTGATTTTTCTCTTCTTCTTTTTCCCCTAAATTGCCGTCCACTTATTCCCCTTCTAGACCCCACCATTTGCTTTCTTCCATCATGAAAACAAAACAAAAACATCTCTCCATTGCTGTGATACATACCTATACTATACGAAATATACACTTAAAAACACAAAAGAATGGAATTAGGAAGCTTGTCTTAAGAGGAAAATTAGGCATACGAAATTGTATACAAAAATACCTATATGACCATATAGGTATATGAGTATGTACACAAGTATAAATACGATATAAGGATAAGTATAAGTATAAGTATATGTATAAGTATACTCATATAAATATAAGTATAGTAAAGGTATATGTACATAAGGGGTTAAGTGAAATGTACATAAGACCTTTATACATGACATAAGCATGAGGTGAGGCTTATGTAATCAAATGATGAAGTAAGTGATGATATAATCACATGATGACATAAGCAAATGATGATGTAAGTGATGACATAAGCATAAATTATAAAATAAGAAAATAAGAAGAGTGTATAATAATTAGGTACCTAAATTAGTAAACCCTAATACACTTTCTAAATTGGATTATACCTAATTAAGTACATTAATTAGTAATAGTAAAGTAAAATCCTCTAGGTATAAGAATTTAAGGGTTAACTAAATCATTAAGTATAAACAAAAGATATAAATATAAGTAATAAGAGTACTTAAGTTTTTATAGTTAAAAATTTCTATAAATTTAGTCCATATCGTAAAACATGGGTCTTAATGTCCAAAACTGACATCACCGTGTGAACGTACGTCCGAAAACGATAAAAAACAACTATAAAGTAATCAATATTAGAAATAAAACGAAAAAGTTACATACGATTAATAATAACATCTAACCGGATGAAAGTTGATAGTAATTTAAGTAAAATTAGGAAAATAAATATTTAAACTTATTAGTTAATTCAATTACTTGCTAGCATTATTATATCGTAATGATCAGGTGATCCCAAGGAGAGCGAGGATCTCCCGATCGATTACTACGATTAGGGCGAGTCGCCATGGTCGAGTAAGTATTTACCCTATGATTCCATGCTTGTATGTGATTGTAGATAGTAAACTTAAATATTATTGTTAATTGACTATTGTGTGGGGTTTAGGAAATGCTTATGTATGATATTGTGTGTTGAGTTGTGAATTTACCTTAAATACAGATAATGCCTTGTTTGTTGTATGGTAGTATAGAAAATGGTTGTGTGTACTATTAGATGGTCACAGCATAATTTGAACTTAACTATGCTTGGCCTATGAAAAGAAACTGGGACATGCATTAACATGCATAGCATGGATACAATTCCGGCCATCATATCACACGGAGGTAAAGAGAGGCCATTCGGGGGTTGATATTATAAAATCATTGGTTCTATACGGTGCACTCATACAAAATAACCTTACCCTGGCGCGCGAAGACACTAGGCATTGAAGGCGCTAATCACCTGGCTAAAGGTCAAGTCTAAAGGCCTCCGTTTAAGAGTAAGTGTGGATTGTGAGGGCTCACTCATGATTATACTAGAACTTAGTTTTTATGAAATAAAAAGAGTTACTTGATTTAAGTACGGAACATGGAGTTCTGTAGTAAAGTAAGTTTTAGTATAACACTCAGATCTAACTGGTGCCGTATATACTCCAACCCTAACTTCGGTAGGCGTTAAATCGGAGTTGCGTATATGAACTAGTTAACTATACGTATTGTTGGTTGATCATTCATTCATATGCGTAAATATAATGTATTTATAACTTGTCTGTGGTGTGGCTGAAGGTTTTGCTCACTAAGCTTAGGCTTACACCCCTTTAAACTTTTGTTGCAGGATAACCTGTTCATAGAGGCAAGACAAGGGATGCCACAAGTTAGCTCGAGGACTTGGGCAAGAGCGAGCTGTCCTGTGTATTGAGAAAGAACAGTTTATGTAAACTCTTACTCATGTACTTTTATTTATTTTAGTATTATAGACTTAGATATACTTAATTACTGTGTATTGTCAACTTTATAACTCAAATTTTATATAAATATGTTTGTGTGATGATATCATGTGAATCTGGATGTTCTTTGGAAACTAGTGGTTGTAGAGCCTTGTATATTGTGTGAAGAGTTCTTGATTGGAAGGGCAACCAGTCAGGGGTTTTTCGTACAGTATACGGCGTCTGCTACGACTAAGCCATTCTCAGTTCGTGACAGGCATAATTCGAGCTTTGAGATTTAGCATGATATTGAGGATAAGTAATTTAACTTTCAAAAATAATAAATGAAGTTGAATTATCTGTAATATATGTGTATTAACATAGAATATTCACTATATGCATTAAATATATATAATAATAATAAATTATAAAAAAAAAGGAAAATTAATATAAAATCATGGAAAATTAATTAAAAATTTGAATGGATGAGTCATCAATAATGTGGTAGCATAGGAAACAATGGAAAACATTAGCCATCAATAATTTAATAGGGAATTTCCACCTTAAGCTTAGAAAATCTAGAAAAATGACGTGTATGCCACATGTCCAACTTTTAATGAATCTAATCAATTTGTAAATTATAAATAGGACCTAAACAAATCAAAAACAACATTTTTGGAAATCTAGAAACATAAGAAAAATCACTTGAGAAAATTTAAAAAAATTGAAAAAATAAGAAAAATAGGGAAAAAACAAAGTCGGATCTAGTCTAAGCTAGTTCCATAGGTTATTAACATCCTGTTGTGGTGGCCATTTGGGGGTTAAGAAGAAGGTAGTGGGGTCAGTTCATTCGACAAGGTGTGGCGACTAGTTTAGGCAAACTAATTTCAAATTGAATATTTCATAATTTTCTAAAAATACCAACTGGTGTTAATAAATTATGAAACTTAGTTTTATGGCATTATTTTATGTGTAGATTAATGTAATAATTTTATTTTAATTAAATAATCAATGGAAATATAAGGTGCTTAAGGAATTACCCTATTTGGACAAAAATTAAATTAAATTTTAGAAATATTAAATATTGTCCTTTCAAGCTAAATTTTTGTACATAATATACTTAATATATTTATTTAATTTTTGTAACAAGAATTTTTTAAAATAAGAAATTTTAATATTTATTATAATTATTTTGAATGAAACTGGCAATTTTTCTATTTTGTTAGATTAAATAGTTTATGGCAAAATCAATGTATGAACCTTATGTATTCTAATTTCTAGAAGTTTATAATGATGTTTGGAGCACTTGATTTTTATCTAGTACTTAAATTCACATATTTTCTTAATTTTCACTAATTTTGAGCTAAAACATTATTTTTAAAAATATAAGCGATAAACTAATTTAGTACAATTGATGGTCAATATCTAAACTATATACTTTTTTTTTTTTTAGTTCACACTATTTTTCATATAATTAATCGAGCTTGTATACTAATTATTATGTATTTTTCTAGTATAAACCTATATATTAGCCAAATATGTGAAATAATGAATAATACTATTAAAGTGTTTGTTAGATAATGTAAGATTAGTAACTATGACCTATAATTGATATTGAGCATGGTTGAAAAGTATAATTTTTAAGACTTTTAGTTAGAATTAAAGCTTACTCGAGTCAATTACAAAGTTACAATAACACATAGTCGAGTCAGTAGTATGAAAGGGTATTTTTAGGCTTTTAACATTATTAATTAGTCTTGATTCAAAAGATATCCTAATAGTACTAGAAACAACGTTCGTGGTGATATAAAGTTTATTAGAATCAAATAAGAAATGAATAAGATATAATTGAAAGAAGCTTAGAAATACAATAGTAAAAGCTTATAAGAGTTTGGTATTGACTTTAGTTGACTTGGGGTTTGTGTGTATTTTTCAAGGTGTGATGGGCGAGGAAGGACCACATTATAAAGCTTAGGATTTTACACTACTATCAAGCCCTGATAAGTGGATATTTCTATTTTTGTGCAAATAGATCTATGTCTACTTGACTTGGAGTAAATTATGTTGTAATCTATAATGATGTATAGGATTGATTGGATATATGATTCTATTCAATCTATGCTAACTAAATGAAATGTTTCCTCATGTATGACTAATTCGTCAATGCATATTTTTATTTCGAAAACTTGGAAACTAAAATAGTCCTTTAAGGTGTTCACCTAAGTGAACCCTATATGAAGGAATGTATTATAAAGTTGAGAAACGAAGTTGAAGTTTAGATAATTGAATCATTTATGATGCAGAACTTGAGATTCATGCTTAATACTGGGTTATTGTACTGTTTACTACACTTATGACTTGGCACCAAAAGACTTACAAGTCAACTTTCTAAAAGCTTGAACACTACTAAGTTGGGTTTTAAGGATATATAATTGCATTGCCCAACTTATTCTAGCTACGATATGTAGTTTCAACTAAACCATCTATGTATTGGATTTTCAAACCACAAGAGTAGTTTCTATTTTACGAAGTTAGGAGCCCTACTCCCAAGCAGCTCCTTATTGCCCTAGGTTCTTAGACATTGTATCTAGATACCCAGATATGTCGACTAACCAGATGAATAATTTGAAGAGTTTAAGATATCAATACCGATGCATGCCACATACATGAGCATGGTACGAATTCCTTGCATAAATAGTTTGTCTTGATAACTCCAGTTATGAAATTAAATGTTCTATGGTGCTGATCTTAGTGAATGTGTATTATGCTTGTTCTGTACTTTATTTTATCTACTCTCACTTAGCTCACAAAGAGCTAAGGGGGTACTTGTGTATCCTTAGGCTATGAAGAGAATTGACTATGCATTAACATTAGCTAGAGGAAAAGCCTTTTAAGAGCGCGTAGGATGAAATCAACCACTTTTGAGGAAGCCTTACTATATTTTTTATCTTAGTTCCATGAAGTTGAAAAAAATACAGTGTTTTAAGTTTGGTCAAGTTTGATGGATGTACTCTTTTGTATAAACAGGTTTAAAACTGAACTCCGCTGTAGTACTCTTTTGTTATAAGTAGAACTTTTGTTAAATATAAATAGGTATTCCTATGTGGTGATACATCCTATGCTATGTCGTGATGTGATATCCTTTAGGTGGTACTAGAGTGTTAATTAGGGACCATAGTATTAGATGCGAGTGTGGTGAGCGGGTAGCTAAGTGCCATATGAACTTAACTTTGTTAGTAGAGAACAATATAAGGAAACTAACTATGTCTATTGTGTTTGCTGCTATCTAGAAAATGGTGCAAACACGTGTAAGTGGGGATCCTAGTTCATTAATTACTCCTAGGAGATAGATTAGGGAGGAACAACAATCTCAACAAAATTAAACTCCACCTATACAAGTAATGGATGTGGCACAGTAACTTGCAATTGCTTTAGTTAGGGCTAGTAGAATGAATGAGGATAAGTTAGCTTAGGTACAACGTATAGTGAAACCATTTGACGAGACAAAAACTAACCCTTTAGTTATGAAAGTGATAGGGATCAAGGACCGATTACACACTCTCGAGCCCAAGAGCTCTCTCAAGTGGTTCACCAAGCTATTAGAGGTGAGTTAAGTGCTAAGGAGCAGTGCTTACCTCAGTCCAATCTACCAAGCTACTTTGCTCTCCATGCTATCGAAGATATTGCCAAGTTGATCAACCAGCATGCCAAACCAAACCCTCCACTAAACCATAGTCCAAGTGCTAAATTTGAGCACAACAATCTCCACTATGCCGAAGTCAACCAAAACTCTTGGGAGCCGACCCTCTAAAGCCAACCCAAGATGAGCCATCCTTGAACCAACTACAGTCCAACCCCTTTTAATGCCAAACAAGCTTGAATAGAGGTCCACCCCTGCTCGAACCACAATACTATCAAAATCATAGTAAAAACATACACATACTATCTTTATTGACAACCGTACTATCCTTTTTGACAAATGACATTCACTGTGTACAATTCCATGTCTCTCTGTATAGTAATTTCCTTTTTATTTAGCAAATAGGAATTCTTTTTTGTAATTATCTATAATATAAAACTTGCACTAACAAGTTACTATAAATAGTCACATAATGTAACAGCTACAAGAAGATATACAAAAGAATACACTAGACTTTTTACCTTCTCTTGAGTGAAGTATCCTCTTACTCTTGAGCTACTCTTATCTAACCCATTTGATTGTGAACTAGTGGCAAGTGACCTCCAGACACACTTGTACATCATATCAAGTATGACCTAAGTTTGTATGAGGCATTGGTATGTCATATCCAGCGTCGGTACACAGGACTCCCTACTCTCCCTTAACTATCATTTTCTTTTTAGGCCATCTTACTACTTAGACCCAGCCCCTTTGGTTATGCTTAATATTGGGTTCGTGTGTTCATCTAGGAGTTTGTATTATCTTGGTATCAAAGCTTAGCTATGTTCAAAGCTAGATCCTGCTACTATATTCTTTTAATAGTTTGTCACTACTCTCACGTGATAGTGGTTTTATTGTTAGCTTTGAAGTTTAGTAGTGAGAAGTGTTTTGTACTCTATTTTCCCTTGTTTTCATTACGCCAAAATAGAATGTGGTTGACTCTGTGTTTATTGTGAAGTTGTCATTGTGAAGTAAGCATCAATGTTGGATTTAAGTGTGTAAAGGCCTTTGGGAAACCAAGAAAGTGGTATTCGACATGATCAAGGACAGGAAGGAAGCTTCTCACCTCAATTAGTGGGTGACCACTTGGATAGGCTTACCAATTTGGTAGCTAGTTTAGTGATTGTCATCTAAGAAGATAGACAGCGAGCTAAAAACAGCCCCATGAGGGAATGTAAACAGCAAGGCCCAGGCAACGGTCAGTTTAGCTAAGATAACGGCCCAATTCGACCACCCTGAGCTAAAGGAATTAGTAGGGATACTAGACAAAGACTTGTGCTTAAAGAGATTGAGGAGGAGGCAAAAGGAGGTGACGAGGCAAAGGAGTACTACAAACTTAACGAAAGGAATGTACGAGCCTTTAGAGTTAAGGGATTAAGGATGTGTATTCCGAGTTTCTCTAGATGTGGTAATGCTAAGGACTACCTAGATTGGGTAGATCGGATTAAAAGCAGTTTGAATGCCATGAAGTGCCCGAAAATGCAAAGGTTAAGCTAGTTGTGTTGGAGTTTACCGGCTATGCTGCCTTATGGTAAAAGAATTTACAGGCTACCAAAAGAAGGGAAAGAGAATGAGAGCTTTTAGTTAGGATGACATGAAGAGAGTAATGCAGAGAAGGTTTGTACCGAGCTATTATCTGCAGGATGCCTTCAAGAGAGTACAAGAATTGAGACAAGAAGGATCGAGTATGAATGCTTACATTAATGAGTTACAAATGCAAATGATCCGGTGCGAAGTTGTGGAGCTAGAAGATTGAATTGTATCTTGATTCATTGGCAGATTGAAGTATGAGATTAAGGATGTCCTAGAAACCCTAGACATTAAAATGCTTAATGATGCAATCTGAGTCGCCTAAAGGATAAAAAGGCGCTAAATAAGAAGATTTTGACCATTCGTCAACTGTCCTGGCAGTAGCCGACCTTTTACAAGCAAACTTTTGCAAACAAAACTGAACAAGGTCACTAAGACCCAACCTACTCAAACTACCTGAGTAGAGGAGAAGGAACTACTAAGGAAGTTGAAGAAAGACTAGAGTTCAAGGAAGAAGATGAGTAAGATCAAGTGTTTCAAATGCTAAGGATTTGGATACATGGTCGCTTAGTGTTTGAACAGGTAAATAATGGTGATTAGAGGCAAGGTGCCGACCATTGAGGTCGATAGTACTAATAAGGAAGTAGAGGAGTCAAAGGAGGACGAATAGACTGAGGTGTCCGAGGAGGAAGTTATCTACAGAGAGAAAGGCAACTTCATGCCAATCACTCTAGTATTAAGGAGGATAATGAATATTAGTCTTGTGCTTGAAGACGAGCAGAGAGAAAATCTCTTCCATATTAGGCACAAGGTGAATGAATCACTATGTACGCGGATCGTTAACAATAGGAGCTATACCAATGCAGTCTCTACATTTATAGTCTAGTAGTAGAAATTGCCAACCATGCCCCACCCGAAACCTTACAAGCTTCATTGGCTCAATGATAAGGGAGCCTTATAAGTAAACAAACAGGTGTCTATGCTAATCTATATAAGTAAGTATCGAGATGAAGTGCTTTATGATGTGCTGCCCATGAGTGTAAACCCCGCGAATTTAGCTTTCTAAGTATAGAAACAAACGTTTAAACTGTAGATGATTTCCCAAACTCAAAAGAGCCAGTAAGATTTAAAACCGATTAAAATCTCAATCCAAAACCTAAAGTGGATACGAAAAACCTTAAATCATCAATTGAACCCCTAACCGCATACGAAGACCCTAAAACCTCGAACCTCATTAAAACCCTAAGATGACAATCAAAGATTTAATCGCGTAAGAATATATAAAACCCTAAATGTGTAAAAACATTAGAGATTGTGCCCTAGAGTAATAAAAAACCCTAAAAATATAACTTTAAGGATATAAAAGCACTAATTCACCATAATTTACCTTAAAACCCTAAGTGATAATATATCCTCCATATTTTGCCATTTCATCGGTAAACGACTGAAGATAACCCTCAATCATGCATAAACATTTAGAATGCTTAAATGATCCCTTAGAAACTAGGATATTGAATCATAGATTACATTTATTTCTTAAGTGTATGATTCAGATAGTCTTACTTAGAGTTAGAGGTATAGTTGGAGATTAGGTTAAATGTAGTAAACCTTAATACCCTAAATGCTATTTTTCATCTCAATTATACCAAGTAGCTTACCAAATGGTGTATATAGGATATAAATACCTAATAAAAGATCTCATTATCTATTTTTATTAATCACTTCATATTTCCCTTCATTTCCTTAATCTTTCTCCAAATTTTTCCTAATTAGTTCATTATGTACACAAAAAGGGGCTTTATTTTTTTGAAAGTTGACCAAGTCAACAATTGAAAAGTCGACAAAAGTGTCTCTTTCATTAGGAAAAAAATATCTTCCTTCTCATGATTTCTTCCCTTTTCTTTTGATTTTTCCCTTCTTTTTCTTTTCTTTGCCGTCCACTACTTCCATCTTCTAGGCCCCACCATTTTCCTTCTTCTATAAGCAAAACAAATCAAAGGAAACAAAACAAAAACATTCTCCATGCCGTGAGCTTCCTTTCCCCTTTCATTTTTCTTTCCTCTTCAACCATTTCATCCATAGTCAAGGGCAACTTAAGGTATGCTATTATGTATTTATGTCTTACTTCATCCTCTTTACTAGTTAGAAGGAGAAAAGGTTAGGTTATGTGTTGTGTTTATATATATGATTGATTTAGGCTTAAAGTTTCAATCTTTACATATGGAAGTGTAGAATCCTTTAGGCAATGGAAGAAGATGCATGTGTACATGTCTTTGAGTAGGTATACATAAGGGTATGCTAGAGATATACATGTATAAATACCTTTATACTTAAGTTTTCATTAAGTACATAACTCAATTTGGACATCTACTAACTATACATACATATGCCATGTTAAATATACCCTTAAAATACAAAAAGAATGAAATTGTGAAGATTTCTTAAGAGGGTAAATAAGGCATACGAATTTGTATATAAAAAAATACGTATCCAACCGTATAGGTATATGAGTAGGTATACATGTATAAATACGATATAAGTATAAGTACATGTATAAGTATATGTTTAAGTATACTAGTATACATATAAGTATAGTAAAGGTATATGTACATAGTAGTTTAATTAAAGTATACATAAGACATTAAGACATGACATAAGCATAAGGTGAAGCTTAGGTAATTAAATGATGAGGTGAGTGATGAGGTAAGCACATGATGACATAAGCTATGACATAAGCAAATGATGATGTAAGCATGACATAAGCATAGATTATAAACTAAGAAAAGAAGAAGAGTGTATCATAATTAGGATCCTAAATTAGTAAACCCTAATACACTTTCTAAATTGAATCATACTTAATTAGGTACATAAATTAATAATAGCAAAGTAAAAGCCCCTAAGTATAAGACTAAATGGCTAATTAAATCATTAATTGCTAAAATGGAACATAAAACTAGCCAATAGGAGTAATTAAACTTTAATAAGATAAGATATCAATAAATTTACCCCATATCGTAAAACACGGGTCTTAACGTCCAAAACGGACATTACCGTATGAACGTGCATCCAAAAACGATGCAAAACGACTATAAGTTCGCAAATATCGAAATCAGAACAAAAAAATTACAAAATACATAAAGGAAGCCTCATACCTTACTAATATAAGAAAATAGTTACTATTAATCTCATGGAGTATGGTAACCCTATATACACTATACTCGAGTTATATTGAAGGAAACTAGATAAACTACAATAGATTTTTAGTTGATTAAGGAGTCTGAATTCTCAGAACACTTATAAGGTTTACCATTTTGATTTAGGCGTTCGATATCGAGTCCTGGAAACCCTAAAGGCTTGGAGAATGAGCAATAATCCAGGTGAGGGAGTTCTGATGACCTGCTACTTGCTTGTGCGTGTTATTTGTATAATGTTTTGTTGTTTGCTATTGCTTGTATGTTTGAATAACTGTTCTGTTTGTATGCCATCATCTGTATGATCACATTTTTAAATTGATAAATATAAATGTCTGACCCAAATAACCGGTTCTACTCGTCGCATGTCTATGACTTGGTAAAGGTATGAATGGAGAGTGCTAGCCTTGCAAAAATCTTAAGAAAAGTATTTTTGGCAAAAGCTTTTCTATCCTTAAACAAATTTTTGTATGATCGCTGTAAGGGCTTGTGGAGCCATAAATAGTATTTTTAACGTTAAGGCAAAGCTAGCATAGGTTCTCTACTTGATAGCAAGAGGACTCACTTTATTGTGCCTGAAAGGCCTTGGTTATTTTTGGTTGCGAGAGGACTCCCATGTTTGTGCCCGAGGGGCCTTGGAGGGTGGATAGTCCTAGTTCGGACTCCCCCTATTTGGATTGAAACTCTTTTCTCGGCTAGGGTAATAGTTGAGTTTTGCCTAGTGGGGTGGTGCCCCTAAGTAGCCTCTACGGGTAAGCTGAGGTGCCCTATACGGGTAAGTACAGGGGATAATCGAAGTGTGGACGACGTAATTCTACACCTTCCATAGTTCTGGACTCCTATGGATGTGTTGTTTGCATTCATCACGCCTACATTCATTATGTATGTAGATAGCCTGCTTGCATGTGTGATAATAAGGTGTGAAAACTTGCTTGACTGGTGGTGGTGAGGAACGAACTCACTGAGCTGTTTTATGCTCATTCCCCCTTAGTTTTCTTTGCAGGTTTACATACGATGGGATTGGGATATGTCTCGAGTACTGAGTGCGAGATGAAGATATGTACATTAGTGTTAGGATTAGTTGAGATTTTTTTTTTAGGTGATACACAAACACTCTTTCTAGAAAATATTCACATGTTAGAATTTAATATAATTTAATTCTACCTGCAGTTTTATAATGTTGGTAATCCTGTCTTATTATTTGGTAGGGGATACCGATTCTCTACGGTTCTGAGGAACTGTAGGATATCAAACATCCATAGTTATTTATAATTATATATTATGTCATGTTATAATAAATTATTTACTTGAAATTCATTAATCTTAGTGATTTATTATTTAAAGTCTTGCAATCTCTAACTTGTAAGACGGTTTTCATACCATAGGTGCACACATGTTATGAAAATTTTAGGTAATCCTACTAGGCCCCCTTTAGGGTCTTGACATATGCCATCATCTGTGTGATCACCTATTTAAATTGATAAATATAAATGTCTGACCCAAATAACCGGTTCTACTCGTCGCATGTCTATGGCTTGGTAAAGGTATGAATGGAGAGTGCTAGCCTTGCAAAAATCTTAAGAGAAGTATTTTTGGCAAAAGCTTTTCTATCCTTAAACAAATTTTTGTATGATCACTGTAAGGGCTTGTGAAGCCATAAATAGTATTTTTAACGTTAAGGCAAAGCTAGCATGGGTTCTCTACTTGATAGCGAGAGGACTCGCTTTATTGTGCTTGAAAGGCCTTGGTTACTTTTGGTTGCGAGAGGACTCGCATGTTTGTACCCGAGGGGCCTTGGAGGGTAGATAGTCCTAGTTTGGACTCCCCCTATTTGGATTGAAATTCTTTTCTCGGCTAGGGTAATAGTCGAGTTTTGCCTAGTGGGGTGGTGCCCCTAAGTAGCCTCTGTGGGTAAGCTGAGGTGCCCTGTGCAGGTAAGTACAGGGGATAATCGAAGTATAGACGACGTAATTCTACACCTTCCATAGCTCCAGACTCCTATGGATGTGTTGCTTGCATTCATCACGCCTGCATTCATTATGTATGTAGATAGGTTGCTTGCATGTGTGATAATAAAGTGTGAAAACTTGCTTGACCGGTAGTAGTGAGGAACGAACTCATTGAGCTGTTTTATGCTCATTCCCCCTTAGTTTTCTTTACAGGTTTACATACGATGGGATTGGGGATATGTCTCGAGTGATGAGTACGAGATGAAGATATGTACATTAGTATTAGAAGTAGCTGAGTACTTTTTAGATGATACATAAACATCCTTTGTAGAAAATATTTATTTATTAAATCTTACTATAATGCTAGTATATCCTGTCTTATTATTTGGTAGGGGATACCGATTCTCTGCGGTTCTGAGGAACTGTAGGATATCGGATACTCATAGTTATTTATATTTGTATTCTACAGTAAATTGATTACTTAAAAATCAGTAACCTTAGTGATTAATCATTTAGAGTCTTGCAATCTCTAACTTGCAAGGCGGTTTTCATAGCATGGGTGTACACATGTTATGAAAATTTTAGGTAATCCTACTAGGCCCCCTTTAGGGTCCTGACAATGAGTGCGTCTTACCTTCTACTTAGACAACCATGGATGTTTGACCAAGCAGTTATATATGATGGCAAGAGGAACACATGTTCTGTAGAGCATGAAGGAAGAAGATTGAAATTGAGTCCCATGAATGCCGAGTAGGTAAAGGTCATGCAATCCTAGCTTAGCCGAACCTTGAAGAAGGAGGCTTTAGTACTGATTCGAGCTAAACTAAAAAGAGAAATAAAGCTGGAGGGACAGACCTATTTGCTTATCAGGAGGCTTTTGGACATTAAACCTGAGTAAGAAGTGCTGCTAATCGAGGTAAATACCTTACTAGAGGACTTTGCTGACTTGTTTCCAGAGGAGCTACCAAAGGGTCTACCTCCTATCCAAGGCATTGAGTACAATTGACCTGCAACTAAGAGCAATACTACCAAACAAGCCTGCCTATAGGTTGAACCCTAAAAAGGCTATCAAACTGTAAAGGCAAGTAGACAACCTCATGAAGAAAGGGTATGTACGTGAGTCCTTAAGCCCTTGTGCTGTGCCGGCCCGATTAGTACCAAAGAAGCATGGTTCTTGAAAGATGTGTGTTGATAGTTGAGCCATGAATCAAATCACCTTCAAGTATAGGTATCTATACCCAAGCTTAATGATATGCTAGACGAGTTAAGTAGAGCAAGAGTGATCTCTAAGATCGATCTCAAATTTGGATACCATCAAATTCGAATACATGAAGGAGATGAGTGGAAAACTGCATTCAAGACATGACATGGTTTATATGAGTGGCTTGTAATGTCATTTGGACTATCCAATGCACCAAGCACATTCATGCGACTCATGAATCATGTCCTTTGAGAATTATTGGGAAGGTTTATCATAGTTTATTTTGATGACATTCTAATGTACACTCCTAACCTGGAGACTCACCGAGAACATCCTTAATAAGTGCTTATGAAACTCCAACCTGAATAGTTCTACACCAATCTAATGAAGTGCGACTTTTACAGTTTCAAGGTGTTCTTCTTAGGATTTGTTATAAGTGGAGGTAGTATTCGAGTCGATGAAGAGAAGATAAGAGCGATCATAGAATGGCTTGAGCTAACCTATTATGCTGATGTGAGAAGTTTCTATGGCTTGGCATCATTGTATCATCGATTCATCAAGAACTTCAATGTGATTGTGGCCTTACTCACTGAACTCTCAAAGAAGAATGTTGAATTTAGATAGGGTAAGAAAAAGAGGAGTAGTTTTGAGGAAGGGAAAGAGAGGCTAACTATAGCCCCCATCTTAGCTTCGACAAGATATTTGAAGTAAAGTGTGATGCATCTAGACTAGGCATAGGTGCTGTACTGGTGCAAGAAGGCCAACCTATCACTTACTTAAGTGAGAAACTTCAAGGAGCCACACTCAACTACTTTATCTATGAGAAGGAGTTCTACTTCTTAATTCGAGGCCTAACGGTGTGGTAATACTATCTACTGCCCAAGGAATTTGTGATCTATACCAATCATGAATCCTTGAGATATCTAAAGAACCAATCAAAGTTGTCTCAAAGACAAAAAGACAAGCCAAGTAGGTTGAATTCAGGGTGGGTTTTTCTTGTGTAGTGAAATACAAGAACAAAAAGAATAATATAGTGGTCGATGCCCTATTGAGATGACATACACTCCTGACTGCGCTACAAATGAAGCTACTTGGTTTTTCAACCATCAAGAATTTGCATGCTGAGGACCTACACTTTGGTCCTATCTATACCCATTATGAGGAACAACGGATACTAGACTATTATCATGAGGAGGATGGATACTTATTTAGGAAGAGGAGGCTATGTATCCTGACCTGTTCTACATGAGAATTGCTAGTGCATGAGGTGTATGGAGGGGGATTGATAAGACACTTTAGCCAGTGCCGAACTTATGATATATTACCCTCTAGATTTTTTTAGCTAAGGATGAAGAGAGATGTCCAATCCATGCCGAAAAGGTGTGCGACATGCCGAAAAGTGAAGAGTTAAACCAAGCAAGGACATTACCAACCTTTACTGACCCCGACCAAACCATGGTCTGAGTTGAGTCTGTACTTCATGTTAGGATTACCAAGAACGTCTCAAGGGAAGGACTCCATCATGGTGATTGTGGATCGATTTAGCAAGATGGCACATTTCGTACCTTGTTCCAAAACTAACGATGCTTCGGTTATCTCTTTTCTTTTCTTACAAGAAGTAATCAAGTTGCACAGACTTCTTAAGACCATTGTTTCAGACTGAGACCCCAAGTTCATGAGCTACTTTTGGAGGACGTTGTGGAGGCGAATGGGAACTAAGCTATTGTATAGTACGTCTTGCCACCCATATTCTGATGGATAGACTGAAGTTGTCAACAGAACCGTAGGAACTTTGCTGCAAGTTGCTGTCAGATGAAACATGGCCAATTAGAATCTGTACCTACCAATCATTAAGTTCACATACAACAGGACTGCCAATAGCATAATAAGTATGTCTCCATTCAAGGTTACCTATGGGTTTAACCCTAAACTACCATTAGACTAAGCACCATAGTTGATGCTTGATGATAACCAACCAGCCATCAAGCGATTTGGTTTAGATATACCTTAGAAAGGAACAATTCCCAAACTTAAGGAAGAGCAAGTTGTCTTCCAAAGCAGGCGAACCTTTTAAAGTGCTTGAAAAGATCAATCTTAATACTTATAGGATTGAATTACCTGAAGGACATGCAGCCTCGGACTCCCTCAACATTGCCGATCTCTAACCTTACACTCTCGAGGACAAACAACTAGGAACCGAACCAGATTTGATCCTAAATCTCAAACTACTTGGAAGGGATGATAGGGATCAAGGACTGAAACCATTAAACTGGTAACTTCTAAGCAATATATTCATCATAAAATTGAAGTATCCAAATCTTTAACACAAATATTTCTTCTTAATTCGACACCAACAAACCCCACACCAATTGTGTCTTATAATCATGATTCAACGCTTCAAATTTATAGCTGTAAACTCTTTTAAGGAAATTGTATCAACATTATATAGGTTGAGGAAAGAATTTATTAATTAATGAGTAAACCTTCGTATAACAAACACATAATACATATAGTATATAATCTAGAAGTTTAAGTCTTTTAGTTTAAATCCTAAATCTACCCAAGTTCTCCCCCATCTCACCATTCGATAGGTTTCTCCTATCTCTAACAACCAAATGCTCTGATACCACTTCTATCATGACCCTAAAGGGGACTTAGTAGGATTACCTAAAATTTTCATAACATATGTGCACTTATAATATGAAAATTGCCTTGCAAGTCAGAAATTGCAAGACTCTAAATGATTAATCACTAAGGTTACTGATTTTTAAGTAAATAATTTACTGTAAAATACAAAGATAAATAGCTATGGGTATCCGATATTCCACAGTTCCTTAGAACCGCAGAGAATTGGTATCCCCTACCAAATAATAAGATAGGATATATCAATATTATAAAAGAAATACAAGAAAAATTAAATTATCAACAAAGGTTGCTTATGTATCATCTAAAGAGTACTCAACTATTCCTAATACTAAGATACATATCTTCATCCCACACTCGGTACTTGAGACTTATCCCAATCCCAATGTAAGTAAACCTACAAAAGAAACTATGAGAAAGTGAGCATATAACAGCTTAGTGAGTTCATTCCTCACCACCACCGTTCAAGCAAGTTATCACATATTATTATTACACATGCAAACAAGCTATCTACATGTAAAATGAATGCAGGCGCGATGAATGCAAGCAACACATCCATAGGAGTCCAGAATTATGGAAGGTGTAGAATTACGTCATCTATACTTTGATTATCCCCTGTACTTACCCGCATAGGGCACCTCAGCTTACCCACATGAGGCTACCTAGGGGCCTCACCCCCTAAGCTATACTCGACTATTACCCTAGCTGAGAAAAGATTTCAATTCAAATAGGGAGATTCCATTCTAGGACTATCCACCCTCCAAGGTCTCTCGAGCACAACTTGCGAGTCCATCTCGCAAGCTAAAATTAACCAAGGCCTTATAGGCACAATAAAGCGAGTCCTCTCGCTATTAAGTGGAGAACCCATGCTAGCTTTACCTTAACGATAAAATATCATTTCTGGCACTGCAACCCGTATCAAAATCATACAAAATACGTTTAAGATTAGGAAAACTTTTTCCAAAAATACCCTTTTCAACATTTTGCAAAACTAGCACTCTCCATCCATACATTTACTGGGTTATAGACATACGATGAATAGAACCAGTTATTTGGGTTAGATATTTATATTTATCAAATTTAAAAAAAAGTGATCATACAGATGATAGCATACAAGTAGAATAGTCATTCAAACATACAAGCAACAGTAAGCAACAAAACATCATACAAGTAACATGCACAAGCAAGTAGCAGGTCATTAGAATTCTCTCACCTGGATTATTGCTCATTCTCCAAACCTTTTGGGTTTCCAAAACTCGATATTGAACACCCAAAATATAATAACACTTATAAGTATTCTGTAAAGTCAGACTCTTTAGTTAACTAAAAATTTATTGTAGTTTATCTAGTTTCCCCCAATATAACCCAATTATAATGTGTATAGGGTTTATTATGCTCAATGGGGTTATTAGTAACTATTTTCTCATATTTATAAGTTACGAGATTTCCTTTATGTATTTTGGAACATTTTCATTTTAGCTCGGATAGTTATGAACTTATAGTCCATTTTGATCGTTTTCAAGCGTATTTTCTCGTAACGAGGTCTGTTTTGGACATTGTGACTCGTAGTTTAAATTATGATATAAAAATATCACCAAAATTATTATTTAAGTTTAAAAATTATAAAATATTAATTTTCACTTTTTCTTAACATGTTTGTGATTTAATAATTATTGAAATCATATATTGGATATTTTTATCATTTTGAGTATATTTTCCTATTTTTGAGATTTTTACTTTATTATGATTATTATTATTATTATGACCTTTATTATTTTTATTCCTTCTCNGTGTCCGTCTATGAGTTCGCATCAAGAAGAATGGATTGATTAGTTAGAAAAGGCTTTTAAAGTGCATGAGGTAAAAGATTCATTCCAATAGTAACTTAAAGGAGGTTCCTTATTGTCCTATTTACAATCTTGATGTGGTTGCTTGTTTGTAGGTGACAAGAAGAACTAAGCATAAGTTTAGTGTTGAGCTTTTTCCATAAGGTTTGCCATAAGAACTCATAAACTTTATGTCATAATCTCAAACAATACTCCTTAAGATGCCATGCAGGCGTACAATCTCCTGCAAAACAAGGTTAGCTACAAATAAAGAATCATTAGTTTTATACAAGGGAATGAAGTAGCTCATTTTGTAGAATTGATCAACTACCACCATGATTGAGTCTTGTTTCCAAGCTATTGAGGGTAGTTTGAGCATAAAATCCATTCTTAGGTAGGTCCAAGGTTAATATGGCATTGGTAAAGGTGTATATTACCCATAAGGCTCCTTCCTTCCCTTAGCTCGTTTACATACCTTGCATTGTTCTAAAACTATATGCACATCTTTCATTATTCATGGCCAATAAAAGTGCTCCTTCAACAATTTAAGCCCCTAAAGTGGCCAATTAGGCCTCTTGCATGTGCTTCTAGTACTAGCGGTTCTTGAGCAAAGCTGTTTAGTATGTACACACACTTACCTTTCATCAGAAATCCCTAGTTCAAATAGTACCCATCCACCACACCTCTATAACTACACTTAGCACAATGGGCCCAAAGAAAGGGTCCTATTCATACTACTCTAATAAGGTGCCAAAACCAAGTATCTTGGCTTATAGAGTCATTATGAGCACATGCCCAGATGATAGGGTGTCAGCTACATTGTTAGTGCTTCCTCTCTTATATTTGATAACATAACAAAAAAGCTTCCAAAATTTCTACCTACTTAGCATGATGTCAAGAGAGTTTTTGCTAACCATGTTAGTTTTTAAGGGATTCATGGTCCATATAAATAATAAACTCTTTAGGTAGCAAGTAATGCTATCAATTCTGAAGAGCTTGAACAAGAGCATAAAGTTCCTTGTCATAAGTCAAGTAATTCAGACTGACACCATTAAGCTTCTCATAGAAGTATGAAACAAGTCAATGCTCTTGCATAAGTATGGCATCAATGCTTACTCTAAATGTGTCATACTCCAATTCAAAGACTTTCTCGAAGTCTTTTAGCATAAGTACTAGGGTAGAGGTCAATTTGGCCTTGTTCTCATCAAAACTTCTCTAAGCTTTCTTTGACAATCTAAACTCAGAGTTCTTCTTGGTTAGCTTAATCAACATGCTATGGAACTAAATTTCTAAATGAATCTTCGATAGAACAAAGTGAGACCATGGAAACTTCTCACGTTTGCTACCTAAGTCGGCATCGACCATTGTAGCATAGTTCTAACCTTCTCATCATCAACTTAAATACCTCTACCAAAGATAGCATATTCAAGGAATACAACCTTATTTTGACAGATTATGCATTTTTCAAATTGTCGAATAGTTGTTCAACTTAAAGAATATCAAATACTAATCTCAAGTACTTGATATGAGAAGAGAGGTCGACATTATGTATTAAGATATCGTCAAAATAAACTACAACACATTTACCAATCAATGATCTCAAAACATGATTCATAAGTTGCATAAAAGTGTTACGTGTGTTGGTTAGTCCAAAGGGCATCACTAACCATTTGAAGAGATCATCCTTTATCTTGAAAGTTATCTTCCACTCATCTTCAAGCCTCATTTTGATTTGGTGGTAGCCACTCTGCAAATCTACTTTTGAAAAGATTTGTACACTATGCAACTGATCTAACATATCATCCAATTAAGGAGATCAAATATCTATATTTAATAGTGATTTTGTTGATAGCTTAGCTGTTAATGCACATCAACCATAAGCCATCCTTCTTCAACACTGGAATAGCTAGTAAGGCACAATGGCTCATGCTTTCTCTTACATATCCATGATTGATCAGATCATCAATTTGTTTCTTCAACTTGGTTGCTTGCTAAGGATTGACTCTATATGTAGGTCAATTCGATAATGCCGTACTGAGCTATAGGTCAATACAGTGTTCGATGCCTCTAATAGGGGGTAAGCCTTTCTACAGCTCAATAGGGAGTAGATCGGCATACGCTTGAAGCAAGGCCTGCACCTCGACTAGCAATGCTCTAACCTCCTTCAATTGAAGTAGTTTTCTAACTAATAGAAATACAAAATTCTTGGACTTGATTGCTTTGGAGAATCCTACTTATGAAATCACTAGCAACTTCCTTTATAAAGATCTAAAGTTCTTTTCCTTTGATTCCTAGACTTCTTTAAGACTCATTGGGCTCAGCACGACTTTCTTAGCATCCTTCTAGAACATGTAAGTATTCTTATATCTATTGTAGAGTACTTTAAGATCAAATAGCTTTGGTCAGCCTAACAGTATGTGCGAAGTACACATTGGTAGAACATCACATAGTATCTCATCCTTGTACTATTCCCTAATGGAGATTGGCACCTTTACTTAATCTATGACTTGGAGTCTACCTTTCTCATTTAGCCAATGGATCTTTTAAAGTCAGGGATGAGGAGGGAATGATAACTTTAAGGTCTTGACCACTCCTTATACTACCACATTAGTACAACTTCCCCCATCAATGATTAAGGTATACAAACTTCCATACATTCGACAATTGGTATGGAAGAGATTCTCGTGCTTCTCACTTTCCTTTGCAATATTTGTCTTAAGAACTCTCCGAACAACCATATTGAGGTATTTTTCCCCCTATATAGGTTGGTTAAGGACCCTCAGGTCCTCAAAGAATTCATTAAGACATTGCTCAACATCCTCCTCCTCCTCCTTGCCTTCACTAGCACTTTGCACCTCGAACTAGGGCTTCTTGCCCTTTATAGTCATAACACGTCAATTGGGACATTGACTAGCAACATGTCCAAAGCTGAGACATTTGAAGCACTTAATTTCCTTAGTCTTCTTTCTTGAGCTCTGACCTTGGTCCTTCCTAAGCATCGACCTTAGTTCTTCTTGACCTCAAGCTCATCAACCTTAATCTTACCTTAACCTTCATCAGGTCTACCTAAAGCTTGAACTTGGCGGTTCACCTTGAAATTATACTTAGCTTAGTCATATCTAAGTCAACTCGATATACTAGATTTGTTCGGCATACTAGGTCAACTACTTAATGCTTGGTTAAGCTAACTTCACCTCTACCTTCCAAACCTCTAAGTGATTTTACTGGCCTCATCTAAATTTCTTAGTCTCTACACCTCTACAATGTTTCCAATCTTAGGCTTTAACCTAGAAATGATTGTTGCCACTATTCATACTTCTAGTTCTTCAACATCACATTGGATCATTAACAACTGGAACTCTCTGACATACTCATCCATAGATCAGCTACCCTACTTGAGTTCTTAGAGGTGTTAGAAGGTATCTTATTTTTAATGCTTAGAAACAAATCTACTCCTCAAAACTGATTTCATCTCATTCTAAGTTCATATTTCCCGTTGAGCTTGCTAATGTACGGTCTACAACTTCTTCTACTACATTGTTGTATACCTATAAAACTCTAAAGCAGCTACCCGAATATGCACTAAGTCTTCATAATCATAGAGGTCAAAAATCCTCTCAACCTTCTCTTCCCATTCCATATAAGTGGATCTAATGAAGCTCAGAACTTACATCTTAATGTGCTCAATCCCTTGAAGAACTCAAAGCTTACACTTATCATACTCATGAAATTGCTCATCCAAATCTTCATCATCTTCTGTGTCCTTGACCTCTCTTAATTCAAGTCTTCTTCATATGTGTCCTTTAGCTTGGATGGGTTGCACTTGTGGTGCATTCATAGTACTAGGACCTCGAATGTCCACACATTGCCTTATCGGCATGTCTCGTACACCTTATCCTTATTGAGGGTTTGTTTCTTAAGGTTGTGCTTCCACAAATCTTTGCATGGTCATAGCCAAATTAGTCACAATGGCAATAAGATTTTGTATCTATTCATTTGTGGTTTGTAGGGTCTGCTGTTCAACGTGTCTTTGACCAAAAGCATCACTATCTATATCCACAATCTCTCTTTGCACAATAAGATTCGACATTCTTTTGATAAAGTATCAACAAAGTCTCTACCTAGCATAGATTCATCACAATGTGACTAAACATACTATCGATAGTGATGCTTTTGGTAAAAAAGAGTATAATAGAATGTGTAGACTACACGTAAGAATTAGTCACTAGAAACACTTAGCTCCTGATCGTAGCCTTAAGTTCTGATTGTAGGATACATAATGTGCCTTAGAGCTAAGTTATCATAAGGTCTTATTGTAGGATTGACAGTAGGTCCATTGAGTTATCAAAGAAAGTAGAAATGGATTGGTCAAAAAACTTACACAGTAGCTTTGTGAAGCTACTCTACAAACGTGACTAATCGAGGAACACTATGTAACTCAACTCTCACTTAATATAAATTATGAAAATAAAAAAATTTAATTACAAGATAAAAATCAAGTGCTCCAAACATCATTATAAACTCTCAAAAGTTAGAATATATAGGACTCATTTATTGATTTTATGACAAAAACTAATTATTCTAACAAATCAACAAAATTGCTAGTTTTATTCAAAATATATATAACAAATATTAAACATGATTAATTTCAAAAATTCTTATTACCATAATTAAATATACATATCAAGTATATTATATACAAAAATTCAGCTTGATTGAACATTATCTAATATTTCTAAAAATTAGTTTAAAATTTACCCAAATATGGTATTTTCTTAAGGACCTTATATTTTCAATTAATATTTAATTAAAATAAAATTATTACATTAAACTATACCTAAAAGAATCCTAGGGAAAATAATTTCATAATTGAATAAGGCCATTTGATATTTTTAGAAAATCAAGCAACATTCAGCTGAAAAATTGAATGAGCTGAATTAACCGTCCCTAGCTACCCCTGGCTACCTCCCCTTATAAAAAAGACTAGCTATGCCACCCATCTTTAAACCCCTAAGCCACTTTAAGTTAGGTTGTGTTTTGGTGTACGAACCGCCTTAGACTAAATCTAACTTTGTTTTTGTTCTATTTTTATTTTTTTGAATATTTTCTAACTTTCGTAAATTATGTTCTTATATTTCTAGAGTCCTAAAATGTTGCAAATGGTGTTTGATACCCTATTTATAGATTTTAGAATTATTCATGTTATAAGATGACTTACCACAAGTCAATTCAATATTTTCCTAAGTGTCTACTATGTGCTATGTTTCATTTCCTTATCAATCTTGTGATGACTCATGTTTTTAAGCTGTTCCCATGTTGCCACATCGTTTGATAATTCATCCCATCATTTTTTAATTAATTTCCAACTATTTTGTATTAAATTCCCTCATTTTTTATAATTTATTATTATTTTATATATGTATTTAACACATATAATGTATATTCTATATATATACATGTATATTATACATAATTAGCTTCATTTATTATTTTTATAAGTTAAATAACTTGTCTCCAATATTTTGCTATATCTCAAAACTCGAATTTCATGTTTATGATAATTATCAATTTTATCGATAAATTGACATTTTTCTTAAATAAGTTCTATTGTATAGCTTATTTCGAGAAATTGGCTTTACTAGGATACTTTTTCTAACTTTTCTAGCCTTATTATGGACTTTGAACTAAAATAAATAATGTTATCTGATGCCCTAAATTTAAGGGTTCAGATCCTAAGGATATTATATTAGCTTAAAACCCTAGGGTATTACATTCTACTCCCTTTACAAAAAGTTTCGTCCTTAAAACTTAACTACAAGTCAAAAGACACATATTTCTAACTTTATTGTAGAAAAAACAATAATCAATTACAGGATTACTAACCATGTGTAAACAATTTAGCATATTGAACTTCCATTGACTTAGTAGATTCCCATGTCGCTTCCTTGATGGTGTGTCTACTCTACAAAACTTTCACATATTTAATGTCTCGATTCCTCCATCTTTGAACCTTTGTATCTAAAATATGAACTAGATTCTCTATACATGTAAGGTTCACTTTTAGCTCTACTAGAGGTACATCCAATATCATTGTGGGACCATAAAAAAATTTCCTCAAAGTTGAGATGTGAAATACATTATGAATTATTACCATCTCATTGGGTAATTCAAGTTCATAGGCAACTTTCCCAATCCTTATCTTAATTTTACATGGTCCAACATACCAAGGACTTAACTTTCCTTTAATACCGAATCATCTTACACCCTTCATTAGTGATATGTTCAAGAATACTCAATCACCTAGCTAGAATTCTAACAACTTTCTTCTAACACTTGTGTAACTTTTCTTTTGACTTTGGGCAATTTGCATTCTTTCCTTAACTACTTGCACCTTCTCTTTAAGATCTTGTAACAATGACAGTTCAATAACTTATTTGCTTCCTACTTCATCCTAATAAACAAGCAATCTACATTTACGTTTATACGGTGCTTCATATGGAGCTATATGGATGGTACTATGATAGTTGTTATTATAAGCAAATTCTACTAATGGCAAATGGTCATCCTAACTACCTCCAAAATCCATCACATATGCCCTTAGCATATCTTCGTGAGTTTGAATTGTTTGCTTTGATTGCCCATCACTTTGAGGATTGTAAGTAATACTATAGTTCAAGTTGGTTCCCATTTCCACTTATAAGGATTGTCAAAATCAAAACATAAAATGAGAATCATGATTAGATATTATCAACACTAGAACACCATGCAAACGTACTATCTCCTTGACATATACTTCTGCTAGTTGAGAGAACGTCATCGTTTACCTTACAATTGGGAAATGTGCTAATTTCATGAGCTTATCCACTATAACCTATATCATGTCATGTTGTCTCCTTGTCCTTGGTAAACCACTAACAAAATCTATTGTTATATGCTCCTACTTCTATTCAGGTATAGGTAAAGGTTGTAATAATCCTCCTAGTCTTTGATGTTTAGCCTTCACCTTTTAGCAGTTCACACAATGTGATATATACTATGCTACATCTCCTTTCATTCCTATCTATCAAAATTTCTACTTCAAGTCCCTATACATATTATTATTTCCAAGATGTAGGGAATATTATATATTATGTACTTCATCTAAAATCACCTTTTCAACTTCTAAATCCTTTAAGACACAAAGTATTTCTTTAAATCTTAACATTCTTGCATCATCAACTCTAAAGTTAGGGTGTTGCTCAATAATATTTTTGATCTTTTGTAGCTTTACATCTCGCCTCTAAGCTTCCTTGATGCTCTTAAATAATGTAGGTTCTACCCTCAAATTAACCAACATACTACTTTCTTCTCTTGTTACAACTTCTAAGCTCAATTTCTCCATCTCTTCAATCAATTCTCATTGATCCATAATGAGTGCAAAAACACTACCAAACTTCTTTCTACTTAATGCATCGGCCATTGCATTAGCCTTCCCAAGGTGATAATGAATCATAAGGTCATAATCTTTCAATAATTCTAACCACTTCCTCTGTCTCAAAGTCAATTCCTTTTGTGTAAAGATATACTTTAAGCTTTTGTGATTAGTGTAAACCTTACATTTCTCCCCATATAGGCAATGCCTCCAAATTTTTAAAGTAAATATTTTAGCCGTAAGCTCCAAATCTTGAGTTCGATAGTTTCACTCATGTAGGTTGACCCATCATGATCACCTTATCATTTTGCATTAGCATACATCCTAACCACTCCTTAAAGCATCACAATAGATCACATACTCTCCAGATCCATCCTATATCGTTAGTATTGGAGTGGTTACTAACCTTCTCTTAAGCTCCAGAAAGCTCCCTTTGCACTTATCGTTCCATTCAAATCTAATGCCTTTCTTGTTAATTGAGTAATGGCATAACTATTTTGGAGAAGTCTTCTTCAACTCTCTTATAATAAATAGCGATTCCTAAGAAACTCCTCACTTCCATTATAATGGTCGACCTTGCCCATTCCGCCACTACTTTCACTTTTACAAGGTCAATTGCTATTCTTGCACTAGATAATATATGACTAAGAAACCCTACTTCTTCCAATGGAAACTGCTTTCACTTTTACAAGGTTAACTGCAATTCATGCACTAGATACTATATGACCAAGAAACCTTACTTCTTCTAATGAAAACTTACACTTCTTTAGCTTCGTATAGAATTAGTTATCCTTAGGGGTTTGCAGCACAATTCTTAAGTGTTCTACATGTTCCTCCTTACTCCTTAAGTATATTAAAATATTATTGTTAAATACAATTACGAACTCAACTAGGTACTTTTCAAAGACACAATTCATCATGTCCATGAATGCGGCAGGAACATTCATCAACCCAAATTGCATCACTAGAAATTTGTAATGTCCATACTTAGTCCTAAAGGAAATCTTAGGTACATCTTTGCCCTTAATTTTCAATTTATGATAACCGAATTGTAAATCTATTTTCAAGAATACTATAGATCCCTTTAGCTGATCAAATGGATCACCAATCCTAAGGAGTGGATATTTGTTCTTTATTGTCACTTTGTTCAACTTTCAATGATTAATACACAACCTCAAACTTTCATCCATTTTTTTTTAACAAAAAACATCGGTGTACCCCATGGTGATGTACTTGCCCTTATAAATCTCTTGTCCATTAGCTCCTATAGCTGCTCCTTTAGTTCCACCAATTTAGTAGGAACCATTTGATAAGGTATCTTAAAGATAGGCATAGTACCGTGTACAAGATTTGTAGTAAACTCAATCTCCCTATCTGGTGGTAGATTAGGTAAATCCTTAGGAAAAAATTCGAGATACTCAGATACTACTAGTATATCTTTTAATCTCATTTCTTATACTTAAGTATCCATTACTGGGGCTAGAAATCCAATATTACCATTACTTAACAACTTCTAGGCTTTACTTATAGAGACTATTTAAGGGGTTGCTATTCTAGAGCTTCCTTTAAAATGCAATACCTCTCCATTAGGCTTCTTGAATACTACCATGTTTCCTTCATAGTCCACATTCGCCCAATGTTCAATTAACCAATCCTTCCCCAATGTAGCATTAAATCCTTTCATATCTAATACTTCTAATTTGTGTAGGTATTTTGTAAAGATCTATACAAACATTACCTCCCTTCAGCTTTTCTTACACAATTTGTTCTCCTCCAGAAGAGGTCATCACTACCAAATCATACCTTACAATCTTTATTGGGAGTTTATTCATGTCAACATAGTCTTTAGATACATATGAATGCATTGCTCCTGCATTAAACATTATATAAGCATAGTCATCCTCTAGGAAAACCAATCCTAAAATAATAATCACAATTATATCATTACTCTACTATTACGGTAACGGGTTGAAAACCAGATTGGGTATTTAAGGGTCAAGTGGGTATGTAGAACAGGAAGTAAAATGAGAGGTTTTGATGGTGAATGTGTATAGATATCATGCACCAAGATACAAAAACAATTAGGGGATAAGCTTGGAATAAGGTTCGATACAACTCATGAACACCAAATGTTACTCGGTTTTCAAATGAGAGGTTACATGTGATGCACTAACTCACTCAATTGAAGGGGTTCACCACAATCTTAAGAACAAGATTGATAAGAGCACAAGAAAGATTAAAGAGTTAGTCAACACTTAATAATCCAGCAATGCTAGCTCTAAGAGCTCAAGAATGACTTTGCTCAAAAAGAGTAAAGTTCTGAGTATGGGTATATTCTTCACTCTATAAATTATGTTATCTACTAATTACAAGTTGCTATTTATAGTAAGTCCTAAAACCCTAGTGGCAAAAACGTGAATAATGTTCATGGCCTTAAACCTTAAAGAATGGGCCCATTATTAGAAATAAAGAAATCATGTACAAGAATACAAAGCTTTGTGTTTGATAAAAGAAGTCGGCATGCAGTCATTCGCCCTACCTAGGAAAGAGCATGATTTGAACTGATGGGATCAACAGTTGGATGTTTGAGTTTGAGGAAGAGTCCCTAAAGTCTCGTAATGTTTGGCTGAGATACTCAAAAGGTTGGCCCATAATTGTCAAGTGCTAGAATTAGTTAGCACGAATCTATCCATATTGTGCCGAGTGGATCTTTAGCCTTAAGTCTTTGATTGTGCAGTCTCTCGACTTCTTGGTAGATGACAGACTTGATGCTAAGTAGTTCCTTTTCTTCCTCTTAGTCTTCTGGTATTTGCTTAGCCTCAACAAAAGTTGTTAGGCCTTAGCATTGAATAATTTGGCCTCGGGTTAGGTTAGGTCGACCTTAGCTTTTGTTAAGTCGGTGTCGACTTGGGATAGGTTACCCTTAGCTTAGAGATAGTTGTAGGCTAACTCTTATCATTACATTGAGGTCGAAAAGAAGTTATCCTTGACGTTAAACAATAAGTACGGGTTAGGATGCCAAACAAACTTCTCTTCCTTTCTCTCTTCACTATGGGTGCCAAGTAGCTCTGGACCTCCTCAACACTCATAGGGGTCAAGCAATAGCTCTTCCCATCCTTCAGAACCGTGTAAATATTAAGGAAGCCATCATAGATCATCTTCTAGTCATACTCTCATGGTTGGCTAAGAAGTAAATTTATGGCATTAATAGGGACCACATCGAATTCAATCTCATCCTCATGATGCCTTGCCATGAATGCTATTCAAGCTCTTTTATACACATGGACCATACCGTTGTCATTAAACCACTTCAATCCATAAGGCCAAGGATGCAGGTAGGTCGATAATTTCATCTTCTCTACTAACTCGACAAAAAATGACATTGGTGCAGCTTCCTCCATTGACAACCAGAGAACAAATCTTCCTATTCACCAAGCATCGATTATGAAATAAATTTTCCCTTTATTCGAGATCTACCTTCAAGTCGACTCATTAGCTCATCATGGCAAAGAGTTCATCCAAATTTTTAGCATAGACATCCTCTTCTATTAACTCATCTCCTGGACTCTTGTTGTACTAACTCTCTAATTAAGCCACAGGTCCTTCTCCCTTTAAGATCATGACCCTCTTATTTGGACATTGAGAAGCAATATGCCCATAGCCTAAGCACTTGAAGCATTTGACTTCTTGAGCTTTGGTACTAAGTACTTTTTCTCTCTTTACCTTCTTTGTCTCGGCCTGATCAGGTCGTCTAGACTCACCTCTCTCCATCATCTTCTCTAGCCTTCTCTAAGCATACTTCTTAGGTTTAGGACTGACTTATTGAGGTCAGTTAGTCAGCCTTTAATGTCTTCTTCTCCTCTATCTCTCCTCCTTTAATGCTAAATTACTCAACTCATCCAATGAGTTTAACGACTATAGTTCGACCACATCGTCAATGTCATCTAAGAGTCTACTTAGGAACCTAGCAATAGTACGATCTTGGGGCTTGGCAATCTCAAATTTAGTCATTAATGTCTCAAACTCTTATAAGTACTCCTCAAAAGTGTTTTAACCTTATCTTAGGTGTTGGAAAGCATAGAGCATCTCTTGCTTAAAGTAAGTTGGCACAAAATGCTGATTCATTAACCTCTTCCAAAGCCTACAAGTTTTGATCGGCTCCTCTCCTTCAGGATCTCACTTAGTGACTAACTTATCTCACCAAAGGCTCACATATTCAACAAAGAATAATGAGGCCAACTTAACCTTTGTTTAGTCATCACACTCATAGCACTTAAACAACTTCTCGACTTAGGGAACCCAGTTAAGGAACTCTTCAAGTCAGCAATTTAAGCTTGAAGTTGTCACGTCCTTAGCTATGTGCTCGGTGCTCTCCCCTTGCATTTCTTGCTAGTCAATTCACCTCATATCAGCCACTTTTGTTGAAGCTCTGCTCAGCCATATTTCTTCTCACCCTTGTCTCTCTTCTTTGGGCTCCTTAATTCGCCTCAGAGTCAACACTCCTATCATTGCCTCTTCTCGGCTCGGGTTAGTTTTCTCTTCTTCTCAACTCGATAGCTCCTTACGGTTGTTGCTTAACATTATCAAGCTCATTAGAGCCACTTCTACTGGTGGGTGTTCATTCACTTCGACCAATACATCTATAGCCTTTAACTAAACCAAGCTCCTAAGTAGAATCAGTGAGATTTTAAAGTTTATATTCTATGTTATCAATGTGTCTCCTTAAGCTTCTACGAGGACTATCACCACTGTTGTTGGTACTATCTTCATACATTTTTGTCCATACAATAATTTTTAGAGAAAATTGAATAAACATGATTTATAACAAAACATAACTCAGTAACTTAGAAATGACTACCAATCTACTTCTGTAGCTACCCATGACAATTAAATACTTCCACAACAACTAAAACCAACTACTAAAATTACTATCACTCAACTCAATAGCAACAGAATACTACAATTACTAAAAATACAAACAACATACTATACTATAGAAGGATAACTAATAGATGTTCAATTAATGAAACAATCTTTAAAGAACATTAGCATACGAATCTCCCCAAAGCTTTGATACTAAGATGACATGGCAGCAGGTCAGAAACCAGATTGGATATTTGGGTTTAAGTGGGTATGAAGAATAGGAAGTAAAGTGAGAGGTTTTGATAGTGAATGTGCATGGATATCATGCACTAAGATACAAACACAATCAAGGGTTGAGCTTGAAATAAGGTTCGATACAACTCACGAATACTAAATATCACTCGATTTTCAAATAAGAGGTTAGATGTGATGCTCTAACTCGCTTAAATGAAGGGATTCACCACAATCTTAAGAGCAAGACTGATAAGAACGCTAGAAAGATTAAAGAGTTAGTCAACACTCAATAATTTGGCAATGGTAGCTCTAAAAGCTTGAAAATTACTTTGCTTAAAAAGAAGAAAGTTCTAAGTGTAGGTATATTCTTCACTCTGTAAATTATGTTATCTACTAATTACAAGTTGCTATTTATAGTAAGTCCTAAAACCTTAGTGGTAAAAATGTAAATAATGTATAAGGCCTTAAACCCTGAAGAATGGGCCTATAATTGAAAACAAAGAAAATATGTACAAGAATACAAAGCTATATGTTTGATAGAAGAAGTCAGCATGTAGTCATTCGACCTATCCAAGAACGAGTAAGATCCGAATTGGACAAGGTCGGTAGTTGGATGTCTTGGTTTAAGGAGGAGTCCCTAAAGCCTCGCAGTGTTTGGTTGAGATACTCAAAAGGTCAGCCCATAATTGTCGAGTACTAGAAATAGTAGGCATAAGTCTATTAGTGCCATACCGAGTGGATCTTCATCCTTAAGTCCTCAACTGTGCAGTCTCTCGACTTTTGGAGAAACGAAAAAATTGATGTTAAGTGGCTCCTTTTCTTCCTCTCAATCTTTTGGTATTAGCTTGACCTCAGCAAAAGCTATTTGGCCTTAGCATTGAACAATTTGGCCTTAAGTTAAGATAAGTTGGTGTTGGCTTTGGATAGGTCAACCTTGGCTTAAAGATAGTTGTAGGCTAATTCCTATCATCTACAACATAGGATTCAAGCAAACATACAACACATGATCATATAAAGGTATCTAAAAGTCATAGGGTTTAGGACTTGTTCCTGTAACTTTGTTGTTATTCCTATCTTCCTCATCCTGGATTGCTTAGACCCTTCTACAAACTCTAGGTCTATCTCTAACCTCTCATGGTTGACTATTATAATTGGCAAATCTTGGCCTATTAGCTTGGATTTGATCTGGTCTTGCTAGCTGATCTATACTACACTGAGTGGTATTATGTGATGTCGTAATCTCACTTCCACTAATGTCACACACAAATAAGAATTTGCTTCTTTTTAAAACAATAGAATGATATATTATCAATGGACTTGCTTGTGGATAGAAATGAATAAATTTTAGTAGAAACTACGAACATACGGCAAGCATACTGGTCTATTAATAATATAAGGAGAGTAACCAAGGTTGTATTTTGTGATAAAGCAAAGAATAGAGTTTAGAAAGATAATTAACACTACTTATGCTCTAATCTAAGCAATCAATTGAGAAATTTTAGAAAAAATTAAAAATTATAATGGAATTGAGCACGGATTTTAGTAATTTCTCGGTATTAGGATGTAGATTTCTCTATAAAAGATGTATGAGCAATAAGTAAACAATCATCTAAGATCGTTGTGGCCTTGCTATTATTTTATTTATGATAGTTTAAACTTGGATTTTACTCATATTCACAAAAATCATCCAAATCTCCTTTTGTAAATTCTATCGTATAGTAAGAACATTGTATTATCAATATCTCATATATACTATCATCTAGCTATTTAAGTCCCTTCATTACTCAAATAATTATGTTATAATTGATTTCTCATTCTAACCAATTTTTAGCTCTAAGTGAGTACAAGGATTTAAGTCTTAATTATTAAGAATTACCCATTCAAATTAGGAATCCTAGGTTCTATTTAAGGTTTTTGTATCCTATTACGATATCAAGACCCTGTTAAGATAATAAGGGGGAAGGCCCAATGTGTAGGATATGTTATCTAGCTCGACATTAACCTAACACTCAAGTTATACCTAATTACGCCATAGAACTAAGTAAAATTACAAATTTGCACTATCACAATACAAAAACATTAATAGTCATAACTACTTCATCATGTTCACTCACTACCCATAAGTATAATAAGCTCTATTTATCACATTTATAAAGAATAAACAATTAACATATAATACACATGAACATGAAAATAAACATTGCATTGAACATGGAAAAAGTATGAGAAACATTACCAAACCAAGCTCCTCAGCCTTAGTAATGGAGTTCCTCAAGATTTTCACAACAATCTCTATGGATGCAATGGAAATCCAAAAACCCAAACCTTGAAAAGAGCAAAAATCCACTAAAAGTTTATGCTATGATCATGAAAATACAAGAAAACTCTATAGAAATCATAAAACTATGCCAAGAGTAACCTAAGATATCCTAAAGAGGAGAGAATGGTGGAAACTAGAACCCTAAACCCTAGTAAAATGAAAAGCAAAATTTGGAGAAAATGAAGAAGTTTTTATATCAACTCATTACCAACAAGACGGTAAGCAAGGCTACCATTATGATGGTGGACATGTAAACCCTAGGAAAAACTGTAATTGAACCTTAACTCGAGTCTGAGTGTTCTAAACTGTACAATAAATTGATAAGGCAAGTGATAATAAAAGAAAATGAAGTTTAATAAATCAAATATAACACCGATAACAAAACCTTCGGAATTTATCAAAACCCTAAATCGTTTACTAAAACCCTAAAACTCGTTTATGCATCATTAATCGAAACTAAGCTCAAAATTTCTCAAGACCCTAAAATCATAAACGTAAACCTATAAAATAGTTAAATATTACACAATAGCAATAAAATTATAGTCGAATATAATTTTCGACTAGATCGCCTATTTGTACGACATTGTAATAAAATTTTCATAATAACTTGTAAAAATTATAATTATAACGGGTACCAATTAAATTGATAAAATTTCATAGAATTTTGAAAACTAATCTACGAGGAAATTCGTTATAATTTATATGATTCGAAAAATTACACATAATT
>JAMXBB010000006.1:79907240-79969681 GCA_024138015.1 Lumnitzera littorea | reverse complement strand
ATGCTTCATAAAAAGACTGTTAATCATATTAGTGAAACATAGTGATGTCATTCCTCATCTTCATTGTTTTGCATGGAGGAAAAAATCTTAACAAAAATTTCTAGGCCAATTGCTCCTAAGTAGTGATAGAATGAGGTGTTAGAGAATATAACCAACTTCGGGCATTATTTCTCAAGGAGAATGGGAATAGTCTCAATTGAATAGCATCCTCAGAAACATCATTGCTTTTTAAGGCTTCACACAATCGAAAAAAGCTATGTAAATGTTCATTTGGGTCTTCTAAAGCACTCCCACCAAATTAGTTCATTTGCACCATTTGTATCAATATAGGTTTAAGTTTAAAATTGTTGGCTTGTATAGCAAGCCATGCCACTGTTGGTGCAAAACTACCTATGGTTAGTATAGTGTATTCCCATAAATACCATTCACATTACCATTTTCTCCCTTAAACCCATTTTGATATTCTTCTTGATTCATATCATCCATATTTACACCAATTCCTACACCAACACCATATCCATTTCTTTCATTCAAATTCTCCATCTCAATAAATCTTCTTCTTTCTCATAGTCATTTATGAAATGTTCTATCAACTTTAGGATCGAATAGCAATTCAAAATTAGCAATTCCTCTTCTTAGCATAAACAATAGAGGCTTCGAAATTTGAACAAAAGGGTAATCCTAAGATGCTAAATACAAAGGGTTTCAACAATCTTAACCCAATACAATCCTGTGGCAAGAGGTTTATCTCTTCTCCAAACAACCAATTGAATTGTCAATAGCCTATTCACAAGTCTTATAAAGCTACAAAAATAATGTAGCAAAAAGTTCTTAACAAAATAAAAATACAAATCTACTATAAGCATGCAAAACTAACTCTAATTACAACTTAATCTACTCAACTCTAAACCTAGCCTTAGAGAGAAATACTAATCTAATATTAGCTAACTTTCATTTTCCTTGTCTTCCTTAGCTACAATGCTAAAAACTTGATGTCACGATCTCACTTTCACTGATGTCATGCACAAATAAAAATTTGCCTCTTTTTAAAACAGTGGAATGCTATACTATTAATGAACTTACTTACGATTAGAAATGAACAAAATTTAGTGGAAACCGCAAACCAACAACAAGCATGCCAGTCTATTGATAGTACAAGGAGAGCAACCAAGGTCATATTTTGTGGTAAAAGAAAGAATAAAGTTTAGAAAGATAACTAAGTACTAGATTTTACTATTTCCACTCCAATAAAGGCAACCAATTGAGTAATTTTAAAGGAAAGAACATGAAAGTTATACAAATAAAAGTAAAACTACAATGGAATTAAGCGTAGATTTTAGAAATTTCTTGGTATTAGGTTGTAGACTTCTCTATTAAAGATATATGAGCAACAAGTAAACAATCTTCTAATATCTTGTGGCTATGCTATTAAAGTATTTATGATAATTTAAACATGGATTTTACTAACACTCACAAAATTTATCCAACTCTCATTTCGTAAATTCTATCATATAGCAGGAGCATTATATTATCAATATCTCATTTACATTATTAGCTAGCTATTCAAGTCCCATCACTACTCAAATAACTATGTTATAATTGATTTTTATTCTAACTAATTTTTAGCTCTAGTTGAGTATAAGGATTTAAGTCTTAATTCTTAATAATTACCCATTTAAATTAGGAATACTAGGTTTTATTCGAGGTTTTCAAATCCTATTATGGTATCTAGACCTTATTAAGATAACAAAAAGGAAGGCCCAATGTTTAGGAAATGCTATCCAGCTCACCATTAACCTAAGACTTAAGTTATACCTAATTATACCCTAGAACTAAGTAAAATTCTAAATTTACACTATCACAATACAAAAACATCAATTGCTACAACTACTTCATCATGTTGACACATTACCCATAAGTATAATAAGCTTTATTTATCACATTCATGGAGGATAAATATTTAACACATACTACACATGAACATGAAAATAAACATTGCATTAAACACGGAAAAAGTATGAGAAACACTACAAACCAAGCTCCTTAACCTCAATAATGGAGTTCCTCAAGATTTTCCCAATAATCTCTATGGATGTAATGGAAATCCACAAACCTAAACCTTAAAAAGAGCTAAAATCCACTAAAAGTTTACATTATAATCATGAAAATACAACTCCATAGAAATCATAAAACTATGCTAAAAGTAACTTAAGATAGCTTAAAGAAGAGAGAATGGCAGAAATTAGAACCTTAAACCTTGGAAAAATGCAAAGCAAAATCTATAGAAAATGAAGAAGAAGAAACTTTCATATCAACTCATTACTAACATAACGGTGAGCAAGGGTATAGTCATGACGATGGACACGTGTTAGGTACTTCTCCTCTTTCCTTTTAATGAAATGACGTGTTTTTTCTTGAGAAGTGGTAGTATTACCATATAATACAGGAAGATTTGATATCAAGTGCCATCCTTTATCAAGGGCCTTCAACATATTATACGAGGTGTTTCATAACTACAACTTCCTCCTAGTAACTAGCATCAAGTAATAGCCGAGCACATAATATAAAATCATAACATCCAACTAAAATTAATACAAACATAAATAAGAAGGAATATGAGATTTTCCCCTAATAAAAGTCATATAGTACTGGGATAAGTTATCACTGGTAGTCTAAGCTACTTAATAAACTAAGGATACTTAATTATTAAAAATAGAGAGTTCAAATATAAGTAAAATATTCTCTGGAGCTCTCATCTTCTTCCCATTGATCAACCCCATGCTAATGTAACTAATCTCAAAGCATCCTACAACCTGGGTCCAGCTAAAGAACTTGCTATAATAACAAACTATAAGGGGATAAGCTGAACTGTTTAGTGAGTAAACTTCCTACCTTACTAACAAGCAATATCAAATAAGTTATTAATCAAGCATATAAATGCGTAAATAAGCATATACAATGCAATGGTATATATAGTCAGCCAATAACTGTATACAGCATGGTTTTAACAACCATCATTGCTCGAGTTAGGAACTATTTAGGCATGTGAAGACCCAGGTATCTATGTCCAATACAAAGTGTCTTATCAATAATATTACCCTTAATAGTAGACACGGTATAGCCTCAAGCAGAAGGTCACACTCCATAGAGTTGAGTAGTTCCCAAAGGTCGAGGAAAAAACATGTCATACGAAATACGTCATATGATAACAATTACAATACACAATATGTTAAATACAGATCCATCTAGCATGATCTCCTATTCTATTGCGTGGTGCTAAGGCCCTTTAATTCATGTTATATTATGCAATGCATGTCTAGTTCAATTAAGGGTCGAATATTTTTTAACTCAAATTTATAGGTGGCCAAACAATTATATTCAAACATTCCATAAGTTCAATTATCTGATATAATTAGATAATTCACTAGCTACAAGCACAAAATAAGTAAAGCAAGGAGTAATATACTTACTCAGCCATGGTACTTAGCAATCCTAGTAGTCCTCGACTGCATCCAACTTAGTATCCTCATTGCTTGAAGAATACAATAAAGGTCTTTGAGTATTCTAGTTGCATTAGCTAACTAGGCTTATTACTCACTAACCTTGTTTTAGTTATTTTCATAATTCGGACGTATTTTCTTCATTTTAACTCCTTTTTTTTGTGATCTTAAAGTCATTTTCATTGGTTTTGAATGTTTTTTCATTTGATGAGGTTATTTCTAAGTTTTTTAGTCAATAAGTTTTTAGTTTAGGCCTTATAAGGTCATGGGCCCAAGTGGTGAGTTAGGTTACTTTAGGGTTTAAGCCTAGTTTTGGGCTTTAGGCTTGGTTTATAACCTTATGCCTTATACTTAATAATTTAGGCTTTCTTTTAAGTATTTTAATTGGACTTTTTCTATCTAATATTTAAATTTTTTTTAGCGTAGGCCTTCTAACATTTAAATTTTTTCAATATAGACCTTGGTGATACTCTTATGGGCCTAAATGAACCCTTTTTCTAAGTTTAAGGCTCTAAACCACTAAGGGGCCTATGGTAGGTGTCTTGGATGGGCCTTTAGGCTTAGGAGGCGTCTTAATTGACTCATTCTAAGCCTTAAAACCTAAGGTTCAAATATGGTCATTTGTCCATATAGGCTCTAAAGTTAGTTCTTTTGGGCTTTTTGAGTCTAAATTACATTTTAGGATCTTGGGCCTAAACCTACTTGTCTTTTGGGCTTAAGCCCAACATTGAAATTATGTTTAGCCCACTTTTATTAGGCTTATAAGTCTAGACATTAAAGGTACAGTGGTTATCAACACCATTTTTAAGCCTTTGATCACTAACTAAGTTAGTTTAGGGTATTAGCTGTACTTTAGCTTGCTTAACTTAGTTAATTAAATCCTAAATCATACTTAACACCAACTAATCATGTCATTAAGTTAATAAATTAAATTTTACAAATCTAATGGGTTCATGGAAGTGGCAGGCACTTGGTGTTCTAAGAGCCAATTCTTCCATTTTCATGCAATACTTGTTTTTATAGTGATTTTACTTAAGTAACTTATGTTTTTACTCATTTATAACTATAATCATAACATAAAAATGTGTAGACATGTGTTGTGGTGTTATATAAGTGGCGGCATGTAAAGGGAATGGGGGTTTCATCACACTTCCTAATGATTTAGTCCTAAAATCAACACTTCACTACATTACCTTACTTACTAGTGTTATAACTCTTACCAAAGTGTGTTTTTCTTTTACTAACCCTCATTTGTTCTTCATGAAACACTCTAAAACATCTAGAACATTGCTGTAAAGTAATGTTTCTCCATGAAAATGTAAGTTCTTAGCACTATCCTCGAAGAAAATAAAAGGAAGACCAACCTAGTCACTTATTGGAGCACGGGTATGGATGGCCTCCTTGTGTGTGTGTGACAAAAGGCTAAGGGAATGTGTGTGGGTGGTGTAAGGCTTGGTGTTTAGTGATTTGGAGTGGTGGTGGTGGTATTGAAGTGGCTGAATGGGTAGGTTGAGAATGTTTTAGGTGTTTGATTTTTAAAGAGTGTTTTAAGGTTTGGAAAAATAAAAAAAAAAATGAGTGACGGAGAGAGGGATGGCTGGCATGTAAGGAGAGAGAGAGTAGGGAACAATGTGTGTGTATTTTGGGTAGTAAAGGACTTAGCTAAAAAGAAGACCATGTCACTTCTTACTTTATTTCTAATTTGGTGAAGATTTTGTCCCTTAAGGTACAAGATGTGTACTAAATGTAATTAAGAGATTGTCTAATAGCCTTTAATCATGATTGACTTGTAGTTAATTAAGATGTGATAGATGTTGGTTAGGGATTAGGGTTTGTTTAAGGTGATTAACAGTAATTAAGCACAATTAGCCTAATTAGGTATAATCAAGGTATGTTTAAGGTTTTGGTTAGATTTTTGATAATACACTTTAGTTAATTTTAAGCACTAACACATGTACCTAGGATTTATTTAAGATTTGATATCCGTTTATAGTAACTTTTTTTTGTATATGAGCTCGAAAGTTAAGGTTTTAGATGTTTAGTGATATCGATCACTTTTATTGTTGAATCAAAACTTACTATTAGTGTTAATTTGTTATGTTAAGATATTTGATCAATTTAACTAGGGCTTAAAGATCCTTTTACAATTTTATTATCATCCTAAGGTTTTTTTAAGTTAGGGTTTTAGGGCTTACTTCATTTAGGGTTTTGGTTTAATGTTTAGGGTTCAATTCTTTTAGCTAAGGTTTTATTATTATGTCTACATGGTTCTAAGGACTATCCAAAGACTTTTTCATCTGACTTCACTTTTAGGTTGTTGAAATTTCATAGAGTTTATAGTATTTGGGTACCATCATATCATTATACCCTTATAGTTTTTCAACTTGATTTGACTCTATTTAAGGTAACGTCATGACTTTAGATAGGCCTACTGTCATGTTGATAGTTCCGATTCCAAGTTTCCTCCTTCTTCTTTTTTCTTTGTTTTTAGCTTCTTAAATTGGCGCTACCATTACATGATAACCTTTAAACCTATAAGATCTTATAGGAATTAGGCTACTAAGCCATTGACCCGCAACCGAGCCCGATGACTGGAAGGGTTGTTGAGGCAGATTCTTCTACTTTAGTCAACTCCTGTTAAAGCCAAGTACTTCTTTGCCAAGTTACTCGATATGCCGATCTGAATGATTGCCCATCTCTTTGAAGTGTGCCAAGTTGTAGATTACTAAGAGAATAGCCAAGTCCTTCACGATTACTCACTCGCACTCGAGTCAACCAATGACTCGACATCTCCCTTGTCGAGAAGCTAAGAGAGAGAGAGAGATACAAGACTGATCCTTAGCTACCCCTACTCAAACAAGCAACTTGATCGTCTACTTTTGTCTACATCCTCTAATAACATCGCCAATGTATCACTGCCACGTGTACAAGACCACATGTGGAATCTACCACACTAATTATTACTTTTCTTAAATATTCATTTTTAACCTTTTGTCTTCTTGAACATTACTTCTCTAAGGTAGTACCCTTTTTTTTCGATTCCTTTTTAAGCATATTGCCCTAAATTCTCGAGTATAAATACTCCTTATACTTATAGCTGTAATCATCAAATTCAACGTTAATACACTTGTCACTTTTCCTCTTGTAAACATGACTTTGTTTACATTCATCTCACTCCTATCATAAACCATAAGCAAGGCTATGTGGCGAGGATTCCATTAGTATATCATATCCATTTGAGCTATTCGTAAGTTTTGCTTACCTTTTTCATCCACAATTATACTTTCACACATTGCCCATCACTTCCGTTTTCAAGTTTTTGGTAAGCTTGAACCCATTCAACGACTAACCTTATCTATTCTTTATTACGGTTAGCAACATGTTTATATTAGAGTGGAGGTTTCGTTTGAGCTATAGTTGGTTTTCAAAGTTCTATTCATGCTTTGTTTTGCATTTGTGAAATAGAGCAAGTTATTATATTCATCTTAGTTGTTATGTCTACTAACTATTTAGTTTTTGGTTTGGAGAAATGATAGATCTAAGTGTAAATGTTGGTGTTGATGACAATAGGGGAGTTGTCTACCATGGTTGACAATCTTAAGGAACCCTCAGAAGCACTGATGAGAGACTTGATAAGGTGGCTAACCTCTTAGTAGATTTGACCTAAACTATTCATGCATTGGCTTGTCGACTAACTGAGGTTGCGCAAAATACCCCATAAGCTGCTTAACTTGTTAGAGGTTAAAACCTAGCTTAAAAAAATTAAGGTAAAGGAGTAGGTAGATGAGTAAGACGAAAGATAGACCTAAGGGAACTAGATGAAGAAGATGAGGAAGAGTATTTTGAATAAGAGTGAGCTCGAGTCCTTAGAGCATCTGACCATTTGAAGCTTCGAATTTTGAGCTTCAATGGATCTAGGAATGTTGACGAATATCTAGAATGGGAAGAGAAAGTGGAGCTTATTTTTTACTATTATTAGTATGAAGATTATGAGAAAGTGAGAACTGCTACTATTGAGTTCTCCGGATATGTCACCATATGGTGGAGGAATTTCTAGGCCATGAGGAGGCAAGAAGGCTACTGAGAGATTAGTACTTGGCCTGAAATGAAAAATATATTAAAAAATAGATTTGTTTTGGATACTTATCTAGAAGATACTTTAACTTGGCTTTAAGAGCTGAGGAAAGGAGGCCAAACAATTGATGGGTATGTCCAAGAATTTCAAATACTCATGATCCGATGTAAAGTGGAGGAACCACCAGCACGAACAATCTCTAGGTTCCTTATTGGATTGCGAGGTGACATCCAAGACATTATAGAGCTCCAATGATTCACCATAATGGATGAAGCCATTATAACAACCCAACGAATAAAGAGGTAAAGAAGAAGTCGAGTATCGACTAGAATGCCAACTAGCTGACCAAGATAGGGAAGTTACCAAGCTTAGTTAAGTACCAAACTGAGCTAAAAGGTAGATGTCTAAGCTAAGTAGAAAGGCCAGCCTAATAGTGAAGTGCCAACCTGAACTTATAAGAAGTGGCAAGGATTTAGTAGGAAGACGAGCCAAATTAAGTGCTTCAACTGCCAAGGGTTCAAACATATGGCTACTCAATACTCGAATAGAAGAATGATGGTCATCAAGGGAGATGTTCCAAAGCTAGAGGTAGAAAGTACTGATGAGGAACTTAAGGAGGATAAGGGCACTACTGAGAAAGAACTTATTGAAGAGCATGTGTTTGCTAAGGACTTAGATCAGTTGGTCTTGGTTATCTGATGTGCTATGAAATTAGAACCCTCACGAGCGGAGTAGAGGATAAATCTATTTCATTCCACCTATAAGGTAAATGACTAGGTGCAACCATTATTTGTGGATAGTAGAAGTTGTACCAATGTGGCTTCAACTGAAATGGTTACATAACTGCAGTTGCCAACCATTGCACACCTTAACCCATATAATTTGCATTGGTTGAGCAATAAGGGAGCACTACATGCCACCCAGTAAGTACTACTACTGATCACAATTGGAAAGTACTCTGACGAGATTCTCTGCGATGCGTTACCAATGTGTGGCTTGTATGTATTGCTTAGCCGACCATGGCTATTTCACAAAAGAGTTATCCACGATAGATAAGGGAACATGTACATGTTTAAAAAGGATGGCCTGAAGATTAAATTAAACTCGATGCCACCTAAAGAAGTTAATAAATTGTAGACAAAACTTGCTTGTAGATTAAAAAGACGTTGATGATGAGTAGAGTCAAGCTTCGAGAAGCCATCAACGCTAACAAGCCAACCCTCATGTAGGTCGGGCGCTTATTGGAGATGAAGGAGCAAGGAGAACTACCTTAAAAAATAAAAGAGTTGCTGGACAAATATGCTGACCTATTCTCAAAACAGTTACCCGAGGGGTTGTCAAGCCCCGAAGCAATAGAGTTGCAATAATCCCGCCATGCAAACCATTCTAAGATAGAAGCTAACTACACAACTACCATTTTAGATCTAATTTACATAAAGCATCTATGACTAACCTATTTTGAAGTAAACGGTTCATGAATTAAATAAATTATTTACCTATAAAAGTATGAAAATATATGTATAGTCACTAGAATTCAAGTATTACAAATAATGTTTGCAAGCTTTCATCGTAATATATTTCCTAAACAATACATTATTCAAAAGTGGAAATTATAAATAAAGCTAAGACCTTAAAACTATCTCTATTCTTTAGATGTATTTCCCTACCCCTCAAGAACTAGTAATTGCTAGCTTTAGGGTAATTGTAAGCCTCTTCCTAGCTAGTACCTACAATAATGTCTATAAGGTGGTGAGTAACCATAGGTTAGTAAGTTGGGATGGAGACTCAAAACTATACAATGAGCATAAATAGGGTTATCAACCAAATCATTAAGTATAATGCATGTTCAAGCATATACCATCGCATGACATTATCTAGCCCATCGTGAGATTAGAGAAATTATACCCACTCTAATTTGGGTTAAGAAGTTTTCATTAATGCAACAACTCATAACTAAACGCAGGCTTGTGCAATAGAGACATTGCTCCTCCTACAACTATCTTCAAACCATTGACTTCACCCTTACTATGACCTCCTCACTTATCACTTAGTTCGACTAAGGATGAAGAATGGACCAATTATATTATCCAATGTTATCCCTTTTAATGGGATCAATATTTAGCTAGAGAACCTTAGGTTTCCCCTAATGGGTTGTTATATAGGTCTGATTTATGTTTATAAGTCATATATTTGATTAGGTCCAGTTTAGGGTGATCAATCATTTCATACAAATTACATAATACAAGCTAAAGTAATAAACCAAATCACATCAATTCAGAAACAAACACATGCGCACGGTCGACTATTTGAAGCCTCCGAGTACTACAAATTAGTACTCTAAAATACATCAACATATTAATCCTAACTTACCTGGACTCCTTGCTTGCTCACTCAAGGTACGACTCGTACTGGCCATCGCCCAAAATCTCTATAATAGAAATATTGTTTCAGTTTTCTACATAACTGCTATGGATTGATTTTATCTTATAACTCTTATTGTTATCTTTTGTTTAGGGTTTATTATACCCATTCATTCAGGTTTTTAAGCTTATTACAATTATTCTTAATTTAGACTAAGTTCGGGTTCAATTTCTATATTGATTTTTAAATTAGATTTTTAACTTAGTTTTTTATTACGGATTTTATACATTGACCTTGGGAAATCATTCCGACCCATAATATGAAATTAATCATATTATCTTTGAATATCTTAAATACCGTTTTTGGTCTCTAACCAATGTTCTAGTTTATGCGATATATCCTAATCCTAATTTAACTACCGAATTTACTCCCATTATGAGAAAGTCTTATATTTTTTATATAATTACCATAATTTAAGTTTCCTACTAGATTTATCATAAATTCCTATTATTATCACAATATCAATTTTAATATAATATTTTCCTACTTATTAATTTCTTATACCTACATATTACACATTATCACCTAATATGTTCATAATATACACATCTAATATTTCTATCACTTCAAATATCATCTCCTAACATTAACTAACATCTCAAAATATCTAAATTCCTCCCAAATCAAAATTTATACCTAATTACCCTAAATTACAAAATTAACTTAAAATTTATGATTTTTAACTATTACATATTTACTACATAATACCATACTAATTATACCTAATACTCTAAATGCTACAAATATCATACTCCATTAGATTTCAACATCCTAAAACATATAATTATGCACTAAACCAATAATTATCTATTTAATTACCTAATTAACCTAAAATTACCTATTTTATGCATTATTTTAAGGCCTAAAATTTTAGAAAATTCATTTTTGAAAAAAGGCTTTGTAGCACTATTTTAGATGCTCTAATTAGCCAGCACAAAAATTTTGAGTCCAAAACTACACTTCTAAGCCTATTTATTTCTAATTCGAAACATGCTCGGTTTTCATTGATTTCTTAATGATAATATATTTCTAGACATAAATTCATCAAAATAAATTTTTTCCCTAAATCTGCATATGTAAAAACATCAGAATGCCAAATTTCATAATTTTCTAAACATGTTTAATATTTTTAATAAATTAGGAAAGATTAAACTCACTAAAATTGGTGACTCCAACCACCATCGATGGTCATAGGTGTGTTGGCTAGTCTAGGCATTGCCATTACTGTATGGTGGTGGTGGCCATCCACTCCTAGGTTGCCATCGGGTAGTGGTTTCCTTCTACATCCCTAATTTCGTAGATTTTGTTGAATTAATTAACCTTATTTTAACATATTTCGTATATTTTAAGTAATTTAGCGTATTTCTACTTACATGTAAATTCATATATGGCATAAATACATATTCCTAAATATTATTTATGTTATTTCATGATTTTTAGTATACATATAATGTATTTTTATCGATTAGTTAGTTATCGAAATTCGTTTTCAACCTTTCTACTAAATAACAAACAATTTTCTTGAAATTCATTATTATATTAATTAATCATTTTATTACTTATTTTCTTAAATTCAAACTTACGGGATCAGTTTTACTAATAATCCTAGCTTCATCGTTAAATTTGGGCTACATCAGGTAATTTACTTGATCACCCTAAATTCTACGAACCGAATCTTGAGTAGCTGATTGTGAAGTTTATAGGGGTTGCCCTCAATTTGATGCAAAGAAAATTGCATTGACTTAATACTCGGCATTGCACTGCTCATTAAGCCTACCTATCGAATGAGTCTCGAACAGGCTTCTAAGCTTCAACGTAAAGTTAATGAGCTACTGGAGAAAGGGTTTGTTAGGGAAAGTCTCAACCCTTGTGTTGTGTCAACGCTTTTGATGCCGAAAAAGGATGGAAACTAGAGGATGTGTGTAGATAGTCAAGCGATGAACAACATCATGATCAAGTACAGGTATCCTATTTCGAGGCTAGAAGATATGCTAGCTAAATTTAGTGGAGCCAAGATCTTCAACAAGATTGATCTTAAATCTGGCTACCATCAAATTCGCATAAGGCTAAGAGATGGATGGAAAACCGTGTTCATGACTCGACATGGACTTTACGAATGGATGTTCATGCTATTCATCTTATCGAATGCTCCAACCACTTTCATGAGACTAATGAACCATGTGTTATGACATCTAATAGGGAAGTTTGTTGCAGTGTACTTTAACGATATCCTAGTCTATAGTGCTGACATGCCGAGCTACTGTGAACATCTTCAAGCGGTTTTAGATATCCTCCATATCGAGAGATTATTCAACAATCTCAAGAAGTGTTGCTTTTGCCTAGAGGAAGTGATATTCTTAGGTTACATAGTAAGTGGAGGAGGCATACAAGTGGATGACAAGAAGATTTGAGCAATCATTGAGTAGTCAACTCTTATTACTTATGCTGACATAAGAAGTTTCTATAAACTAGCTTCATTCTACAAAAGATTTATTAGGAATTTTAGTACCTTCGCCATACCACTTACTGAGTTAACAAAGAAGAACACCTACTCCCAATGAGAAGTAAAGGAGGAGAGGAGTTTTGTTGAAGTAAAGGAAAGATTGACCTCCGCCCTGGTATTAGTTTTACCTGACTTTGAGAAAATATTCAAACTGGAATATGACATGTCAAGCATTGGAATAAGCGCTATCCTAATGTAGGAAGGTCAACCAATTACCTTCTATAATGAGAAGTTTAAAGGACCTCAGCTAAACTATTCTATGTATGACAAAGAGCTCTTAGCACTAATCCAAGCACTACAAGTGTGGCAGCATTATTTTCTACCAAGAGAATTTATCATCTATACTAACCATGAGCCTTAAGGTGTAACAACTTAGATTTCGAGCCCATACAATTACCCTAAGATCTGAGCCCCTAAATTTATGGCGTTGAGCTAAAATATCAATTTAATTTCAAACTTCATAGTAAGACTAGAAAAGTTAGATGAAGTAATTCAAGTAAAATCAATTTCTCAAAATAAGCCATATAAAAATATTAATTTAAGAAAACGTCAACTTATCACTAAAGTTGATAAATATCAAAAACATAAAATCCGAGCATTTAGATATAACGGGACATTACAAATAAGTTATTTAACTTATAAAAATAATAAATGAAGTTGAATCATACATGTATTAACATAGAACATTCATTATTTGTATTAAATACACATATAAAAAGAAATTATTATTTAACTAAGGTAAATTAATATAAAAAAATGGAAAATTAATGAAAAAATGAAAGGATGAGTCATTTCATGATGTCATAGCTAAGGATTAAATTAGATTGACGAGTCAAAAAGCAAATAATAAGACAATGATACCTCATGCTTTGGAAAAATAAGAAAATGACATGTGTAAGCCGCATGTCCAATTTTAATAAATCCTAATCCATTTGGAAAATATAAATAAGGCATGTACACTTCAAAAAAAAAACATTTTAGAAGTCTAAAAAGAATAAAAAATCACTTAAAAAAATTTGAAACAAATTAGAAAAAAATAAGAAAATTAGAGCAAAAATAGGGCACGAAATCTAATCAAGTCGATTTACTAGGCTATTAGTGTCCATTTGTGGTGGCCATTTAAGGTCAAGGAAAGCACCACCAGAGGAGGTATTTTGATAAGGTTGGGCAATCGGAGGCAGCCGGTTTAAGTAAACCAAATTTTCGATCGAAAATCTGTAATTTTTCTAAAAATATCAAATGATGTTTTTTAATTATAAAACTTGGTTTTCTAGAGTTATTTTATGTGTAGATTAATTTAGTAATTTTATTTTTGATAAATAATTAATGGAAATATAAGGTCCTTAAGAAATGTCTTTATTTGGATGAAAATTGAATTAAATTTTAGAAATAGTAAATAATATCCGTTAAAGTTGAAAATTTGTACGTAACATACTTAATATATGTATTTAATTATAGTAACAATAATTTTTGAAAATAATCATGTTTACTATTTTTTGTAATTATTTTGGATAAAACTAGCAATTTTGTTATTTTATAGAATTAAATTGTTTTTAACAAAATCAAGGTATAAGCTCTATGTATTAGGGTTTCTAAAAGTTCATAATGATGTTTGAGACATTTGAATTTTATCTTGTGATTCAATTCACGTATTTGCTTAATTTTTGCTAATTTTAAGTTAAAATCGCTATTTTCATAAAAATACATAATAGCTAGTTTAATATAATTCATGGTCAATAATTAAAATACATATTTTTTGTGAGTCTATAGGATTTTTCATGGAATTAATTGGGCTCGTAAACTATTTATTATATATTTTCATAATATAAACCTATATATTAGTCTAATATTTGATATACTAATTAGTACTAATGTGGTACTTATTAAACATGTAAACGATTTGTATTTTTGAGTATATAATGAATGCTAACCAGCTTGAGAAATTAAGAATTTTATGACTTTTAATTTAGATTTAGGATTTAATTGAGTTAATTATAAGGTTATAATAATATACGATTGAATTAGTAACACGAAAGGGTATTTTTGGATATTTGGAAATATTGGTTAGTTATGACTCTTAAGATATCTTAATAGTACTCAAAATAACGATTATGATGATATAAAATTTACTAAAATCGGATAAGAAATCAATAAGATATACTAGGATTAAGCTTGGAAATGCAATAACGAAAATGTATAAAAACTTAGTATTGACCTGATAGTTGATTTGAGGTTTGTGTGTATTTTTCTAGGTATAATAGGTAAGGAATGACCACATCGTGAAGAAGCTTAGGATTTTACACTACTGTCGAGCTCGGGTAAGTGGATATTTTTATTTTTATGCAAGTAGACCTATGTCTACTTGACTTAGAGTCAGTTGTATTATGAATTGTAATGACATGCTGGATTGATTGGATACTTGATTCTGTTGAATGTGTGTTGAAAATGTGAAATGTTTCCTTATATATAACTGATTTATCGATATGTAATTCTATTTGGAAAACTTAGAAACTGAATTGTTGGTTAGGGTGTTCACCTAAGTGAACCTTGTGTGAAGAAATGCAATATAAGGTTGAGAAACAAAACTAAAGATGAGATAGTTGAATTGTTATAACGTAAAACTTAAGATTCATGCTTGATAATAGGTTACTGTGTTCTTTACTACATTCATGGCATGGCATAGAAGGACCTATAGGTTAAGTTTCTAAAAAGCTTAAAAGTTGTTGAGTTAGCTTTAGAGCATATGAAGTGCATTGCTCGACTTATTCTAGCCACATTGAGTGATTGACTACGTATTGGATTTTCAAACCATAGAGGGTGGTTTTTGTTGAGTGTCCTACTCCTAGGCAGCTCCTTATTGCCTTAGGTTCCTGGACGTTATATCCAGATGCCCGAATAAGTTGACTAACTAGATGAGGAATTGGAAAAGTATAGGATATCAATATCGATGCATATTACATACAAGAGCATAGCACGGATTTTCTATATAAACTGTTTGTATTGATAACTCAGGTTACTAGATTGAATGTCTTATAGTACTAATCTATGTGAATGTATGTATGTGCACTCTATGTTTTGTTTTATCTACTATCACTTAGCTCACAAAGAGCTAAGGGGATACTTGTGTATCCTCAAGTTATGAAGAAAACTGATAAGATAGCATTAGCTGGGGGGAAAAGTCTTTCGAGAGCACATAAGATGGAGTCAATCACTTTCAAAAGAAGTTTGGTCATATTTTGTTCTTATTCCTATAAAGGATCTATACACATGGGAAAAAAAAAAAGTATTGTATTTTAGGTTTGGTTATGTTTATAGATGTAAACTTTTTGTATAAACAGGTGTTAAGTTGAACTCCGTTATAGTACACTTTTGTTATAAATAGGACTTTTGTTAAGAATAAACAGGTATTCTTATGTGATGATACATCTTGTGCTATGCCAGGATGTGGCATAAGATACCTTCAAAGTCAGACCAAGTTATTGAAGTGGTAGGTGAGATGGGTTGAATTCCTTGAAGGATTCAATTTTGTAATAAAATATCAACAAGGGAAGAGCAATGTAGTTGTAGGTGCTCTTTTGAGAAAGCATGCACTTTTGAGTGAATTGTAAATTAGATTGTTTACAAGCATCAAAGAACAATATTCTGAGGATCCATACTTTGGACCTGTATTTGCACAATGTTTTAATGGAAGAACAGTGGATGAGTACCATATGGAAGAGGGCTACTTGTTTCAAGGAGAAAGATTATGTGTGCAGACTTGTTCACTACTGGAGCTACTAATTGGGGAAGCCCACAGTGGAGGATTGTCTAAACATTTTAGGGAGAAAAGAACATATGAATTGTTGAGTGGTCAATTCTTTTGGCTGAAAATGAGAAGACATACATTGAGTTGTTGAAAGCTATATCGTATGCAAAAGGGCAAAGTGCCGAGCCGAAAAAAGGAAAGTAATGCCATTACCTATTTCGACAAAGCCATGGACCAATTGAGTATGAACTTTATTCTCAAACTATAAATAGCCTAAGGCAAATATTTTGTAATGGTTGTCATGGATTGGTTTAGCAAGATGGCACACTCCGTACCCTATTCCAAGATTAACAATGCTTCAACTATTGCTTCTCTTTTCTTGTAGGAGATTATGTGGTTACATAGTATGCCGAGAAGTATGGTCTTTAATAGAGACCCAAAGTTCTTAAGCCATTTTTAGAAAACCTTGTGGCGTCGGATGGGGACTAAACTACTATTCAATATTTCCTGTCACCCCTAAATTAACAGCCAAACAGAGGTGGTTAATTGCACTTTGGGATCACTACTCCAAGCTATAGTAAGCGAGAACTTGGTTGACTGGGACATCTACTTGCCAGTAGTCAAATTCGCTTATAATCGAATAGTGCATGACATTACTAAGAAAACCCCCTTCTAAGTGGTCTATGGTTTTAATCCTAAGTTGCCTTTCGATCATACCCTTGCACTTATGCCCACAAAAGATGACCCTGACACAAGAACTAAAGCACAATCCCTTCAACACATCTACGACACTCAGCACATCGAGCAAATGGCTAGACATATGTGAAAGAAGACCAAGGGTAGGACGACCAAACATTTTTAGTCAAGAAACTTGGTGTGGCTGTACCTAAGCAAAGACAGGTTTCCAAGCGAGAAGAGGAACAAACTATTGCCAAAGGCTAAAGGACCTCTTAAGATCCTCTAGAAGATCAATGATAATGCCTATAAATTGGAGCTTCTCGAGAACTATGAGGTTTTTGACACCTTCAACATTGCCGACCTCAATCCATATCACCCTGATGGAGAGTTGATCGAAGACCATTCGAATTTGATTCCAAATCCAAATCAACCCAAAGGGAGTGATAGGAATCAGGATACTAAGCCTTTGATCCATAGCCGAGCTCAAGGACTAGAAGGCCTGGCAAGGTGGATTCTTTAACTCCAGCCGACTCCTGCCTAAGCTGAATACTTCTTTGCTAAGTCACTCTATATGCCGAGCCAAATGACTATCCATCTCTCTAAAGTGTACGAAGTTATAGATTCCCAAGTGAACAACCAAACCTTTCATGGTTACTTACTTACGCCTAAGCAAACTAATGACTCAGCATCTCCCTTGCTAAGAAGCTGAGAGAGAGAGAGACTAAACTAATCCTTAGCTATCCCTGCTCGAATAAGCAACCTGATTGTCCACTTTTATTTGCATCCTCCAACGGCTTCGCCAATGTATCCCTGCCATGTATACAACACCACATGTGAAATCTACCACACTAATCATTACTTTTCGTAAATATTCATTTTTACCCTTTGTGTTCTTGAACATTACTTTTTTAGGGTAATAAACTTTTTTGTTTTTTCCTTTTTAGGCATATTGTCCTAAATTCTCAAGTATTAATACCCCATGTACTTATAGATGTAATCACCAAATTGAACATTAATACACTTAACACTTTTCCTCTCATAAACACGACTTTGTTTACATTCATCTTACTCTTATCATAACCCTTAAGTAAGGCTAAGTGGTGAGTAAGCTCACTAGACCATCTCATGTATCATATCGAGTTGTACCGTAAGTTCTCAGTAGTTTTATTGGCATGTCATATCCATTAGAGCTATTCATGGGTTTCGCTTACCTTTTTCATCCTCATTTATAATTTCACACATTCCCCATCACTTTTTTTTTCAAGCTTTTGGCAAGCTTAGACTCATTCAACAATTGGCCTTGTCTGTTCTTGGTCACGATTCGATACAAGATCAAACAAGCTTAAATTTTTTAAATATATGCTACTTTTGAGCATCAAAACACAAAAATATGAATTACACTTATGTTGAGAAATTATATGTGATTTTAATGAAAATTCATATATTTTTGCTCAAAAATCTATTGAATCACATATAATTATTTGACAAAATCCTTTAAATAAGTGTGTAGTTTTACACAGTTATCATTATGTCCTGTCTAGCAATACTTATAGCAACATATACCCCTAGGGTCCAGGTTTTGATACTACCTTGCCAAATGCCTAACTTCTCCATACCTTAAACATTTTCCTTATAATTTTAGACACTACATTGATCGATGCCTACCATTACATTTCTAACAAAATGGTATAGCTCCACCTAGACTCTAATTCTTGTTAAGGAGTTGATAGGCCCTTTTTCCTCTTATCATCTAATGGCTATTGCTTGAACTCCCCACAAATTTCCTTTTCTTACTTTCTACTTCCTTAGCTACCCTCCATAAGTTATGGCCTTACTTAATTAAACAAGTCTCATTGATAATATCATCATATCGCACTAGCCTTGTCCTTTTTAACTTAACTTGAAAATAAATATCAAGTCCAACCTTAAACCTACCAACCTTAGCAATCTCATTATTCTATGCCACTTTCAGGGCAAGTTTCAACAACCTATTAAACTTTCATTCATGTTCTTCAATTGTTCTACTTGCTTGCTTCAAATTGTAATATTCTTGACACAATTTCTCTTTCACACATTTAGGGAAATGCTGCTCTAGAAATGGCTCCTTAAAGGCATTTGAACCTATAGGTTTTGTCATTGTTTGTTTCTTACCCTTCCACCAATTATTTGCACATCCATCCAACAAAATAGCAACAATCCCCACTTTCCTATTCTCTTCTACGTCATGCACTTCAAAAGCTTTTTCTAACAAATCGATCCACTCTTTCACAACTAAAGGATTAGTTTTTATCACGTCAAACAATTTCACTATACATCACACCTGAGCTAACTTATCCCCATTCGCTCTACTGACCTTAGCCAAATCAGTTGCAAGTTGTTATACTACATCAATCACTTATATAAGCGGAACTTGATTCAATTGAGGTTATTGTTCCTATCTCATCTATCTCCTAAGAGCAAATGATGAATCGAGATCTCCACTTATACATGTTTACACAATTTTTTGGAGAGTAGCAAACACAATAGATACAGTTACTTTCCTTATATTTATTGTTACTAACAAAGTTAAATTCATATGATACATGGTTACCCCACACACCTAGTATTATGGTCCCTAATTTATGATCCGATACCACCTAAAAGATGTCACATCTCCACAAAGTACAGGATATACCATTACATGGGAATACCTATTTATATTCGTCAAAAGTTCTATTTATAACAAAAGGGTACTACAATGGAGTTCAACTTACACTTGTTTATACAAAAAAGTAATCCTTCGAACATAACTAAACCTATAACATAGTACTTTTTTTTCTTTCATTACATATGAGTAGATACTTCATGAGACCAAGACAAAAAAATACAACAAAGCTCCTTCAAAAGTAGCTAACCCCATCCTATGTGCTCTTAAAAGACTATTCCCCAGTTAGTGGTGATGCCTAGTTAGTTCCCTTTATAACCTAAAAGTACACAAGTATCCCCTCAGCTTTCTATGAGCTAAGTGAGAGTGGATAAAACAAAATACAAAATAAGCATACAACACATTTACAAATATTATTATCATACAATATTCAATTTCATATTTAGCGTTACCAAGACAAACTATTTATGCAAGGAATACATGCTATGCTCATGCATACAACATACATTAATACTAACATCCAATGGTCTTCCAAATTACTCATTTGGTTAGTCAACATATTTGGGCATCTAGATACAACATTTAGGAACCTCAAGGTAATAAGGAGCTGCTTGGAAGTAAGACCCCCCAAAACTCAACAAAATAGAAACCACCCTTTGTGGTTCGTAAATCCAGCACATAGCCAGCCTAGTTGAAACCATACTTCTTGGCTAAATAAGTTGAGTAATGCAATTCTATATGGTCAAATCCTAATCTAGCAATATTCACATTTTCAAAAACTTAATTGTTTTTGTACTATGCCATAAAGTAAAAAAGAATACAAGAGCCCCATATCAGGCATGAATTTTAAATTCCACAACATAAACATCTTAATTATTGTAATTCTAGCTTTATGTCTCAACTTTACAATTCATCCCTCCATATAGGGTTCACTTAGGTGAACAACTTAAAGGACATATCAGTTTCTAAGTTTTCCAAACAATAGAATGCATTTACTAATCAACAATCAACAAAGAAACACTTCAATGACTCAATACATATTCAACAGAGTCACATACTCAACCAATCAATCACACAATTGTAGTTTGTGATATAATTGACTCCTACCCAAGTAAACACAGTTCTACTTGCACAAAAACAAAAATATCCACTTATTTGATCTTTATAGCGGTACGAAATCCTAAGCTTTATGGTGTCATCCTTCCTTACCTATCACACTTAGGAAAATACATACAATTTTCAGGTTAACTATAAGTCTAAACTAAACTCTTACAAGCTTTTATTATCTCATTTCTAAAATTCATTTGACCATATCATACTCATTTCTTATCTAATTTAGTAAACTTTATATCATTACGATCAGTTTTTCGAATACTATTAAGATATCTTAAGGAATAAGACTGACCAATATGATTACAATTCCAAAAATACCTTTTCTTGCTATAGACTTAATCGTGTATTATCATAACTTTGTAATTGAATCTATTAAGTCTTAGTTATAAACTTAAAACCCAAAAAATCATACTTTCCAAACTAGACCAACACCTGTTATGTATCCAAAAGTGCTCATTTTACATGAATTTAACAAATATCTTATAACTACTAATTACTATGTTATAAATTAGGTTAATATATAGGCTTTTATTAGGAAAATATACAATAAATAGTATATGAACCCAATTAATTCTATGAAAATTCCTATAGACTCACAAAAATATACAGTTTAATATTGGCTATTCATAGGAGTTATCTAAGTTATTACCTATTTTCACAAAAATAGCATTTTTAGCTCAAAATTATGAAAATAAACAAATTTAATTATAAGATAAAAATTAAGTGCTCAAAACATCATTACAAACTTTCAAAAGCTAGAATATGTAGGGCTCATTCATTGATTTTATCAAAAACTAATTAAACAAATCAATAAAATTAGTAGTTTTATTCAAAATAAATATAATAAATAGTAAACATGATTAATTTAAAAAATTCTTATTACCAAAATTAAATACATATATCAAACATAATATATAAATATGCAGCTCAAAAGAATATTATGAAATATTTCTAAAAATTAGTTTAAAATTTACCCAAACATAGTATTTTCTTAAGGACTATATTTTCACTTAATATTTAAATAAAATAAAATTAATACATTGAACTATACTTAAAATAATCCTAGGAAACAAAATTTCATAATTAAATAGGGCCATTTGATATTTTTAAAAAATCAAGCAACATACGGCTAGAAAATTGAATGACCTTAACCAATTGCCTCTAACCACTCCTTAGCTGCCACCCCTTGTTAGAAAGACTAGTTGCACTACCTACCTTCGAACCCCCATGCCACTCCAAGTTTGATTGTGTTTTGGTGTACGAACCGCCCTAAGCCATATCCGACTCTATTTTTGTTTTATTTTTATTTTATTTTTTCAAAATTTTCTTAAATTGTGTTGTTGTATTTCTAGAGTCCTAACATGTTGCAAATGGTGTTTGATGCCCTATTTATTGATTTTAGAATTATTAAATGTCAAAACGTGATTTGCTACATGTCAATTTAATATTTTCCTAAGTGTCTACTAAGTGCCATGTGTCATTTCCTTATCAATATTGTGATGACTCATCTTTAAGCTATTTCCATGCTACCACATCATTTGATGATTCATCCCATTATTTTTTAATTAATTTTCAATTATTTTGTATTAATTTTCCATATTTTTAGAATTTATTATTATTATTTATATGTATTTAACACTTATAATTTATATTCTATGTAAGTACATGTATATTACATATAATTCAACTTTATTTATCATTTTTATAAGTTAAATAACTTATATTTATTATCTTGCTATATCTCAAAGCTCGAATTTCACTTTTTCAATAATTATCGGTTTTATTTATAAATTGATGTTTTTTCTTCAATTAATTCTTTTATATATCTTATTTCAAGAAACTAACTTTACTAAGATACTTCTTCTAACTTTGCTAAGCTTACGGTAGAGTTTGAACTAAAATAAATAATGTTGCTTGATACCCTAAATTTAGGGTTTTGGATCTTAAGATTATCGTATTAGCTCAAAACCTTAGGGTATTATAGTTAACAAGTGAACAAAATAAAACCTTATTTGTTTACTTCTAACTAATACATGGAAGTTTCTCATTCCTAGACTATCTTAAGGTCATAAAACTTGATCACTAACTTTGAATTCCAATAGTTGCCTTCTCAAGTCAACAAAACTCTTTTAATGATTCTAAGATACTAGTAACCTTTGCTTAATCGACTTCACTTGATCCACTATATCTTACACCAATTACAACCCTAAAACTTGCCTTAGGCCTACTTTATCCCTATGCAGGGGTAACTTGCACTTCCTCCCATACAACGCTTCACATGACATCATCTAGATTGATGCTTAATAACCATTATTGTAGGAAAAATTTAGTTAAGGATAAATACTTGTCTTAATATTTGCCATAATCTAATGTGCAAACTCTTAGTATATCTTCAAGTATTTTGAATAGTTCTTTTAGACTACCTATTTGTTTAAGAATCAAAGGTCGTACTAAATCTTAACTTGGTTCCTAAAGCTTCATGCAAAATCCTCCAAAATTTTCCTACAAATCTTATATTATAGTCTGAAACTATGGATACCAAAAAGATTAAGTTATAACTAGTTGAGTTAATTGGATACCCTAGACGTGTTTCTACAGGAAAGTAAGAGAAAAAGAGGGAAAGAGTAAGAAAATAGCCACTATCAACTAATAAGAGGCTAACACATGTCCTATTATGGAAAATAAAAGCAAAAGGTGCTCAGCACCTTACATAGGATTCAGACACTAAATCCCTAAGTGTGCATGTATGTGTCATAACTAGATAGGCCATTAGCTCATGCCTTGTTTTTTTTTTTTTTTTTCTCAAACAAAATGTATTTCTTAAGCTACATTTAACTTACTTTTTCCAAGCCCAAGGTGCGTAACCTAAGTTTTTCTTATTATTATTATTATTCTATTTTTATTCTAGTATTTTAAAAATTACTCATTTTTCTAACCTTTCCAATTTTTGTATTTTTCTCTTTTCTCTTTTTTCCTTTTTTCTAATTTTTTTTTTCAATTTTTGTATTTTCTTGTTTTCAATTTTTATATTTTCTTCAGTTTTCTAATTCTTTTTTATTTTCTAAATTTTCTAATTTTTTTCCTGAATTTTGAACATATTTTGGATTTTCTAAACTTTTTCTAATATTTAGATTTTTTCAATTTTCAACTTTTTGGTATATTTCTAGCTTTCTACTTTTTTTTTGTATTTTCAATTTAAGACCATTTTTACTACCTTAAAAATCATAAAGGGGCAAAAACTGGGTGCTTACAACAGTTCTAGGAACTATTATTACAAAATCCATGGTGACATGTTCCCACTTTCACTTAGGTATTGGTAATGTTTGTAGTTTATCTATCGGCCTCTAATGCTAAATTCTAACTAATTGATTAGTTGTATACTTAGATATGTAACATAACATCTCAAGCCAAAAGCAGTGAAAAAGCTAAGCCAACAAATACTAATCAACCTATCTCAACCATTGAGCCTAAAAGTTAGAATCTCATATTGACAAGGTATTCACCATAATGACCTTATAAATTAGTATTATGACCTTTTACAATCTATATGGGACATTTACCCATTAGGTATCACAGTCTTCTACCTAAACATGGAACGTCCTCACCACGAGACAATATAATTGTACCTAGATCTTTCCCCCTTTTTCATATACAATTTGGGCCACCATTATGTGTAACTTATCCTTGAAGCATACCAAGAGTCACCATCTTGATGATACTTCTTGCCCTCTTAGAACCTCTTATCTAAACCAAAGCTAGGCCTAAATCATCTACTTACTAATAGGGGGTTGACTATGATATTATTTGTAAAGCCTTAGGTCAAAAGTAGTGAATAAACCATACCAATAAATACTAATGGTCATATTTTAATCACTTAATCGAAAAGTTGTAATATTATGTTGATAAGGTATTCATCATTATGGATTTATAAACTAGTATTACAACCTCTCACAATCTATATAAAACATTTAACTATGGGGTATTACACATAATCTACAATCTCCTCTTTCATGTTATCCCACCAATAATGCTCTTTCGTATACTTGTACATCTTAATGCTTCACTGGTGTATAGTATATTCTAAGTAGTGACCCTCTCTCAAAAATTCACCATTTAATTCTAATTTAGCCAATACGCATAGTTTCCTTCCAAACCTTAGAATTTCTATTACATTAACACTGAATTCATTTACTATACCTTGTGTAATTTTGTCTTTAATCTCTTGTATGCCCATATCATTTATTTGTGCTGATTTGATTTTATCTAAAAAGGTAGGTTGAATGTGCATGGTGGCTAAACATGCTCTTACCTCTTTGGTAAAAATCTATAGATTGATTCTTTGTATTTCTTCAATCAATTGTCTCTGTTAGGTTATCAAAGTGGCCAAGTTACCCTATTTCTTCCTATTCAAGGCATCAACTACTACAATAACTTTTCTTGGGTAGTATTGAATCTCAATGTTATAGTATTTGATTAGTTCTAGCAACCTTCTCTAATGCATGTTTAACTCCTTTTACATAAAGAATTACTTCAAACTCTTATGATCTAAGAAGATTTTGTACTTCCACAACTTGAATGCCAAAACTATAGTGGCAAACTTTAAGTCATATGTAGGATAATTTGTTTCATAAGTAATCACTCTTCCTTCCTACATCGATATACAACCTAAGCATTGCTGCAAAGCATCACTATAGATCACATACTTCTTCTTACATTCAAGTATTGCTAAGAATTGAAGCTATCACTAATTAGTCCTTCAACTTCTAAAAACTTTCCTCACATTGGTCACTTTACTCAAATTTTGTTCCCTTTTTAGTTAGCCTCGTCAAAGGTAGTCTTGTCAAAGGTGCCACTAATCTTGAGAAGCCCTCTATAAGCTTTCTATAGTATCCTACAAGTCCCAAAAAGCTTTTGATTTCTATCACTATCCTTTTCCTTAACCATTTAACCACTACTTTAATCTTCTTAGAGTACATCAAAACACCATCTTTATTCACTATGTGTCCTAAGAAGGACACTTGCTCTAACCATAATTCACACTTGGTTAATTTTGCATAAAACTTTTCAATCCATAATTTGCCTAAAACCCATTTTAAATGTCCCTTATGGTCCCTTCAATTTTTTGAATAAATCAAAATATCTTCAATAAACACTAAGACGTATCGATCCAGGAAGTCCCTAAATACTTAATTCATTAGATCTGTAAAGGTGGATGGAGCATCAGTTAACCTAAAGGGCATCACTCTAAACTCATAATGCCTATACCAAGTTCTAAATGCAGTTTTTTGAATGCCCTCCTTGATTCTCAACTAGTTGTAGTTTGATCTCAAATCTATTTTTGAGAGCATTTGAGCTCCTTACAATTGATCAAACAAATCATCAATTTTAGGGGAGATATTTATTCTTGATTTTGATTTCATTTAGCTCTTTGTAGTCAATGTAAAGTCTCATACTCTCATCCTTCTTCTTCATAAATAGAACTTGTGCTCCCTAAGGTGAAGTATTTGGTTTGATAAACCCCTTGTCTAACAATTCTTGTATCTAACTCTTCAACTCCACCAACTCGACAAGTGCCATCCTATATGGTGTCTCAAATATAGGAGTTGTACTTGGTACCAAGTCTATTTTAAAATCAATCTCCCTAGTTAGGGGTAGGCCTTGTAAATCATCCAAAAGTACTTTTGCAAATTCTTTTACTATGGGTACTTCTTCTAACTTTGTTGGTCTACTAGATTGCAATGTTAAAGCTGCCAATTTGCCATTACCTCATAACTCATAAGTAGATAAGATCAATGGCCCTTGAACTTCTAGTAAAAAATTATGGGGCTATTCATATGGAGGAGTAAAGTGGACCACTATATTGTGGTAGTCTAAACTGGCATAGTTCCTTAACAAACAGGTGACCATAAGATAATGTCAAAATCTACCATATATAATACATGCAAATCTACAACCATGAGTTGCCCCAATATTCCTATTTAGATTCCTTTACACATCTTATCTAAAGCTTTTCCCATGCAAAGAGGTGAATTCACACATAAAGCACCATTCATCATGTTGGGTGTTAGATTACATGCATGCACAATCAAACAGTACACAAGCTAGAGTAGAGTGTATAAGGAGCATAGCTAACATAGTATTATGCACTATAGTGTCCAAATATTACTACTGTTGCAAAGTATCATACTTTAGCAGCGCCCTTTGTCTCAGTCCTCTAGCTACTAGTTTACTGGTTAAAGTATAATTTTGAGGTCAAATTATAGGTACTTAGATTGGTTGTTGAACCTTAACTAGTTGAGTTTATGAGTCGTTACTTGCATCGACTCAATGTCTTCTCTATTCATAAACATAGCAAAAATACTGTGGTAAGATCCTCTTGATACATGTCTTACTACTATGACCAACCTTGCCAAATGAAAAACATGCTCTTTTAATCCATTTACAATCTTTCAATTCATGTAGTCTATGACATCGAGAGCATTGAACACCTGCCATTTAAGGAGGAGGTAAAGCTAGGAGTATTGGTGTTGGCTTCACTGATGGTGGCCCAAACTAGATGGCCACATGTCTAGCCAATTGAACTAAGGGTCTTTTACCTTTATCCTGATATATTACCACTAAAGCTAGCCTTTGGCATAGTAGAAGTCTACTTCTAGGCATCTTATGTTCTATTATAGCTTTTTTGGTCTTCTCCATCCTTTTGGACATATTTATCACATCAGCATGAGTCTTCAATTCAAAAGTACCTACCTCAAGATTCAAGGTTAGCTACACACCTTTAACAAATCTTTAAGCCTTAAACACCTCGTATATTCACTGTACCCATAGTAGAAACTTATGCAGATGGTTGAACTTCACTTCATATTCCTCCACATTATTATTCCCCTACATGTAATCGTAATATTATGCAACCAGCCTTTTTTTAGGACTAAGAGGGAAGTATTTCCTATAAAACAATTCTCTGAACACTAGCTAGGTGATTAGAACAGATTATACATTTCTCTCTGCAACCTAGTAATCTACCACTCTATCTTTTGGCATCTAGGTAACAAAAGGAACTTTTCTATCCTCAAGAATACCAATGCCTTCAAAAACTTGTCCTATCCCTACTATCTATTGTTTTACTCTGGTAAGATCATCTAGCTTTAAATAAAATTCATTGGCTAATTGCACAAACTTCTCCAAGGTAATAGCTAACCCTTTACTATGGTGATTTCCATTTCTGTCCCCCACAATTGTAGCTTATCCATACCGTCCATTGTTGTTATTATAATTCTATGCCATCAACTGTTGCTATAATTGATTTATCTATTCTTACTACCTTTATAGTTGATCTTGTTGCTTGGCCATTGTTCTAATATGTTAGGCTATCAACTACTACATATCATATCTTCCTCTAGCATGATTTACATTCTATTATGGCTAGAAGCCATGGGGATTATTCTCATCAGAAGCATCCTAACTATGCATGCTCTTGCAATTCACCAACAACAAGTTGTCTCCTTAGAGACATACTAGAAAAGGGGAAAATAGAAGAAAACTTAAGCAATGGAAAGAATAGAAGCTTGGCATAAGGGAAAAAGAAAGAAAAACACCATGAAGAATAAATATAAGAGAAATATTATTATTGGATTTAAATTCATAGTCCCTAGCAACCCCTTCGTCATGGCCATCGCTTACTAATCAATTTTCCTAGCTTCTCTAAGATTCATAACTAGGCTCTTAGACCACTTAAGTCGTAATGCCCTAGATTTAAGACATCATAACATGCAATGTATTCTTAACCATCTATTGAAACATTAGGCATTAATTGAAATCCAAAATATCAAAAATAACTCCAAATAATCTCATAAAAATCTACTGATCAAATTGAAATTCTCCATCAATATTGATAAACATAAATCTCACAATCAAGATCAATTGCAAAATTTTGAACATAAAATCTTCGCTTGCAAAGGAGTATCATTTATTGTTAAGTCTAAAGAGATTAAGCATAACTCACTAATAATGAACTCTACAAGTTTCACTACGTCTAATGATCTTCCTTATAATAGTAATAGTAAGCATCACTCCTTAAATCTTGATAATAGTGAGCATTACTAGGATCCTTATAGATAACTAGTTCCTCATAGATATCTGCATCTAAAAAAGAAAATAAAAGAATGAGCATTAATGCCTAGTATGTATGTACCAAAACCACAAGTAAATGCCAAGTAACATAAATGTCGCACACGTGATGCAATTATAAAAAACATCATCACACTTAGTTATTATTCAAGATTTTAGTCCCACACATAGCAAAAGGATACCTATGATCCTAGTCACAAAGTTTACAATGAGAATGCCACCATGGCCCTAAACAACACTACTAGCATAAGTTTGCTTCTCAGGGCCTTGACACTACCCTAATATCATGCTCTCTATCGACAAGGTTTTGCCATAGCACAGTCCTTATACCTTCTTGATCCTCACTAATTCTACCAATAGGGTTCACCATCACATGGTCCCTATACCTTCCTAAATTGTTATAAGCTCACTACCTTGGTCTTGTAGCTCTCAATCTATCCCTAATCATTTCTTAGAGCAATTCCACTAGCGATAACACCACTTAAATAATAGGAATGCCTTCTAAGAATTCATCACTAGATTAAGCTACATACAAGCAACATACACAAAACTAAAAACCAAATATTGATTTAGTTTGTTCTTATATCTAATCCTAGCAAGGATAATCAATATGTACGGTAAATATGTACTTGAATCTACACAACTATAACCAACTACTTTAGTATCCGATTTAATTTCCACGCTTAATGTATAACACAATAGTAAATTATTTTTAATGAACTATTTTCTTAGCATGACTCTAAGGTCTTATTTTTATTATTATTAATCTTATTTTATTTTTCACTAGACATTTGTCAACCTAAACCTATATTTAACTTTTTATGAAGTTTTAAATAATTTAAATTATTATTATATTAGTTTGACATAAATTAATGAAATAAAATTTCAACTAATTAAATAAAAGAAATAAAACAAGAGAGGAAAAACATGGGAGCAGTACATATGTCATGTATTGTTAATACATGACATGTACTCATGCATGCCATGTAACCCCTTTTGATTGCTTTTTTCTCCACCTCTTTGAATCCTAATCAAATCATCATCAAACCACACATATCGTTAATTTTAGTTATCCATTACCACAGAAGACACTCAGATGTATTTTACAATTAACAAAACTACGTCTTGATAAAAAAGAATTGATTTAAGATAGCACTTACCTTACTTCTATAATAGCGACCATGCAATCACATTTTAATGAAAGATGAGGAATCCCTTTAAATAAAAGAGCACATTCAAAAATCAAATTCTTAGAGTTTTCTTTTCACAAAAAGATCTTGTACATACCGATTAGAGTTTTCTAGAAAATCTCACAACTGAAACTTTGGCTAATCTTCATCTATCTAAAATGAATAGTCACTCAATTAGAAAAATGTAGACCTTTGCATAATACAATTCCCAAAAATGGAAAGAGTCTAACCCTTGTGCTTTAGGTTTGTCGAATCCTCAAGGTAGAGTTTATTGCAAAATAGAGAAATTGCAAAACTGAGGCCTTGGGTCAAAAGTGGCTTTATATAAAATAAGAATAGAATTTCCATTTTTACCTTTATTGCTTAAACCTTATTATCGTCTTACTACGACTATTGATATTCTCAATTTGTTTTAGTGCGTTTTACAAAATAATATGCTTTTAGTAGGTCACACAAGTTTTTTATATTTATAATAATATCACTCCTATAAGCATCTATGTTAAGGGATACTAATGAATGGACTTACTTGCTGTAGAAAAGTACAAATATAAAAGATTTAAATGACTCACCTACATATAAGACTACTATATTTGCATACACATTGAAGATTTAATTTTGTTGAAAGCATAGATGTCATGATTGAATTTCATCTAGATGTGATTTAGCATATATATTCCATAACTATTATAACATATATGTAATATCTAAAAGACATTTAGTATCGCTCATATCCTTAATTTTCTATTTTTATTTGCTACACATAAAATCCTAAAACTACTTATTGATCATAAGGATTAGTGATGTGTTCTCCTTAGACTTATTGTTTAGATCACCTAATTTTCATTACATAGTGGCTGAATTGTCCTAAGTGTACCCTTATTGGAGGACTTGTTGTGTTTTGACTTGTCTCTAGATCTAGACACATCATATATCCCATTTTAGATTCAATTATGACCATAGAAATGATGATTTAGATGAGTATAATGTTGACTAATGCATTGTACATGGTAGGGCAATTGTAAAAAAACTATAATCAAAGTGAAATCCTAATTAATTGTTGCATGTTTTTGGTTGTACTTAAGGTTTCAAATTATTGGTGAGCCAACATGGCACCATTTGATCAGTATGTAAAGATGCCTCAAGTAGTGTCGTACATTGAATTGATTTAGTAAATTTAGATAACATGGGGCAGTGGGTTGCTAATCATAGTAAACCTAAGTGAAGAAAGTCAAGGAAAAGCTATTAATCAGGTCATTATGGGAGATATGAGGTCCCATAATGGACATATGTGAGTTGACTCCTAATGATTTATCTAGTATTGATATTGGATGACACGATTAAAGTATTTAGAATTGATATATATATATATATATATCTTGGAGTCATAATATATTTATAGTTTGGGGTTAGTCAAATAACTTCAAATTGTGTTGTTCGTTAGTTAATATTAAGGATAGTGACCTATATTTGATAGGTTAGTATAGGTTTATGTACGTGATTGCATAATAGGGTTTTGTTTTACTCCTTTTGGGTTTTCTTTCTTTCTTTTTTTTTTTTATTGGTTTTCTTTCTTTTCTTTCCCATTTTTTGGTTTTCTTTCCTTTCTTTCCCTGATGTATGAAGAGCCTATTTTTTATAGACATGGCCTCATAGTGTGGGATTGGACATCAATTTTGGTGTATCAAATAATTTAGACTATTATGAATCATTTAAAGTCGTGAAGATATAAAAGATTGAAATTTAAGAATGGCATGTAATACTTTGAAATAATTGTGAAATATTTGTCTGTAGTATAAACATGTAGTAAACAATTCACGTCTCTTAATTTTGAGGTGTGGTAATTTTCATAAAATGTTGTTGACTGTTTAGTGTAAAGTTTAGAAATTGTCACATACTATAAGTAGGCATCTTTTGATGGCAAAAGTATATACAGATATGTGTGGCATCATAAAAATTAATTGGCAGATACTTTTGTAGTTTTGAAGCTCATTACCGTAAGTCATAATTTTCCTGTGCACATCAATGCTTCGTTAGCCTTAGCCGTATCGGCATTTCGTTAGAGCAATTTACAATTAGGGTTTAATAGGAGCGATTTCAAATTGTGGGAGCTCAATTGTCCCAAATCTAGAGTTTTTAGTGCTTCGTTGGGCATGTGATCTTTCCAGAATCTCCAATTTGTGCAACGATACATTTATTCCTTTTACTTTCCAACTCTTTATTGCATATTAAGAGATGATATTTGGAACTTTGGAATTGTACCGATGGGAATTAGAATCATAAGATGGAATCCGAGCAAGCTGAAGATCAGAAGCAGAATAGTTACGTCGAATATAATGGTCCATTGACTTGGTCGAGAACAAAAGGATTAAATAAATTAGTTCAAAGGATGTTGGGAGTTCTGTGACATCAAAAAATCGAGTCCAAGAATTCCTTCATTTCTATCATATGAATTTCAGAAAAAGTCTATTAATATCAGCTTCCAAAATAGTTGTGTCTGAATTATCGGCTTGTACCAGAAAGATGGCTCTAATATCATAACCTATTTAAAGTTCTACTTCAAAATCAAAGAAGGTCATAATTTCTAGTTGTGGATAGATATGAAACAACATAATTACTTTCCATTCTTTTGAGTATTGTATCCTAGTTTATTTCCTTTATTTGTATTTGATCTTTCCAAGATTTGTACTAGGGATAGCTTATAATAACTGCATGCAACTCAATGGAAAATAAATTTTGAACATGAACACAAATTCTTTCTCATTGAGTATTCAATCAGTCTTCCTTTGACTATGGCAAGCAAGCGGTTTAGTTTATTTGTGAATCATAACAAGTATATTAAGTGCAGGTTAAGTTTTCCTTCATGGGTCATATCTAAGGTGAGTCATATCCTTTTATCTTGTACTTCTTTTGGTTTCTATTTTTTTTTTTTAATTCTTAAAATCTTGAAATACTTATTTATGTGATCTAGTGGTAGTATTCTCATTAAACTTATTGTTTAGATTTCGTTTTCTTCATTGCTTAACAATTTCTCTACTCTAAGCGTAACCCTTTGAGAGGCCTGCTCGTGTTTCAATCCTGCCTTTGTATCTCGGTACATCACGTGTTCTTAAAGTACATGCAATAGTTACGTTCAACAGCTTACTCGGCCTTTAAAGGTCTATAAGCTTGATAAAAAGTCTTATATATATCTAAGATTCACAAGTCGTTGGCCTTTGTATTGTTAGCCTAGTTCATCTACGCTCACCCTAGACATAGGTTTATTTATTACTTTTTCTATTAGGCCAATAGGTATTGAATCCAACCAAAACGTAAACCTAAGTTTGAGCACAACATTTCATTAACTATAATTTTATGTTGAGTTGTTGGATTTTCCTTCGTCCAAGTTTCAGATACTGCTTTGTGGTCTAACGTAACTTAATTTCACCCGTGATCTGTGGAAATAGACATCTCTTCACTGTACCTTGAAAAACGAAGCTGAAACTTTGAGATATACAAAAAAGGTAAAAAGTAAAAGGTAAAAGATAAATATTGAAGTCCACACCGTCTCTCACCAAAAAACCAATGTTTCGGCTTATTGAATGCTGAGAGACAGCAGAAGAATAGGAGACCACCATTTGTTGGCACCCCAACCCCCCCACTCCCCCACCCCCCCCTTGCCCTCAGATTCGATGATCGTTAAATGGCCATGAACGCTAAAAGTTTAAGCAGGATGTGAGTATGTATGGCTGACATTCTTGACATCTGCATCTATTTATATTAGTGTTCTACGTACTTCAGCTTATGAAGAGGCAAAAGAGAAGTTACAACTAAATCTTCCCTCGATTGGTTAAAAGAACATAGAATTGCAACATACCTTAGATAATGGCTGAACTTTAGAGCATCTAAGTGAAATCACATAAAATACCAACCAGTTTTGTTTGCCTGCCTTCGATTTGCATGCAATGTCTCTTCCACAGTCCCTTTTTAGCATATTGAAATCGCATATCATCCTTCTTATTCATATTTGGTGCTGGTCTCCCCTTCTTATATACTATTCATAGGGATTGGATCTTCATCGTAGGATCATTCCAATAAAACTAATCTTAGAAGAATAATGTCACATTTCATATTTCAACATTATATCATTTCTAGTTTATAGGAAATTATTGTATGGTATAATTATTATCTAGTTGAAGTTAAGTGAAAACTTTAATAGAGCATTGCATTTGTTTCATAAATGATTTAGAAGGTATTCCATTGAAAGTTACCATAAATAATAAAATTATAACTCTAAATTAACAATCAATCTCCCATAGCCCATTTTTGTAAAACTTTATGAATTCTTACATCTAGCTATTTGATATTTATTTAATCTCTCTTGATAATGAGGGCAACTAAGTTCTTGTCACTATGGAGCACAAGAACACCAACAAACGTGCACGCAAAAAATATAGCCTTATGTATTGGAGTACTTTGACAACTAAGCCTACTTAGAGAATGTTTCTCATTTTTAGTTTTGCTCCAATCATCTCCTTCTTATTGTTCCTAACGTGTATGAATGGTTAAGTAGCATAGAGTTTAGAGTATCATATAAAATGTGCAGTTTTCTTGTTAGGTAATAAATGTTTTACCTATATGGCTAGAACCCTATGGCACTTAATTTTGTTGAAATCTAGTCCATACCCTATTAGGAACGACTAGGTTGAATACACTATGATTTTAGCCTACTCCAACAAATAACATTGGCTAGATTTTATCCAATGTGACATTCAATTGCAATAACTATAATAACCCACATTCATATAATAAGCCACCAATCACGAGACGCGAAGATATAATTTTTAGAGTTAGTGTCTCCATGAAAATCATCATAAGAGCATGATCTTAGCTATGTCTCCACATTAGATTATTTAACACTAAGTTGATTACCTACTCACATCCTGTCACTATAATCATAAATACTGGTTATGAAAATTGCAAAGATTGATTGGATATAGATTGCTCCATGAATCGCTTGCTCCAGACTCAATGAACAACCTGTAAAAAGCCTCTGGTGGTTATGTGCACAAGGACCTTTTGATGCTTAAGTTAGTAAAGAGAGATTGGAAAGAAAAATAAGGAGAGTGTTAGAGCGTTTGAGTGAGTTTTAGGAGTGCTTAGCGTGCCTTTGGATATAGTGAGTGAAGGGAGAGAGGAGAGAGATCTCATACCTTTGGCTCCTTGTCTAATTCATAGGCTAAAGAGCTTACCTATCAAAGGCGTATTGTCCTAAGGTTTAGTTGTATGTGTCATCTACAGGAGACATACATTGTAAGGGTTACAGGATGGCTTTGTCACTTAGACAACCATGAACATGTTAGCAACTACATCTAGAACCTAGAATGCTAACATGTCTAGGGAGCTACTCAAGGGTACTTAAGTAGGTTAGGGCACTTCACCTTGGATTTAGACCAAATGTTGTGAACCTAAGCCTAAAATGGCCTATCAATAGTGATTATTTTGGTATTTTCATGTATTATTTATTTCAATTGTCCCATCGTTCTTAAGCCAATTTTCTAGTAGTTGTGTTTAGGTCTTTTCCTCATAAATTTAATCTTTATTTTGCTATTCAAAATATAAATCATGAGTATATAAATCTTTAAATGGTGTCCAATTTTATAGTAAGTAGTTTGATGTTGTAATCCTAATAATATAATTACCATTACAAAGATATAAGTTCTATGATAAAAACCTTACATTAAAAAAAAAAAAAATCAAACAATTTGTTACCTATGAGTTTGAAACATAAAAACATTTGTGGTATCTTATCCTAGCCCCTTCTTTACATTGTGTTTCACTAGCTAGAAATATATGGGAATTAATAGGAACAAAAAGAAATTGTGTGCTTAGGCAACTCAGAAAAAGTAGAAATTAGATAAATCTAAAGGAAATAGGTGGAAAGAATTCTACTCAAAAGCCATAACTTTTTCTATCCAAATTTGGAGACAAATCTATAGAAAATGATGGAAATCTTGTGAACACAAAAATGTTGTTAAGCAAAATCTCTATTCATCATCTTCTTCCTATCTATGCTATGTCTCTTCTCTCACTGTCTTCTCTTCATGGTTGGAACTTATTGGTGTCGCCTCTCTCCTCTCTCTCTCTATATGTGATCGAAAGCTACTAGGTGCTGGCTCTCTTTCTCTTTCTCCCTCATCTCTCTTCCTCTCTCTAAGAAACACCACTGTCTCTTCATGTTAGCATGTAAAGGGTACTTTAGATAATAAAAAAAAGAAAAAAAAAAGCTTTTTACAACTTTCCTTCCTTTTCCACTTTCAATATCCAAACAATAGAGAAACTTATATTTCCTTTCAACAACTTTCCTTCAATTTCTACTGTATAAAATTCCGGAGCATAACGCTAACAATGGAATAGTGACTTTTTTCCAAAGTTCAACTAATGAAATAATATCTTATATATCTATCAATCTTCATATTGGTCCATTTGTTACTTTTTTAGCATGGATTAGTATATACTTTATGATTTTTAGAAAATAAATAAAAGGAGAAGTTTTATCAATCTTAACTTACAACCTGCTCACTTACTAATTTTAAAATATTAGAAACGCCACTAAAAGAGACAAATTACAAATGATAATTCCTTGTCTTATAATTCCTATAAACTAATTCCGTAAAATTTGATGGAGATCTATTATTAGTTTTTCTTTTTTTGCCAAAAAGAAAAAATTTATTGAATCTGATCATGCAAGAAAAGGCATCCAGTCTAAAGATATTAAAATGAACAACTGGAATGGGGATTTTTCAACTTATCTCATGTCTACCTAAAACATCAAGCCAGTCAGCGCAAAAGTTGGCTTCGCCTTGAATCAAAGAAAACCCACAATAAATAAAGTGATTTTTTTTAAAGCTAGAATGTCTAAGAGGAGAGCGCTAGATCACCACGCTGCCAGAGCTCCTTTGGTAATCTGATCTACGAGTGCTTTTGATTCTATTTCTACAATAATATTCTACCAGTTCCGACCTTTTGCTGTCAACATATCCTCGCGGATTACCCAAGCCTATGCCATCTTGCAATCAATAACATCTGCATAACTAGCAGTCGCTAGCAAAGGGGAACGTCCCGCATATCTACAAATTATTCCTAGGGCTCCTGCCATACCTTGTTAATTAAAAGCTCGTCACAATTAATCTTCACAAAACCATCTTGCAACTGCTGTCTTGATTAGTTCTCTCTCTTTGTGCCTTCAGTTGCTGCATAAACTGTTTGTAGACAATATACAAGCGGCATGATTCAGCACTAGAGACTCAACAACACACTGATTTCATTGGATCCAGATATGCCACAAGACCATCGTAATAGTTAGATCCCAGCTGTTATCGAAAAATTGCTGATAATTTAAAAGAAATGATAATTACATACCGTTGTTTTATTTAGTTGATGTGTGTAGTATGATTGACACGGATATTAAAAAATTAAATTTGTATTGATATAATAGATGATGAACATAAGTTGTTTACATCGTAATTATAATCTAATATCTCTAGAATAAACAATAAAATTGAATACGATTAAAATCCTAATAAATCAAGAAAAAATAAATTAAGATATACTTTTCTAAATAACATTAAAACTCTATGTGCTTTGTATCTTACTGAAACGTGCAAGCTTTTAGGATATTGTTATATAGATATTGGCTTACGTGATTACATAACAAACTCAAATTAGTTTTTATTGATATATTATAGACTCCAATGTTACTCATATATAAAAAAGTTATGACCTATTGATATTCAACTCAAAAATCAAAACTGAAAATCAGAAGCTATTAACTTTGTGTATACTTCCAACGGCTTTTGAACGTCTTCTGACTTCCGCAGTTTCCGACTGTTGCAGCTTCTGACACTATTTCCCCTTTGTTTCTATCAATCCATATATTTCATATATTATAAACATAATATGTCTGCGTTAGTTTTCATGATATACTCTTTAAAGTTATAGATAAGAATGGAAAGAATACACTCTTGAAGAAACAGAAGAGATTGAGAGGATGAAACTTGGAGTGATAATAATTTTCTTGAAAGATATAAGTTTTTTCAATTGGGAACCTGATAACAACACAAAAGGGTGAACAAGATTTTATAGATTTGAAGAATTATAATTACGATCAGTAGAATCTGACTTCCTATTCCTTAAAACAAACAATAATAGGAAAAGAATATTTTTCCTGAAGCAAAGTTTTTTGTTGTTCCAGTTTTGTATTGAGAAACATGCACATGTAGTTTCAATTGCGCGTGATAGAAGACACAGACAAGATTACAATGACCTGCCATCATCCTATAAAATCTATCATTGAAGCAACTTAAATTGCCACATCTAATTGAAGCCATGCATTAAATTAGTGACAATAAAATTGAATACACGTTCAAACAAACCATCTTCATCTCTAACATGGAATTAAGTAATAGTGCCGGCCACATGGGCCACAAGAGCAGACGGTTTAGTCGGATTATCTATAAAGTGAACCAATCCTATGTTGTTAATTGTCAACATAATGTACCCAAGAAAAAATAAATAAATGAATAAATAATGATAGATAATAAAGTAAAATTTTAAACATTGGTTATACTTCGAACTTTTAGACAGCAAACACGTATTTAACTAGATGTTCCACTTGGAGTCCACCATGCTCGTTCGATTGTGGAATATTACTTTGTCCACCTCAATGTTTTAATTAGATTCTTCTTTTCTAATATAATGTAAATCCACTGGTTAAATTTTCAGCTCGATCAACCACATCGACATTCCACACATATTTGGTTAAAGATTAAACTGGAAACTTCTAAATTTAAAGTATTAGAGAAGAGCCAACACCAACCAATATATAGGAAAATCCCAATCCTGAATTCCCTTAATGCTAATAGCTAGATCTCGATTTTTCCAATTATAAACAAATAATAGGAAAACCCAAAGCAAGAAGGATAAGTTGTGCATTTGTACATTTAGAATTCAAACCAAGAATTAGCATTGAGCGGGTACATGATGGGTAAGGTATGAGAAGTTACTCATACCCTACCCTATAGTTACAAGTTTCTAAACTTTACTATTTATACCTTACCTTGTAATACTCTAAAACCATCTTGTACTCTGTAAATTGTACGGGTATAGGGTATCCTATAAAACCTATAAATATTATCTTCTAATAAATTTGAATATGGCCAGTTTTCATTTATTTTCATGTCCTTCTAATTTCTTTTGTTTAATTTTTTTTTATAATTTTCTTCACCAATTATTATTATACAAATATATCAATTTTAGTAAATCTCAATCTTTACTTTAAATATTAAAAGAATAATTATAAGTTGGACAAATTTGGGAGCTGACTTATTTTGGTAATAAAAATATTCCTAGATTACAAATTACAGATCACATTCTCTCAACTCATAGTTAACATCAATGATGCTCCATGCATTGTAATTACTAAATCCTAATCTATCTACTAAATCTTTTTCAAGCCTAGTATAAACCTTAATTTTGGATAAAGGAAGAAGGTACAAGCATTAATCTCGAATAAACCTTAACCTTAACAACGTTATATAAATTTAGTACAAGATATTTTTTAAACCTAATACAAGGAAATTATTTCATCAAAAGAAGATGAGTTAATAATGTACTTTGTTTAGGTGGCTTCATGCAATTTCTTTCCTTTTTAACTTTAGTAGAGTTGGACATAGTAAATAAGGAAGATGGAGTTAAAATAAAGTGTAATAAAGAAAAGACTAAGGAGGAAGAAACTAGCATAAGGACATCAGCTTTCATTTAGGGTTCTTTTTGTTAATTTTTTAAGTCCATATAAATGAAATGATATTCTTTTTTTATTTATAAATTTTATTTAATTATTATTATACCATAGTTACAAGGTACCCTAAAACCTGTATTTTATATACTTGACAATACATGTTCTATGGTGGGTAAGGGTACCCCGATCTCATATACATACTCTATTCTATAGCTATAGGTTTCAGGAAATTATTACTCGAAACTTACTCTATAACCTTGAATACCTACCCAAAACTTACCTAGTTAATCAGGGTTCAAGTGAGTACCATGTACAATAGGGTTACTCATTCACTCATACTAGGATAGTTAGTAAGTGATTTAACCTTTGATTTACTATGGAGAATTTGACTAGGCTTCAAATCTTAAAATGATGAATCTTAAGTTAGGCATGAACTACGTTTTGATTAAACAAGAATTGTAGTTTTCTTCATAGAAAAAAAAAAAGAAAAGAAAAGAAATTCTAAGATTTTGAGAATTGAAAAATTGACAGTTTTATAAAAAAAAAAATCAAATCTACAAGAGATAAACACAAGAAACTTGAGGAATCACAATTAGAAAACTTAGGATGGATTTGAAAAGATTAAACAGTTAAGTATAAAGTTCTAAGTAGTTTAGACTTTTATTGGGTAAAGGGTAGATGACTAAGGCAAGTGTTGCTTGCACCCAAGTACATATTGTCTGCTCTTAAGAGTTTCATAATAAAATATTTTGAAAATTAATTTAAAAAGGGGATCAATTGTTGAAATTGGGATTAAATTTTAAGAAGAATACAAAAGCATCAATAATAAGAACATGTTTTTGTGTTTGTGGTAACTTATGACTTATGTTTTTCTTTTGAATAGACTTATAACTTGTATTTTATTACTAATTTAGTGCTAATTAAAGAGAGATGTGATAGCTTTTATTAGGTAAATAATAACTAATTATAAAATATAATTACTAAGCATATTAAATGATAAAAGTAAATAAAATAAAATTACAGAGAATTGAAAATATAGAAGTTGAAAAAAATAACAATAACCTTTACATTATCTCCTATCATCAACTATCTCCATTTTCTTCAACTAAACCTTATCGACATCGAAGTCCCATGCATCTCTACAATATATTAGAATTATAACCGCCAATAAGGGTATTGTTGATAGCTAATTTTATATGTGGACCTTAGGCCTCTAGCTAAGCCCAATAAGATCAACACAGTCGAGCTCAGTGGATGCTACACATATCGGCCCTTTCGCCAACCTATGACAATGCTCAGCGTTTAGGTAAAGCTTAGCAATAGAGGGTCATGTAAATTGGGCTCCTAGCACTGTAAGGCATTAAATGCAAAATGGAAGGCCATAATACCAAATTGTATGGCCCCATAACTCGTTAAATGTGAAAGTACATGCCAAAGACTTAGTGTAATCATACTTTGAGTCCATCCGAAGATCTTACAAACCTTGAACCATGATAGCCGTGAACAAGATGTCTTAGGTTGTAGGCTGTTGACCAATTAGAGCTAGCTTTCCCATGCATATAATTACTTCAATTCATTCCTTTGAGGGTATGTTTAACTAACAGAATACTCATAATATTCAACTTACCGAATGCTCACATACTTTACACTATGATGTTGTGTTCTTTGATGCCACTTCTTACTTTCATTAATGTTACCCATAAATAAGAATTTATTCCATTTTGAAAATAATGAAATTAGTATACTATCAACTAACCTATTAGCAAATGAAATACATGGAATTTATAGTGGACAACAACTTTGTTAGTAAGCATATTGGTCTATTAATACTACATGGAGAGTAACGAAGGTCGTATTTTGTAGTTTTGAGAAAAACTAAAGTTTAGAAAGATAGCTAAATACTAAACTCTAATAATTCTACTATAATCTAGGCAAACCAATTCAACTTTTCCAAAAGAAAACATGTAAGTTATCTAAAACAAAGAAAAGCGACAATAGAATTAAGCGTAGATTTTAACAAATTTCTTGACATTAGGATGTGAATTTCTTTACAATTAAGAAATATAAGTTAGCAAGCAAGCGATCATTTGAGATCATTATGGCCATGTAATTGCAGTATTTATAATAGTCTAAACATGGATATTACCCACACTTATAGAATTTACTCTACTTTCATTTCGTACATTTTATTATGTAGCAAGTGCATTGTACTACCAATCTCTCATTTACATTACCCATTAGTTAATTAAGTGCTCTCACTACTTAAATAACCATGTTAGAATTGATTTATCATCCTAACTAGTTTTAGCTTTGAAGCCTTAATTCACAAGCACTACTTATCTAAATTAGGAATTCTAGGTTCTACTTGAGGTTTTCAGATCCTATTAGGATAATAAAGGGGGAGGCCCAATGTGTAGATATTACTACTTAGCTCGACATTAACTTAACACTCAAGTTATACCTAATTTTTCCATACAACTAAGTAAAACTTCCAAGTTTACATTATCATAATATCGAAACATTAAAAGCTACAATTTTTTCATTACGTTCACATACTACTCATAAACACAATAAGCTCAAATCCTCATATTCATGGAAATTAAACGTTCATCACATAATGTGCATGAATATGAACAATAACATTGCATTAAACATGGAAAATATAAAGAAATCATTACAAAATTGAGCTCCTCAATGTCAAACATGGATCCTCAATATTTTCTCCAACATTCTTCATGGATGCAATGGAAATGCACACCTAATCCTTGAAAAGTGTTAACTCCACAAGAAATCTATCCTACAAGCATGAAACTACAAAAAAACGCCATAGAAACGATAAATCTATACTAAAACCAGTTTAAGATAGGCTAAGAGAGATGATAATGGCAATATTAAAGCCTTAAACCTAAAAATTTCCCAAAATCTACAAATGAAATGGAAAAGGCAAGATTTTAAATTAGGTGTCGTATTAGCAAGTCAGTATGCAAAGGAGCTGGTAAGCCGGTAGATACATATTACCCATCAATTGTCTTGCCCATAAATGAAACGATATGTTTAACTCCTAAGGTATGGTATACTAGTAGGATGGTGATTGGGGATGCTGTCAAATTGATATAGTCCTTTATTTAAGATACCTACATAACTTCTATTTTGGATAACATCGACTTCACTAGCTTGATGGTTGCTCAAACTAGTTTCAAGCTTTATATTGGTAGGATGGTATACTAGACTACCGTCAAGTCTGTATATCCCTCTATTTAAGACACTTGTATAACTTTTGCTTCAGATGTCGACCGATAGATTAAATTATAATCTTATTGATGGTCCCTACTCCATGTTCTCTTCTTCTTTTTTAGGGCTTCTCAAGCAGTGACTACCATATAATGGTAGCCCTAAGACCTAAAATAATAAGCACTAAAAGCTTAAATTCTTCTGATATACATAACTCTTAAGCACTAAAAACACAAAAATGTAATGTGTGTGATTTTAATGTGATTTAACACAATTAGGATCAAATTTCTATTAAATCACATATAATCGATAGAAAAATCATTGAGATAAGTGTGTGGTTTTGCATACTTATTATTCTTTACCATTTGTGTTTGATTTAAGCATTGTAGTGATTCTATTGAACAACTTTTTGCCATTTTTCTCATTCCTTTTGTTTTATAAGCCACCCAAAGCTATTCTAAGGTTTCTTGAACTCTTAATCTCAATAAGAAAAACCTATGATCAATAGGTACCTAATTGGCTCTCTAATCTAGCAATCTTAGAAAGATTTTAGGCTTTTTACTTCCTTAAGTGTTTCATTAAGCTCCTCTAGCTTCAAGCGACATCCTATGTTCATGGCTCTTACACCTAGCATGTGTACCTTATTGTCTTTAGAGTTGGTATGGAATTTCTAGTTGACTTTAAATTTAGAAGACCTAACAATTCAATGAATGGCTTACACTCTTTAGAAACATTGACCTTAAGCAATGTCACCACTTCATAGCAAAATCTAATTAGAGTTTCAAATATGAAAGCTACTACGCAGTTAACTATACACTCTAAAATTTGGGCAACTATATATAGACGAGCTTACGAAATTTGTAAAGGCCTCATGTTACGGTTTATTGCTACATAAAAGTTATTAAAGAAGAATGATAACAATGGTACAAGTCTTTGAGTTTTATGCTCGCAATGCATAAGAGCCTAACACATGTATGGTCTAACTTGAGATGAAGGACACATCATGTACCTAGGAGCTAAGTTTCACTATGACTCCAAGTTAGTGGTGGATCTTTCAAGACACTAAAGAAATAGAAAAGGATTTAAGCTAAGGTGTTAGCAACCGTGAGCTACTCAAGGGATATGACTCACCAAATAAGCATTATACTACCTAAATCACTATCGTGATATGATGCACAAGATGCAAAGAAGGTTTCTCTCTACAAATCCTTACTATAGGGATTTCATAAGAGAAAGAAGTAACTTAGAGCTTTTAAGACCCGTAAGAAACAAAAGGTTTGTTTATAATAAAATGTATAACCTAGAAATTATGTGGCTCTAAGTTAAAAGAGGCTAGTTATAGTATGCCTCCTTAGAGTAAAAGTGAAAAGGAATTGAGAAAAAGGTTATAATAAAATGTACAACCTAGAAATACATAAACCATGGAAGGAATATCTTCTCATGCCATAATGTTAATGCATATGAGTTGGCTAAACAATAGAGATCCCATTGGTGAATAACAGCTTATTTGGAAAAGTAGAGCCATAGGATCTAGGTAAGCTAGTAGATGAAGGTAGAAGATAGGATTAGTAAGAACTCCTTCAACAAATCCTTCACTACTTTAGGTCATAAACTCAAGTTACTCTCCTCCAATAGCCATTTGATCAATAGTAAGTACATTGGCTTATGTGAGCTCAAGGCTTGTTTCAACTCACTTTAGCTTATGAAGAAGGCTTTCTTTTGAGCTTATGCAATCTAATCAACTCATAGGATGCAAGATGGCCTTCTTACCATCCTTTTGAAATGCATACTTATCATGATACCTATTGTAGTGTACCCATCAATCAAATATCAAGATAAGTACCTATTAATCTGGCCTTTCAAATAGGTTAATTATTTAAAAATTTCTACATGCTTCTAATCTTAAAATTAACTACGTCTAGAAGATAGTAATAAAATGTGTAATGTACATTTATCTACACTATACGTTGGTCCACTCTTGTAGCTCATGACCAAGGACACAATTATCTGCATTATATGATAGGAATCAAGAACTGATCACTCGATCTTGAGTGCATGACCTAATCTCCTTGGTTTACAAAACAATTAAGAAGAATCAAACTTTGAAGGGAAAGCTGTTCGTTTGAGCTGACTTGACATGTCTTTTGAGCTCCTTTGATATCACCATCTTACAATTCGAAGGAGAAGAACCTAACATTGTTGAGTTGATAAATGATCGAAGCTAAGCTACCTTATTGCTGAGCTGACCTACTAAGGCCGACACCAACCTCTTTCCTTCTATGCCAGGATAACCCATGCCAAGTTCAGGTCCTCGAGCTACTGACTTGAAGCCAATCTAACCGGATCATCTCTATTTGGCAATCCATACCATTTAGGACCACAAGAGGAGTAGTTAACACGCGTCTATTTTCTAACATCCATATTATCCTTTTTGTACCAAAATATTTTCTTTTCTACTTTACAAATTTAGCCTTGTAAACTATAGATCTTTCCTTTTCTAATAGGAATCCATTTTATAATTTACTTTAACCTAAGACTTGCTCTAATTAGGCTATATAAATACTTGTAATATAGAATTGCCATACAGGAAGTAACATTAAATTCCAAACATTTCCCCTCTTTTACTTCCTTCTTGAGCTTGTGCTTTCTTGTTGTGAACCAAGACCTTGAAGATCTCTTATTTAGACCATTAGGCATTGATTGGTGGTGAGCAACCTCACAATATACTTGTGCATCATATCAGGTCTAGTTCGAGTTTGTATGAGACATCGGTGCATTATATCCATCGTCGATGCATGAAACCCCTACTTAACCTTTGACTTTCATTTATCTTTTGAGCTATCCTAAGGTTCATAGCTACCTTAGTTCATGTAATATCGGTAGCCATATCTTAACCTTCCTAGTGATCCATATCTCTATACTTCCATTAGTTAAAGAAAAGAGCGTAAGGATCAAAAGAAGATCATACAAGCATATATAATGGTTTCACCTTATGCGTTAGTCCACTCTTCTAACCTACAGCCATAGAGATGATTATCTATGCCATACTTCTAATATTTGAAGAATTTTTATACAAAGGTCAACAGTTCCTGTGATCCTACCTTACTTTCAAATTGCAAGTCTATATAATCTCCCTCTTAAGTTATCTCAAATAGTTGTATACTTATTTTTCAAGATATTAGTAACTCCAAAAGGATTATAATGGATTTCCTTACACTTTCACATAATTTCTTGGAAATGTAATCTCTCTAGCTTATGAGCTTCTCTCTCAAATCAGATAAACATGTATAAGGCTAAGCTAAACAATGATCTCATGAAAAACTTATATAATTCTTTTCTTCTTTCTCAATAAGGTAGTAGCCATTACTTCTTCAAATCTATGTGATCTTCTTTCCTTATAGTTAAGGATGATACACTTATCTATCATGTGATATTTTTCTTGTAGTTACTTCATATACTAAGAAGCTTTCAGTAGTCCGTTATATCATATGCTTTTGTAATCTTCATAAGTATTTCTTTTGTATCCCTTAGCTTGGCTAGATATGTTACCTAAATATATTAACAAAAAGAAAGAATAAGGGAAATAGAAAAATAAATCAATGAATCATTTGTAATATCTAACCAGTCTATGATTCCAAATCAAGGGATTCATTATACAACTCTTGATATCTCTATGGTACTAGGTCTTGACCTGTTCTTTCCTATAATATGCTTCTGATCATGTTTTTTTTTCTTTTTTGGTGCTTCTTCTACATAGTTATGGTCAGTCATGCACTTCTAGTCAATCTTGTCTTTTGATAAGTACTTTTCTTTTCTTCCTTTATCTTTAAAATAATGTAGTCATGTCTTATGCTTCTAATTAGTGTTGATGAAGTCAAATAATGTTCTTTTCTTTTGATCAGCTTCTAATGATAGTTGATTCTAATTCTTCATCCATTGTTGATACTTGTTTCATAGATTCTACTTCTTTAAGTAACTTTTGATGTTGTCAACTTTTCATCATTTGGTTCTTATTCTTCTCAAGTACCTTTGAGAATATAATTCTCATACTATACAAAAGGTAACTTGATTAGCAATAATATTATACCTTTCATTCATAGTAACATATATTTTGTTATCATATCATCAAAATGCATTTGATTGGAGTTTATCATCAAGAATACATTTCATTTGGTTTCTTGCTTTAACAATGTCCACCTATAGTCACACCGTCAATTTTTTTTTCCATAAATTGTGCTATAGTTTTATGTTATCATCTCTTTTGTTGGTATTAGCTTCTAAATTCATAAATTGTTTAAATATCTCCCTTTTTATATCTCATTTTTGCTAAAATTCCCATTAATAAATTGTTTGATATCATTTGTCGCACTATTCTCCCCTTTTTTTTCTTTTTAATATGCCTTCTTTTTCTATATTATTCTCTCCTATATTGTTATCATAAAATATAACAAAGTGTTTGTGAGGGTTCTTGAAATCATGAATATATATAACAGAATCTTTACTTTATCTTATTTTTTATTTTATCCCTATTAATTTATAAGGGTTCTAATATTATAATGTTTTCCATATCATCTAATTCTTAAGTACTAATATTATTTTAAATTTATCACATAAAATCATGATACTATCCTTATTAGATCTTAGCATATGAATGACTTCAAAATATTCACCTTATTAGCTCAAATATCAAAATTTCTCCAAATTTAGCTAAGTCATGATTATTATCTAATTTTTCATATCAAACAATTCATAAGATATATTAATTCAAAACCACTCATCAAATATATCAGAATATTTATTCAGTTAGAACTTTCATATTAGATTTTGAGACAATTTATGCAAAGAATTTATTAGATATTACTCTTAAATATGAAAGCATAAGCATTTCACACTCTAATGTTAGAATCATTATTCTGATATATTCCTTTATAAAATTGATTACCAGCAATTCATATTGTAGTTCTAGTTTATTTGTTATTTAAGAACAAGCATCATATATTCAAATAATTCTAAAAATTGATTCTTTTAGAATCACTTCTCATGCATATAGCTAAAATTTCAAGTATGTCAAAATAATAGATTTTGGAAACTTTTTTAGTTGCATAATAAATACTCCCCTTGTCTTATTGAATTGTATGACTTCTTTCTACATAAGCTTCTTACAGATATCATATAGGTCCAATATAATATTAAAAAATGATCCATCAAATATTGTGCCAAAGGCTTTCAAATGTATCTTAATCACAAAATTGGGGAATAAGAATGTCTTTCAATCTAATGATTGTGGTGTTGGTGGCAGTTTGAATGATAGACTTTCTTTGGGGAATTTTTCACTCGTCTTTCCTCCTAATGGACATTTCATCCTATTAGTGTTCTTTCTTATAGATTCAAGTCCTTTAAGAATATTAGTTCAAGAAAATTGTTCTTTGAAAACATGAAAATCATTTATGAGATGTTTGGCAGTTTTGTCTAACTACTTAACTATTTAAGTAAAATCACTATAAATGGCTTCTTTGACCTTTCCAGTTATCTAACCAATTTTGCTTCTGAATGCATGGTGAACTAATATGGTTAAGGCTATGTAGAAACATGAATTTGCTAATTTAAAGACTAGGCTTTCATTATCCTTATCTTCTTCCCTTCTATTTTCTTTTTATGCTTATTGGTTTTCTATAGTTATTATGTCAATCATTGGATTGTTATTACCTACTAAACTAATGGCTTCATTTTCAGAGGATTCATTTGATTCAATGATTACTTTAACTTTTGATTGATCTCCTTTTTCTTCATCCTTTTCTTGTCCTTCTTCCCTTCCTTCTTCACCTTGAGTTTCCTCTTCTGTTCTCCCTTCTTCAACACATTTTAAAGCACTCGAAGTTATAGTGTCCATCCTTAGAGTTTCCATTTCTTAAGATAAGAAGGTGCTTTGCTTCTTTTTTTAGATTGTTTTTCTTGTGTAGTCAACATCTCTAAGTATGTTCAGGAGTAAGCTCTAGAGTAAGGTTTATAAGGGTTTAAAAATGTCTTGAAGGTTCAAATGAAACAACCTTTCTTCATTTTACAAAGGTTTCTTTTGAGCTTCCTTTCCTTTTCCTATTTTTATCATCCCTCTTCATTAGCATTCCTCTGCTTGTTACTTCCTATAACTTGCTAGCATTGAATAGTAATTTTTCTTTTATGCTCTAGATCAAGTCCTTCACTTCCCAATTGATGTTTGCAAAGGTTTTTGCTCTAGTAAATTTTTGTTTTAAGATAGATTCATGTGTCTCACCAGTTAACATAATTTTCTTCTACTGCAATAATGTATTGATCACACTTCTTAGTATTACACTTCCTCTTCCTCTTCCTCTCATGCTATGGATATGATTGATCATCTATTTGGGTAAATCATATTCATCTCCAAACATCATTGCTAAAATTATTTGTCCATGTTCAAGGGCAAAAATAGTTGTACTTATAGATTTGGGCAAAAAACACCTAAACACTATTTTATGTAGAATCCTAATTACAATGGGAAAGAAATGAATGTAGGGTTCTTTTTTATAAAACTTCATTACCATCATTCAATAGCTTAAAAACTACTTTCTTTGTCCAATTCCATGAAAAAGGGTGAGTTTTTACATCCTTTACTCGAAAGTTGTTTATTATATCTTCCTAGTAATCTTAGTAGCAAATTCTTTTACTTTAAACTTCAAAACATTTGATTTCTTTCTAATTAGATTCAAATAAAATTCTTTGACAAGTCCTTCAAAGATTTTTTCTATTAACTTGAAAAATTTTGTCCACTCATAGGGTTCTAACATGTTTCTATCATCTATCCTATGTTCTACAAAGAATTTAAAATCAATAATGTTTATCTCGATGGCTCTAGAGAAGAGAGTTTGATGTGGTAGTTTTCTTCTTCACTCTCTCAATCTAGTTTCTTTAATCCATGCTTATTTCTATGTAATTGATTCTTTCGATTTCTTATGGGTCATTGGTTTTTTGTGTTAATGATAATTTTGAGGTTTTCTTAGATTAAGAATTAATGGGAGAGTTGTTCAAGAGAGAGTGGGATTAATTTGAATATAAGAATAAAGAAGAATATCTTATCTTTTGATGCTTTAGGAAAAGATGTGTCTTTTAATAATGTTTTTTGTTTTCTTACTTGAGTTGAGTTTGGTTTTTGCAATTTTAACCACATGTCAAATCTATAAAGATAATTTCTTTCCAAATGACCAACCTTCATACAAAATACCAAGTAATTCTAGTGCCATACCTTTATTTTGTTGACTTACCTTACTGATTTATTTGATTATCCTTAGTCTACAATTTCTGCATTTGATCTCCATTTTATGAAGATCACTTGTTTCCTTGCTTCTAGTCCTTTTCTTTGACTAGACATTTCATGTTCTGACTTTTCTTTTCTATTTCATCGTTTAAATGCTTCTATTTCTCATTCTCAGATTCCTTTTGAATATTTTATTTTTTTAGTATCTAACTTAATTTTTTCTCATTGTTTAACATTTTGTCATGAACTTCTTTTAATGTATTGTAGAGAATATCAATTTTGACATTCATGTTTTCTCTATCTTTCTTCAAACTCTAATTTTCATCCTTAAGCTAATATAGTTCTCTTTTCCTCTCTTGAAGTAGATAGTTTTCCTTTGTCAAGATTTCATTACTACATTTTAGCTCTTCATTCTCATGTCTTAACAACTTATTTTCATTATTTAATCTTGAGATTTTGGCATTGGCTCTAGAAAGTGTATGTAATAGTTTTTCCATTTCCACATAAACATCATCTGATACACTTCTACTGTCAAATTCTATTTCTCCTTTTCGATCTGACCTAGAGTTGGATATTAGTTAGAATTGTGATATTCTTTTCTTTTAAGTTTTGGACAATCTCTACAATCATGTCTTAGTTTTGGACAATCAAAGAAAATTATTTTGTGTATCCTTCTATTCTTTTAACTACTTGCATTAAAAATATTAGTTTCGCTCTCCATGTTAAATAATATATGATCCAAATATTAGAAAAGATGTACAACTAAGATTTTAAGCCAAATTCTAGTATGATTCCCTTTTTTGCTCTAACCTACTTTAATATAAATTTAAGTATTAGAAAAGATATGTATTTTCTTTTAGGTACCTATGCAAACACCAATTATTGGTCCTACTGAGCAATTAAGAAAAGGGATTGAATTGATCGTTGCAAAATTTAGAACTTGACTAATTTTTACTTCTTAATTTTCAAGATTAATAACCTATATAGAACTTCTTCTTAATTCCTGACATATTAGAAATATTAAAAAAAGTTAGATTGAAGATTTACATGCAAAAACTAATCTAATACTTAGTAATCTTATTGTTTTAATAGGTTAATTATTCAAATAATTCTACGTGCTTTCAATTTAAACAGAATATTCTAATAAAAAGTGTAATGCACAAACACTCAAGTAACTAAGCCACATATTACGTAAAGAGTAAACATATTGCAAGCAAATAAAAGAGTTTAAGGATCAAAAGATTAGGCAAGCATGTAAACCTTGTAAATCTAGCCTTCTAAGTATAGAATCAAACCCCTAAATTATAAATGATTTCCTAAAGTTAATAGAGCTAGTGAGATTTAAAACCGATTAAAATCTCCATTCAAAACCTAAAGCGAATATAAAAAACCTTAAATTATCAATTAAACTTCTAATCGCATATGGAGACTTTAAAACCTTAAGTATATGTAACTGCAAAAGTTGACCTCGAACCTTGTCAAAACCCTAAGATAACAATCGGAGATTTTAATCACGTAGAAAACTTTTATACCTTAAATGTATATAAATACTAGAGATTTCGCTCGAAAGTGATAAAATCCTAAAATTATAACTCTGAAGATATAAAAGTATTAATTCACCATAATTTACTCTAAAACCCTAATTGACAATATATTCTTAATATTATACTCAATCATTAGTGAAAGATCAAAGATAACTTTCAATTATTCATAAATACATATAATACTAAATTAATCCATTAGAAACTAATATATTGCATTATAGATCCTACCCATCTTTTAATTATATAACTAGGTTAGTATTATAAGAAGTTAAGTATTTAGTTAATGCTTATATTACAGATAGTAGGTATTAATATCCTAAATAACATTTGGTTGATGCTTATATTACATATAGTAGGTATTAATATCCTAAATGACGTTTAGTTGATGCTTATATTACATATAGTAGGTATTAGTATCCTAAATGACATTCTTCATGATAGTTATATTAAATAACCTACCAAATGATGTATATAAGATATAAATACTTAAAGAAAGATTTCATTAACTATTCTTACTAATCATTTCAATAAACTCCACATTTCCTTTTAATTCCTTAATTTTTCTCCTAAATTGTCCTTAATTACCCCATTATGTATACATAAATTTTACTTAATTTCAAAGAGTTGACTGAGTCAACATTTGACTAAGTCAAATGTTGACCAAGTCAAAGGTTGACAAAGTTAACAAATATGCCATTGTCATCTAGAGTCTCTTACTTTCTCTTTAACTTTCTACATATTTTTTTTTGTCCAATTTTGCCCCCTTTGTTGCCATCCACCTTATCCCCATCTAAACCTCACTTGTTTTCATTTTCACATACAAAGGATTATACAAAATAAAGCTCTTTTCCCCCATCTTCAAACCATCACCCCCTTTCCCTTTCATCCTTTTCCAAATTTCAAAACTTACTTCCATATTTCAAGGACAAAGGGGATGTTTTATGTGATTCTTCCATCTTATGTAATAGCAAGTTGTACATGTTAGGTTAGCTTGAAGTTTAGATGTAATATGTACATGTATGTTAACTTGTATACATGTACCAAAGTATAGGAATACTTAGGTATAAGGATAAAATACATGAGTACATATACTGTGATGATATATGTAAGAACTTTATGTGTTTATTTTGGTAGAAAACACAATATAAGTGTAGTTATGCATATGGATAAGTGTAGGAATACATGTACACATATAGTATGTATATTCATATCGACTAATTAGGTATGTACTATTAGAATACATAGTATAGATGTACATATACATAAGTAAGAATAAGAAAAACAAATTGTACATAAACTTAGTAAGTCATGTACATGAATACCCTTTATATACATAACCAAAAGGAAGAGTATACTTATACATACATATACCTTGCAAAATAGGCCCTTAAAGTGCAAAAATATAAAATTTATTAAGCTTTCTTAAGAGGGAACATTAGGCATACGAAAATACGTATAAATTACATATGTATATATGGCTAAATGTATAAGTATAATTATAGTCTATTTATAAGTATACTAGTATACTTAGCATATGTATAAATGTACATATGATACTTAAGCATAAAGTAAGGACTTATGTAAGCAAATGATTACCTAAGCAATGACTTAAGTAAGCGATGACATAAACCTCTAAAATAATAAACCATAAGATAATCTAAGTTTAAGAATTAATAGCTAATGAAATCAATAACTACTAAAATAAAACATAAAACTAGCCAATAAGAATATTTAAGCTTTAATAGATAATATTTCAATGAATTTAGTCTATATCATAAAACATGGGTCTTAACGTCCAAAATGGATATCTCTGTGTGAAAGTGCATCTGAAAACAATGAAAAATAACTATAAGTTCATAAATATCAAAAATAAAATGAAAAAGTTACATACGATTAGCAATTAAGTTTAATCGAATAAAAACTAATAGTAATATGAGTAGAATTAGGTAGATAGATATCTAGAACTGTTAGTTAATTCAATTACTTATTATCCTTGTTATCTCATACAAATTAGGTGATCTCGATGAGGGTAAGGATCTTTCGATCAATTATTATGACTGGAGCAAGTCGTCATAGTTAAGTGAGTACTCTCGTTGACTCTATATTTGTTTGTACTTGTAGTTAGTGCACTTAAATTGAATACTAATAACTTAGTGCATGAGGTTTCGGGATATGTATATACTTGATATTGATTGATTACTATGAGAAATATTGTTAAATACAATAATTGATGATTTGATTATATGATTAATTGTTACGTGATTTGGATGGTTTCCTGAAATTGATTAATTTCCTCATAATTTGATTTAATTATATTTAGCTTATCTTAAATTAAAAGGGTCATGCATTATCCATACATTGTATTACTTATTCTGGCTGTCACTTCATGTGGTGGTAAAGAGAGGCTTTGTAGGGGTTGTTTATATACATTAAAGTGTTTTTGTATAGTGCACTTGTACAATATGACCTTACCCAAACCTATGGGCTTACTAAGTGATGGAGACACCAACCATATGGCTGAGGGTCGAATCTAGAGACCTCCATTATAAGGTGTAAGTGTGGACTATAAGGGCCGCTTCACCGCTAGGCTTGGGATTTTGTGTACTATTGGATTTTCAAAAATGAAAATGTATTTTATGAAATATGGAATTCAAAGTTATGGTTAAAAACCTAGGTGTTAGAGCTCGATCGTGATTGGTGCCAATGTATCTTTAACCCTTATCTCGGAGGGCATTAAAATCTGATATTATATGTAGCACTGGTCAACTACATATATTGTTTGGCATACTACGTATGCATACATTCATATGGTTGTAACAATTTATTTGATAACTTATTTGCCAGTATAGTATGAGGGATAACTCACTAAGCTCTTGTAGCTTACTCCCTAATAGTTTTTCTTTTGTAAGATGATAAATAATTGGATATGGGTTAAGAGCTAAGCATTGAGTATAAGTACTGAGACATTTTAAAGGTTAAAATTAGAGAGAGATTGTTTAGTTCATGCGAAACTTTAAATGTAAATACTACTTATATATTTAGATTTAGTAACTTCAATAAGTTTGAATTTTAAGTTTATTCTCTTTGATCTTATCATTTGGTAGAAGATATCAATTCTCTACGGTTCTAAAGAACTATAGAATATTGGATATCTATAGTTATTTATATTTTACAACATGTTAATTAACTAACGATTTAGAAACCATAGTGATAAATTATTTAGAGTCTTATAATCTTTGACTTGTAAAGCGATATTCGTATCATGGGTGCATACATGATAGAAAATTTTAAGCAATCATACTAGGCCCTCTTTAAGGTCTTAACAAGGCATATATAGTTGTTCTACCTTATGTGTTAGTTCACTCTTCTAACTCACAACTAGGGATACGGTTATCTATACTGTGTTTTAACTATTTGAATAAAACATTATATAAAGGTTAATAGTTCCTACAATCCTAAGTTTCTCCTAAATTACAAGTTTACGAAATCTCCCTCCTAAGTTCTCTCAAATAGTCACACACTAATTATTAAAGAGATTAGTAACTCCTCGAGGATTATAACAAATTTCCTTGCACTTTCGCACAATTGCACCACAATGTAATATATATAGCTTGTGAGCTTTTCTCTCATATCAAATAAATGTGTCTAAGCTTAGGTAAACAATAATAACATGAAAAACTTATGTAGCTCTTTTCTTCTTTCATTATATTCTCTTTTCTTTTCTTACTGCTCTCTCTTATTTCATTGATCACTTCATTTTTAAATAGCTGTGACTCTAATGTTCAAGTTTTCTCAATAAGTTAGTAGCCGTTATGTAGCTATTTCTTTTTCAAATCTTTATGATCTTCCTTGTTTTGCAGTCAAGGTCAATTCGATCATCTATCATGTGATACTTTCCTTGTGGTTACTTCATATACTTAAAAACTTTCATTAGTCCATTATATCATATGCTTCTACAATCTTCATTAGTATTGTTTGTGCATCCCTTAGCTTGACCAGATATATTACTTAGATATATCTCAATGGTGCTGGTCTTAATTTGTACTTTCCTATAACATGCTTTTGATCATGTTTTTTGCTTTTAGTACTTCCTTTGTGCTTGTAGTATATTGTCCTATTTAGTCTTGTGCTTCTAGTCAATCTTGTCTTTTGATTAGTATTTTTTCTTTCTTCCTTCATAATTGAAATAATGTAGCCATGTCTCGTGCTTCTAATTAGTGTTAATGAAGTCATAAAATGTTCTTTTCTTTTAATCAGCTTTTAGTGATAGTTGATTTTGATTCTTCATCCATTATTGATACTTATTTCACAAATTCTAGTTTTTTAAGTCACTTTTGATCTTATCAACATTTCATCATCCAATTTTTGTCCTTCTCAAGTACCTTTAAGAATATAATTCTTATACTGCACATTAGGTAGCTTGATTAGTAATAACAAATACCTTTCATTCATATTAACATATATTTTGTTATCATCAAAATATGTCTGATTAGAGTTTATCATCAAAAATACTTTTTATTCGAGTTCTTTTTATAGCAAAACCCTTAATGAACTTGTAGTCAAATGTGGCTAGGCCTTAAAACCTATATACATCTACACTATAACTCAAGGTTGGTGATTAGGTAAGTAAGTGCACCTAATCACGTTCTAGTATAGTAAATGGATTGAGTTCATATGTTAATCCCTTAGGGACTACCTATAATTGCAAATACTAAAGCTCACCCATTTCTTAATGTCTAACCTAACAAACAATTTTAATTAATTAAAGACAACAATTAAAATAAAACAAAGAATAAATAACAAAATAATAGAACAAGCAAAATCAATCAATTAAACATAACTAAACTATTCAAATAAAACAAAGAACAATTAACAAAATAGCAAAACACAAATAATTAAAATCAACTACAAAACATAGACTTAGTATTCGATTAATGATCCCTTAAGAATAGTAATGCAAATTATTAATCTTGTTCTTGTTTATTGGACCGTGGAGATTCCTAATATGAATTGACTAGACTCACATCTCGAGCTAATACATGATCCAAAGAGCACTCAACTCTAATCTCTTCTATAGTAGTGTATCACAAAATCACATGAAACCTATGAATCCAACTATTAGGTTACCCTAATATGGAAAAACCGAACTACTGAACATTTTAGTCAACTAGTTTTGTCTAATTGTGCTAGTTTGTCATATTATATGCTCTTGTAAACTCGATAATAGACTTAAGCAATAATTCAATCACTAGTAAAATGGAGTTAAGGAACATAATAAAAGAATACAATTAAATCATAATAACAAGAAATCATAAATTGATAATAGAAGAAAATTAATTAAGTAACAAATTAGGATTCACAGTAATTGAATATTAAAACTAAATTAAAACATTAAGAAAAAAAATAAACAAAGACAAAGAAATGAAATGGAGGAGTATATTCTATACATAATCTATGATCTACTATGTTCTATGATGTCTAATTTAAAAGGCTTATATCTTATTTATAGTATAAAAAGAAATCTTGAAATGTATATTCAATGTATCTCCAAAATATCTTTTGCATGTCTTTAATATTTCTTGAGATATCTTCTTGTACATCTCTTTAATTTACTTCCTAAATTTATATAATGGAAGCAAGGTATCTTGCACTTCAAATCTTTCCAACATAGGAGATTTACAATCCATGGAATCACTATGCCTTGGGATGATGGCAATGGTCTTGCATTTGCTTGAAACTCTTCAATTTTGATGGAAATCAATGACAAGAGGTCTATAACCAGGTAATATGGTCATGGTTTTCTCCCGCAGTCTTCACTAGAATTTATTCTTTGTATGAAATTCTTCCGCTTTAATTCCTTAATTAATGCTTTTCTTCAAATAAACTCCAAAACTTGATAAAAGTCTCTAAAAATTCATCAAATGCTTCAAAATTCCATGAAAATGAAAATTAAACAAGTTAAGCTCCAAATCACTATAGAATCAGCTAAATTATTATACAAAATCTCATAAAATCACTCTAAAATATGTATACTGATTACATGTTATCAAATTCCCCTACACTTAACCTTTTTCTTGCTCTCAAGCAAAACAATCAAAATATGAAAACATGAACATCATAAGGAAAAGATCATCAAAATTTTCTTTATAAAAATATATCCTCAAATTAAGGAGCTTCGTAAAATTTTTTCGGAATTACCCTTTCTCCTTAACTTGACAATGGCCTTAGATTACTTAAACAATAACACTTTTAAAAATTACAAAATTTCAAATCAATCTCAATAATTCAAATTTAACCTTATCACTTAAACAAAAATTAAACTAAAGATGAAAACAAATACCAATAAGCTAAGAAAAAGTCATAAAAATTTCACCTCTCTAACTCAAGAGTATGGGAATCTTCCCTAAACTAATTTTATTACGAAAACCTAGACTGGATGAATGCTATATCAACTCATTCTCTGATTGTCTCTCTACTTCATTCAATTTCATTAAAAGGCTTTCTAATTCAAATTTTATTTATTTATCAAAGCTAATTAGCATTAGGAGAGAACTTGTTCTTCTAACAAACTAAGGTCTAGAAGCATTGTTTTGGCATGTAGCTAATTAATGTTTGAATCAATGTGTGATGACCATAATTAGCAAAGAGCCATAGATCGAGGCAGAGAGTGCAACTGAAGGCTAGGAAGAGACAACTATTGAAAATTTGTTGGGTAAATTTCAAGAAGATTTTGAAGCCTTAACCTAACCTAAACTTAGCTAATACTTTAACTTGGTTGTCAGACGAATTCTTAAGTTCTACTATTGCAAAAGAGAGTGAGTAGTAAGAAAATCTTTTCTACACCAACTGTTGTATAAATGGTAATCTATGTATCTTAATCATTGATGGAAGGAATTATACTAATGTGGTGGTACATGGAATAATAAGTGCCTTGAAGTTGTCAACCTATCATAATCCTTGACCTTATAAGATCCATTGGCTTAATGAAAAAGGTGGACCCTAAGTCACTAAGTAGGTGGAGATGTCGATCTCTATTAGGGATAGGTTTTACAATGAGGTGCTATGTAACGTCCTACTAATGTGTGCTTCATACATACATCTTGGCTAACTTTAGTTATATGATTTAAGAGTACTCCATGATGGTTACCAAAATACTTACATGTTTTAGAAGGATGGTAAGAAGGTTGTACTTGCTCTTATGAGCCCTAAGGAAGTTCAAGAATTCTAGGATAAGGTCTCCGAGCCCTTATGGAAGATGTCCTTAGTAATCTCCTGAGCTGTATTCCATAGGATAGCTAAGGTAGGAGATTGTGTCTTTTTGTTGGCGAAGGGACTACTTAAGCTGAAAGAAGTTGAAACATTGCCAATCGATGTGCAAGTACTACTCTATGAATATTCAAACTATTTCCTAACAAGCTACCATAGGGTTTACCCCCTATAAGAGGTATTGAGCACTATATTGATCTCCATCCTGGAGTGACTCTACCAAACTAACTTGCTTATAAGCTCAATCCTGAGCAAGTAGCTAAGCTTAAGAAGAAAGTTGATGAGCTAATTAGCCATAGATATGTGAGAGAAAGCCTAAGCTCTTATGTTATGCTAGCTGTTCTATTATCGAAGAAAGATGGCTCTTAGTGTCTTTATATCGACAACTAACCTATCAATAAGATCACTATCAAATAAAGGTATCCAATACCCCAACTAGATGACATGTTATACAAACAACACAGTGCATAGATCTTTTCAAAGGTAGATTTGAAGAGTAGTTACCACTAGATTTAAATGAGACTATGAGACAAATGGAAGATAGCTTTCAAAATGAAGGACGATCTCTTTGAGTGGTTGTTGATGCCTTTTGGACTTACAAATGCATCGAGTACTTTTATGCTGCTCATAAATCATGTCTTGACATCATTGATTAATAAGTGTGTTGTAGTTTATTTTGATGAGATTCTAATGTATAATGTTGACCTCTCATCCTATGTCGAGCACTTAAGAACTGTGTTTGATAATCTTCGAGTAGAACATCTATTTCATAACTTAAAGAAATGTATGTTCTGTTAAAATGAAGTTGTATTTCTTGGGTATGTTATATTTGATGGAGGTATTTAAGTTGCCAATGAAATGGTTATAGCTATCCTTCATTGGCTAACACTAACCTATGTAGTAGATGTGAAAAGCTTTCATGGTTTAGGTTCATTTTATCGGAGGTTCATTCGAAACTTCAGTAATATAGCTGCTCCATTCATTGAGCTAACCAAGAAAAACTTTGAGTTTAGGTGGTCAAAGAAAGCTCAAAGGAGTTTTGAAGAGATCAAATCTAAGTTGATTTCTACCTTATTGCTTACATTGCCAAACTTTGATAAAGTTTGTGTTAGAATGTGACACCTCAAGAGTGGGAAATGGTGTTATTCTCATGCAAGAGCACTAACCTATTGCGTACATCAATGAAAAACTTAGTAGAGCTGTATTAAACTATTCTACATATGATAAGGAATTCCATGCTTTTATTCGAGCTCTTCAAAATTGGTAATATTACTTATAACCTTGCAAATTCATTATCTATATGGATCATGAGTCCCTTAAGCATTTTGAAGGTTGATAGAAACTTTCCTAATGTCATGCCGAGTGGTTTAAGTTCATAGAAACTTTCTATTATGTGACTAATTACATGAAAGGAAGTTCCAACATTGTAGTTGATGCCTTATCATAAAGACATGGGCTTATTATAGTCTTACAAGCCCGAATACTTAGATTTGGTACTCATCCATATCAGTATGAGCAATATCCATACTTTGGACCCGTAGTAGTCAAATGCAATTATAGAGGTGTTATGGATGGGTTCTATCTGAACTAATGATTTTTTATGGAAGGTAGACATTGATGTATGCTAAACAACTCGACCAAAGAACTACTAGTTTGGAAAGCTCATGCAGGAAGCCTAATTGGTCATTATGGGGAAAAAGACAACATATGAATTACTAAAGGAGCACTTCTATTAGCTAAGGATGGTAAAAGATTTGGACAAAGTGTTAGAATGGTATGAGATGTGCTAGTAAGTTAAAGGTAGGAAGGAACCTTATGAGGGAAACACATACTTACCTGTTCCTTATTGGCCATGGACCATCCTAAGCACAGATTTCATGCTTAGATTACTACGAACAGTTCAAAGGCGTAACTCCATCATGGTTGTGGTCAATCAATTTAGCAAAATAAGCTACTTCATTCCTTACCAATAGATTGATGATGCTTTATATGTTGCTAATCTCTTTTTGCAGGAGATCATGTGACTACACAGAGTCCTAAGAAGCATTGTTTCAGATTAGGATATTAAGTGCATAAGCTTCTTATGTCAAACCTTATGGAAGAAACTTGGCACAAATTTGATGTTTAGTACTTCCTATTACCCCTAAATGGATGGTTAGATCAAAGTGGTGAAAAGGATGGTTAGTAGTTTACTGTAAGCCACTATTGGGAAGAGTCTACACAACCAGGATTTATGCATGTCCATCATCAAGTTTGCTTATAATCTCTCCACCCATAGCTCATTAGGAAGCTCCCCGATTGAAGTTTTTATGAACTTAACCCGAGCTCACCATTAGATATGATTGCTAGTCCAACCACCAGAGGAGAAAGTCAGTCCAACTTTCAACGTGCTAAGGAATTCTAAGACTATAGAAGGAGGTAGTTGAGAAGCTAGTAAAAAATAGTGGCCCAACAACAAGAACAAGAAAACAGAGGTTGAAGGAGCATTGTTTACAACCTAAGAGACCTTATTTGGGTTCACCTCAATAAGGAGTGGGTCCCAAGAAAGACAACGAGTAAACTAGCACCCAAGTCAGATCCCTTCAAGGTTCTAGATAGATAGATGAAAACATTTATGAGCTACAGTTACTAGAAGGATGCAGGTGTTGCCGACCTTCTTTGTCTTTGATCTAATACACTATATACTAGAGTAGGAAGCTTACCAAGATTTAAGGGCAAAACTTCAACACCCCCAAGGAGCTAATGGAATGCTGACCTCAAGACCTCTTACTTAAGCTTGTCTCAATGGACTATAAGGTCTTATAAAAGGAGCCCAGTCTTCTTAGCTTACCCATGACGTGTTATTGTACCAAGATGGCCCTTGGCTGAATTCTTTGCAAGATTAGCTCAGTCAAACCTTACTCTACAATTGGGACCTGATGCGAAGCTCTTAGCTCATACTCTTATGTCCAACTGTAGATTAACAAGCTCCATCTTCTAACTTGATGAACTAACCTATCTGCCTCACAAATAACTTAGTTTCAACATAATACAATCCTAGTATATGAACCTTACAGTAGCATGCCACTTGTCCGAACATTTTTCTAACATTGTACTACATTCCTTTTCTCTTTGTTTGTCTTATTTACCCTTTTCAACTTTATTTTGTATTACCCCTTTTTGTAATTTCATTTTTTCCTCTATTGCCCTAGGGACTTACTATAAATAGTCCCTTATCCATTATAGCTAGAATCAATCAACTTTCTATTAATGGATATTCCCTCATCTTATTTCTTACGAGAAAGTTTCTCTAAGTTATAACCCTTACACTCTTATTTAGTCTTACTAGTAGCTCGAGATTAGTGGTAAGTGAACCTTAG
>JAMXBB010000006.1:79846868-79906740 GCA_024138015.1 Lumnitzera littorea | reverse complement strand
AAGAGGGTCGGGTATAGAAGTCCAAGCTCCTAATGCTATGAATGCACCATAAGTGTAACTAGACCAAGAGGGTCGGGTATAGAAGTCCAAGCTCCTAATGCTATGAATGCACCATAAGTGTAACCTAATCGAGCTAAAAGACTTGTTTGATGGAGACTTAAGTTGGAGGAAGTTGAGGAAGAAGAAGAAGTAAACAATTTCATTAGTTTGATGAGTGAGAAGTTTAAGCTATTTTGTTATTAGTTAATTGTTTCAATTTGTTTTCCTTACTGTTTATTTTGATCTTTTATCTTATTTATTACAGTTTTCCTACTTTTTAGTCATTCCATTAGATATTTTATTGTTAGAAGTTATGCAATTGAATAATATAAGGCCATCACTGCTAAAAATAATTACATATACTTACATATCTAGTTCCTCATAGGATCAACACTTGGACTCAACATCCATTTTATTTATATTATAACTTGATTAGGTGCACTTGTCTATTAGAGCAATATTTAGCCTATCAAGTTTCTAGGTCCGTTACTAAGGAGCTAAAAATAGAGTAGTCTAATTACAAAGTTAGAAAAAACCTTAGTTCGTTAATTACCTTACATAATTATAATATTTCTTGTCCTTTGTTACTTTTATATGATTCTCTCTTTCTACCCTAGATTCATTAATTACCTTAGCATAACTGTAATATTTTTTTTTCTTAGTTACTTTGATATCATTCTCTCTTTCTATACTATTACTAACTTCTGAATCTTTTTAGTTTATGAAAAAAAGCAATAGCAAAAACCTAGTAGGCTTTGATCTAGAGAATAAAAGAATGATGAGGCATCTTCATAGAAGAAATCATGACACCATGGATTAAACCTTGCTACTCAAATTAAAGGACGGGTCCAAAAAATTTAGATAGTGAGTAAGAAGTTGAGATTAAAAGTATGGCCTTAGATAATGGAAACAACAACAATGATGAAGGTAACAAGACACTTATGAAGTTCATAGAGCCAATGGTGACTACAGCATAATCAAGCATTGCGAGACCTACAATTCAAAAAAATTCTCAAATCCAACCTATTGTCATCTAAATGGTCCAACAATTTGTTAAGTTCGATGGATTGGTTGATTAAGACCCAAATGACTACATCTCAAACTTCTTGGAAATTTGTGATGCATTTAAAATTAATGGTTTCTCAAATAACGCGATAAGGTTAAGGTTATTTTCATTCTCTTTATGAAGTAAGGCCAAATATTTACTTAGAGGATTGATTACAATTTGGGAATCTTTAGTAGAAAAATTTCTAGAAAAATATTTCCTACTTGCAAGGATGGCAAAAATTAGAAATAATATTTCTGCTTTTGCTCAATTTAATGATGAGACTATTTATGATACTTAGAAGAGATTTAAGGAATTGTTGAGAAGGTGTCTACACCATAGACTACTTCAATGAATGTAAATCTAAATATTTTACAATGGACTTAATTATTCTAAGCATCAAACAATTGGTGCTACTACTGAAGACACTCTTAGTACTAAGACGCCAGATCAGGTGCCCAAAAGCTAATCAAAGGCATGGCCATGAATAATTCATAGTAGGATAGTATAAGAGCTAAAGTAAATTATTTGGGAAATATGAAGTTGATTCTATAATTGTGTTAATTGCTTAGGTTGAAAATTTCAAAAAAAAGGTTGATAGATTAATGAAACCATTAATTTAGTACAGGATGAAGTTTTAACAAAAATTGAAAATGTGAATTTTATCACTAATTGTTCTACAAATAATCCTTTCAATAACACTTATAACCTAGGGTGAAGGAATCATCCCAATTTTTCTTGGGGAGGCCAGCAACATTAGTAAAATCATAATGTGCAACGATCATAATTGTCAAAATTACAATTTTACTCATGCGATTCTACGAGTTTACGATTTGAGGTAACTCTTCTGAGTTAATTCAGATATAGAATCTTTTTTTATATAAAAACTTATGTTTTTAATCGAGTTCATTGATTCTACATATTTAAGTTGAATGGACTAAAAAACTAAAGAAAAAAAATAATACAACTAGTCTTTTATAAGTCATCAACTATTAAAGATTGCAACATCTATCCTATTCTATTCCAATTTTTTTACCTTTCTTTCTCTCTCAATCTCTTATTTTATATTCGTAGCTTTTATTTAAATTACATCTCTAATAACAAAGTTTATAAAGAAAACTATATGTTTTATTTTATACTGTCAATAACTTAAAATGAGTTGAAATATTTGGTTTTCTTTAATTTATAACTTTTAAAATAATTAGGAAAAATTTTAGTTTCAACTTTATTTATCCTTCTTTCGAACATGTTAAATTATATATTAAGAATTATTATAAAAAAAATTAATTTCTTCAGTTTTTATAAAATTTTTATCGTGTATTTCAAGTTTTGAATAACTACTATAAGTATATCCATAATTTTTTAAAGTTATTTTATATAAGTTGTAAAACTTACATTTCTACATTTCGATTTTATAGACTCTCTAACGATTCTAGGTAAAATCACGAGTTTGATAACCTTGGCAATAGCATAATAGGTCCCATAATGTTGAGGAGTTGCTGAATCAATTTATTTAAAGTTCGAAAGGTTCTAAGCTAACGAAGATACATTAAGAAATACAGAAGCATTATTAAGGAATTTGGACAATCAGTTCGACCAATTGGTGACATCAATCACTGAAAGGCCATAAGGAAGGTTGGTTAGAAACATTAGACCGAATCCTAAGATAGCGAGTTCGGAAACAAACTAAGGAAAAAAATGTCAACCATTAAGCTGATGACATAAAACAAAAGCACTTCTTGAGAGGCAACCCAAGTTTGATTAATTTTTATTTTCAATATTTTAGCTTATGTTGTTTATTTTTCAATAAGTTAGTTTAAGTATTCATTTTTGAGTTAGTTTCCATCCTGCTCAAGTGTCTTTTCATTAAAATTAGTATTTGAATTTAGTTAGGTAATATCAGTTAGTGAATTTTTCACCTAATTAAACTGTTATTTGATTAAAATTTTATTCTTTATTTGGTACTAATTTTAAATTTTTCCTTTAATTTCAAGAACTAAGTAAAAAGAATTAAACTTGGCATAAAATTTCAATTTAAAGTAAAGATCACAACCAAAGTCTATGCTCATGGACTTGAATCGTAAGCCTCTCTAAATTAATTTTGAGAGAAATTGGAGAAATTAAGGATGTAGAGAACATGGCTTGGACCATACGCATGATCCTTGGCTGTATACACACAGTGTTTGCAATCTAACATGAAGGGAAGGAACATGACTGCACTCCATGACAGTGGTCCCTACTTGTGGTTGGCTCTAAATTAAAAAGGCACGAATATTCCTCTTCCATTCTCGTTCTACACTTACATACTCTCTCTAACATATATATTTCTCTATACTCTCTCTCTATAATTCCTTCAAAAGCTTACAAAATCCCTCAATCCAAGCATGCAAATAACAAAACCAAGGAACATACATAAACTTTACTTCATTATTTCCCTAGATTTGTTGTTAGAATGGATACAAATTCAATTTTTAATTAGGATTTCATGGAGAAAACTTTGTTGTGCATTTACAAAAATTCGAGTTTTTAGGAATGATTTAGATAGATAATGTAATATGATGTATTATCTATCTATTATGTACTAGAAATTTTAAGGAAAATGCATGTTGTAAAGGCTAAATGAAGGAAAGTAAAAGAATAGAGTAAGAAAGAGAGGGAGAGTGGAAGAAAGAGAAGGAAAACAACAAATTTAATGTCGATTTGCATTATGATGATTTTGATTCATGATGAAACTAGACACTTGAATAATTGATGTTTGTGTGTAATGTACATAAAACTTTTATGCTAATTACTTATATAATCGAGCAATCTAAATTACACAAAAATTATGAAATATGAAAATATATTCAATGTTAGTGCTCATGCTAATTTAGATGGTAAAATTATAGGTTGGATTTAAGATTGGAAAAATTAATATTTCACTAACCCATAATTTTTGTCAAAGATGTAAAGGACCTAATATCTCAATATAATGAAGTTTTTTGGTTTAGCTTTTGAACCAAAACCTTGGGAATTTGCATATTTAATTGCTAAAGCATATAGGGATCATGTGTAGTGATAAAGGCATCTTTTACTCATATTTTAGTGTGCAAATTTGGTTGAATTATTATTGACTTTCTAGAAATAATTAAGAAATGGTACTTAAGTATTTTCATTTGGATATTTCAAGTCTTGTATGATTTAGATTAGAAAAATGAGCGATTTGGAGGAGTTTTACGCAAATGAATGAAGCCCGAATTGATCTATAGCACTTTAGAATTGAAGGCAGTTGGCCTTGAGCCAGCCTACACTCAACACTAGTGGCTTACAAGTCTTCATTGTCAGTCTTAAGCTCTACACCGCTAGCCTTCATGGCCAACCTTCAATGAAAAAGATCCATTCAGCAAACAACCTTAGTTTTCTTTATAAATAGATGTGTGATTGATATTTAAGATGGACTTTTCCATCTTCTTTACAATTAGAGAGTCTTAGATGAAGTTAGGTTTTATTTTAGAAGAGTTTTTCTTTAGAATTTCATGGATTGTTGAGAAGACTTTGCTTTTGTTGTAGAAATCATCCTTGGACTTGCAATTGAAGTTTATTGATCATAATTATAGAATTAGTGATCTATATTCTATTTATATTTATACAATTCTGTGATTTGTTTTTATTTTTAATTATGAACTTCTTTGCAAATTCTATTATTATATGTGTTTTTGTTTTAATTTCTATGGTTGGCTAAGTTTAATTTATAGGAAATTGATGAAACCCTAGATAGTTGAGATGATAATTATATTCATGTTATAAGGTTAATAGATGTATAGATAATTTATGATTGCAATTTCTATGATTTCAATTATAATTCTTTATTAGTTATAATTGTTAGAAACATTATTGTTATGAGAGTTGATATAGGGTTTGTTAGAAATTCTTGATTAAACTGATTAGCTAATGTAGGAGTGGTGTTAATTAGATTAATGTGAAATTATTTAGGGATTAATGCAATGTTTTGAGTTAATTATTCACAAAGACATTAGGATAACTAATTTAGGGCATTAGTCAATCATAACATTGGGAGATGTATGATTATAATTTAGAGTCCACTGTTGTCACGAACTGAGGACGGCCTAGTTATGGCAGACGCCGTATACTGTACAAAGAAACCCTGATTGGTTACCCTTCCAATCAAGAACTCTTCACACAATATACAAGGCTCTACAACCATTAGTTTCCAAAGAACATCCAGACTCATTTGATATCATTACACAAATATATTTATATAAAATTTAAGTTACAAAGCTTATATTACACAACATTTAAGTATGTCTAGGTCTAATATAATAAGAAAAACAAAAGTACATAAGTAGAAGTCTACATAAACTGTTCTCTCAGTACACATAGCAGCTTGCTCTTGCCCAAATCCCCAGGCTAACCTGTGGCATTCCTCGCCCTATCTCTACGAACAGGCTAACCTGCAACAAAAGTCTAAAGGGGTGTAAGCCTAAGCTTAGTGAGCAAAACCCTCAGCCACACCACAAGCAAGTTATAAATACATTATATTCAAGCATATGAATGAATGATCAACCAGAATGCCAAACAATACGTATAATTAACTAGTTCATATACGTAACTCAGATTTAACGCCCTCCGAAGTCAGGGTTGGAGTATACACGGCACCAATCAGATCCGGGTATTATACTAGAACTTACTTTACTACGAAACCCCACGTTCCGTACTTATATCAAATAATTCTTTTATTTTCAGAAAACCCAAGTTCTAGTATAATTGTGAGTGGGCCTCCGCAGTCCACACTCACCCCTAAACGGAGGCCTCTAGACTCGACCCTTAGCCAGGCGGTTGGCGCCTCCAACGCCTAGTATTCCCGCGGGCCAGGGTAAGGTCATTTTGTACGAGTGCACTGTACAGAACCAAATAAATAAATAATATCAACCCCCGAATGGCCTCTCTTTATCTCCGTGTGATGTGACGGCCGGAATAGTATCCATGCTATGCATGTTAATGCATGTCTCAATTTCTTTTTATAGGCCGAGGATAATTAGGTTCAAATTATGCTATGACCATCCAATTGTGCATACAATCATTTTCTATACTACCATGCAACAACCACAGCATTATCAATAGTTAAGATAAGTTCACAACTCAAGGCATACCGGCATACACAAGCGTTTCCCAAACCCCACACAATCATCAATTAACAATAATATTTAAGTCCACTATCTACAATCACAAAACAAGCATGGAATCATTGGGTAAATACTCACTCGGCCATGGTGATTTGCCCTAATCGTAGTAGTCGATTGGGAGGTCCTCACGCTCCTCAGAGTCACCTGATCATTACGATTTGATAAGACTAGTAAGTAACTAATTTAACTAATACTTCTAAACATTTAATTACCTAATCTACTTAGACTATTATCAACTTTTACCCGGTTAGACTTTATTATTAATCGTATATAACTTTTTCGTTTCATTTATGATATTTATGAATTTATAGTCGTTTTTCATCGTTTTCGAACGTATATTCATACAGTAATGTTTGTTTTGGACGTTAAGACCCCTATTTTATATTATGAACTAATTTTATAGAAATTTTTAGCTATAATACTTAAGTATTGCTATTACTTATATTTATAACCTTTATCTCTTAAATTTTTATAATTAAGGGATTTACTTTATCATTACTAATTCATGTACTGATTTAGGTATAATCTAGTTTACAAAGTGTATTAAGATTTACTAGTTTTAGTATCTAATTATCTACGTTTTCTTATTTTTCTCATTTTCTAAACTTATGTTTATGTCATTGCTTACATCATCTTTTCTTTATGCCTTCATATGCTTATGTCATCTTTTCTTTATGTCCTCATATGCCTATGTCATCATCTACCTCATCATTTGATTACATAAGCATTACATCATGCTTATGTCACATGTACATGTTCTATGTACATTTATTTCTTACTTTATACTTATGTCTTATACTTATACTTATGTACATATGTCTTATACTTATACTTATGTACATATACCTTATACATACATATACTTATACATCTACATATACTTATACCATATTTATACATGTATTTCTACTCATATACCTATACGGTTAAATACGTATTTTTATACTAAAATTTCGTATGCCAAATTTTCCCTTAAGAAAATCCTCTCAATTTTCATCCTTTTGCATTTCTATGTATGTAGTTAGTATAGTATACACATATATAGTTAGATATGGTCTTAAGTTAGGTTATGTACATGATACATACTTATGTATAAAGGTTCACATACTTGTATTCCTTTGGTATTTCTTTATGTACACATATCTAAGAGTACATACACATGTATTTCTTCCATTTCCTTCATGATCCATCACTTTCTACACTTAAAGATGGAGACTTTGTTTTCTTCTCTTCAAGACTTCACTAAACACCTAACTACTTACCTAATCTACTTAATCAACTAACTAATGAATAACATAAAGTAACATAAAACAACTTAAGAACATACCTTTATTTTGTTGAAGTTTAAGGAGACAAAAGGGAAAGGAATGAAAGTGAAAGTGAAGGGGGAGTTCACGGCATGAAATGGGGAGTTTTGTTTTTGTTTCTTTTGTTTTGTTTCAATTATGGAAGACAACCAAATGGTGGGGCCAAGATGGAAAATTGTGGATGGCAACAATTGCAAAGAGGAGAAAAGAAAAATCAAAAGGAAAAGAAAAGAAAATCATCATTAAGAACTAAGATATTTTCCTTATCTCTTAAGACTTTTGACTTTTCAAAATGTTGACTTTAGTCAACATTTGTTGACTTGGTCAACCCTTTGACTTTGGTCAACATGCATTACCTTGGTCAACATGCATTACCTTAGTCAACATTCCTTAAGTATGTTTAATTTTGTGCACATAATGTGGTAATTAAGGGAAATTAGAGGAAAAATGAAGGAAATGAGGGGAAATGAGGTATTTGATGAATTGATTTGTAAACATTGTTAATGAGATCTTACTTTAGGTCTTTATAGCCTATATATCTCATTTGATAAACTATTTTGAATAACAAATGCAAAAAGTACCAATTTAAGTGTTAAGGTTCACTACATAAACCTAATCTTCAACTATTACTCTAACTCTAAGTGAAACTATCTTAATCACTTACTTAAGAAGTGAATATAATCTATGACTCATTATCTTAATTTCTAATGGATCACCTAAGGATTCAAAGCATATAAGTATGATTAAGGGTCATCTCTAACCCTTTACTAGTGAATTGGACAAAAGATGGGCATTATATTATCAATTAGGGTTTTAGGGTATATCATGTCGGATTAGTGCACATGTGTCTTTAAGATAATCATTTTTAGGGTTTCTATCACTTTTGAATAAAATCTTTAGCATTTAGAAACATTTAGGGTAGAAAAATTCTTTACGCGATTGAGTAATTCTTTTAGGGTTTTCACTTTCATTAACCTTGTGGACTCCTAAATTATCTAACATAGTCGAGTCTCTAATAAAAACTAGGTTAATAATTTTAGGGGTTTACAACTGTTAATTGGAGATGCTAGAACTGATCAATTAATTAGAGGTTTAAGTCCTTAATTTTAAGGTATGATAATTTCACTTGAATGACCAAATAGTTATTAATTTATATAATATGATAACAATTTGATTTTCATAACTAGGGTGGATTCTAATTTTCCCACATCCTTAATTGATTGCTTCGTTTTAGATATATTCTCGTACTTTTCTTTTCAACAGTTTAAGGGTAATTAGAAATTAGTTAATTCACAATTTAATTTTGATTGCCTAAATATTGATAAAAACTATCATAGGAATAGTAATTTTTTAATCCTCGAGAGATCGATAACCTTATTCACTCTTTATTACTTGATTCTGACCCAGTATACTTGTTGGAGTATTCGTGATATTTATATATATATAATTTAAGCAGATCACGTAGATGCTAAAGCTCATAGGATTTGATTTTGAAAACAATCTTATAAATGTACTAATCTATGATTTTAACAATTTTAGCATGGTATGATGTGATCTTGTTGAATCATTCATTACCTTAATCACTAAGTGTAATATGCTAGCAATGAAATAGGAATGATTTTAAGGTTCAATCCTTTGATTAACATTTCACATGAATTATTGTTAGTAGATTTCAACTTCTTTTTTTTTTTTTTTTTATTTCACACCATGCCAAGAGTTAAGCACGTTACTTATAAAAACTCTAGTGCTATTCCATAACCCCCTTACATTCTAACATTCATGGCAACATGAAAGATTTGAGTGCCTATCCAAAAAGGAGTTTAATGATCAGTCTTAGTTTATTAGAAGAGAGAGATACTTTTCTAATGCCAAACTTCAATAAAGAAAGATATTAATTTGAATTGAGAAGCCTCCTAATGGAAATTGACAAAAGTAGATGTACAATCAAAGGATCAATTGATGTAATATGCATTCAATCAAGTTTTCAACATTAAAATAATTGAGGAAGATTTCGTTCCTCTTGAGTTAGAGTGAGGAAATTTCTATAACTTTTTCTTGATTAGTTTATGTTTTTTTTTTTCTCCAATTTACTTTCTACATAAGTGTCTTAGCTAACTTTAAATCATTTAGATTGATCATTATAATTCAGTAGTTCTCAATTTCCTATTATTTAAGTGTTTTTAAGGTATAGTGAAGTTAAGGACCAAGGGTGATTTAGAAAGAATTTTTACTAAGCAATTCAAAATTTAAGGATGCACTTTTTTAAGATTGTAGCTAATTGTCTTGTCCTTAAAATATTGTCTTTAATTTTTATTGTCTTGATTGAGGACAAGCCCAAACTTAACTTTGGGGGTATTTAATGACATGAATTTAGCAAGTATTTTTTATAGATAATTTGCGCTGAATTAGACTTTATTCTTGTTAATTTTATGATATTTTAAGCTTAATTTGCTTCATTATTGTTTTTGGGGACTTAGGGAACATTTTATGAAGTTTTGAATGATTTTATGCAATTTTGAGCACAAATGAAGCAAAAGCATGGATCAAAGAGTGAAACGGAAGAGCTTTGATCAAGGAACAAAGCCTAATAGAGATCACAGACTAGAACCATGCCCATGGTTCTTGCTTGTGATCCTCTCGTCATGAATTTCCATTGAAAATTTGAAGATCACAAATGAATTACTAGTATATGCCCAACTTCATGATTGTATACTTCAAGAGTAAAGTTATAGTTATTTCCAAATCTTTTATTTTTTATTAGGTTTTCTTTGTAACTTTAGGTCTACTTCTTAGATAGAGACATCTAGGCTTAGGATTATAAAGATAACCCCTTGAGCATTAGTTGTTAGATTTTAAACTTACAAAGGGAACTTCTCCATTCTTCTTTTCTTTTCTATTAGTTATGTTCATTTAATTGCTTAGTAAATGGGATAATTACAAATAAAGGGATCAACGTTTAGGGGTACGTTCACCTAAGGAATCAATATTTCACAGAGTTTAAATAAAAAGATTAATGTTTTGAAAAATTCAAACAAGGGATTAACATTTTGTAAAGTAGTTCAAATAAGAGATTAATAATAGCCAATTCATCAAATTATTTGAACTACTTTATGAAATGTTTATCCCTAATGATAGGAATCAGGCTATTGGGCCTTTGACCAATACCTAAGCTTGAAGGTTAGAAGGCCTAGCAAAGTAGATTCTTTTACTCCAATCGACTCCTACTAAGGCCGAGTACCTCTTTACCAAGTCACTTTTTATGCCGAGCCAAATGATTGCCCATCTCTTTATAATGCACCAAGTTGCAGATTACTCATTCACGCCCGAATCGACTAATGATTAGGTACCTCCCTTATCGAGAAGCTAAGATAGCAAGACTTTGGATTGACTAAGCCACCATTGCTTAGACAAGCAAGCTAGCTATACTTTTTGTCCACATCTTCTAATAGCATCACCAATATAGTATCGCTATATGTGCAGAATCATATGTAGAATCAATTGCGCTAATGATTGTTTTCCTTATATATTCATTTTTATCCTTTTGTGTCTTATACATTACTTCCTTAGGAAACGCCCTTTTTGTCTTTTCCCTATGGGTAAGTTGCCCTAACTTATGAGTATAAATATCCCTTGAACTTGTATCAGAATCAAAATATCATTAATACACTTTTGAGTATTTTCCTTATGTAAACATTATTTATTTACTCTCGACATTACTCTTATCTTAATCCTTGAGTAAGGCTAGATGGCAAGTAACCTCACCGGACCAATTTATACATCATATTGAATTGTGCCATGAGTTCTCGAAAGTTCCATTAGTATGTTAGAACCTTTGGAGCTATTCGTGGGTTTTGCTTACTTTTCATTCACATTTATCCTTTCATACATTCCTCATCTCTTTCCTTTTGAGCTTTTTGCAAGGTTAGACCCATCTAGTAATCAGCTTTATCTATTCTTGGTCACTATCTGCATCATCTTAGTATTAGAGCAGCGGTTTTGTTTGAGTTAGAATTTTTTTTTTTTAAGTTCTGTTTATACTTTATTTTACGTGTATTAAACAGAGCAAGTTACTATGTTTATTTTAGATATTGTGTTTGCTAATTGTTTAGTTTGTAGTTTAGAGAAATGATGGATCCAAGTGTAAACATTGGTGTTGGGGATGGCAACAGTGGTGTTGTCCACCATAAATGATAATCTCAAGGTACTTGGAGGAGCATTGATGAAAGACTAGATGAGGTAGCTAACCTCTTGGTGGATTTGACCCAAGCTGTTCATACTTTGGCTTGCTGATTAACTAAGGCAACATAAAACACCTTATAAGCTACTCCACCTATTAGAGATCAGAACCCAGCTCGACCTGTTTGCGGTGGAAGAGTAGGCAAACAAGTAAGATGTAGGATAAACATAATAAGAGAACTAGATGAAGAGGATAAGGAAGAGTATTTTAAAGAAGAGCATGTCCGAGTCCCTAGAGCATTTGACCATGTGAAGCTTCAGATTCTGAACTTCAATGGATCTTGGAGTGCTGATGAATATTTATAATAGGAAGAGAGAGTGGAGTGTGTTTTTGAATATTATTAGTATGAAGATTTTGAGAAAGTGAGAACTGTTGTTGTTGAGTTCTCCGGATATGTCGCCATGTAGTGGAAGAATTTCCAGGCAATAAGGAGGCAAGAGGGCTGCCAAGATATTAATACTTAGCCCGAGATGAAGAGAATACTTAGAAATAGGTTCGTGTTAGAAACTTATCTTCAAGATATTTTCACTTAGATTCAGGAGTTGAGATAAGGAGGCCGAATAGTTAACAAGTATGTTCAAGAATTTCACATGCTTATGATCCGTTGCAAAGTGAAGGAACCCCTAGCTTAAATAGTCCTAAGATTCATTACTAGATTGAGAGATGACATTCGAGATATTGTGGAACTCCAACAATTTACTACAATGGATAAGGCCATCAAAATAGCCTAACGAGTAGAGAGGCAAAAGAGGAGCTGAGTACCGGCCAGGATGTTGACTAGCCGACTAGTACAAGCGAGTCACTAATCACAGTTTTAGTACTGAAGCAATCAAAAGGTGGATGTTTGAGCCAATCAGGAAGGCTGACTTGATGGTGAAGTGCTAACCTAAACTTATGAGAAGGGGTAAGGGTTTGGTGAGAAGACAAACTAGATCAAGTGCTTCAAATGCTAAGGGTTTGGACATATGGCCGCTCAGTGCTTGAACCAAGGAACTATGGTGATTAAGGGAGATTTTCTGAAGCTAGAGGTAAATAGTGTAGATGAGGAACCTAAGGAGGAGATCACTACTGAGAAAGAAAATGTCAAGAAAGAACTGATTGAAGAGTACGTGTTTGTTGAGGACTTAGATCAGTTGATCATGGTTGTTTGATACACAATGAACATGGAACCCTCATGAGAGGAGTAGAGAGAGAATTTGTTTCGTATCACCTGTAAGGTAGTGTATGCCCTTATTGTGGATAGTGGAAGTTGTACTAATGTGGCATCGACCAATCTTATTTCAAAATTGAAGTTGCCAACTGTTGTACATCCAAAGCCGCATAAGTTACATTGGTTGAGAGAGAAAGGAGCACTACATGTCACTCAGCAAATACTACTACCGATCATTATAGGGATTTACTTTGACCAAATTCTCTATGATGTACTATTCATGTATGCTTCCCACATGTTGCTAGCTAGGCTATGGCTGTTTGATAGGAGAGTTATCCATTATGGCTATAAGAATACGTTCATGTTCTAGAAGGATGATCAGAAGATCATACTAAACTCGGTGCTACTAAGAGAAGTTAATAAATTGGAGACAAAAATTGCTTGTGAATCAAAGAAGGCTCTAGTGATCAATAAAGCTGAGCTTTAAGAGGCCATCAATGCTAATAAGCTGACCTTTATGTTGGTCAAGTACCTATTAGAAATGAAGAAGTGATATGAATTACCTTAGGAAATCAAAGAGTTGCTTGATGAATATGCAGACCTATTCCTAGAATAGTTACTCGAGGGGTTGCCCCCAATTTGAGGAATAGAGCACTACATTGACTTAGTTCCCGATACTATACTGTTGAATAAGCCAGCCTATCAGATGAATCTCGAACAGGCTTCTAGGTTCCAATGTCAAGTTAATGAGTTGCTAGAGAGAGGATATGTTAGAGAAAGTCTCAACCCTTACATTGTGTTGATGCTTTTGGTACTAGAAAAAGATGGAACCTAGCAAATGTGTGTAAATAGTCAAATCGTAAAAAAGATCATGATCAAATATATGTATTCGATCCTAAGGTTAGAAGACATGTTGGATGGAGCCAAGGTCTTTAGTAAGATTGACCTGAAGTCTAGCTATAATCAAATCCGCATGAGCCTAGGAGATGAATGGAAGACTATGTTTAAAAGTTGGCATAGACTTTATGAGTGGATGGTCATACCATTCAAACTATCGAATGTCTTAAGCACTTTCATACAATTGATGAACCGCCTATTAAGAAATCTAATTGGAAAGTGTGTCATGGTGTACTTTGACGACATACTATTCTACAATGCTGACATATCGAGTCCCTGTAAGCATCTCCAAGCCATATTGGATATCGTTCGTATTGAGAGACAATTTGGCAATCTCAAGAAATGTTGCTTTTATTAGGAGGAAGTGGTATTCTTGGGCTACGTAATCAATGGAGGAGGCTTACGAGTGGATGACGAAAAGATCTGAGTAATTATAGGGTAGCCAACTCCTGCTACTTATGCTGACATGAGAAGTTTCCATAGACTGGCTTCATTCTATAGGTGATTCATCAAGAATTTCAGCACCCTTACAATGCTACTTACCGAGCTCATGAGGAAGAACATTGACTTCCAGTAAGGAGAAAGGGAAGAGAGAAGCTTTGCTAAGGTAAAAGAATGATTGACCCTCACCCTAGTATTTGTTCTGCTTGACTTCGAGAAAATATTTAAGTTGGAATGTGATGCATTAGGCATTGGAATAAGTGCTATCCAAATGTAGGAATGCTAACCAATCGTCTTCTATAATGAAAAGCTTAAAGGACCATAGTTAAATTACTCTGTATTTGACAAAGAACTCTTGACGTTGATCCAAGTACTATAAGTATGGCAGTACTATTTATTGCAGAGAGAATTTGTCATATATGCTGATCATGAATCACTAAGGTACCTCCAAAGCTAGACCAAATTGTCTAAATGACAAGGGAGATAGGTTGAATTCTTTGAAGGATTCAATTTTGTAATAAAATACAAGTAGGGAAAGAATAATGTAGTTATAGATGCTTTTTCAAGGAGACATGCGTGTTTAACTAAATTGTAGACTAGGCTATTTGGGTTTGTAATTATCAAAGAGCAATATTCTAAGGATTTACACTTTAGACCCATAGTTATGCGATGCATCAATGGGAAGATAGTAAACAAATATCATGTAGAGGATTGCTTCTTGTTTCGAGGTGGAAAATTATGTGTATCAACTTATTACCTGAGGGAGCTGCTAATTAGGGAAGCCCATAGTGGAAGGTTATCTAAACATTTTGGGGTGAAAAGAAGACATGAATTACTGAATGGTCGATTCTTTTGGTTGAAAATGAGGAGAGATGTGTACTACATTGTCGAAAGTTGTGCTATGTATAAGAAGGCTAAGTACCGAGTCGAATAAGGGAAAGTAATGTCTTTGCCTATCTTGACAAAGTCATAGACTAAATTGAGCATGGACTTTGTTCTTGGACTATCACAAACTACCTAAGGTAATGATTCTATAATGGTTATCGTGCATTGGTTCAGCAAAATGGCATACTTCGTGCCTTGATCCAAAACCAATGATGCTTCAGCTATTGCTTCTCTTTTCTTGTAGGAGATTGTACAGATATACAGTGTATCAAGAAGTGTAGTCTCAATAGAGACCAAAAGTTTTTGAGCCATTTTTGGAGGACCTTGTGACATTGGATAGGGACTAAACTACTATTCAGTACTTCTTGTCACCCTTAAACTAACGGCCAAATAGAAGTCTTTAATCGTAGTTTAGGATCACTGCTTTGAGTTACAGTGGGTAAGAACTTGGTTGATTGGAACGTCTACTTACCAGTGGTTGAGTTTGCTTACAATCGGATAGTGTATGACATGACTAAGCAAACTCCCTTTGAAGTAGTCTATGGTTTTAATCCTGAGTTACCCCTCGATCACATCTTTGCACTTATACCTATGCAAGAGGACCCTAACGCCTTGGCTAGAGCATAATCTCTTTAGCACATCTATGATAAAGTCACTCAGAACATTGACTAAGCTGCTAAAAAAATGTGAGAGAAGACTAAGGGTAGGATGGCTAAACAATTCTAGCAAGGAGACTTGGTATGGCTCCACCTTAATAAGGAGTGGTTTCTAAGCAAGAGGAGGAACAAATTATTTACCAGAGCTAAAGGACCATCTAGAATCCTTCAAAAGGTTAATGATAACACCTACAAATTGGAGCTGCTTGAGGAATATGGGATTTCTGATGCCTTTGACGTTGTTGACCTTAGTCCATATCACCTCAATGGAGAGCTGATCGAGAACCATTCGGATTTGATCCCAAAGCCAAATCAACTCAGAGGGAATGATAAGAATCAAGCTATTAGACCTTTGATCTGCAGCCGAGCCTGAAGGTTAGAAGGCCTAGCAAGGCAAACTCTTCTACTTTAGTTGACTCCTACTAAGGTTGAGTACCTCTCTACCAAGTCACTCTTTATGCTGAGTTGAATGACTGCTCATTTCTCTATAATGCATTAAGTTGTAGATTACTCATTCGTGCTCAAGCTAACTAATGATTAGGTACCTCCCTTACCAAGAAGTTAAGATAATGAGACTTTAGATTAACTAAGCTACCCCTACTCAAACAAGCAAGCTGGCCATACTTTTTGTCCACATCTTCTAACAACATCACCCATACAGTATCGCCACGTGTATAGAATCATGTGTAGAATTTGTTGCATCAATGATTGCTTGCCTTGTATATTCATTTTTACCCTTTTGTGTCTTATACATTACTTCCTTAGGAATTGCCCTTTCTATCTTTTCCCTTTTAGGCAAGTTACCTTAACTTATGGATATAAATACCCCTTATACTTTTATTAGAATCAAAATATCATTAATATACTTTCGAGTATTTTCCTTCCTTGTATAAACACTACCTATTTACTCTTGGCATCACTCCTATCCTAACCCTTGAGTAAGGTTAGGTAGCAAGTAACCTTACTAGACCGATTTGTGCATCATATTGAATCTTGCCATAAGTCCTTGAAAGTTCCATTCGTGCGTCACATCCTTTGAAGCTATTCGTGGGTTTTGCTTACTCTTCATTTGCATTTGTCCTTTCGCACATTCCTCATCACTTTCCTTTCGAGCTTTCTATAAGCTTAAACTAATTAAGCAACTAGCATTGTTTGTTCTTGGTCATGGTCTACATCACTTAATATGAACTTTTCGAAACGTTGATCCCTTATTTGAACTACTTTTTGGAACATTAATCCCTTATTTAGACTTTTCGAAATGCTCATCTCCTATTTGAACTTATCCCTAAATAATAATCCTCTCCATTGTAATTCTCACCTTAGTAAATTATTGTTGAATCCTATGTTCTAAGGTGATTATTATTAATGAATTTCAGTCTATGATTTTACTTATTGCCATTTAATAACACTGTTCATATTGTTGTTAAATTAATATTTACCCAGGTTATTAATTTGATGTTTGAGTTTGTTGTTGATATGTAAGCCCTTCAGTAAATAGATAAGTGTAATTAGAAAGGATTGAGAATGCTAAGATATTAGGTACTAAATTTCTGTAGATTAGGGCGACCTAATAATAGGATCTAAGTTCTTAATGCAATCCTATAATGCTTTATTCAAAACTGATTTGGGTAGAGAATGTTTCAAGATTAGGAATTAGCTAAAGATACGAGTCTAGCCAATTTATAATTTGATTTCCATTAGAATGGGATTAGAAATCTCTACTATCCAAAGTAGCAATTGAGTTTAAAGAAATCACCTAGGACTAGATAGTAAACAACAATAAAGGTTTACTAAGGAAGATGTTATTTCTTTACTAATTAATTATGTTATTACGTTATGAAGTTGTTTAGTTATTTAGTTATTTTATTATTAGTTAAATGTTTCAATTTGCTTTCCTTGCTTTTTATTTTAATCTTTTATTTTATTTATTGCAATATTTACTTCCTTCTTTTTAGTTATTCCATTGAATTTTTTATTGTTAGAAGTTAGGTAATTGAATAATTTAAGCACATCACTGCTATATATAATTAGATAGAATCGAATATCTAGTTCCTCATGAGATTGACACTCAGACTCAATATCCGTTTTATCTGTGCTATAACTTGATTAGGTGCTCTTACCTATTAAAATGGTATATACCACATCATTAATAGAGGTCCGTCTTGTTGTTATATGGGAGTACTTTGGTGTGCCAAGGATTTTGAAGCCTTAGCATCTTATAATAAGCTCAGTACATGAGTTGGGATAGCTCTGAGTTCTAGGTCAATCCTGGGAATTGGCATAAAACCTGAGTAATATGCTTTATGTCGCTTCATTAGAGAGGCAACTCTATAGCTCATTATTAGACGTGAGTAGGTAGGATAGCAAATGATCACCAATGCATCTTAATGACTCAAGCATCATTTGGGTGGGGCATGTTGTCTAAAAGGCTAGGAGGTCATAGGTTCGATGTGCAACCTAGGAATTAAACCTGGCTTATTTGTTGCACTCCTTGTTCTCACAAAGTCCTTTGCTCCACGTATTACGTTATCGTCATATAGTATGCATCACAATTTCTTTCCATGGTGCTTATACGATGGGGTTTTAGGCCTCTTTAATGAGGTTTCAATCCATTTTTGTGGTTTTTAAGCCACTGTTACCACATTACCTAGGAGTCATAAGCAATAACAACAGCATGGTCTACTATGTAGATAAAGCTTGGCAACAACGATGATCCTTTCTATTAATAGTTAGTTTTTGTCCACCCCTCTTACTTGTCTATTTGATTATTGAGATGTCGGGCAATCTATATTCTCGACACTTCACTAAGTAATCGACATTATTGGCACTACGCCGAGTAATACAGTTCTGTTGCTGGTTTAAATTCAAGTTCATGGCATGAATAGTTATCACAAGCATGGTTATATTACATAACTACCTGTTCTCCTTAAATTTAAGGGAAGGTGTCTACTCTACATGCTTCTACGTGTCTCAATAGTTATTTCAATAACTGCTCCTTCAGACATGTCAATCTCTTAGGCATCTAATAACTCTTAACTTCTTGACTTTACCCTTCTCATTCCTACTTACTAACTTACGCATTGGAGTGGCCGTAACAGAATGGCCTTAGTACTAAGTATTTTTCTTATCTTTGCAGGATATTTCCAACTCCTAAAATTCACCAACAACATTTAATCCCATCTATTTCTTCCACAACACACCTATATGGCTAAGACTAGAATGAACAAAAAGTGTATGTGTTGGCATCGTCCCAACACCTTGAAGGGGGGGAGTCGACATACCGATGAGCAACGATTTTCTAGACTCGAGCAACTTTGCCTTGATTTGGCAAAGCAAAACTTAGAGTTGAACAAAAAGCATGAACAATCCTTAACCTCCTCTATGATAGTATCCATCCAAATCAGAATAGAGACCATGGCAATCATGATGATTATAATAGTGATGATTCAATTTATTTACCTAAGTTAGTGAAAAAGTAAGCTAAGGTCATGATGGGACCTTCGGCTTCTGCTTTGAAAAAGAATGACAAAGGTAAGCAACAGTAGTACGTACACCATGTAGGTCCTTTGCATGTCAACACCCCTACTACAACAAGCAAGCAATTCTAAATCAAGAAGAGTCCCTTTATTCTAGAGATTTTGTAGGAAGTGATACCTTAGCACATTAAGCTACTACAGTTTGAAACTTATGATGGAACAAAAGACCCTGAAGACCACTTAGACTACTACCGTACATTGGCTAAGTTGCATTGTTTGAGTAATGCAGTGGCCTATCAAGATTTTCCCTCAACTCTAAGGAATGCAGCCAACACATGGTTCAAACACTTAAAACCAAAAATCATTTCTTTTTTTAAGGAATTGTAGAAGTATTTCTTTAACACTTCCTTACAAACAAACTTCCTATTAAGGAATCTTCAATCCTTAACATAATAAAAAAAAAATCAAATGATTTAATCAGATACTACCTAGCTAGGTTTATAGTTGAGATGGTTTAAATCCCAGAATTGGATATGAGTGTGGCCTTCAACATTGTAATCATTGGAGTTAAGCTCCGTAGAGACTTTTTCAAGTCTCTCACAAAAAACAAGCTGAAAACTTTCACTGACTTCAAGGCTAAACCACCTCATATATGAATCAAGAAGATAACATAAAGGCTTAGTAAGAGACCAATGGAACTTCTAAGGACTTACGACGTGATTCGATATGACACACGAATTGATCTAGTAAGGTTACTTGCCACTTAGCTTTGCTCAAGGGTTAGGATAAGATTGATGCCGAGAGTAAACAGGTAGTGTTTACACAAGGAAGGAAAATACTCAAAAGTGTATTAATGATACTCTGATATTGATATAAGTACAAGGGGTATTTATGCCCATAAGTTAGGGTAACTTACCCAAAAGGGAAAAGATGAAAAGGGCATTTTCTAGTGAAGTAATGTACAAGACACAAAAGGGTAAAAATGAATAAATAAGGAAAACAATCATTGGTGCAATAGATTTCACACATGATTCTGTATACATAGCGATACTGTATTGGTGATGCCATGAGAAGATGTGGAGAAAAAGTACAGCTAGCTTGCTTATCTAAGTAGGGGTGGTTTAGTTAGTTTGGAGTCTTACTATCTCGGTTTCTTGGCAAGGGAGGTATTGAATCATTAGTCGGCTTGAGTGTAAATAAGTAATCTGCAACTCTATGCATTATAGAGAGATGGGTAGTCATTTGGCTTGGCATAAAGAGTGACTTAGCAAAGAGGTACTCAGCTTTGGTAGGAGTTGACTAGAGTAGAAGAATCCACCTTGACAGGCCTTCCAATCCTCGGGCTCGGCTACTAGTCAAAGGCTTAGTAGCTTGATTTCTATCATGAGGTAACCCTAGGAAAACAACGAGGATAGGGAGGCCCTTATCAACAAATATTCAATAGTGTTTGATTAACTTCTTATAAGCCAACACTAAGGTGTTTGTATGGTCGCCTTCGGACATGTTGAGTATCTCTAGAGAAGTTATGGTACATAAGCTCTAGATTAATCTAAGTATGAAGGTGGTATAACAAAAGAAGAGGCATTTTGCACTAGAGACAAGCAGTAATAAAGGAAGAAGTCCAAAAGTTATTGAAGATAGGATTTATTCGGGAAGAGCCTTATTCGACTTGGCTAGCCAATTGTGTGTTAGTTAAGAAGTCTAACGGCAATTGGAGAATGTGCATAGACTTCATGGATCTCAACAAGGCTTGTCCTAAGGATTGTTTCCCATTGCCAAAAATTGATCAAATGGTAGATGCAACCGCTGGACATACATTACTTTCTTTTATGGATGCTTTCTCTAGATACAACCAAATCAAGATGGATAAGGAGGATGAAGTCCTTACTTCTTTTGTTACTAATTTTGGAATGTATTGTTACATGGTGATGCCCTTTAGGTTGAAAAGCACTGGTGCAACCTACTAAAGACTTGTTACCAAGATGTTCAAACCTTAGATTCACAGAAACATCGAAGTATATGTCAATGACATGATTGTAAAGAGTGTGAGGGAAGATTGACATCTTGTTGACCTTGAGGGGACATTTGCTACATTGAGGAGATACAACATAAAATATAACCCACAAAAATATGTCTTTAGCACAACATTAGGAAAATTCTTAGGATACATGGTTACTTAGCATAGTATTGAGGCCAACCTAAGAAAGATTGAGGCGACAAGGAATATGAAATCTCCTCGCATAGTCAAGGAAGAGCAAGAACTCACCAGATGTATAACCGCCCTCAATAGATTCGTGTCGAGAAGTGTTAATAGGTATGTAAAATTCTTTAAAATCTTAAAGAATCCAAAAGAATTCAAATGCTCCAATGATTGCGAGAAAGCTTTCAGCAATCTTAATGAATTCCTCGCATCGCTAGCAATACTCTTAACACCTATTTCAAGAGAGAATTTATATTTAAATCTATTAGTTAGTTGTCGAGCTCTTTCTTCTATATTGGTCCATATTGATAGCAAAGAGCATCGACCCGTTTATTATGTGAGTCATGTTTTGCAATGGCTAGAGCTTCGGTACATGAAAATTGAAAAATTTGTTTTAGTAGTGGTTCTTTCGGTAAGGAAGTTGAAGCCGTATTTTTAAGCTTACTAGATCATAGTGCTTACTAATTAGCCATTGCGGTAAGCATTGCAATGACTTGACTCTTTTGGGAGGATGATGAAATATGCCATAGAGCTGAGTACCCATAGCGTATAATACAAACCCAAAATGGCACTAAAGGCTCAAGTGCTAGCAGATTTTGTAGCTAAGTTCATTAGTGGAGAAGATAGTGTGAAGTTTGCCGAGAAACCTATCTATTGCCTTTATGTGGATGGTTCTTGAATGAGAGAGGGTAGTGGTGCAGGCCTTGTTCTTCAAGGCCCCTATAATATCAAAGTTCATTATTCTTTGAAATTTAGATTCTTAGTTAGCAATAATGAAGTAGAGTATGAAGCTTTGAATGTCGAATTGAAATTGGCAAAAGAAATTGCCACGAGAAACTTGAAGTGTTCTTTGATTCACAATTGGTAGTGAATCAGGTCATAGGAAGTTACACAGCAAGGGAAGAGGAGATGAGAAAGTACCTATTGGTAGTATGAACACTCGTAGAAGAGTTTCAATCTTTTTCCATCCTCAAGATTTTGAGAAGTAAGAATATTGCTATCGACAAGTTGTCAAAATTAGCTAATATGACTTTCCCCAAATTAAGCGACCAACTTTTTATCGAATTTCTTCTATAGAAAAGTTTATCCACTCTTTTGTAGAGCTATAAGTTGGCTCCTTGCCTAAGAGAAGAATCTTGGATGCATCCTCTAGTAGATTATTTGAGAGACGGTACTCTCCCAGACAACAAGGAAGGAGTACAAAGATTGGCTTACCAAACTGCAAATTATACGTTGATTGATCGTTAGCTATACAAATGCAGCATATTACAACCCTGTTTTCGATGCCTTCCTTTGAGAGATTCTTAGAGAGTGTTGTTTAAGCTATATGGTAGCTATGCAGTAACCATGTGAAAGCGTAGATACTATATGTTCGAGTATTGTGACTCAACTATTTCTGATCAACCATAAGAGAAGATGCAAAGGAAGTTGTTCGGCATTATTGTTAATGCCAGAAGCACGAATCGTTAAGTCATGCGCTTGCAATAGAGTTATGTATCCTAACCAGCCCTTAGCCCTTTATGCAGTGGGGGCTAAAGGGCTAGATATTCACGTACTCTTTCCAAAGTCTACTACCCAGCGACAATTTGTCGTTGTTGCTATAGATTACTTTACCAAATGGTCAAAGGTTGAGGCAATGGTGAAGACTACCAAGTAGAAAGTGGAAGCGTTCATTTTTAATTCCATCATATCAAGATTGGGAGTTCCTTATGATAACTCTTATTTTAAACACATTTCACATGGTGATTTTATAGTATTTCCCTTACATCTTTGGTTTTCTTTAAAGAAATTGATACTTAATTGGGTAAAATTTTGATTTCAAGATTTGAACGCATTCTTAGATTGAAAACTAAGAAAAGGAATCAAGTTTCACTCAATTTGGAGTTCAAATGAATTAGTTATAAAGTTTTGAAGTTACATAAACAATAGGAATTATGGTCAGAAAGTTACACAATCTGGGACACAACTGTGTCCCCAAGCTGTGTCCATTCAAGAAGATTTGCCAAGGTCAGAAAGTTATATAACTTGGGGACACAATTGTGTCCCAGGCTGTATCTAGTGTCAAAAAAAGAGACTTTACAATACATTATAAAAGGACTTCCTAGGGTTTTGTACATAGGATTGGACATTCAAAAGTGAAGAGACTTGAAGAGAAGGAGGAGCAAAAAGGCGAAAGCAACACCTAACTTTAAGATTGAAGAGATTTTTCAACAAAAAGGGGTTTTTCATGTTTTATTTCTTGATTTTGTTGGAACTCGTTTTTAGTTTCATTATAATAGCTTAAGATTCTTGTATTTAGGATTGTAGAACCTAGGGTTTCATGTGACTATTAGACTAATTGATAATTTTCAATAAAGTTTCTATCTTTTCTTGATTCAATTATGTTATTTAATTGTTAATTGATATTTCTAAGGTATCAATCTATAATATTATGCATGATGATTGAGAAATCACATATGTAATGAGATCTTGACATAATTAGAGAGAATTGCATGTGTACTTAGAGATAAGATGCATATTTCCTTCGAAAAGTTGTTCTTTTATGTAGGAATTCGTCATACATTAATGCAATTCTGAATTATATTACTAAGTAAAAAGATTCCATTAAATAATTTAAGATTAGGGTTAATATGCTTGAGAAAGGTGTTAACTTTAATTGTGAATTCCTCCGGTCAACAATAATAGAGATTGAATTGGATACATTTTAAGCAGTCACATGCTAAATACTAGGGGAAATAATTCCTAAATACGTTATTGCCTTCTTGAAGTCGTTTTTAGTTTTATTGCTTTCTAAATTGCTTAATTAAGTCTCATAATTAGGTTAGTTTGTTAATTTTAGTATTTTTAATTCATTCAACTCATCACAATTTTCTGGTTAGATAATAGAGTTAAGGTTAATATTAGTACTCGAAGTCTCTGAAGGATCGACTCGGACTCACATCCACTATATTAAAACTGATAGGTATACTTACCTTGTATCACCTTACAAGAAAATCACAAATAACAACCCATAGTTTGACAACAATAAGTTCTAAGCATTTTGCAAGAAGTATGGTATTCACCTCAACTATACGTCTGTAGCACACCCTTAAACAATAGACAAGTGGAAGCTATAAACAAAATCATTCTATATAGCTTAAGATGGAAAGTAGATCAAGTTAGAGGGTAACAGGTTGATGAACTACTGAATGTTTTATAGGGGTATTGAACCACCTATAGAACTGTGACTAGGGAGACGCCCTTTAGGTTAACATATAGCACAGAGACTGTGCTACCAATTAAGTTAGATTTGCTAAATCTGTAGATGCAAAATTTTGACGTTATGGTTAATTGAGTTGGATTAACAGCGAATTTGGACACCATTGATGAAATCTAGGATATTACAAGAGCTAGGGTTATGGCATACTAGCATAAAGCGGCAAGGTATTATAATCAGAAAGTGAAGCACAAGGTCTTTTAACTAAGAGATTTGGTTTATTGGAAGGTAGAAGCTATTGGTGTGAAAGTGAGTCAAGAGAAGCTCGGTACAAATTGGGAGGATCCTGTTAAGATCTAGGAAGTCATTGGTAAGGGGGCCTATCGACTTGAAAGATGGATCTATCATCCCTCGAGCATGGAACGCTGAGAATTTGAAATTATATTTCAATTGATTGCTCAGATAATGTTCATCTCTACTTATTTGTAAGGCGACAGCCTACTTGCTTGAAAGGCTACAATACCTTTTTTATGAGAATTATGTTTGAAGTTTCATTATGTCTCTTACTCCTTTTATAATTGCTGAGTTAATAAGTTCTAGGTTGTACGAAAAACAAACTAACCTAAGTTTTAGCCTATTGTAGTTAACAAATTACCTAAATTAATCTTATAGCTGAGTAATATAGCTAGTCCATGCCTCAAATGGCTAATGGACAATGTCTATAAAGATGCATAAATTGGGTATGTGAAATAAAACATACCGAGAACCAATTAGGTATGTGAAATAAAACATGTTGAGAATTAGTTAGGTGTGTGAAATAAAACATATCGAAAGATACTGAGCATGTGAAATGAAACATGCTAACTAATAAGAACATGTGAAATAGAATACGAGGAACTTGTGGTATACGAAATAAAACGTATTAAAAACAGTCATAAGAAAGCTATTTCATTCAACTAATATAGTTACAAATGTACAAACTATTATATGAAAAATATTTCATTCAAACAATTGCATGAGAGGACGTAAGGTACAAAGAAAATCCTATGGCTTACTCTCGGAATTTGCAAAAGTAATTTTTGGATTGGATGCCGGGGCTTTCTTTGAGCATGCTTCTTTCTCAACACCTTGGGTCTCAAAGCCAACAGATTTCTCTTTCCATACATAAGGGATTTCTTTTGATAAATGCTCTTCATCTTCCAATGGATCCTCTACATGAGCTTTGTCATTGCCTTCATTAATAATCTCGGCACTTGCCTCATCGTCATCCTCTTTATCAGCACTGCTGACTTTATCATTGACGTTGGCAAAGTTGAGGTAGGAGAGATCGTAATCAGGGTGACACTTCAAGATTTCCTCTCTTATGGCTTAGACCCCCTCCAACAACTTCTTCTGTAGAAGTCTCTCGTATTGCCGAATAGGAGTGACTATATTGAGGGCCTCTTCAACTAATGGTCCTCTCCTTAGAGTCTCCTCTAATTTAGGAACACGGCTCTATACGTTTAAGTTGTTGGTGTCAAACTCTTTAATTTGCATTCTAAACTTATCTTCCTCGTCACTCATCATACAAAGAGTTCAACCCAGCCTCCAACACTCTTCTTTCTTCTTCTGCAACTCCTCCTTTAGGCGTTCAGACTCTTTGTGTTGCTCTTCCATTTTAGCCTTCAGGCTCGAGATTTCATCAGTAGCAAGGGTATGTACCAACTTTTGGTAGTAAGGTCTTCTTAAAGCTTTCTTACCTCGATCTCGGCCCTTATCCTCGTGTTTTTAGTAGCAGTAGTTTAGGATTTAGACGCATTATATGCATCCTCAATTTTCTACGACAATTCATTTAATATGATGAGTACCTGAAATGACTCAACAAAACACATGAAGACTACTATGGATCTGACCTTTTTAGTTTGTCTATCAACCTCATCTAAAGCTGTCAAAATGTGGTTACTCATCTAAAAAGGAAACCAAATATCAACAACTAAGCAAATTCAATAGTTATAAAGATGCATATAGATACTCACGTCATATAACTTGGCTGCAATATGGGCCTTATTGCAATTGTCAACCCTATCAACATTTTTTTAGGCAATATCTCTATCTTTTGGAAGAATAATTCCTTCCATCAAGGCCAAAGATTTTGTCTTATTGCCTAACGCAGAGTTGGTATCTAAAACATTTTGGCTCTAACACGGGATGAAGCACTCGCTAACCTCCTCATTAGGGATGAATTTGGTGTTGGTGATGCTTATAGCTTTAGAGCACGTTGCCTCCTTCATCCTCTCGCCCAAACCGTTTGACCTTTTAGTAGGGGTTAACTAGCGAGTTCCTTTCCTAGTCTCTTATCAATAGTAAATGCTACCTCCAACACCAATGATGACACCTCGATGGCAATGGCATCCTTAGCCTCCCTATAGGCTTGGCTCTCTTGGCTTACCTTTGTTGGCTAGACAGAAGGCTGAATATTTTTTTTTCGGAGGCTCCACAGAATGAGGGACCTTGATCAACACCGTTTTCTCACCCTCCTTCAACCTATCGAATGGTTGTGAGGTCTTCTTCTATGCTGCTCCTACTTGGATGTATCTTCTTTTCCCATTTTCTTCATAGTAATAGGTCAAGTTGTTGTTTATAGTTGCCCTCTTGCCAACTTTTGATTTCATGGCCTTTACTTAGGCTAGTACCTTGGTAAGGTTTACTTCATTAACACCCATATTTGCAACATGAGCTAATAAGTTAATATTAATACGAGAAAAAGAATAAACTGACAATCTTAAGTTTATATTTGATTTATCATTTGGTTGGGGTTTATTTTACCCCTAACTTAGGTTCTTTTTGTATTCGGGAAGGAACATTAAAGGCAAGCTCAAGTTTTCCATGATTTACATGATCATATCAAGCTCTTGGAACTTCAAAGAATATGCATACATACTACTTAGCTTAAAAATGCAAAGACCTAATCCCTAATCAAGGACATTGCCTTAATCCTAAGTTGTCAAATCTCAATCTAAACAAAGTGTAACTAAATAATGCACTGATTTCATGTCTTAACTCTAGAAACATGAAGAGTATCCAACTCAAGATTAAGTTTAAAAGGGGCAAAGAATTGAAAATAATTGGGTAAAAAATTGCTCTTTTTATGAGAAATGCAACTAAAGTTCTATACTTCTTTAAAAGAATTTGGTGCCTATGAAGCAAATGTGAACAAAAGTACGGATCAATTGTCATTTTCATATAGTAAGCACAAGGATCAAAATGTAATCAAGTCATATGTAACCAACACGAGCACAATATGTACCCAGCACATAAGAACCTATGGATAATCAACTCAACATACTACAAATCAACACAAACCCCCCAACTACTCCATCAAACATCAGCTAACACAATCTCTAACTACAATCCAGCATAAAAATCTACCCCTAACTCTTAAGACAAACAATGTCCTCATTGTTTAGCATAACATATATGGATGAAACAAGAGGGAGGGAAGGAATGGGACTCCCCTAGGGTATGAGCTAATGAGCTACCTATATCTATACAAGTTTCCAGCTAGCTTCATGCTCTAAAGCTCTTAGTTATCACCAAAGCCACTTTATAAATGCTCTAAGCCAGCAACATAGTTATCTCTTATATGTACCATAACTCCGTTCAAGTAAACTTGCACAAGATGGAACAAGAGAAGTCACAGTAGACTAGCCTAAGAGGAAGTAAGCTAAGGAGGAAAAGGGAAAACGTAAACATGAGAAAACATCCAAAAAGAACAAAACAAAGATTGAAATAAACATAAACATGGGAAATGAAAGCAAAGAAAACATAAACAAAACAAACGAGACTCAATAGTGGGTTGCATCCCACTTAGCACTTGGTTTAAAGTCTTCAACTAGACTTTTGTTTTTTTTGTTTTGTCTTTATCCTAGATCATGAAGATCTAACCCTCTCTTACTCTTGTCTAAAGTTTTCGCTTCCCGAAAGTTCTTAAGCTGGTGACCATTTACCCAAAAAGGTTCCCTACCATCCTTGTTGATCTCCACAACTCTATAAGGGAAGACTTTGGTGACTACAAAGGGTCCTGACCACCTAAACCTTAGCTTGCCGGGAAATAAACTCATACAGGAGCTATACAACAACACTTTTTGTCCCTCCTTGAACTCTCGATTGAGGATTTGCTTGTCATGATACATCTTGATTTTCTCATTGTAGATACGAGCATTCTCAAAAGCCTCATTCCTAAACTCATTTAGCTTATTCAATTAATGTAACCTATGGTTCTTAGTAGCTTGCCTATCAAAATTGAGGAATTTTATTGCCTAATATACTTTGTGCTCCAACTCTACTAGGAGATGGCAAGCCTTGCCAAAGAGCATACAATATGGGGACATAGCAATTGGGTTCTTATAAGTGGTTCGGTAAGCCTAAAGTGCATAATCAAGCTTAAGTGACCAGTCTTTCCTTGATACAATGATAGTTTTCTCCAAGATTCGCTTTAGCTCTCAATTTGACAACTCTACCTGACCATTTGATTGAGGGTGATAAGGTGTGGCTACCTTATGTCTCACTCCATATTTTGCAAGTAAATTATCAAACTACTTATTACAAAAGTGAGAGCCCCAATAACTACTAATATCTTGTAGTGTCCCATACTTAGTGAAGATATTTCCTTCTAAGAAGTAAAGTATTCCTCTTGCATCATTAGTTAGGAGAGCCACTGCTTCAACCTACATAGACACATAATCAATAGCAATAAGGATGCACTTTTGTTGAGGGATGATGGGAATGGTCCTATAAAGTCAATCCCCTAAACATTAAAGATCTCAATTACTAGCATCTCATGCCTCCTTGAGATGTTTCCTAAATGCTGGCATTGATCACAAGCTAGTACAAAAGCACTACAATCCTTAAATAAGGTAGGCCAATAAAATCCATACTGAAGTAGCTTGGCAATTGTCCTCTTAGCATTGAAATGACCACCAACTTCACGATTATGGCAATGGTGAAGTATGTCAGCAACTTTAGATGCTGGTACACATTGCCTAATCATCTGGTTAGCATAATGCCTAAATAAGTATGGCTCATCCCAAAAATACCTTTTTGCCTTTAATAAGAACTTCCTCTTCTAGTAATGAGATATCTTGTATGGTAAAATGCCACTAATTAGGTAATTCACGATATCTACATACAAAGGTAGATCCTTAATTGAAGTTACATATAAGTGCTCATCAAGAAAGGCCTTATTGAGTGGTAACTCATCTTTCTCATTTACAATCCTTGAAAGATGGTCAATTACTACATTTTTAGTCCCCTTTTTGTCACAAATCTTAATATCAAACTCCTATAGCAGAAGGATCTACCTTATAAGCCTAGGCTTTGCATCTGATTTCGTTAACAAATACTTGAGCACGAAGTGGTCTATGTAGACTATAACCTTAAAGCCTATGAGATATGATTTAAATTTCTCACAAGCAAATATTATAGTTAGCAACTCCTTCTCTATGGTGGCATAGTTGCATTGAGCACCATTAAGTATCTTGCTAGCATAGTAGATCGCTTGAAAGACTCGGTTCCTCTGTTGGCCATGTATAGCACCAATTACAATGTCACTAGCATCACACATAAGCTCAAATGGCAAGCTCCAATTAGGTGCCATATTCACAATTGCTATGGTCAATTTCTCCTTCTATTACTCAAATGCCCAAAGGCATGCCTTGTTGAATGAAGATAGAGTATCCTTCAGTAACAAAGTACTTAGAGGTTTAGTAATCTTAGAAAAATCATTAATGAAACTCCTATAAAACCTAGCATGACTAAGAAAACTCCGAATTCCCTTAACATTCATCGATGGTGGAAACTTTGCAATGACCTCCACTTTGGCCTTATCTACTTTGATTCCTTTTCTTGAGATTTTGTAGCTAAGCACTATCCCTTCTTGCACCATGAAGTGACATTTCTCCCCATTCAATACCAAGTGAGTATCCTTACACCTCTTAAGCACAAATGATAAGTTCTCTAAGAAACTATCAAAGGAAGCTCTAAATATAGAGAAGTCATCCATGAAGACTTCAATGTATTTCCCAATCATATTAGAGAACAATGCCATCATACATCTCTAAAACATAGCAAGTGCATTACAAATACCAAAAGGCATGCACCTGAATGTGATAGTACCATAAGGACAGGTGAATGTAGTCTTCTCCTAATCCTTCGGGGCAATGGGTATCTGATTGTAACCAGAATATCTATTAAGAAAGCAATAACACTCATACCTTACTAGCCTCTCAAGCGTTTTGTCTATGAAGGGTAATGGGAAATGGCCTTTACGAGTGGCATCATTTAATTTGTAATAGTCAATACACACCCTCCATCCAATAATGGTTTGGGTAGGTATCAATTCATTTATCTCATTCTGAATCACTATCATACCCCCTTTCTTTGGCACCACTTATACAAGACTCACCCACTTACTATCTGATATGGGATAAATAATTCTAGCATCAAGAAGCTTCAAAACTTCCTTTTTCACCACTTCCTTCAAAGTAGGGTTAAGCTGTCTTTGAGGTTAAACTGTCAGTTTGCATTCAACTTCCATAAGAATTTGATGCATACAAACCGATGGATGGATCCCATGAATGTCAGCAATAGTCCAACCAATGGCCTCCCTATGCTCTCTAAGCACTCTAATCAACTTGTTCTCTTACCCTTGAAACAAATCTAAAAAAAAATAAGTAGTAATGTCTCATTCCCTCTAAGGTAAGCATACTTAAGATGACCAGGTAATTGTTCCAACTCAAGTTTATGGGGCTCAACTATGGCAGGAATTAACCTCTCAGTACTAATTCCTTAAATCTAGATGGCCATAGCCAAACTCCTGCAGCTTTACCCACTAGTGAACTCGTAACAACCTCATCCTCATTACCTTCTTCTATGATCACTGCTCTCTCATCATCACTCTTAATCAAATCATGCTCAACAATATTTATGACATCATTTTCTCTCATAATCTCATCTTCTTCCATCTCAATTCTCTCTTCACCATCAACTATATCATATGTGAAATCAAGCTCATCCTCATCATCACTCAAATCATTTGCTAATACATGATTATCATATCCACTCATATGAAAGTGCTCATCTCTAAACTCTTCTAGTAGCTAATCAATTAAGTCAATATGGAAGCAAGAATCACTTTCGGTTAGGTGTCTAAAGGCTAAAAAAACACAAAATGTGACTTTCTCATCCATGACCCTAAATGTTAACTTTTCTTCTTCCACATCAATCAAGGCCTTACTAGTGGCCAAGAATGGCCTACCCAAGATCAAAGGTATCTCCTAGTCCTCCTCCATGTCCACGACAATGAAATCCACCAAGAAGATAAACTTGTCCACTATTACTAGTACATCTTCCACTATCCCCCTTGGTTGCTTGATGCTCTTATTAGCTAATTGCAAAGAAACTGTGGTCAATTTACATTCTCTAAGCCCCAATTTCTTGAAGATTGAGACGAGCATAAGATTAATACTTGCTGCAAGATTGCATAGGGCCTTATCAAAGTAGGAGTCTCTAATGATATACGGGATAGTGAAGCTACCTGGATCTTTCAACTTAGGAGGCAACTTGTTTTAAAGGATTACTGTACACTCTTAGGTTAACATTACAGTCTCATGATTGGCTAGCTTCCTTTTCTTGGTGAGAATGTCCTTCATAAACTTTACATAAGAGGGCATTTGCTCAATTGCATCCATCAATGCGACATTAATAGGCAGCTTCTTAAAAACTTCCAAAAACTTAGAAAATTGATGGTCTAATTGCTACTACTTCAATCTCTTAAGGAATGGGATGGGTGGGATATATGGCTTTTTTCTCTTCTCAAAGTCTCTAACTTACTTTTCCCTATATCTCCACTTCTTGATGACTTACCTTCTATTCGCTTTCTCTCCACTCCAAGATTATCATCCCTTTTCTCTTGAACTTTCTTTTCTCCTCCTTTATCAACATTTCTTGCTTCTTGTCCAATTGATTCTTGCTCAACTGTCTCATTTTCACCATTCACCTCAACTTGATCTTCATTTTTCTTTTCCTACTCCTTCCCTTCTCAATGTGACTGTTTTCACCTCCTCCTTAGCATTCTTTTCAGTATTGCTAGAAGGGTACCTTGAAGACGGCTACTAGATGACTAAGAGAATTGGGCCAATTGTTTTTGCAAGTCTTGGATGATTGTTTTTTGGTTTTGAGACTTTTTGTCACAAGGTTTTTAGCATCTCCACTGAGGTGTCCTCTTTCTCTTTTTCCTTAGGTTGAAATGTCTTTTGTTGAGCCATAAGTGGGGCTTTAGGAGCATTTTATCTCTCTATCCAAAATTCGGGTGGTCTCTCCATCCTGGATTGTATGTATTCGAGTAGGGGTTCTAATTCTTCATTCCTTTATTATACTTATTCACAAAATTTGCTTTCTCCATACCTAAACTTGAACTTAGAGGACCCTTAAAAGGCATACCACTCTCTGATGAACCAAACCTTAGGCTTACCCCCTTCTAAGTTGCATATGACTCATCTAAGCTGTAAGTGTAAACCTCGCAAATCTAGTCTTCTAAGTATAGAATCAAACCCCTAGACTGTAGATGAATTTCCTAAAGCGAATATGAAAAACCTTAAATTATCAATTGAACCTCTAATCGCATATGAAAGCCTTAAAACCTTAAGTATATATAACTGCAAAAGTGGACCTTAAACCTCATCAAACCCTAAGATAATCGAAGATTTAATTGCGTAGAAAACTTTTATACCCTTAATGTATATAAACACTAGAGATTTCACTTAAAAATGATAAAACCCTAAAACTATAACTTTGAAGATATAAAAGTACTGATTCACTATACTTTACTCTAAAACCCTAATTGACAATATATCCTTAGTATTATACTAAACCATTAGTAAAAGATCAAAGATAACTTTCGATCATTCCTAAATACATATAATACTAAAGTAATCTATTAGAAAATAGTATATCGCATTATAGATCATATCCATCTTCTAATTATATAATTAGGTTAATATTATAAGGAGTTAAGTGTTTAGTTGATGCTTATATTACATATAGTTGGTATTAGTATCCTAAATGACATTCTTCATGATAGTTACATTAAGTAGCCTACCAAATGATGTATATAGGATATAAATACTTAGAGAAATATTTCATTAACCATTCTTACTAATCATTTCAATAAACTCCACATTTCCCTTCAATTCCTTAATTTTTCTTCTAAATTTTCCTTAATTTCCCTATTATGTATATGCAAATTTCACTTAATTTCAAAGAGTTGACTAAGTCAACATTTGACCAAATCAACAAATATGTCATTGTTATCTAGAGTCTTCTTCCTTTCTCTTTAACATTCTACACATTTTTTTGTCCAATTATGCCCCCTTTGTTACCATTCACTTTATCCCCATCTAGACCTCACTTGTTTTCATTTTCTCACACAAAGGATTACACAAAACAAAGCCCTTTTCCCCCATCTTCAAACAGTCATCCCCTTTCCCTTTCCAAATTTCAAAACTTACTTCCATATTTCAAGGACAAAAGGTATGTTTTATATGATTCTTCCATCTTATGTAATAGCAAGTTGTATATGCTAGGTTAACTTGAAGATTACATGTAATATGTACATGAATGTTGACTTGTATACATGTACCTAAGTGTAGGAATACTTAGGTATAAGGGTAGAATCATGAGTACATATACTATGATGATACATGTAAGAACTTTATGTGTGTATTTTGGTAGAAAACATAATATAATTGTAGTTATGCATATGGATAAGTGTAGGAATATATGTACACATATAGTATGTATATTCATATGGACTAATTAGTTATGTACTATTAGAATACATAGTATAGATGTACATATACATAAGTAAGAATAAGAAAAACCAATTGTACATAAACTTAGTAAGTCATGTACATGAATACCCTTTGTGTACATAACCAAAAAGAAAAAGTATACTAACTATACATACATATACCTTGCTAAATAAGTCCTTAAAGTGAAAAAACATGAAATTTATGAATCTTTCTTAAGAGGAAACATTAGGCATACAAAAATACGTATATAATCGTTTGTATATATGGCTATATGTACAAGTAGAAATATGGTATATGTATAAGTGTAATAGTATGCATATAAGTATAGTAAAAGTATCAGTGTATACTTAGCATATGTATAAATATACATAAGATACTTAAGCATGAAGTAAAGACTTATGTAAGCAAATGATGATCTAAGCAAGTGATGACATAAGCCTATAAAATAATAAATTATAAGATGACATAATATATATATGTATACATTACATATGGGCCAAAATTTCTTTAAACTCCTAATACACATCCTAAATTGAATTAGTCTTAATTAAACACGTAAATTAGTAATAACAATGTAAAATAATCTAAGTATAAGAATTTAATGGCTAATTAAATCATTAAGTACTAAAATAGGATATAAACATAAGCGATAAGAATATTTAAGTTTCAATTGTTAAAATTCCAATAAATTTAGTCTATATTGTAAAACATGGGTCTTAAAATCCAAAATGGACATCATTGTGTGAACGTATGTTTGAAAACGATGAAAAACGTCTATATATTCGTAAATATTGAAAATAAAATGAAAAAGTTGCATACAATTAGCGATTAGGTTTAATCAAATAAAAACTGATATTAATCTAAGTAAAATTAGGTAGATAGATATCTAGAACCATTAGTTAATTCAATTACTTATTTTCTTTGTAATCTCATAATGATTAGGTGATCTCGACGAAGACGAGGATCTTTCGATTGATTATTATGACTAGAGTGAGTCGTTATAGTCAAGTGAGTACTCCTGATGACTCTATACTTATTTTGTGTTTGTAGTTAGTGAACTTAAATTAAATAGTAATAACTTGAAGAGTAGGGATTCGAGATATGCATGTACTTGATATTGATTGCTTACTATGAAAAATATTGTTAAATATAATAATTAAGGATTTGATTGTTATATGATTTGGATGGTTTGCGGATATTGATTGATTGCCACATAATTTGACTTAATTATATTTAACTTATCTTAAATTAAAAGGGCCATGCATTATCTATGTATTTCATTACTTATTTCGGCCGTCACTTTACATAGAGGTAAAAAGATGCCTTATAAGGGTTGCTTATATATATTAAAGTGTTTCTATATGGTGCACTCATACAACATGACCTTACCCGAACCTATAGGCTTGCTAAGCGATGGAGACTCTAATTGTATGGCTAACAGTTGAGTCTAGAGACCTTCGCTATAAGGTATAAGTGTGGACTGCGGGAGCTACCTTACTACTAGGCTTGGGATTTTGTGTACTATTGGATTTTCAGAAATGAAAATGTATTTTGTGAAATACGAAATTCAAAGTTATGGTTAAAAACCCAAGTGCTAGAGCCCAATTGTGATTGGTGCTGATGTATCTTCAACCCTTATCTTGGAGGGCGTTAAAATCTAATATTATATGCAGCACCGGTCAATTACATATATTGTTTGGCATACTGCGTATGTATGCATTCATATGATTATAATAATTTTTTTGATAACTTACTCGCCAGTATAGTACGAGGAATAACTCACCAAGCTCTTATAGCTTACTCCCCAATAGTTTTTCTTTTGCAAGTTGATAGACAATTGATTATGGGTTAAGAGCCGAGCATTAAGTATAAGTACTAAGACATTTTAGAGGTTGGAATTAGAGAGAAGTTGTTTAGTTCATGTGAAACTTTTGATGTAAATACCACAAATGTACTTTGATTTGTCAACCTTATTAAGTTTGAACTTTTAAGTCTATATTACTTAATCTTATTATTTGGTAGGAGATACCAATTCTCTATAATTTTGAGGAACTATGGGATATCGGATATCCATAATTTTTATATTTATATGTTATAATAAATTAATTACTTAAAAATCAATAATCTTAATGATTTATCATTTAGAGTCTTGCAATCATTGACTTGCAAGGTAATTTCCATATCTTGGGTGCCCAAGTGATATGAAAATTTTAGGTAATTCTACTAAGTCTCCTTTAGGGTCCTAATAGTAAGAGTCGCTACTTGAGCTTAAACGCTAGCAATTGTTTTTTATTCATACACAACATCTACTTGCCTCAGCCTTGCTCTCTCATTATGCTAGTTAAAAGAATTGAAGGCCATTTCCTCAAAGAGTTCATATGCTTGTTTTGCATTCTTCCTCATCAGGCTACCTCTAGAGGCCGCATCTATAATCATCCTCAACTAATCACCTAATGAATTATAGAAAGTGTGAATCAACTGGTACATGGGTATACCATGATGAGGACAATGCCTAAGCAACTCCTTGAATCTTTCCTACACTTCATAGAATGTCTCTCCTTCAAACTGATGAAAGGAATTGATCTCATTTCTTAACTAGGCAGTCTTGTTTAGGGGAAAGAATTTTGCTAGAAACTTCTATGTCAATTGATCCCAAGTTGTAATTGATTATGTCAGCAAGGAGTTTAGCCAACTTCTCACCTTATCCATAAGGGAAAAAGGGAATAGGCATAAGTAAATCGCATCATTTGAAACTCCATTGCACTTAAGTATAGTACAAATCTACAACAACTTCATTAAGTGATCATGTAGGTCTTCCAAAGGTCTACCACCAAAATTGATTTACTTGTACCATATGAATCAATACAGGCTTTAACTCAAAATTGTTTGCTTAAATTGTATGCTATGCAATAGCAGCTGCGGCTCCTTCAACAGTGGGCATGAAGTACTCCTATAATGGTCTTGCATTCTCATTTTTACTTATAATTTGTGTATTTTGCCTATTATGATCATCTCTATTTCCATTACCTTCCATGACTCTTGATTTGTTAAGATTCACTCATCTCTCTCTCAAACATTGGTGAAAGGTTCGTTTAATCTCAAGATCAAATAGAAAAGTCAAATCAGGCACTCTTTCACTAGACATATATTTGCAAGGCCTAAGGGAAGAATCTTTTTCTTTCTTAAAAAAATTTTCCACTTTTTACCGATTTTTCAAAAATTTCAAATCTTTAAAAACTAAACTAACTAAAATCTCTAAAAGATGACCCCTAAAATGTAGAAAGATTGAAACTTTATGCACTAAAGTAAACTACCACTATTCTAATATCAAAAGTGACAAGGAAAAACATAATATCCATAAGAAAGGCATATAAAACCCATGAAAACAATGATGACATAAGGCTGGAATTTTTGTTTTTCTTAAAGAAATGCAAAATATAAAAGGAGAAAATCACATAAATAGCAAGATCAGTGTAAAATTAAGGCCTAAGCTATCAAGAAGCTAAATTAAACTTGATTTAATTGAAATCTAAAGCAATAAACTATGGTAAACAACATTAAACACTTGATAACTAGCTTAAAGATTTTTTTGTTTTTCTTAATTAGTTGCAACTTCTACAATGAAAAATTGAGCAAGGAAAGCACAAGTTAAGCTAACATAGCAAGATAAACTAATTAGAAGGCAAAAATTCAACACTTAATAAGAACTTAAACTAGCAAAAAGCTAAACTAAACACAAATCAGCAGCTACAATCATACTAAAATCCATAAACATAAACAAAGATACCAAAAATACTAGAAAGATCAAGACTTTACAAACTAGAGCACACTAATACTATCACTAAGAGCAAAACAACATGTCTAAGCATGATTTTACTAGTAACGATATATATGACATGAGTAACACCGCAATGAAATGAAGCTAGACAAATTTTTGGTTTTTCTAAATGCGGTGCAACTAACAAAAGGAGAGGTTTAACAAGCAATAACAAAATAACTAGCATAAGAAGCTAATTGGTAGGCAATAAAAATAAAAAGAAATGCACCAAATTTTAACCAAATTAACTATCAAGAATAGAGCTACCAGCTAAGGACTATGAAATTAAATAAAATAACTAGACTACTACTAAGATAAACTACCAAAAGTAAATGTAAAGATGAAATTTAAAAGAGGCTTAGTCTGAGGGGTTAACTGTAAACCTCGCGAATTTAGCTTTCTAAGTATAGAAACAAACGTCTAAACTGTAGATAAATTCCCGAACTCAAAAGAGCCAGTGAGAATTAAAACCAATAAAAATCTCAATCCAAAACCTAAAGTGGATACGAAGAACCTTAAATCATCAATTGAATCCCTAACTACATACGAAGACCCTAAAACCTCGAACCTCATCAAAACCCTAAGATGACAATCGAAAATTTAATCGCGTAAGAATATATGAAACCCTAAATGTATAAAAACATTAGAGATGGTGCTTTAAAGTAATAAGAACCCTAAAACTATAACTTTAAGGATATAAAAGCACTAATTCACCATGATATACCCTAAAACCCTAATTGATAATATAATGCTTATATTTTGCCAAATCATTAGTAAAAGGTTAGAGATGACCCTCAATCATGCATAAACATTTAGAATGCTTAAATGATCCCTTAGAAACTAAGATAATGAATCATAGATTACATTTATGTCTTAAGTATATGATTAGGATAGTCTCACTTAGAGTTAAGGGTATAGTTGAAGATTAGGTTAAATGTAGTAGACCTTAATACCCTAAATGCTATTTTTCATCTCAATTATACTAAGTAGCTTACCAAATGATGTATATAGGATATAAATACCTAATGGAAGATCTCATTACCTATTTTTACTAATCAATTCACTAAATTTCTTATTTCCCTTCATTTCCATAATCTTTCTCCAAATTTTTCTTAATTAGTTCATTATGTACACAAAAGGGGCTTTATTTTTTTTTGAAAGTTGACCAAGTCAACACATGTTGACTAAAGTCAACAATTGAAAAAGTCAACAAAAGTGTCTCTTTCATTAGGAAAAAAAAATATCTTCCTTCTCATGATTTCTTCCCTTTTCTTTTGATTTTTCCCTTCTTTTTCTTTTCTTTGCCGTCCACTACTTTCATCTTCTAGGCCCCACCATTTTCCTTCTTCCATAAGCAAAATAAATCAAAGGAAACAAAACAAAACCATCCTCCATGCCATGAGCTTCATTTCCCTTTCATTTTTCTTTCATTTTCAACCATTTCATCCATAATCAAGGGCAACTTAAGGTATGCTATTATGTATTTATGTCTTACTTCATCCTCTTTACAAGTTAGAAGGAGAAAAGGTTTGGTTATGTGTTGTGTTTATATATATGTTGATTTAGGCTTAAAGTTTCAATCTTTACATATGGAAGTGTAGAATCCTTTAGGCAATGGAAGAAAATGCATGTGTACATGTCTTTGAGTAGGTGTATAAATGGATATGCTAGAAGAATACATGTATAAATACCTTTGTACATAAGTATACAATATGTACATAACCTAAAATAAGGTATATAGTAACTATACATACATATATCATGTCAAATATACTCTTAAAATACAAAAAAAAAAAAATGAAATTGTGAAGCTTTCTTAAGGGGCTAGATAAGGCATACGAAAATACGTATAAAAATACGTATGTCACCGTATGCGTATATGGGTATATGTATTAGTATATATATTAGTACATAAGTATACATATTAGTATGTTATGAGTGTAGGTAGATATATAACATATGTATATGTATAAGTACTTAATGACATATATATTTACATGTAATAAATGGATTACATAAGACATGACATCATCTAAGCATTACATAAGCCATGATGTAAGCATAGGTTTATAATAAAAGAATTAATAACATTACATAATCATATAACATAGGTATATAAATGTACTTAGAAGTCAAAAATTCCTTAAACCCTAATAAATCTCTTAGATTGAATTAAACTTAATCAAGTATGAGAATTTGTAGCACTAATGTAAAATTTCCTAAGTATAAGAATCAAATAGCTAATTCAATCATTAAATCCTAAACTAGGGCATAAACATAAGTAATAAGAGTAATTAAACTTTAATAAGATAAAATTTCAATAAATTTAGCCCATATCATAAAACACGGGTCTTAACGTCCAAAACGGACATTACCGTGTGAACGTGCGTCCGAAAACGATGAAAAACGACTATAAATTCGTAAATATTGAAAATAGAATGAAAAAAGTTACATACGACTAGTAATTCGGTTTAATCGAATAAGGGCTGATCGTAATCTAAGTAGAATTAGGTAGATAGATAGCTAGAACCCTTAGTTGAGTCAACTACTTATTATCTCTATTATCTCGTAATGATCAGGTGATCCCGACGAGGGCGAGGATCTCCCGATCGGTTATTACGACTAGAGCGAGTCGCCATAGTCAAGTGAGTACTCCCGATGACTCTATACTTGTTTGTGCTTGTAGTTAGTGCACTTAAATTGAATATCAATAACTTGATGTATGGGGTTTCGGGATATGCGTGTGATTGATATTGATTGATTGATTGTTATAAGAAATATTATTGAATACGATAATTGATGATTTGATGGTATGATTGATTTTTATATGATTTGGATGGTTTGCTGATATTGATTGATCACCTCATAATCTGACCTAATTATATTTGGCTTATCTTGAATCAAAAGGGTCATGCATTATCCATGCATCGCATTACTTATTCTGGCCATCACTTCACGCGGTTGGTAATGAAGGGCCTTGGAGGGATGGATTCCCACATGATTTGATTAGTACCGTGCTGGAGCATGGGTACAACAAGACCCTACCCTTGGCTCGCGGGTTCTATTGGCGCCGGAGACGCTAACCGTGGGTAGCTGGGGGTCGCGTCTAGAGACCACCGCTGTAGGGTGTGAGTGTGGACTGCGGGGGCCACCTCACCGCTAGGCCTGGGACTTTGTGAACTATTGGATCTTTGGAAATGGAAATGTGTTTTTGTGAAATACGGAATTCAATGTTATGGGTAAAAACCCAGGTGCTAGAGCCCGGTCATGATTGGTGCCATGTAATCTCCAACCCTTATCTTGGAGGGCGTTAAAATCCGATATTATATGTAGTACCGGTCAACTGCATATATTGTTTGGCATTCTGTGTGTACATGCATTCATATGGTTGTAATAATTTGTTTGATAACTTGTTTGCCAGTATGGTATGAGGGATTGCTCACTAAGCTCTTGTAGCTTATTCCCCAATAGTCTTTCTTTTGCAGGTTTACATACGATGGGATTGGGATAAGTTTCGAGTGCTGGGGGCGAGATGAAGATATGTGTATTAGTGTTAGAATTAGTTGAGATTTTTATAGGTAATACATAAACACTCTTTGTAGAAAATATTCACATGTTAGAATTTAATATAATTTAATTCTTCCTGCAGTTTTATAATGTGGGTAATCCTGTCTTATTATTTGGTAGGGGATACCGATTCTCTGCGGTTCTGAGGAACTGTGGGATATCGAATATCCATAGTCATTTATAATTATATATTATGTCATGTTACAATAAATTAATTACTTGAAAATAATTAATCTTAGTGATTTATTATTTAGAGTCTTGCAATCTCTGACTTGCAAGACGATTTTCATATCATGGGTGCACACATGTTATGAAACTTTTAGGTAATCCTACTAGGCCCCTTTTAGGGTCCTGACATTAACTACTAATCGAATATTAGCAAAGCTGAAGCTCTCCAACAATGGTGCTAAAAACTTGACTTGTTGAAAATGTGAGTGTGAACTAACAAGTGTATCAGGTCATGGAAATAGTGCAAACGGTGAGTTAAGGTTGTATTCTATAAGAAGCTAGGTGTTAAGTACTAAATTATTTGAGTTATTTCCCTAAGCTAAGCTATCGATAATTGAACTAAAAATGAGTGAAAACTAAATAACAAGATGAACACTAAACTAAATGTTCTAGCTGCACTATGAAGGTCTTAAGTCTAGGAGATAGAAAAAAGATCAAACTAGGATTTATAAATCTATTCTCATTTGAATCGAAGTGATTCCTTAAATCGATATTTGAAATTAACTAGAAGGGATTTAACTAGACTCACTAAAACTCACCCACTTTTTAGAGTAGTGGAATTGTAATTATAACATAGGTTCACTTGTTAAGGTAATTTATCTATAATTATTGGGTAAATAATAATTTGCTCAAACCAAAATTATTATTCGAGTTAGAAATATGGTTTAAACATATTCCTATGACCTGAACTATATTCTTAACCGCATTAAGTGCATGAGTTCATGAATTTAATTAAAACTTACATATTCCTATAACAAGCTTTTTTAAAAAATTTAAGCTATGTTTAATATGAGTTATCAAAACCCTCATGGATATCTTATAATTCTATCTATCTAAAATGTAATGGCCAAATACTACATAACTAGATAATGACCACAATAGAAAAATACTCAAATACTTAAAATCGATATCGGAATAATGCATAAAACATATTAATTCATCAAATCTATCAATATAAAACATAAATAAATTAAGTACAATATCACATTGCAAAACTTAAATGAATCAAGATATATATAAATTGAAATAATAAGAAAAAGAAAACATCTCAATCAATATATTCAATCCCAAAACCTGATGCAAAATCAGCAAATCTCGTTTCATTTGGAACCCGAGGTAAACCTCTAGCAAGTTAGAATAAAATGGTTTAGAGTCTTGAAATCAAACAAAATATAATGAAATAAAAGAAGTAAAATAAAGATAAAGATAAAAATTCTATTCTTCAATATTAAAACTAATCCTAAGTTACAATCTAAACTCTCTATATTTGGTTGCCATATCTTCCTCTCGCGTAAAAACTATTTTTTTTCCTCTAAGATACTGCTCTCTTATTTTCCTCTTGTCGTTAGCTTTTTTCTCTCACTATCAGCTGCTGTCTTTCTCATTCTATTGTCCTTCCCTTACTACATGTGGGCTTCAATTATTAGAGTTGGGCTGTCCTTTTCTTGAATACGGCATGCCAAAAATAAATGATCAGTTACCGTCCTCATCTCATATTCTCTTTTCGTACCAGGCTTCTCATGACATGGGCCAATGATGTAGGCCCAATTCATATAATGAACTATAACTTGTGTAGTTAAGATCACCATGTGAAAGCCTTGCAAAATGACTTTGAGAGGAGGCATCAATTATGCTCGATTCTTAAGTCATTCTTAACACTAGCTTCGTAATTATGAGAAAGTGCAGAGTCCATGAAATACAAAGACCAGCTGCTAGAAAATTGCTTCCACGTGAGTTGAAAAGTTTGGTAGCTTGGTTCGGATATGTGGAGCATCTTGAACCTGATCATAAGGAGCATAAGTCGTTGAATTCTAACAACAAAATGCTACCGTCTGCTAGTTCTCGGCTAGGAGCCTGTTGCTATCATTTGATCAGTGTGCAGTTGATTCTCCATAAGGCCTGTTTGGTTACTGCTGCTGCTGTTCATGTGGAGTGCACCTGAAATTTGAGTGGATCACAACCTACTGAAATCAAGTAGAGGAGTGTGAACTAATATGCTGGGAAGCTTCTTGTGTTGTTTGGTTGCTGCACTGAGGCTTGGACTTGTTGCTAAATTCTATTTGGGAGTGGCCGTCATGTGGAGCTGGAGTGAAGCTACTACTGTTTCGTAGTATTGTGAAGTGGAGCTAGAGTGAAGCTAATCGAAACATCACTCGTTGGTTGGTGTGCTTGATTGGCATGGAGTTTATCACATGCTACTGCTACAAATTCAAGCTGGAGAAGCTTGAGTTTCTTGGCTACAATAAAGAGTTGCTGAAGTTATTGTAGCTGTTGAAGTCTTCTGTTGCTGTCGAGTCGTGTGCCTTAGCTACTAAATTATTGGTTGCTTGGAGTGCTGCAAGGGATATTGTTGCTAGCGCTCAAGTTAGTGAATGGAATTGCAGCAGTAGCTACTGTAACTCAAGTTCCATGTTGGTCTTCTTGGAAGTATTCAAGAGCTTTGCATTAACTTGGTTCTTATCTCATGTTGGATTTCATGATGTTGTCAAACAAACTAGGAGAGTGATAAGTTTATGCAGGCATCTACAATGAGATGAAACAAAAATTCTATAATGAATTGTAAGATAAAAAAAATATGATAATAATAAGATGCTCTGCTGGTTGCGCGCAAGAATTCTGTTAAATTGATGTTTATTCTGCATCTCGTATGGAGAAATTATTGTTCTTGGCTTTCTTGGCCACTAGCTGGGTAGACTTCACGTGGAGAGTTGCTCATTCAGTTGCTTGATTCAGTGGACTTGCTAGCTTTGAAGGCATATGAGTTGCTAACGGGTGCTATAGCTGCAGCCGCTATGCTGTAGGTGCTCGATTCTTCTAGGAATTGCTTGGATTGCCACGTTTGTCAAGTTTAGGGCTGTTGATCAGAGAAGAATTCTTAGGCTGAAATGAGTTGCTGCAATTGCTACATGGACAGTAGCTTAGATGTCATGTAGAACTTGATAAGAAGCTTCGCCTGCGGTTCGGTAAAGGTCTGTTATCCATGTCTTATTGTGTATAGTTTGCCACTACTGTCAACGACTGAAGCTAGGCTCTTTGCTATAGAATTTACTCTGTTTCAGCTTGCTGTTGGTTATGTGGTTGTCATGAACTACTGTTGATGTTGAATGGAGTTCATGGCCTAAATTAGTGCCTAAGATGCTGTTGGTTTCCTCTGCAGATTGGGGCACCATTTGGTTGCTCACGCTTCTTAGAGTTACTTAGATCAACAAATTGCAGCTCAAATTTTGGTTACAGTTGCTTGATTGCTTTGTTTCCTAGGGTTCCTGCTGTGGAAATGAATGGGGTTCACGAGAGTGAGTTGCTATATTTCAAATTGGTGTATTGCAGCTGTAATCTTAGAGAAGCTTGTTGGTGCTCCGTATGCTTATGAAATGGATGCCATGAATGGTATGCTTGGAGTTCTTAGTTGGAGTTGTTGAATAGTATGGAAACCTATGACTTGCAATAAACAAAAAAACGAAAAAAAGAAATGAATTTCCGATCACATTGAGGATAACAACTCAATTTTGCTACACATCGTGGACTGATTTAGCTTGTGAAATAAATGAACTGTAATCCTTGCTGCTGAACCAATTGAAGAACTTTTAGTCATTCGACCTGTAGTTGAATTAGTTAAATGGTACCATGTTTTAGCTCCTGATTGGTTTGATCTAAAGTCACTAGTGCAACTTAATGAAGCTTCTTGGTTATCAAGTGCAGATGTGAGGAGCTGCTACTGAAGTGTTGAAGCATTGGTTCTAATAGCTTAGAACTCAAGTGCTTGAAGTTGTTCTCGTTGTAAGGAGCTGTTGCTATCAATTGTTTATGTAGATCATTGTAGAAAGAACATAGACAGCTGCAATTAGGAGTTAACGGTCACTCTTATTTGTATTTGGTGTCAAGCCTGATTTTTCAATTTCTTTTATTTAAAATTAATTTCCTCATTTCCAATTAATATTAAACCCTAACCCATTTAATATTAATCATCGACTAAAGAAATTGAGAAATTTCGGTCCTTTTTATTAAAAATAACTTTTAGAGTTACCACTCGGCCGGAGTCGGGAAAAGAAAAGAATCCGTAACCAATTAGGTCGATTGATTACGATTTAGCTATCGGTTTTTTATTTCAATTTGAATAAAGAACTAGAGGGTTTCGAATTCGGAGGTTAACCTATTAAATCCTAATGGGTACTACTATTTATTTACCAAAATTAGGATTATTTTTCTAATTATAATATTTAAAATAAATAGATAAATAAACAAAAAAAATCAAAAGAAAAAGAATCTAAGTTTAATATATTTTATCGTCGCCTCGAAAGTGCCTACGTACTCGCTAGTCGGGATCAGACGATCGTAGTTCTCTTAGAAAATCTTTAGTATGTTAATTGATTTTAATTTTGAAAATCGACCGAGTTTACATTATTATTAATTTAGTTTTTCAAAGAAAACTCTAAAAGGGTCCTAATTTACTAATTCTTTTATTCTATTTTATAAAAACTCTCTAAAAGTCATATTTTTTAAAATGTGATTTTTATTATTTTTATTTCCAAAATAAACTTCTAAGTGAGAAAATCCTAAAATCATAATGCTAAAAATATACCTAAGCAAAAAACAAAAAGGATAAAATAGTTTTCTATAAGAGGAAACCCTACAAAACTAATCTTATTATTTCCTATATAATACACTTATACTAATACTAAAACTCCTAAATTAACATATTCATATATTATATCACTAATAGATAATGTAATAAGGCATATAATGAAAATAAATAAAAAAAAAAAAAACAATCTTCTAAGGTCTATATATCTCTATATTATCATAATATACCTAATCCATATTAAAGCTAATGCTAAAAGAAATATCTCAAACTAAGAAATACACATATATACATATATACAATACAGCATGTTAAACTACGAAAATCCTAAAAGCAATAATATAGTATGATAATAATAAATTAGAAATAATAATAATAAAGAAAAAACTTAGACAGAAACTGAACTTGATGATGCCTAGCTATGGCATATACGTACTATCGTTCGGAGCAGCGTTGGATCGATCGGATGTTTGCAACAGTGGTGGATTTACGGTTGTGGTGGCTTGGGATCGGGCTACTGTAGGTCAGCGTAGTCTTCTATTTGCTGGCTCTTGCAGCCTATTGTGTGCTGATGGATTTCAGCCTACTGTGGACGTATGTAGATTGCACACAGCAGTCGCGCTGGAGTGTTCTATTGGCGATGAGGTGTGTACGTAGATGGTTAAGTGCTGCAGTGAAGGAAGACAGTATGCAGCAACGTGCTGTTAGTTGTTGCTATGGCGTATGTGTCTCTAGGCGTATGGGTTATGTGCTGGCGTCGATGCAGCTATCACTTGCTGCTCGTGGGACGATGACTGGGGCTAATCATGCAATCGAAGATCTGCTGTATCAAGATGGAGCTTGGCCTCCTATTTTCTATTGTTTTCTATTTTTTTTTTCCTTTTTTTCTGACTGTGTGTTTTCCATTGTACGGTGAAGGATAGTGGCGTTGTCGTTGTTTGGGCTTGAATCAGGATAGTATCAGGGGCTTATACTGTAGAGGGGCTTGTACTGTCGGGGGTCTTGGCTGCTGATGAGCCTGGGCATGTGAATGTTGTCATGATGTACTACGAGTGGGGATTCTGTAGTGGCTAGGCGTGTCGTTAGCAAGAGAGGGAGAGTCACGTGCGTGGATAGTATGCTGTGTTCGATCATGCGTGGACAGCAGTAACAAATGAATCTCCACAGCCAACTGCAAATGTGTGTGTTTATAGAGTCTAAATCATATCCTATCTTATCATATATAATTAATTTATTCAACTAGATCCAAATTAAATTCAAATCTGATTTAATAAGATTAAACTAGATTCAAATGATCTTAGATATGAATCCCGTTTTCATCTTGCTTTTGCAAAGATAGAAAAATAAAGACATAGGTGCCTACTAAGACTCAAACCCAAGACCTCGAATTAAATTCAACCCAAATACTCTATTACTTATCCATTAGGCCGTTGGCCTATGCCTTGACATTCAGTACAATTAAACTATACTTAAACTATCCGATTCCCTAAAATAAATTTTTTTTAACTAAACTAAAACTATTTGTTCCTAATATAAGTTACTTCCTAAAAATCTATAAAACTTTTTATAATAATTTTTCCTTTTCTTATTTTTTTGGTATTTTCATCATTTGTTAATTTTTATTATTTTTATTTTATTAATTTTTTTGTTATTTTTATTTCTTTGAATTAGGACCTTTTTGTAAAAATAAAAATTAAGACTATAGTGGGGCAAAAATTAGGTGTCTATAGCTGCCCCTCTTTATGGTGAAGTTTGAATAAAACTTTGCTACAAAAATAAAAGTGATACCCTTTTTGCCTTGGGACAACTTTATCCTAAGGAGCGTTATGACACTTGACGACGATTAGTTTGAAACAAAGAATAGCGAGGATAGCGCCCTTGTAGGCTGATAAGAATCTCTAAAAAGAATAATGAAAACTTAGTCGTACCTTAATGAGCTAACTCACTAAGGTGGTCAAAGCGCCCTTTGAGTTGGCTAAGACCTAAAGATGAAGAAACTTGGTCGTGCCCTAATGAGTTGACAAATCAAGGCGGTCAAAGCGCCTTTCGAGCTGGCTAAGACCTAAAGATGAAGAAACTTGATTGTGCCCTAATGAGATGACTAACCAAGGCGGTCAAAGCGCCCTTTGAGCTGGCTAAGACCTAAAAATAAAGAAACTTGGTCGTACCCCCAAGGCGATCAAAGTGCCCTTTGAGCTGGCTAAGACCTAAAAATGAAGAAACTTGGTCGTACCCTGATGAGCTGACCAACCAAGGTGGTTAAAGCGCCCTTTGAGTTGGCTAAGACCTTAAAATGAAGGAAACTTAGTCGTACCCTAATGAGCTAACTAACCAAGGTGGTCAAAGTGCCCTTTGAGTTGGCTAAGACCTAAAAATGAAGGAAACTTAGTCATGCCCTAATGAGATAACTAACCAAGGCGGTCAAAGCGCCCTTTGAGCTGGCTAAGACCTAAAAACAAGGAAAACTTGGTCGTGCCCTAATGAGCTAACTAACCAAGGCGATCAAAGTGTCCTTTGAGCTAGCTAAGACCTAAAAATAAGGAAAACTTGGTCGTACCCTAATGAGCTGACTAACCAAGGTAGTCAAAGCGCCCTTTGAGCTGGCTAAGACCTAAAAATAAAGAAAACTTGGTCGTACCCTAATGAGTTGACTAACCAAGGCATTCGAAGCACCCATTGAGTTGGCTAAGACCTAAAAACAAGGAAAACTTGGTCGTGTCCTAATGAGTTGACTAACCAAGGCGGTCAAAGCGCCCTTTGAGCTGGCTAAGACCTAAAAACAAGGAAAACTTGGTCGTGCCCTAATGAGTTGACTAACCAAGGCGGTCAAAGCGCCCTTTGAGCTAGCTAAGACCTAAAAATAAGGAAAACTTGGTTGTATCCTAATGAGTTGACTAACCAAAGCAGTCGAAGCGCCCTTTGAGTTGGCGAAGACCAAAAAACAAGGAAAACTTAGTCGTACCCTAATGAGCTGACTAACCAAGGCGGTCAAAGCGCCCTTTGAGCTGGCTAAGGCCTAAAAACATGGAAAACTTGGTTGTGCCCTAATGAGTTGATTAACCAAGGTGGTCAAAGCACCCTTCAAGCTGGCTAAGACCTAAAAATAAAGAAAACTTGGTCGTACCCTAATGTGCTGACTAACCAAGGCGGTCGAAGCGCCTATTGAGTTGGCTAAGACCTAAAAACATGGAAAACTTGGTCGTGCCCTAATGAGTTAACTAACCAAGGCGGTCAAAGCGCCCTTTGAGCTGGCTAAGACCTAAAAATAAAGAATACTTGGTCATACCCTAATGAGTTGACTAACTAAGGCGGTCGAAGCTCCCTTTGATCTAGCTAAGACCTAAAAATAAGGAAACTTGGTCATGCCCTGATAAGCTGACTAACCAAGGTGGTCAAAGCGCCCTTTGAGCTGGCTAAGACTTGAAGAATGAAGGAAAACTTGGTCGTATGCTGATGAGCTGACTAACCAAGGCAGTCAAAGTGCCCTTTAAGTTGGCTAAGACCTAAAAATAAAGAAAACTTGGAATTGGGATAGCGCTCCATGAGCTTGCTAAATCCCTAAGAGATTATAAGTTGGGCAACATTTTGTGAGTTCGGCGATTAAAAGCTTATGAAACTCTAGATTGAGACTACACTCACAAGTTAGCTAGCTCCCTGAGAGATTATAAATTGGGACTGTGTTTTGGGAGCCAGCCGGAAACTTTAGATTAGGACTACGTTCTATGAGTTGGCTAGATCCCTAAATGAAAATATGAATCGGGATAGCGCTCCATAAGTTGACTAAAGCATTAAAGAAGATATGGATAGGAACAGTGCTTTATGAATTGGCTATATCCTAGAGAAAACGGATAAAGGGTAAGTACCCTTCGGACTCACTTAAACTCTATTAACAGTTGAAAGTAAAACTATGAAACATAGCCAACTCAAAAAAACTCTTGATTTAAGAAATTTACAAACGAAGAATTTGGTGAAAACTGTTTATAACATGAATTGAAAATTTGGCTACTATGGATGTAATGGACTGGAAAATGAATGGAAAAACTTGTAACAAGCCTCCACTTTCTCTCTCTCCTTTTCATGTCTTTTCATTTTCTTTTTTCCTTCTTTTTCCTTGAAAGTTTGCTAACAGATATAAATTTCTATTTAAAAGGCAAATGCTATAATCATATAGGGTATCTCATATCCACCCTAGTTTGTAACTTAGACAATGAGCTTCTTGGATAAGCCTTAGACATTCATTTCGTAAGGAAAAGGTGACTCATGATTAGTTTAGTCGAAGAGGACTTCCTTACGCACTCTCGGTCTGGATTTCACTCTTGATTACTATTCCAGAAATTATAATCCAGTTTGTAAGTGATACGCTCTGATCAATCTGTTAGGTCTTTTTGGGTTTAGTATTGTAAATTGGGCTTTTGGTCAAATAGTTTCAAAAGAAGTTAATTGAGAGGGCCTATTTCGAAAGAAGTGCTTTCATCCAACCTAAGGAGTACAAGTCAAGAACCCTTAGGAATGAGCTAGATGTGTGCTTGCTCTAGTTTCAAAAATAATTTTTTATCATAGATAAATTATTCTTCAAAATTAGAAGAGCTTTGAGTAGGGAGGTAATATGGGTGGGAAGGTCTTGTGTTTGAGAATTGAGTAGATAAAAAGGGTTTATATTCATGATTTAAAGTGTGATTTTGAATTGAATATGGAGTTTTTGGTTTGTAGTTGAAAACATAATTTTGAATGAATATGAGGTTTTGTGTTTTTGGTTAGGAATGCGATTCAAGGCTTTTTGTTTTTAGAGCAACTTGGGCTTTCTTTGATTGGGGATTTTCTCAAGCCCGATATTTTGGTATTTCTTCATTTTTCTTTTTCCTAGTTTTTTTCTTTTTCCTTTTCTTTTTCTTTTTCTTTTTTTTTTTTCCATTTCATTTCTTTCTTTTCTCTCCCTAAAAATAATTATCTCTTTTGTCAAGTTTTTGTCTCTAGATGAATTAAGGCCCTAAATCCATAGGTTTAGAGTACATTAGCTTAAGTAAGGTATGTGTGGCCTTTAGGGTAATTGGAAAAATGTTAGCTCTTCTTCAAAGGGAACAATTAACAAAAATTATCCTTAAATTGTTATTACTGGGGTAAGCACAAATCAGTTTTATCCTTCTCTCCTAATTAATGACCCTACCCTCTGAATTGCCCTATTATAGGGTGGTTCTTAATAGGGTTTACATTTGAAGTGACTCCAGATCAATCCAACGGGGTTATCAAAGGATAATTGTGTTTGGGATTTGAAAATAAATGCCTAACTTCATTCTGATCTGTGTATCAAATTCAAAATGGACCTCCTTTAAGGAATAAGTGCAAAATATCCTCACCATGATGTCTCTTAACTCTCATAGTGTTTAAGGGTTAGTCTATAGGATATAGCTCGCCTCTTTTCATTCAAAACTTTTTAAAAGTGAGTTACCAATTTCTTACATAAGGATTGATTGACCTTAGGGTATTGACCTTACTCCTCAATTCCTTGGAATATGCCTTAGTTGTGAAATTTCAAAAACTAAATGCCCTATGCCCTAGACTTATAGGTCTTAACGCCCTTAAGCTTCCATATGTGCTTTTAGGTTAGGTTCTTTAGAGTTCGAATGGGCTGGAACTGACAACTTTTGAAGCGGAAAGGACTAATGAATTGCCCTTTCTGTTTGTACCGAGGATCAAGCTCAAGATAGTATTTTACAGTCTCGTGTTTTGACTTGATTCATGTTTAGACTCGACAGCTCAGGGACTTTAAGTTGGTTGAATCATCTTGATGGGCTAGGGTTCGGGTTTGGTTGCTTATTTTCTTGAGCCAAGTAGGTTTGTTTAGATTATCTTCCTTAATGGGCCAAGTAATTGTATTTGTCTCAAACCCTATAAGGATTTATAACCGTTAGCAAATTTCTTTCTTTTTCTTTTCTTTCCTTTTCTTCTTTTTTCTTTCTTTTCTCTTTCTTTCTTTTTTTTTTTTTTGAAAGAGAGAGAGAAAAAGTTGAGGTTTTTGTGTTATAAAGACCAAATGATGGAATTGTAAATGGATGATTACGGAGGATTGCTTTCATAGAATTCTATATACAAGCCTATACAAATTATCGTTACTGAGAGTCTATTTACAAGTGAGGAATTCTGAAGAATAAAAGACTAAACAAAGAAAATATCTAAATCTTATTTATTCTAAATGAAGAAGGCTATTTGCAAAATGTTGAATTTACCTAAAATAATGAATATTTCTAGTTGGTAGAATACTAGGCACAATGATAACTACCTATTATTTTATAGGTTTGATTCTTTTCATTTGGCTTCCTTTTTTTATTTTTTTTTCTATTTATTTTTATTTATTTACTCCGTAAAGGTTGAGCTCAGCTGATGTAGGCTCAAACAAAAAGCGATTAGTTCGGGCTCCCATATATGTACGAAGGCCCGCAGTAAGGTAATATTTATAGGACTCTTTTATAGGGGCAAGATGAGCCCAATGTTGTTCCTAATGAATTTTTATTTATTTAGGCTAAAATGTTAGATCCATATCTAGAGTATCTTTTAAGACCAATGAAGTGGGTAGACGTGGATCTGTTTGGAAGCCACTTGACTCGATCTAACCATAGTTATGTAAAAAAGAAAAAATCAAAATTACATTCATCACCTAATGCAAACTTTACCTAAAATTATTACAAATTATTTACGGAGTTATATTACAATTGTAACTTCACAACTGTTCTTGTTCATTTAGGTTTGTCACATCATAGGTTCTTGTGATTTTTTTTTTTTAAAAATGTTTTCATGTGATGCAAAAGGTGGGTTTTAAAGGTTCTCAAGTTTTGCAACTACTACGTTTTTCAATGTAACGATTCTATGGTAGCATTTGAACTTGAGTGGGATAGCTTGATTGGCTCCGGAAGGTAGTTACCCCACAACATTCAAAGCTTACACAATAGCTCCCCTCCTAAGGTCCTAAGATGGCCTAGTTCTGACCGTGTCTACCATGCATTTATGATGCAAAAAAACAGAATAAAAATAAAGTAAACCCCTAAAGCTATCCCTAATAAATAAACTTCAACAAAAAATGTTAGTAAAAAAAAGATAATAAAATAAACAAATGCATAAAATAACATACCTAAGTTCTTTTTTATTATTTTTATTATTACATCTTTTTATTTATTTTTTTGAAAAATAATCCTATTTTTGGCAACTTCTAGTGGCTAGCCCTCTAGCGCATCCCTAGTGGAGTCGGCAAATTGTCGAGCTTGATTTTTCGATTTCTTTTATTTGAAATTAATTTTCCCATTTTTGATTAATACTAAATTCTAACCCATTTAATATTAATCATCGACTAAAGAAATTGAGAAATTTCGGTTTTTTTATTAAAAATAATTTTTAGAGTCGCTATCTGATTGGAGTCGGGAAAAGAAAAGAAACCGTAACCAATTAGGTGGATTGATTACAATTTAGCTACCGGTCTTTGATTTTAATTTGAATAAAGAACCAGAGGGTACCGAATTCGGGAGCTAACCTATTAAACCCTAACGGGTACCACTATTTATTTACCGAAATTAGGATTATTTTTCTAATTATAATATTTAAAATAAATAGATAAATAAACAAAAAAAATCAAAAGAAAAAGAACCTAAGTTTAACATATTTTATCGTCGCCACGAAGGTGCCTACGTACCCACCAGTTGGGATCAGACGATTGTAGTTCTCTCAAAAAATCTTTAGTGTGTTGATTGATTTTAATTTTAAAAACCGACCGAGTTTACGTTATTACCAATTTAATTTTTCAAAGAAATCTCTAAAAGGATCCTAATTCACTAAGTTTTTTATTCTATTTTATAAAAACTCTCTAAAAGTCCTATTTTTTAAGACGGGATTTTTATTATTTTTATTTCCAAAATAAATTTCTAAGTGAGAAAATCCTAAAATCATAATGCTAAAAATATACCTAAGCAAAAAAAAAAAGGATAAAATAGTTTTCTATATGAGGAAACCCTGCAAAACTAATCTTATTAATTCCTATATAATACACTTATACTAATACTAAAACTCCTAAACTAACATATTCATATATTACATCACTAATAGATAATGTAATAAGGCATATAATGAAAATAAATAAAAAAAAAAAACAATCTTCTAAGGTCTATATATCTCTATATTATCATAATATACCTAATCCATATTAAAGCTAATGCTAAGAGAAATATTTCAAACTAAGAAATACACCTATAAACATATATACAACACAGCATGTTAAACTTCGAAAATCCCAAAAGCAATAATATAGTATGATAATAATAAATTAGAAATAATAATAATAAAGAAAAAACATAGACAGAAACTGAACTTGATGATGCCTAGCTATGGCATGCACGTACTGTCGTTCGGAGCAGTGTTGGATCAATCGGATGTTTGCAGTAGTGGTAGCTTGGGATCGGGCTACTGTCGGTCAGCGTGGTCTTCTATTTGCTGGCTCTTGCAGCTTATTGTGTGTTGATGGATTTTCAACCTGCTATGGACGTGTGTGGATTGTGAACAGCAACCGCGCTGGAGTGTTCTGTTGGTGGTGAGGTGTGTACGTAGATGGTTAAGTGCTGCAGTGAGGGAAGACAGTGTGCAGCGACGTACTGTTAGTTGTTGCTGTGGCATGTGTGTCTCTAGGCATGTAGGTTATGTGTTGGCATCAGTGCAGCTATCACTTGCTGCTCGTGGGACGGGGACTGGGGTTGATCGCGCAATCGAGGATTTGCCGTACCAAGATGGAGCTTGGCCTCCTATTTTCTCTTGTTTGTTTTTTTTTTTTTCCTTTTTTTTTTTACTGCATGTTTTCTACTGTATGGTGAAGTATAGTGGTGTTGTCGTTGTTTGGGCTTGAATCAGGACAGCGTCAGGAGCTTGTACAGTCGGGGGTCTTGGCTGCTGATGAGCCTGGCATGTGAATGCTGTTGTACTGTGCTGCGGGTGGGGATTCTGCAGTAGCTAGGCGTATCGTCGGCAAGAAAGGGAGAGTCATGTACGTGGATAGTTTGCTGTGTTCGGTCATGTGTAGACAACAGTGACATACGAATCTCCACGCCAACTACAGATGCGTGTGTTTATAGAGTCTAAATCATATCCTATCTTATCATATCTAATTAATTTATTAAACTAGATCCAAATTTAATTAAAATCTGATTTAATAAGATTAAACTAGATTTAAATGATCTTAGATATGAATCTCGTTTTCATTTTGCTTTCACAAAGATAGAAAAATAAAAACATAAGTACCTACTGAGACTCGAACCGAAGACCTTGAATTAAATCTAACCCAAATACTCTACTACTTATCCGTTAGGCCATTGGCCTGTGCCTTGATATTCAATACAATTAAACTATACTTAAACTATCTAATTCCCTAAAATAAAATTTCTTTAACTAAACTAAAACTAAAACTATTTGTTCCTAATATAAGTTACCTCTTAAAAATCTACAAAACTCTTTATAATAATTTTTCCTTTTCTTATTTTTTTGGTATTTTTTTCATTTGTTAATTTTTATTATTTTTATCTTTTATTAATTTTTTATTTATTTTTATTCTTTTGAATTAGGGCCCTTTTTGTAAAAATAAAAATTTGGACTATAGAGGGGAAAAAATTAGGTGTCTACACTTGGTGACTCATTTCAACTGTTGTAACATGCTGCAGCTTGGTTATAACTTGTAGTGCAACAATTGGATTGGTCATGGAGTGAACTCAGTTTATTGGTTGCTCAATTGTAGTTGTCACATAAAGGCTTTGCTTAGTCTTTTGAAGTTTAAGTTTGTGGTATGTACAATTGATAAAAGCTTGGTGATATGCTCTTTGATTTAGCTTGGTGCTTGGTTTGGCTTTAAATCTTTCAAGTCATGGAGCTGCTGTTTGTGTAGACATTTTGCTGCACGGGTTGTTGAAATTTCAAGATGGCTAGTACTTAATCGAGTCATGGAATTCCTAAGCTCAAGCAACTACTCGTGGTATGTAAAACTATAGTAAAGAGTGTCATTTCATCTTGACTAAGGACTAATTTTCTTGAATAGAAAAGTTGAAACCTAACATTAAAGATGATTGGAGGAAGCAAATGAAGAAAGAACAAATTCTCATTGAACATTATAGCCTTAGAGCTTCCTCCCTTAAAGTTTTGAGCTGATTGCATTGTTGTGACAGGTGCTAATCAATTTTACTTCACTACTGCAGGTGACAAGCTATTGTTTAAATGTGCATCTTACTTCAATTGGTTGTTGCTATCATTTGGAGTTCTTAGCCTGTTATTATTCTTGGATAAGAGCTGGTTAGGTTTGATTTGGTTGGAAAATTTGCTACAAAAATAGCAACATGGAGAGAACCAATAAGCTCATTTTAGTGAAAATTAAGCATAAGCAACTGATCTAAGTGTATACCCTTATGAACATGACTAGATAGCTAATTAAATGACCCTTTTTTTTTATAAATTGCATCAACTCACATATAAAGAGACATTTAATCATGATATGAACACATAAGTTTATACACAGCTATTTGAGTTATATTTTGATCCTTTTTTTCACGATTTATACAATTGACCAAGAAAATTGCTTTTTTTCATGATTTCTAAGCATAACTTACAATAAAAGTACCCTGAAATGCATATATGTGCAACAATTAAGTGGAGATAAATGTGCAATTTTACACATTTATTGGTGTTCTTTTGTTTTGTATGGTTATTCGTATGCTAGACTCGGGCTTTCAATGTTTACTATGTCTTCACTTCGAAAGCGTTTTGCTATCATTTATGTATTGCTAATCATTAGGGGTTTGGTTAGTTAACCCATTATTGAGGATTCTCTTAGGTCTTAGATACTGTAGGTTTCCATGGTGCTTAGGTGTTTAATTGTATTTTATAATACTTAGGCTTTCAAGGTTAGGTTTGGTGGTCTAATCCCTAAGGATCTTCTTGGGTGTTAAGTATCATAGAATTTCTAGGGAGCCTTAGTACTTATGTGTATCTCATTTACTTAGGCTTTCTAGGCTAAGTTTAATGCCCATCCTTGAAGATCGTCCTAAGATTTAAGTACCACGGAATTTCTAAGGTACCTTAGTATTTATTCGAGTCTTATTTTACTTAAGTTTTCAAGATTGGGTTTAGTAGCCTAATCTTAAAGGATTGATTGAGCTATTTAGGCAAGTGTACGTATCTAGTAATAGTATAAAGGACACTATAGTCAAGGGTTGTCAATCTCATGAAGATTGTATACTTACTCACTTGTACTAAATTACTACACTCAAAAGACAATGACAATTACAATGATGAAAATTAAGTATTAAATTGAATAACTTATGATAAATAACACAAACAACTAACATAAACCCTAAATAAACATAAATAACGATATCTAAACTCTAATCACCAAGAGATTAACAAGTAGTAATCATAAGGTTTCTAATGTATTCTCTAATCTTGTTAACTAGAGTAAATCAATTACTAAATTAATAAGAATCACTTCTTTATTAATTTCTAATCCTAATTGTATTATATCATAATTGCTTTGGTAATAGGAAAATTAGAACAACCTTAAGAATAGGAATTTCGTAAACGACACAATAAAACATTATTAATTCCAAAAGAAATTTGTAAATTATCTCTAAGATTGTAGCAATTCCCTTCAATTTTGGTTGATCTATTTATGTATTGGCCTTACGACCACAATACATAAAATCTAATAATTAAGTGAAACCTTAGAACTAACATCTTAATCGATATAAAACACATAATTTAATTAACAAGAATAAAGAAACTTCATTAGAATAATTGCAATTCGAGTACACTACATGTTACCTCAGGGTTTACAAGTGTAACTAGCTACAAATCTATGCTATAGACATGATAAAAATTATGATTTTCACGATAAATGAATAAAAACCCTAAAGAATGCTATTAAGCTCTTCTATCTTTCTCCTTAGTCTACCCTCTTTTATATGATGGTGTGCTTAGGAGCTTAGTTATCACTAAAACTTACCTTAGCAAATCTGACCTAAAGTGGGTCCTCTGAAATATCGAAGAAATTAGAGGGAAATGGTCCACAAGCGAACAAGAGTAACTGACATGAAGCTGCTTAGAGAATGTAACTCACTAATGAACATAACAAGACTTGATACCTCACATGATATGATGCATAAGTTGATGTTAAGGTCTACATGCCACTAATCTTGAGCTACATAAGGATCATAGCTATAGATCATAGCCGTAGAGTTCAATCATGATCTTATACTTAGTGAAAAATCTTTAAACTTCAAATTGGAAATTGAAGATGTGTGCTTCATGGCCGTGAAGTGCAACCATTGTTGATGGTAGATTTTTTCCTTAACTACAACTCGATTCATTTTTTGTCGGGTTGTCTTATCTTCTTGAAGTCATGCTGTCGACCTAATCTAATGACTAAGTGGGCTTTAGGCTTGGCCATCTAATGGGCTAGACAGCCTAACTTACCTTGGTCAAACATTTTGAATTTGAATGAAGGCATGAATAGTTTGGAATATGCCAAACTTAACTATACAATTACTTACTTTCCATGACTTTTGACATGTAATTAAAATTGAGGAAATGTTATGTGTCTTATGCAGCTGAATTGCCTCTTACAATAGTTATCAAATAAGTGCCCATAAATAAAGGGAATGCTACTACTGTAAGAACTCTCTACATACCCTTAACATGCACTTGCTTACTTATTTTTGTTACTTTACTCATACGAACTATGACTTAGGCATTGAAGTGGCTAAGCTAGACTAGCTTGAATACCCCCAAAACTTAATTGTGTTCTTTCTTTAAGGAGCACCCTACTTATGGCAACCATTCTACTAATGGCTAAGAAATTTTTGACCAAGAGCATAGGTGTTGACAATCCATCTTAGCAATTCCAAGAGGGAAGTAAGTACCATCTTAATGAGGATCGAATAGCTAGGTTATAACAATTTTTTGTTGATCTAGCTAAGGAGAACCAAGAATTATCCAAAAAGAATGATGAAATTTGAATTTGATTTGAAAAAATATCTCACCTAACTAAAACCTAGAGCATGAGGACAATAGTGTTGAAGACTCTTGTAGTTTAGTCCATTCGCCTAAATTGC
>JAMXBB010000006.1:79822826-79845863 GCA_024138015.1 Lumnitzera littorea | reverse complement strand
TTGTAAGCACAAATCATCACCAACATCACCATATAATAGTTTAACCAAAATACAATTATTGTCATTCAAAATCACTACACCAGCACTCATTATAGTAGCATATCAATTCACTTAAGATATATCTATATTTAACCAACACAGCATCAAACGACATACAGTGTTATGAGTAGCGATATATCTACTCCAAGCATGGGTTAAATCCACTTACCTAGGCTTAGCATGGCACAATATCCTATACATCATGATGTGGTCCTTCCTTACTTATCATATATATGAAAATATGATATAGTTTGAAAATCAAGTATAAGTCGAACTCGAACTATTATAAGCTTTCATTTTTCGTGTTTTTAAACTTCATTTGATCGTATCTTACTCATTTATTATCTGATTTCAGCAAAATTTATATCATCACAATCGTTATTTCAAGTGCTATTGATATATATATTAAGAGCCAAGACTAATCAACATTGCTAAATATCCAAAAATACCCTTTCGTATTATAACTCGACTGTACACTACCTTAACTCCATAATTGACTTGTGTAAGCTTTAGTATTAAACTAAAAACTTGAAAAATTATACTTTCCAAACTTGTCCAGCAAAACTTATTATACCCTAAATTATTCATTTGACACAGATTTAATAAACTAGTTACTATATTACATATGAAGTTAATATATAAGTTTTTACTAGGAAAATACATAATAAATAGTATACCAGCCCGATTAATTTCATGAAAAATTCTATAGACTTACAAAAATATGTAATTTACTTAATGATCATCAATTACACTAAATTGGCTATTATTCATTTTTACAAAAATAACGGTTTTTGCTCAAAATTACAAAAAATTAAGGAAAATAAATAAATTTTTGAGTGAGATAAAACTTAAATATTCCAAATATCATTATAAACATCCAGAAGTCTAAACATGTATGGCTCATTCATTAATTTCATAAAAAACTAATTATTTTACTAATTCGATAAACTTGGTAGTTTTATTCAAAATAATTATAAAAAATAGTAAACATGGAGATTTTCATAATTTATTGTTATGGAAATTTAATACATTATATAATTGTGTTAGACAAAATTTTTCAGGTCGAAGTAACATTATTTAATATTTTGAAAAATTTATTTAAAATTCGTCCATATAGGGCATGTTCTTAAGAAAGTAGCATAAATCAATGTTATTTTAATAAAATAAAATTATCACATGAAATTAAATGTTAAATAACTTGGGAAAACCAAATTTTATAATTTTTTAAGCTAATTTGATATTTTTAGCGAATTAATAAAAATCAGGCAATAAAATATGACTCACCGGCGCACGATGATTCGGCCACTCTCCGGCCACCAACCTATGTCGGCCCACCTTCTCTCTCCACCACAACTTTAAGTTCTAAGTGGCTTCTTGTTAGGTTGTCTATAGCCTTAAGAATCGTAATTCACTGTATTTTCCCAATATTTTCTTTTATTTTTTTTTTTAATTTTTTTGAATTTTATAAAATTATGTTCTTATGTTTTTAGGTTTACAAAATATTTTAAATGTTGTTTGGAGCCTTATTTATAGGTTTTAGGATTTTTACATGTAAAAAAATAAAATTACATATGTCAATTTCACATTTTCCTAGGCACCATGTGTCATTTCCTAGTTAATAAGGTGTTGATTCATCATTTCCAATTAATTCCAGCTTGACACATCATTTAATGACTCATCTATGCAATATTTTATTAATTTTCCATTATTTTAATAATAATTTATTATTATATATATATTTAATACATATAATGCATATTACGTGTAAATACATGTATATTATGTATAATTCAACTTCATTTATTATTTTTGTAAGTTAATTAACTTATCTCTAATATCTCGCTATATTTAAAAACTCGAATTTCTTATTTTTAATAATTATTGGTTTTTAGCAATAAATTAACGTTTTTCTCAAATTAATATTTTTATATAGCTTATTTTGAAAAATTGAATTTACTTGAATTACTTTATTTAACTTTTCTAACTTCATTGTGAAATTTAAAATAAAACAGATATTATAACTCGACGCCCTAAATTTAGGATCTCGGATCCTAAAGTTATTAAACTAATTGGAAAAACCCAGGGTATTACACCTAGGTAAGACAAGAGGGTAAGTTTTCCAATTTTGAGTGAGTTCAACATTTACTTGAAGTATTTTGAATTTCGTTTGCGTTTACCTTTTTCTAATTTCCAAAAAACTTTTTGAAACTATTTCTGTGTTTCACTAAATATGTTTTGTCTAAATACCTACCAAACTCTTGTTGCATTTGAGATAATCTATCAGGAGCTTCAAGTTAGGGCTACTATACAGTTGTTCATATTCTTCTTTTCGATTAAACGTTAACCAAATGGATGGTTTTATATAGCAACAAGACATGGACACAAATTAATGGTTGGTTTGTAATACAAATTCATAAGTGACATGATAAGTATATATCAGTTAGGTTGGATATGGACCTTGATTTTTGGACCAAATGGATGGAACCCATTAGAACCAAGGACACATAATTGCTATCAAATGATGCTACCATTGCAAAAAGGATTTAGGGTAGGCAGCATAATAAAATGTTTAATTGGCATGCTAAAAGAATCATTAAACACTACATGAATAAGGAACCAATATTTTCCGATGAGGAAGGTATAACTTGCTTTCCTCACCGTATTGAGTTGAGTTGATAAGGAGGAGTCGCTCCTTACAACTCATAAGGGAAGATCCTTTAGCCTTTACGCTTCACTAGGCACAGAATTGTAAGTTCTATGTCATTTATTATCTTGAATTCTAATGTTTATTTTTTGCAAACATGGCCATTGGAGAAGTCAACCACCGATGCAAATTGCTAGCCTAAGCCAATACCAAGAAGCAAAAGCTTGATCTACATGCTACTAAAATCACTATTGATTAAGGTGGAGTGTAGAAACATCTAACCAAGATGCACATGTTTGAGAAGAAGGTAGCTTGGCAAGAGGATAAGGAGATAGCTTAGCAAGAGAATGTTCTTGAACTCATGTAAGAAAAAGAACCACCCTAATCAGAGAATACCACAACTAAAAATCCAACTAGTGAGTTTAATTGAGTTACTAGTCCTATTGTTACTATGGTGATAGCCCCCTGACATACAACCATTGATAGCTTGGCATTAGTAGAGCTGTTATCACTATTGAGCTTTAAGAAGAGGGAAATAAAAGAACATGTTAGAGAGCTTCTAACTAAGAAAATGGTAGGTCACCGACTATCGGCACAATCACTAACATACGCCTTAAAGGCCTCCAGTTTCTCACCTAAAAGATTCTTTCTTGTCAACTTGCCAATGACGAGAAATAATATGATGAAGGAGGATGGTTAAATTCCCTAAGAGCTTTATGATGCGCCTAGGAGCTCAGTTATTACTAGGACTTACCGTTACAAATTTGAACCAGAGGGTCCTTCAAGATATCTAAGAAAACAAAATGAGTAGGTCTACAAATTGGGTAAGGTAGCTAACATGGAGTTGCTAAAAGGATATGACACATCAACGAACAAAACATAACTTGACACTTCACTTAATACAATGCATAAGTTAATGCCAAGGTTTGCCTGCCACTAATCTTGAGCTACTTAGTAAGATTAGATAAGGGTATATGAAAGTGAACTTAGAGAGGGTTGTCTTACAAGAACGGTATATTCAATGCTTATGTGTAAAGTCAGATGATCTCAACTTTTAAGGGGAAGAGACTAATTATAGTAAGTCCTTGGGGAAACATTACAAGTAAAGAAATTACAAAAAGGTATATACAAAAAGAGGATTCCTTATATATATGAAAATGGGTAAAAAGGACAAAAGACAAAAAGGGAAAAATAGTATAATGTCAGATGAAGAGGATAGATGGCAATGTAACATTGGATCCATACAAAGGTTCTCTAAGCATTATAGGTAGGAGGAATTGGGGTGTTATGGCAACAAAGATACTGAGAAGTGAAAGGATGCCGTAAGAGTTGGAAGGAGGCCAGAAGAGAAGTACTAGCTAAGAGCGAATTGCATTTACTAGGTGGAAGACTTTTGGTAGTTGAAAGTTTGGTCACTTAGTATAGAGCTGTCGGTTAGAGGAAGGTTGACATTGGCATAGGATAATGAATAGAGCATAGTATAACCACTTGGAGCTCTTAGGGAATTCAATCATCCTCCTTTAGCATACTGTTTCTTGTCATTGGTGGGTTGACAAGAAAGAATCCTTTGGGTGAGGGACTGGAGGCCTTTGAGGCATGCATGAGTGATTGTGCTGGTAGTCGATAATCCGTCAACTCCTCGAGGTTGTTAGAGATTTGCCTTGGAATCATGATCCTCATCATCACCGGGCACATTAGGAGTGAAATCAGCATTGTTAAATGCAGTAGACATGCCAAAACCCTCGGGTAGTTCAACCTCATAGGCATTATCATTAATGCGCCTAAGGATCCTGAATGATCCATCCATTCTGGGAGATATTTGTTCGTCCTCTTACTAGGAAAGCATTCCTTGCTAAGATGGATCTAGATAAGGTCCATAGGGGTATAAACAACTTATCTCCTTCCATGACTTCTCACCTCCTTCTATTGGGCCATAGTTTTAGCCAATTGCTCGACAATCTTTCGATGTAACCTCTAGAATTCCTCAACACGTTGTAGGCCAGATTGACTTTCCCCTTGTATAGTTGGACAGTTAATTAAATTTAAGGGTAGGTTTAGGTTAAGTCTATAAACAACCTCAAATGGTGATGTTCTAGTCAAGTTGTAAGTTGAGCAATTGTAGGAAAAATCAACAATAGGTAGGCATAGATCCCAATCATGAGAATTCCTCCTAACAGTTGCACTTAGGAGGCTACCGACAGTTCTTTTCACAACTCCAGTTTGGCCATCTATTTTGAGTTGACAAGAAGTATTGAACAAGAGCTTAGTGTCGAGCTTCCTTTATAGGGTCTTTTAAGAGAAGCTCATGAACTTCGAGTCACTATCAAATACAATACTCCTTGGTAGTCCATTTAGTTGCACAATTTCTTGCAAAAAGAGGTTAGCGATGAATAAAGCATCATTAGTTTTGTGGCAATGAATGAAGTGGCCCATCTTGTTGAACTGATCAACCACCACCATGATTAAGTTGTGTCTTATCGACATTTGGGGAAAGCTAAGTATGAAATCCATGCTTAGATCGGTCTATGGCCACTCTAAAATTGGTAAGGGTATGTATTCTCCATAGGGCTCTCTCCTTCCCTTTGCATATTTACATACCTTGCATCTCTCAAGTACTCAGTCCACATCTTTCATCATCCGAAGCTAGTAAAAATGCTCTTTCAATATCTCAATCATCCTCTTTTCCCTAAAATAGTTGGCTAAACCCCTGGCATGAGCTTCTTGAACGAGTAGCTCCCTTGCCAAACCACTCAGCACACAAACCTATTTGCCCTTCATAAAAAACCCCTAACTCAAGTGAAACCCTTCTACAGCTCCTCCAACATTGCACCTAGCCACTAAGGGTCCAAAATGTGGGTTATGCTCATACTGATCAGGTAAAGTGACAAATCTAAGCACCTTACCTTACAACTTTGTGATGAGGATATGATCGCGAGAAAGTGCATCAGCTATTGTGTTGGTGCTCCCCTTCTTATATTTGATAACATAGCAAAAGGTCTCCAAAAACTCGACCCATTTGGTGTAACATCCAGATAGTTTCTGTTGCTCGTGAAGATGCTTAAGAGATTCATGGTTTGAATAGATGATGAATTTTTTCGACAATAGATAATGCTACCAGTTTTGTAGTGTTTAGGCAAGGGCATAGAACTTCTTGTCGTAGGTTAAGTAATTCAAGGCAGCACCTCGAAGTTTTTCACTGAAGTAGACAGTAGGTCGGCATTCCTGCATAAGGATAGCACCAATGCTGATACTAGACACATCACATTCAACCTTAAAAACATTCTTGAAATCTGGTATGGTGAGTATTGGAGTAGACATTAGCTTAGACTTCACATCTTCAAAACTCTTCTAAGCATTCTTTGACCACCTAAACTCAATGTTCTTCTTGGTCAATTCAATCAATGGCATAGTTATGGAAAAGAAGTTTCTAATAAATCTCTAATAGAACTAAGCTAAACAATAGAAGCTCCTAACTTCGGCAACACTAGTTGGTATAGGCTACTCAAGAATAACTCTGACCTTTTTGTCATCAACTTAAACTCCCTTCCCTAAAACAACTTATCCAAGGAATATAACCTCGCTTTGACAGAACATGCATTTCTTCAAGTTGCTGAATAATCTCTTGGCATAGAGTTTGTTGAACACCAATCTTAAATGCATGACATGAGTAATGAGGTTGGCATTATAGACTAGAATATCATCAAAATAAACTACAACGCATTTACTGATCAACATTCTGAGCACATGATTCATCAGCCACATAAATGTACTTAATGGGTTAGTTAGACCAAATGGCATCACCAACAATTTGAACAGACCATCCCTTGTCTTGAAGGCTGTCTTCCATTCATCCATAGGTCTCATTCGTATTTGGTGGTAGCCACTCTTCAGGTTAATCTTAGAAAAGATGTAGGCGCCATGTAACTCATCAAGCATATCATTAAGTCATGAGATTGGGTATCAATATTTAGTAGTGATCTTATTGATGGCTCGACTGTTAATGAACATTTGCCACGTTCCATCCTTTTTTAGCACGAACATAGCTGGTATGGCACAAGGGCTCATGCTCTCATGGACATATCCATGATCTACCAACTCATCCACCTATTTCTTCAATTTAGCTACTTGCTCAGGATTGAGCTTGTAAGTAGGTCGGTTTCATAAGGCAGCTCCTAGTTATAGGTCGATGCAATGTTCAATACCTCTTAAGGGAGGTAAAACTTTTAGCATCTCAATAGGGAATAGGTTGGCAAAGCCCCAAAGTAGCTACTACACTTCAACAAGTAAGTTTTCAACTTCTTTAACCTCAAAGAGTCTCCTAACTAAAAGAAGCACATAGTCCTTGGTCATGACTTCTTGTCCAAATTGAGCTTAGGAAATCACTAAGGACTTCTAATATAGAGATCTAGTAATTTTTTCTTGAGCTTTCTACACTTCCTTCAAACTCATAGGTGTCAACATTATTTTGTTCCCATCCTTCTAGAACATGTAGGTGTTTCTATACCCATCATGCAACACCCTCATGTCAAACAGGCATGGTCGGCTAAGTAATATGTGAGAAGTGCACATGGGAAGAATATTGCACAACACCTCGTCCCTATACCTATGATCAATGGTAATCGGTACTCTAACTTGCTTAACAAGATGTAAGCTTTCTTTCTCATTCAACCAGTGAATCTTATATGGTGTAGGGTATAGGAGGGTCAGCAATTTGATGACTTTGACTACCTTAGGTGCAATGACATTGGTATAGCTCCCTCTATCAATGACCAAGGCGCATAACTTGCCATTCACTTGACAATTTTTATGGAAGAGGTTCTCCCTTTACTCATTCTCTTCTACCACAAATGCACTAAGAGATCATCTAATGACAAAACAATACTTAGTACTGCCCTCAATAGGTGTCTTAGCATTGAGGTCTTCTTGAAACTCTTCCAACATCTATTCAACTCTTATCTCTTCCTCTCCTTCGCTGGCACTTTCTACTTCAAATTGGGTCTTGTCCCCCTTTATGGCCATGACTCAATAGTTAGGACATTAACTAGCTACGTGTCCATAATCGAGACATTTAAAACATTTAATTTCAAGTCTTTCTTCTTGAGCTTTGACCTTGGTCTCTTCAAACCTCAAGTTCCTTCACCTAGCTCTTGCCTCGGCTTTCTTCTAGTTGACTTGGTGCTTGCCCTCGACGTTCTACTTCGAAACTATTAGATGCTTGGTCATTCCTTAGTTAACTTAGTATACCACTTCTATTTTATAGCATAAGTCGGTTACTTGATGTCCGACTCGCCTGGTTCTGCCTTTGCCTTTTGACTCTTTGTACCACTTAGATGGCTTCATCCAGTGTCATAAGACTCTATAGTTTAACTATGTTACCAGCCTTAATTCTTAGCCTAGAAATGAACCTTGTGATAGTTCGTGTCTCAGGTTCATCAACATCATACTGGATCATAAGTAACTGAAATTCATAGACATAGTAGTCTACCGTCTAGTTACCCTATCTTAAATCTTGTAGACGTTAGAAAGTGTCCTGTTCATAGTGCTTAGGAACAAACCTACTACTCAGAACTCTATTCATTTCGTTCCATGTTGGGACTTTCCATCAATCCTTCAAGAGAACATTCTGCAGCTTCTTCCACTATATTACTACATATCCAGAAAATTCTAACATAGCCACTCAAATACGGACATCATCTTCATAATCATAAAATTCGAATATCTTTTTTATTTTCTCCTCCTAATCAAGGTAGCATCAGCACTATTAGACTTATTGAAGCTTAGAATCTATACCTTGAGGTGTTCAGCACCTCTTGGCACTTTGAACTCATGCTTATCAATCCTAACATACTGGTCTTCTTCTTCTTCATACTCTTCCACTTCATCCAACTCCAACCTTTTTCTTGGGACTCTATCGACCCGTCGGGGTTGTGATTGGTTCATAGGAACGGCTTCTGGTGCTCGTTCATTCATTTGCCTTCTCAACCTATCTCTAATCTCTTAGCCCTACTCGACAACTCTCTTACGTGGCCCAGTCTCTAAAACTCTCTGTACTAAAGCAACCGAATTAGCCACAATAGCAATAAGGTCTTATATTTGCTCATTAGTAGTATGCAGTATTTGTTGGGTCATATGACCGCAACCATGAGCATCATTCTTAACATCTTCAATTTCTCCTTGAACATTAGGATTTGACATTCTCACAACAAGGTTTTGAGAGTACTCTCGATACAAGAAATCCTTATACATACACACAAATACTACACAGCTCTCGGTCTCAACCTTAAGCTTTGATATTAGGATTATATGATGCATGTAAGAGCTTAGTTATCACTAGGACTTACAATTACAAATCTGAACTAGTGTGTTCTTTGAGATATCGAAGAAAATAGAATGAGTAGGTCTATGAATTGGTAAGGTTGCTAATGTAGAGTTGCTCAAAGGATATGATACACCAACGAACACAACACGACTTGACACTTCACTTAATATGATGCACAAGTTAATGCTAAGGTTCACCCGCTACTAGTCCTAAGCTACTCAGCAAGATTAGATAAGGGTATATAAAAGTAGACTTGGAGAGGGTTGTCTCTTAAGAATGGTATATTCAATGCTTATGTGTATAATAAGATGATCTCGGCTTATAAGGGGAAGGGATTATTTATAATAAGTCCCTAGGGTAACATTACAAATAAAGAAATTATAAAAAGGTATATACAAAAAGGGGTGAAAAGGAAAAAAGACAAAAAGGGAAAAATAGTACAATGTCAAATGAAGGGGACAGGTAGCCGTACGACATTGGATCTACACAAGGGTTCTCTAAGCATTATAAGTGGGAGGAATTGGAATGTTACGACGACAAGGAAAGTGAGAAGTGTAAGGATGCCATGAGAATTGGATAGAGGCCAAAAGAGAAGTACCAGCTAGGAGCCAGTTGCATTTAGTTGGCAGAAGACTTTCGGTAGTTGAAAGATTAGTTACTTGGTACAGAGTTATGGGTCAGAGGAAGGTTGGCATTGGCATAGGATAACAAATAGAGCATAGTATAACCACCTAAAGCTTCTAGGGAATTCAGCCATCCTCCTTTAGCATATTGTTTCTCATCATTGTTGGGATGACAAGAAAGAACCCTTTAAGTGAAGTATTGGAGGCAATTGAGGTGTATGCAAGTGAATGTACCAGTGGTCGGTAACCTATCACTCCAGGTGGTTATACTATGCTCTATTCATTATCCTATGCCAATGCCAACCTTCCTCTAGCTGGGAGCTCTATACCAAGTGACCAAACTTTCAATTGTCAAGAGTCTTTTACTGAGTAAATGTAGCTAGCTCCTAGCTGGCACTTCTCTTCCAGCCTCCCTCTAACTCTCAAGGCATCCTTTCACTTTTTGGCTTCCTTATCTCTCTAACACCCCTATTCCTCCTGCTTATAGTGCTTAGAGAACCCTTATACGAATCCATTGTTGTACTGCCACCTATCCTCTTCATCAAACATTGTACTATTTTTCCTTTTTGTCTTTTTTCCTTTTTACCCCTTTTCGTATGTACAACGAATTCCCTTTTTGCATATACCTTTTTGTAATTTCTTTATTTGTAATGTTGCTATAGGAACTTACTATAAATAGTCCCTTCCCCTTGTAAGCCATGATCATCTAACTTTATACATAAGCATTGAATATGCTATTCTTGTGAAACAATCCTCTCCAAGTCTATTTTCCTACATTCTTATCTAATCTTGTTGAGTAGCTCAGGATTAGTGGAGGGTAAACCTTAGCATTAACTTATGCATTGCATCAAGTGAAGTATCAAGTCATGTTGTACTTATTGGTGTGTCATATCCTTCGAGTAGCACTACGTTAGCTACATTACCTAGTTCATTGACCTACTCATTTTGTTTTCTTCGATATCTTAGAGGACCGACTAGTTTGGATCTACAACGGTAGGTCTAGTGATAACTAAGCTCTTATATGCATCATATAATCCTAGTATTAGAGCTTAAGGTTGAAACCGAGAGCTGTATGGTATTTGTATGTATGTGTAAGGATATCTTATGTAGAGATTACTTTTAAAACCTCATTGTGAGAATGATGAATCCTAGTATTCAAGGAGAAATTAATGATGTCGAGAGTGATGCTCATGTTTGTAGTCGTGTGACCTAACAAACATCGCGTACTAGTGATGAGCAGATATAAGACCTTGCTGTTATTGTAGCTAATTTAGCTACTTCAATATAAAGAGTTTTATAGACTGGGCCACGTAAGAGAGTTGTTGAACAGGGTCGAGAGATGAGAGATAAGCTAAGAAGGCAAAAGAATGAACAAGCGCTAAAAGCCATTCTGATGGAGTTGTGAGAAGAAGGTTGGAGTTAGACGAAGTGGAAGAGTATGAATAAGAAGAAGACTAATATGTTGGAATTGATGAGCGTGAGTTTAAAGCACTAAGAGATGTTGAACACCTCAACGTATAAATTCTAAGCTTCAACGGATCTGATAATGATGTTGACTACCTTAATTGGGAGGAGAAAATCAAAAGGATATTCGAATTTTACGATCATGAAGATTTTGTTTGTATTCGAGTAGCCATGTTGGACTATTTTAGATATGCGGCAATGTAGTGGAAGAAGCTACAGAATGTTCGCTTGAGGGCTTGATGCAAAGTCCGAACAAGGAATGAAATGAAGAGAGTTCTAAGAAGTAGGTTTCTTATTGTGCACTACGAGTAGGACACTTTCCGATGTCTACAAGATTTGAGATAACGTAACTAGATGGTGGATGACTATGTTTGAGAACTTCAGTTACTAATGATTCGGCGTGATGTCGATGAACCCGAGACATGAGTTATTGTAAGGTTCATTTATGGGCAATGAACAAAGGTTCGTAAGATGGTAAAACTACAAAGTCTTATGACACTGGACAAAGCCATTCGAGTGGTACAGAGAGTTGAAAGGCAATGGTAGAACTAAGCCAGCCAGATGCTGAGTAGCTTACCTATGCTACCGAACAAAAGTAGCATGCCGAGCCAACTAGGGAATGACCAAGCATCCAATAGTTCTGAAGTGGAATGTCGAGGGCAAGCGCTAAGCTAACTAGAAGAAGGCTAAGAGAAGAGCAAAGCCAAGGAATTTGAGATCCAAAGAGACCAAGGTCAGAGCTTAGGAAGAAAGACTAAAGAAATTAAAGGTTTTAAATGTCCCAATTATGGATATGTAGAGTCAATGTCTGAACCACTAAGTCATGACCATAAAGGGGGACAAGCCTCAATTTGAAGTAGAAAGTGCTAGCAAAGGTAAGGAAGAGATAGGAGTTGAATAGATGCTGGAAGAGTTTTAAGAAGACCCTAATGCCGAGATACCTCCTAAGGGTAGTACCAAGTACTGTTTTGTCATTAGATGGTCTCTTAGTGCATTTGTGGTAGAAGAGAATGAGTAAAGGGAGAACTACTTCCATACGAATTGCTGAGTGAATGGTAAGCTATGCGCCCTGATCATTGATGAAGGGAGCTATACAAATGTCATTGCACAAGGGGTAGTCAAAGCTATGAAATTGCCGATCCTCCCGTACCCTATGCCGTACAAGATTCACTAGGTGAATGAGAAAGGAGGCCTACATCTTGCTATGTAAGTTAGAGTACCAATTACCATTAGTGATAAGTATAAGGATGAGGTGTTGTGCAATGTCCTTCCCATGTGCATTTCTTACATATTACTCTATCAACCAAAGCTATTTAACATGGAGGTGTTACACAATGGGTATAAAAACACCAAAATGTTCTAGAAGGACGGGAACAAAATAATACTAACACTTATGAGTTCAAAGGAAGCCCAAGAAAAAATTGCTAGATCTTTATCGCAGAAGTCCTTGGTGATTTCTCAAGCATAGTTTACAGGAGAAGTTAAGATCGAAGACTATGTGCTTCTTTTAGTCAGGAGACTCTTGGAGGTTAGAGAAGCTAGGAACTTACCTATCAAAGTGTAGCAACTACTCTAAGGCTTTTCCAACTTATTCCTTATTGAGATGCTAAAAGGTTTACCTCTCTTAAGAGGTATTGAACATTGCATTAACATACAACTAGGAGCTGCCTTATTGAACTAACCCGCTTATAGGTTCAATCCTGAGCAAGTAACTAAACTGAAAAAACAGGTGGATGAGTTAGTGGATCACAGATGTGTTCGCGAGAGCATAAGCCCTTATGTTGTACCAGTTGTACTAGTGCCGAAAAAGGATGGAACGTAGTGAATGTGTATTGATAGCCGAGCCATCAATAAGATCACTATTAAATACTAATACCTGATCTTGTGACTTGATGATATGCTTGATGAGTTACATAGCACCTGCATCTTTTCTAAGATTGACCTAAAGAGTAGCTACCACCAGATACGAATGAGACTTGGGGATGAATGGAAGATAGCCTTCAAGATAAGGGATGGTCTATTTGAATGGTTGGTGATGGCATTTGGTCTAACTAATGCATCGAGTACATTTATGTGGCTGATTAATCATGTGCTTAGAACGTTGATCGGTAAATGCGTTGTGGTTCGTTTTGATGATATTTTGGTCTATAGTACTGACCTTATCACTCATGTTAAGCATTTAAGATTGGTGTTCAACATACTCCACACTGAGAGATTATTCAGCAAATTTATGAAATGTATATTCTATCAAAGTAAGGTTGTATTCCTTAGATATGTTGTTTTAGGGAAGGGAGTTCGAGTTGATGATGAAAAGGTTAGAGCTATTCTTAAGTGGCCTACACCGACTAGTATTGTCGAAGTCAAGGGCTTCTATGGTTTATCTTCATTCTATCAAAGATTTATTCTGAACTTTAGCTCCATAACTGTGCCATTGACTGAATTGACCAAGAAGAATGTTAAGTTTAGGTGGTTAGAGAAAGCTCATAAGAGTTTTGAAGATGTGAAGTCTAAGCCAATGTCTACTCTAGTACTCACCTTACTAGATTTCAAGAAAGTTTTTTAGGTCAAATGTGATGCGTCAAGTGTTGACATTGGTGCTGTCCTTATGTAGGAACACTAACCCATTACCCACTTCAGCCATAAACTTCGGAAGTGTTGCCCTGAATTGCTTAACCTACGACAAGGAGTTATATGCCCTTGTCTGAACACTTCAGAATTGGCAACATTATCTATTGCCAAGAGAATACATCGTCTAATAGGATCAGAATCTCTCAAGCATCTTCGTGGGCAATAGAAACTTTCTCATCGTCACACCAAATGGGTTGAGTTCTTGGAGACCTTTTGCTATGTTATTTGATATAAGAAGGGGAGCACCAACATAATAGCTGATGCACTTTCTTGCTATCATAAGCTCATCATAACGTTATAAGCTAAGGTTCTTGGATTTGGTACTTTACCTAATCAATATGAGCATGACCCACATTTTGGACCCTTAGTAGCCAGGTGTAATACTAGAGGAGCTATAGAATGGTTTTACTTAAGTAAGGGGTTTTTAATGAAGGGAAAGTAAGTTTACATGTTGAATGGTTTAATAAGGAAGCTACTTGTTCGAGAAGCTCATGCTAGGGGTTTAGTCGGCCATTTTAGGGAAAAGAGGATGACTGAGATATTCAAGGAGCATTTTTACTAGCTTAGGATGATGAAGGATGTGTACTGAGTACATGAGAGGTATGAGGTGTGTAAATATGCAAAGAGGAGGAAAGAGCCCTATAGAGAATACACACCCGTACCAATTCTAGAGTTGTCATGGACTAATCTAAGCATGGATTTCATGCTCAGCTTTCCTTAAATGCTGAGAAAACATGACTTAATTATGGTGGTGGTCGATCGATTCAGCAACATGGGCTACTTCATTCCCTACTATAGAACTAATGATGCTTTATTTGTCGCTAACCTCTTTTTGCAGGAAATTGTATGACTACATGAAGTGCTGAGGATTATTATGTCCAACCGTAACTCGAAGTTCATAAGCTTCTTTTGGAAGACCCTATAGAGGAAGCTCAACACTAAGCTCCTGTTCAGTATTTCTTATCACCCCTCGACAGAAGGCCAAATTGAAGTTGTGAACAGAATCGTTAGTAGCCTCTTACGCGCAATTGTTGGAAAGAATTTGCATGATTGGGATTTATGCCTATCTGTCATTGAATTTTCCTACAATCGCTTGATTCACATCTTAACTAGAGCATCACCATTTAAGGTTGTTTATGGACTTAACCTGAACCTACCCTTAGATTTAATTAACAATCCAACTACATAAGGGGAAAGTCAATCTAGCCTACAATGTACTAAGGAATTCTAAAGGTTACATTGGAAGATTGCTAAGTAATTGGCTAAAACTATGGCCTAATAGAAAGAAGCGAGAAGCCGTAGAAGGAGACGAGACGTTTATAACCCTAAGGACCTTGTTTAGATCCATCTTAGCACGAAACACTTCCTTAGCTCGAGGATGAATAAACTATCTCCCAAAATGGATGGACCTTTTAGGATCCTTAGGCACATTAATGATAATGCCTTTGAGGTTGAATTACCCGAGGGTTTCAGCGTATCTACCATATTCAACATTATCGATCAAACTCCCTCTGTATTCGATGATGACAAGGATCATAATTTGAGGGCAAATCTCTAATAACCTTAGGGAGCTAATCGGTTACTGACCATTGGCATAATCAGTCTCACATACCTCAGAGGCCTCTAGTCTCTCACCTAAAGGATTCTTTCTCGTCAACTTGCTGATGACTAGAAACAATATGCTAAAGGAGGATGGCTAAATTCCTTGGGAGCTTCGAGTGGTTATACTATGCTCTGTTCATTATCTTGTACCAATGCTGACCTTTCTCTAATCGAAAGTTATGCACCAAGTGACCAAACTTTCAATTGTCGAGAGTCTTCTATCGAGTAAATGCAGTTAGCTCTTAGCTAACACTTCTCTTCCAGCCTCCTTCTAACTCTCACAGCATCCTTTCACTTCTCATCTTCCTTATCACCATAACACCACAGTTCCTCCAGCCTATAGTGCTTAGAGAACCCTAGTACTAATCCAATGTCGTACTGCCACCTATCCTCTTCATTTGATATTGTACTATTTTTCCTTTTCTGTCTTTTGTCCTTTTTACTCCTTTTTATATATACAATGAATCTCCTTTTTATATATACCTTTTTGTAATTTCTTTATTTGTAATGTTGCCATAGGGACTTACTATAAATAGTCCCTTCCCCTAATAAGCTAAGATCATTTGACTTTACACATAAGCATTGAATATATTAGTCATATGAGACAACCCTCTTCAAGTCCACTTTCACATACCTTTGTCTAATCTTGTAGAGTAGTTAAAGATTAGTGACAGGTGAACGTTAGCATTAACTTATACATTGTATCAAGTGAAGTGTCAAGTAGTGTTGTATTCATTGGTGTATTGTATCCTTTGAGTAACTCCACATTAGCTACCCTACCTAGTTCGTAGACCTACTCATTCTATTTTCTATAATATCTTGAAGGACCTACTAGTTCAAATTTGTAATGATAAGTCCAAGTGATAACTGAGCTCCTATGCACATTAGAAAATAAAAAACTTAGATGATAATGCCAAGAAGGCCCTTCAGAAGAAAGCCTTTAGCATCACATCTATTGAGTTCACACCCTAAATTGAGGAAAGTTATTATTATATACCTTAGTGGAGCTAGACTATCTTAAATATTGATTTTTTTTTTTTTAGGCAATAGGGTAAAGTCCTTGGTCTTATTAGAGGGGATCATTCTCCTCAATGATAAAGATATTTTGAAGAGAGCCATTGACAAATTGGTTGAAGTAATAAAGCCTACATTGCTGCTAAATTGTACGATGTGAGTTTCTTGTTCACCTACCATATCTTTAATTCATAATGCTTGTGTTGTTATTAATTTTTTATGATTGTCTTGCATATCAGTAGCCACATTTTGATGGCCATGGATGAGTCTAAGGAGGATACAAGAAAGGTAAGTGTACTATGGACACTAATCCTTATAATCAAGATAGAAAATTGATTACCTCATCATTTTCCATATAGAAAGTGGAAGATGCTTACAACTAATCTAAAGCATAGAATGTTATGGTAGAGAGTGCAAGGATAAAGGTTGAGATGGAAATTAAGAAGCTACTAAGAGAGCTTAAGTCTGAGCAAAGGGCTCATTAAGAAGCATTTGATGAGGTCATAACCTTGAAGATGTAAAATGATTAGCTTTTTGAGGAAATTATGGAGTTTAAGGATTGATTGTATGAAAGGAAAGAAAAATGATGGAGTTTGGGGCAAACTATTGCCATAGTAAGTAAGGAGGAAGATAAGCTAAGGGTCTAAATCAAGGACTTGGAGACCAAAAATTCTAAACTTGAGACTTAGGTAGCCAAGCTAAAGCAAGCTTCTAAGGACAAACCTACTATGGAGGAGGCTTTAGAAATCATCATGCGTAACTATTGATATGAAAAGCTACTCCAAAAGAAGCTATTGGAAGGGTTGCAATTCACTAATGAAGAGATATTGAAAGTCCATCCCAATTACGAGCTCTCTCGCTTTGATTTTGCTGATATTGATAATGATAATAGTGAATGTGACAATGATGCAGAACTTAGCGATGAGGAGGGGGCCAAGGATCAAGGACCAAATGATGGCCAATCTACTATTGCTAAGACCTTCATTCCTACTAAAGTGCCTGCATTAAATGAGACACCATATGCTCGAAAGGATGCCCCTAGTGTTCTTGTTGAAATGAGCCACATTAGTCAAGATACCAACCCAATTAATGTTAAGGAAGATGTAGTTGATCAAGATCCCAATTCTACCAAAGAAGATATTTCTAGCCCATCATCTAGTTAACTTTGTTTGGTTATGTTTTTATACTTTGTCAGGTGAGGATGTCGACCTTTTGGTGGTTATATTCCAACTGGTTTGATTTTTGTTAATATTTTATATACTTAATTTTATCGTATGCTTTATTTCATGTACTAGCAGTACAAAATTTGTTTGAAGAGGCTTTTAAATTTTCATCCTTACTTTTTATTAGGGAAGCAATTATTTGACCATTCATCCCTAGATGTAGATAAGAAACGTTTGTTAATAATTTTTTATCAAAACTTATTTGAGTCCATCAATCAAACTAAACTATTTAAAGGTAGTTGAGTTCATTAACCATATCAGGTCAGAACTCTCTTAAACCAATCAAACTTATTAGTTGTTCAAAGTTAGAATTCAAACTGATTAACCATTATAGGTTGGAACTGCATTGTTATCTGTTAATCATAGTTGGATTAGGAATACTTATGGATGTTAATAAGGATCCATATGACAGATCAAAAAACAAATAGTTCAATTTTGTAGAAATAAGGCTATTGCCTTACATAGTTTTTGAAACAAGTGATGAACAATGTAAAAACATGATACACAAGAAACAAAGAATAATCACTCGAAATGTAACTTTAAATTTTCAACACTCTAACCATGTAGGATGACTTATCCATCTAACCTCTTGTACTCACAATGGATCTTCTAAGTTTGTGGTGAGTTTCCTTTGGTTATCTTATATGCTTGTTGCGTCCATCTTCTTATAAACCAAATCCCTTGGTTAGAAGACCTTATGTTTTTTTATTGCAATATTGTGTTGCCCTATGTTGGTAGGCAGCAACTCATGCACTTGCACTATCATGAATTTCCTTTATAATATCTAGATTGGCTATTAGGTTGACCTAATTTGCCTTGATGTCAAACCTTTGAGTATGGAAATTGGGCTATTCCAATTTAATCAGCAAGATAACCTTTAACCAAAAGCTCAATCGAAAAGGACTTTCCACTATCAAAGTCCTATGGGTGATCCTATATCCTTATAAGATGTTTTGAAGCACATTAGCCCATTTACCCTTTCCTAATCAACTATTTGCTTTAAACTGTATAGGATGGTCTTGTTAATAGCTTCTACCTATTTGTTGTTTTGCTAAAGAGCCATTGAAGTGTAATTTAGTCAAATGTCGTACTTTTCTTAAAAAGCTTAAGGGACTCTAAACCTTGAAAAGATAAAGTTTGAGACAAATGACTCAACCTTTTGCTTGATTATCATTATCAGTATCTCAACTTCCACCTACATGGTGAAATAGTCTACCATAACTATTATAAACTACCACTATACAAGAGCTATGGGAAAATGCCTAAGTAAATCTAATCCCTATTAAGCAAAAGGTGATTGCTACTCAAAATACATAATTTTTCCCAACATTAAAACCACTTTTGTGCATAAATATAGCAAAAACTTGTTAATTCTACTTGAAAGTAGAGTTTATGCACAAAATGGACCAACTTGTGTTATAAAAAATTCATGAAAAAAGGATTAATTCTAAATGAATTTGAATGATTTTATATCCTAAGTGTAGGTGCACAAAGGTTACCATGATCTTAGTAGCCCCTACCATACGATCAAGGAGGCTAAAATAAATAGAGTCAAGAAATTTGGCTTACTATTCGATCAATATCCCCTAATGCATTAAGGATACAACGAATTTGATATGCTAACCACTACTTTTAAAATAAAAGCGTATATAATACTAATAAGTGCAATAGGTTATATATGCAATATAATACTAGTGAAGAACATGTCATTCCCCATAAGGATTAGGACTAGCTCTCAATTATATTAATCCTACTTATATATAAGAAAACCAAAATATACTAAAATAAAAGAATGAAAATCTACTCCTAATTAATAAAGAAAATATAAGAAATCAACACTCAAAAGATTAAATTAATTAACCAGCAAATTGGAATATTGAGATATGATGTTAACAATCATGATATTAAATTATACCATAATTATATTATTTCCTTCGATTTCTCTCTTGAATCATCAAAGTAATGAAGTACATAATCACCTTCTTTTGAAGTGTGCATTACCTTAATTAGTTAATTGACCGTTTATGTTCTAAACCCTAACCTAATTACATTGCATTATCTCTAATGTCTTACTTGTAATCCGATGTTAGTTTGCTAAGGAATCAATTCAATTAATTGTATTCTACTTAGATTTTAACCCAATCTAACATGTATTTCACAATTAATAAAATGCATGCTCGATGACAAGATTATCAAGAATAGTAATATTGAAATATTTAATATAGAAATATCAAAAACCCTTCAATCTAATATCCTAACAAAGAAAACTAATTCATAATTATGTAAAGCATACAAACTACAAAGGGAATAAAGAAATCCATGACTAAAAATCAAGAAAAGGATAGAGAAGACTTATTCTTTATCATACAAATCGGAAATCCCTAGCCTTCAATCTTTACATAAATTAACTCCTTCGTTTGTAGTTGGTGTTGATCCTACTTAGTTTGTTTTCAAAAACTAATAGAAAACTAAACTAATCTACTCTATAGAAATTAACTTGTGACTCCAATGTCTCAAATTCATCATCATCTTACGACTATCATCTGAATGTCTATTTAGTTAGCAAAACCTAACTTTAATCTCTAGTACATAAATGACCTGTACATGGCGTTTAGGCTTTAGCTAGATCATAGCTCAATTTTCACTTGTGTGGGCTTTGGACTTTTTTGAGATTATTGGACTTGTGGCATTATAAATTGAATTGCATGGCTAGATATTGACTTCATAAGTGCTTTTGGATGATGTATTGCACATGTGGCTTGAAACTTGGATATGGAGATTTGCACAAAATAAATGATGTAATCTATAGGCATGAATTTCAAATTCTTGAACTTGTGGCCTTCATTCCACTTGAATTTTAATGGTTGTGATTTCATGTTGATGTAGGCTTTACGATGTCATAAGGTAATGGAGACTATGGGCTTTCATATGTTAAGACGATGGCTAGACTTCAATCAAATCCACACCTCTTTCAATTTAAGTTCAGATCAAGTGAAACTTGATTCCTTTCTTTCTTTTCATCCTAAATATTTTGTAAAACCCTGGAATTAAAACCTTTTCTAATTAAGCATCGAATATCCACAAAATACCTAAAAAAAAATGAAAAACACCATAAAAAATCATTTATAAACATATATATAATAAAACACTTGTCAAACTTATTTGACAATCATTCATCGGAGAGGCCAACTTGGTGAGTAAAATGTGAAAGGAAGATCCATGCATACCAATTGATCGGTATTAGAAGCATTAACCGATCAGTAGAAGAAATTAGAGTTAGGGTTTTTCGACTAAAACCTTAATCCTCCATAAGCACTGCATTTCATAAAACATGAAGGTGACCTAGAGTTGACACGTATCTATCGATTGATAGGTAAACCTTCACGCTGACTGATTAGTAGCCTAGAACTCTATATAGTTGCATTTACAACTAGAATTGTAAGCTACAATTAGGATTTTAACATTATTAGGTTTAGTTTTGCGAGTTCATTGTTTGTTTTCATATTTTAGTGATTTTTTTTTTATCATATTTGATGAATGTTTCTATGATTTTGATGTGCATTTAAGTTTGTTTAACGAGTATTACCTACCTTCTCTTCATTTAATCTCTTGTTCATTCAATATAATTTTGTTATCTTGTTTTTTCATGGAGTTTGTTGACATACTTATAGACACCTAATTTTTGCTCCCTTTTTATTTTTCAAATTAGGTTATAGGGTCCTAAATTAAGAAAAGTTCAAAAAATAGAAAATTAAAGAAGTCCCCAAAAAATGAAAAAAATTTAGAAAAAATAGGAATTCTAGAAGAATATAAAAAAAAAAGGAAAATAAGAAAAAGCACAAAAAATAAGAAATTTAGAAAAGTCACAAAAAATTGAAAAAATAAAAGATTTTAGAAAATAACATTTTGTTAGAGTAGATTTTTAATTTTAATTTAGGTTTAGGAGTTAAGCCGTTGAACTTGGGTTTAGATTTAAATCTAGCTCCGGTTGAATGAGCCCATATGTGCAATTGCACATATGAATAAGGCATAGGTCAACAGTCTGACAGTTAAGCATATGGGTATAGTACTAGCATTGAGCATGATGTCTTGGGTTTGAAACTTAGCAAAGGTAGGGAGACCTTTTTCTTACCTTTTGTTTTTAATCACATCAAAGACTGCCACGTGTCAGGATTTGATCATTCCATGTGTCCTGATACTTGGCATCATCTAATTGGATGGCCTTATAGATGTAGTGCCACGTGTTAGCTACGTGGCATGCCATGTCAGCCACTACGTGTCAAGTGTTGACATGTGGCAGATCGGGATTTGTCGAGATGGCTGACTTGGCGCCACGTTAGCACTTTCACTTTCTTTCACTTAGTTTTCTCCCATTTTTCCTCCTCTTTCCTTCTCAAGAACAACTTACTCCCTCCACTTTAGCTTCAATTTCTACACAAATTCCATACACAAGCACATAGTTTCTTGCATCAATCTTACGCTAGACATGGCATGCTTCGAATTGGTGTTAAGAACAAGTCTAAATTCAGCCAAAAGCACTTTTAAATTAACGTTCAAAAATCAGAAAAAAGCTAGGTTTTCAGGCATTTCTCATTAGATCCGATTCTAACTTTCCTTTGTTTCTAGGTTAAATTTGTGTATAAATTGATGATCATGAGACATGAACAAGACACACAACCAACAAAATCAACTCCCACACTCTCTTTATCCATTTCCGATCACCTCTTCTCTCTATTAATCTCTCTCCTCTCGGGTTTCACTCTTTAGCAAACTCTAAGCTCAACTACCACCATGGTCGCAACCTCCACTCCATTAACTCCCGAACGCCACCTCCTTTGATCGCTACCGTAGCCTCTCACTGCTTAACCAAACTGTTACCCTTAAACCCTGACCACAGAAGCTTACACCCCATGAACCATTACCTTTAGTCACCCTCGGCCCAAACTACTCCTACGGTTACACTCCCCACATCCTTAAACCCCCAACCCAACTAGCTACTAGCCTCCAACAGCTACATCGCATGCCACCCAAACACCATCGCCGACTACTACTTCCCATAACTGCTAAACGACCACCCCGAGCCATGGTGTTAAACTAACCCCCCCTATTCCTAATCCAAAACTCACAAAAAACTCCTCACCCCCTCGCTTTAGCCACTAAAATTGCCCGAATTGCCCTTTGCTGCCCTTGTTGCTGTTGAAGGCATCAAAGCTTGACCCAAATCTAGTGGAGCCGACCCAACTCGATCCGACCTGACCCGTCCGTCCTACCTAGGTCCGACCCATGTATTCGAATGTGTCTAAAGTTTTTCTTTTTATTTTGTTTATATATTTTATTTGTTGTTTTATTTTGTTTATTTGTTTTATTTAAATGTAATAGAAAATAATAATAATAGAAAGGAAAGAAAAAAAAAAGAAGAGAAAAAGAAAAAAGGAAAAAAAAGTAATTTGGTTTTAATTTATTTTATTAAATAAGTAAGAT
>JAMXBB010000006.1:79530125-79822326 GCA_024138015.1 Lumnitzera littorea | reverse complement strand
ATCACTAATTAAATATGACTTAACTTTTATTCGACTAGAAAAAGTTAATTTGGATCATTCATAAATCATGCACTGCATAACTATTTCTGGACAGTCACATTACACGAAGGTAGCGAGAGGCCATACTTGGGTTGATTATTGAATGTTATTTGAGTTCGTACGGTGCACACGTGCGATATGACCTTACCCTTGCCCGCGGGATGACTAGGCGTTGGAGGCGCCAACCGCCTGGCTATGGGTCGAGTCCAGAGGCCTTCGTTTAGGGGTAAGTGAGGGCTGCGTGAACCTACTCACAATCATATGTAGAACTCGTTTTGATAAAGCTGGTAATGGATGTACCATTACATTTTAAATACGAAACGCGGAGTTTCGTTATAAAATAAGTTCTAATATGATACCCGGATATGACTGTACCGAAGAATCTCTAACCTTGACTTCGGAGGGCGTAAAATCTGAGTTACATGCAGTACCTGGTCACCTGCATGTATTTGTTTGGCACACTGCTTGTTCATGCATTCATTTGGTTGAACTTAACTGTGGTATAACTTGACTGCTGTATGGTTGAGGGAAAATATCTCACTAAGCAAGTAAGCTTATACCCTCGTAGACTTCTCTTGCAGACCAACTTATTCGTGGAGTCGGGCCGTCGTATGCCCGAGGTTAGCTTTCTCTACGGGATCAATGTGGGAGCTGTTTGAGGATAGAGAGTACTTTTGATTAAATGTAGAGTTGAATATGTAATTTTTATATTAGTCTGACTTTAGACATGTTTCAAAAGCTATATCTGTAAACTTTTATACACTTAAATTATGTGTTATGTTTTCTATATTATTATTTGTCATGAAATGCTATTGCTTAAGCTTGCACACTCTTGGTAGTTAGTAGTAGTTGTAGCCTTGTGTATCGTATAAAAGGGTCGTCGATTGTAAGGGAACTCAATCTACAATCCTTTGTACGGTATACGGCGACTGCCACGACTAGCCCCCTCGGGTTGCGACATTTACATACTTTGTAAATATTTTCCTTGTTTCGATTGTAAGCCATTTTTTAGGGTTTAAGGCCTTGTATATTATTTACAGTTTTGCTACTAGATTTTAGGACTTTCTATAAATAATGACTTTTATAATTATCAAAAGATTAGACAAGTGAAGAATATTCAAGATAGTATGTTTACACTTTACCCTTCCTTTTTTGAGTAAGGATACCCGAGAGCTCTTAGAGCTTGCATTTGCCAGATTATTGAGTGTCGAATAACTCTTTAATCCTTCTTGTGTTCTTATCAATCTTGACCATAAGATTGTTCTGAATCTTTCATTTGAACCAGTTAGTGAGTTGTATCTAACCTTCATTTGAATCTCGAGTGACATTTAGTATTCATGAGTTGTATTAAACCCTATTTCGATCTCAAACCCCTGATTGTGTTTATATCTTGGTGCATGATATCCATACACATTCACTGTCAAAACCCCGTTCTCACTCCCTATTCTACATTCTCTTCTTGAACCCTAAACACCCATTCCTAGTTCAAGACCTACTACGTGGATTCACATCATTTACTGTACCATATACCATATTGGATAAGTTTTTCTTTAGAGTGCTTTTAGATCCTGGAGCATCAAATAATTACATGTTAAGGAAAACTATAAGGGGAAGTAAGATTGGAGAATTTCATGAAGATAAGTTCATATTGCATCTAAACCATCGATAGAGTTTGGACCATACCTTTTGGAGAACTCAACCTCATACACATTAGTGTTGGACCATGTGACTTCCTAGTTTACTTCATAGTATTGGATATAAAAGATGAGGAGCAACCTTTAGTGATAGGAATCATGGATCAATCACTTGTTCCTAAGCTTGATGACTTACCCATATGGTTTACCGAGTTATCTAAGGAGAGTTAAGCCCTGAAGAACATTGTATTTTCCATTACTAACCATTAGGCTACCTTGCTTCAACCTCTCTTTGTGACATTGAGAAGGTTTTTGAGGCACCCAACTAGTTACTAAGGTGACCACTTATTACCATGCCAAGGGTAAGCACTAAATCTACATATGCCTAAGTTGACATGCATCCAAGATTGAGTTGCCCACTTTTGATCTAACCAAGCGAGGATGAACTAGAGAATGGTTGCCTATTAAACCAAAACTACCTAAGCCCTGACTAGTTGAGCCGCTAAGTATCTGACCTAATGAACTCTACTTAGAATTAGCTGTACTTGGTAAGTAGTATGAACAAGACCATAGATTGGATAGTTGGTAAGTATATCATTTTCTAATATCCGTATTATCACTTGTAATTGAATATTATTTTGTTTGTTTACAACTTTGCCCTTATATTCTATTCCCCTTTCTTTTTCTAATAGGAATCCTTTTTGTAATTTATGTATATCTTGGACTTGCTTTACATGGGCCATATAAATACTTATAATTTGTAATAGTTGCATTCATTAGAATAGTGACATTGAACTTCAAACATTTTTACGCTTCTTCTTGAGTTTGTGTTTTCTTGACAAGGATCGAGACTTTAAAGAGCTCTTATTTTGGCCATTAAGTGTAGACTAGTGGCGAGCAACCTCGTGTTATACTTGTGAGTCATATGAAGTATAGTTTAAGCTCATATAAGGCATTGGTGAGTCATATCCACCATCGGTACACAAGGACCCCTTGCTTAACCTTCAACTTCCATTTATCCTTTAGACCATCTCGCAATTCGGACCTACCCTTTTGGTTCATGTAATATCAGTAGCTGTATATCATCCTTCTCAACGATCTATATCACTTAATTTTTGGAACATCATTCTTTGATATCTTAGGAGCTATATTAGACATGAAAGAGAGAATAATTATCTTAGAAAGTGGAGAGAGGAAAGAGATGCTCATAGCTAAAGAATGACTACAGTAGTTAAAGGAAGGTAAATCAGCGATGGATCAAGAAAAAGAATTTGAGAAAGGCAATCGTATGAGGAAGAGAAGGATCTATGAGAAAGGAGAGTTAAGCTTGAGCTAGGTGGCTAAAGGATTTAAGCCCTAGGGGCATTATGATGACCTACTATGAGTTAAAACTAAAAAGAAGTCAAGTTGAAGGCTTAAAAACAAGCGCTTGGTGGGATGTAAGCTGACCCACTTTTTTTTTCCCTTATTTCTATTTAGTTCATGATAGTCTTTTCAGTATTTGGAGTCTTGTTAGTTATGCTTCTTTTATACGATGTAGGCATATGTAAATAAATAAAGGAAGTGTTGAATTCATCAATCTTAAGATGCCAATAACAAATCTAGAAGGGAATTGAGAATTCATATCACATCAAGAAACCAAGGGAGTACTATTTTAACTTTCTCTTTTACTTCCCATTGCATATAAATTGAAATGCAAGATATATGCATCGAGCTTAAAGTTGGGGGTAGAAAAGTTAGACATAAACAATGAAGATGTGTGATTCTGAATGGGAGTAGATGATTTGATTAAATTAATCCCTTCTATGCACTTATAGGATAGCTTCTTTTTAAAAAGTTGGATCCTTTTTCCTTTATCCTCTATGCCTTAATCTTTGAGTTTACATGAAGAAAATAGGAAGAAGTGATTAAGACCTTATTATGTAAACTTTATAATCAATGCATGGAATTTGTGCTTTGTTTAATTATGCCCAATTTAGGCATGTTTAATTGGTTTAGAGTTAAGGAAATGTTTTGATTAGGTATGAGAATTTAGTGTTTTTGAAAGTTAACTTTATATATGCACCTTTCTTTTTGAGGAATCAAGTTGTTTGTTGATATTGTATGAACTGAAGTAGGTATTGGACTTTACCTAAACTTTCCTTGATTAATGCAGTGGCATTGCAGACTTAAGAGACCGATAAGGGAGAAGTATATGTATGATCCAACAAATTAAACATCAAGACCTCTCACTTAGTTTGAAATATTAGATTTGACTCTAAATTTCATAAACCTAACCTAAATAAGAAGCTAACTTTTCTAGGCATTGATTTCTAAATTAATTACATGAATTTTATTTTTTCTTTTCTTTGAGCATGTGATTTAGCAAAAGTGCAACAATGTCAGCATCACTTCTAAGGATTTTGCATCATATTGAACACATGTAAACTTTGTGCTTTTAATGGCATAGAATGCTCTTGATCATATATGAGCATTAAGGAAATGCATGCTTGTCCTATTGTTTTTTGAAAAATCTAATCTTTTCCTACTAGCTTGAGGATAAGTAAGGTTCTACAGTTGGGGGTGGTGACCATTGCTTAAGATGCATATTTTTCCTAACTTTAAAACATGCATTTGTGCATAAATATAGCAAAAACTTGTCTATTTTAAATAAAATTAGAGTTTATGCACAAAATGGACTAACTTGTGCAAAATTATCAAAAATGTGTTAAAAGGGATTAACTCTAATTGAATTTGATTGATTTTAAATCCTAAGTGTAAGTGAATGGGGGTTATCATGGTATTGGTAGCCCTTGCCATTTGATTAAGGAGGTTGAAATAAATGGAGTCAAGAAATTTTTCCTATTGATCAATCAATAGCCTTGCTACCCACCCATCAGTATGCCTTAAAGCATTAAGGATACAATGACTTCTTAGATGACTGATCACTCGAGAGGTTGGCTTAGGGAATAGAATGTGCAGGGGTAGATTTGCACACATTGATCGATCGGTACCAAAATCATTGACCAATCGGTAGAAGAAATTAGGGTTGGGGTTTTTTTGACAAAAACCCTAATCTTCTTTAAACACCATGTTTCATGAAGCACGAAGGCGACTTAGAGCTAACATATGTCTACAAATCGATCAGTAGACCTTTACACTAATCGATTAGGAGCCTAAAACTATATACAGTTACATTTGTAACTAGAAATGCAAGTTGCAATTAGGATTTTAGCATTATTAGTTTAGTTTTGCAAGCTCATTATTTATTTTCATGATTTAGTGGCTTGTTTATGATATTTGATGAGTGTTTTTATGATTTTATTATGCATTTAAGTTTGCTTAATAAATGTTACCTACTTTCTCATCAGTTAATCTCTCATTCATTCAATATAATTTGTTATCTTGTTTTCTCATGGAGTTTTCTATTATACTCTTATCATTTACTGCTGTTATTGTTGATATAATGATTGGCTAAGTAGTTTTTATTGCATTTATGATGATGTAGATGTTGCAGATGATGTAACTTTGTAGTTATGATATGGGCATATGTATTTGATGATTGGTATTTCATTTCAACTCTTTGAGGTGCTTTAATGAAATTTTCATTAGGTTTCCTCATGATTATGAGACCAAGAGGAGATTAGTCTTAAGAAGTGCCCCTTGAAAATTATTGGCTTTACATAATTATAAGACTGAGCAAAGATTAGATGCGTAATTCCCTAATTGAGCCATTGAGATGGTGAAATGTCGATATTAGGTTCTACACTTGTGAGACTGAGAGGAGATTAGGTGTTTCCTATTGAATTCACATTACGTTATGCAGTTTTAGTAGGTTAAGATAGGCTATGAGATCGAGATAAGATTGACCCCATCTCTAGAACTACAATACTTAATTTGTGATAGGATTTGAGTATTTAGCTGATCGTATAGGGAAATGAGATCGAGAGAAGAGTTTCTGCCACATAGTTGAGTAAGACGCCCTACTTGAGCTCTAATTTAAGTGATTTATGTCAAAACCTAGTTAAAAATTATTCCTAACATCTTAACAGCATACCCTCACCTTTACTTTGGAAATATGTCACAAGCCTACGTCTTTAGTATTCATGTTAATTATCACTTTTTTCTTTTTGTACTTTAATTTCAATTTCAACTCCAACTTCTCTCTTAGATTTGTCTAAATTAGAATAGTCAGTTATGATTTGGTACTTAATTGAACTCTTTTCCCTATGGAAATCTATCTGGTGAATATTCACCAATATTATTACTACAAACGATCTAATATACTAGTCAATTAAGAGTTAGACATGGTTTTAAATAATTTCAATTATAAAATATTGTTGAAAGTACCATTTTTGTCCATGTTTCGTGTCGTACTTAAATCAAAAGACTAAGGGCTTGTCAAACCATATAGCTTACTGGAGGGTGCATGTCTCAACACTTCATGCTTTTGATAATAAGGGCATTGCTAAACTATATTCTTAGCATCCCCTTTCATGGTTGGCTAGTAATAACTGAGCCTTAGAGCTCAAACATATAACGTTTGAGCTTTCATATGGTTACTATACACCCTTACATACAGATAAAAAAGAACTTTTTATGCATCCCTTAGTACATGGCAATGAAGATAAGGTTAAGCGATGCTGCATTTATGTAGCTTACCATCAATCAAGGGATAATTTGTAGCTCAATATACAAGCCTTTGAGCTTCTTTTTTATAGGGGGTAATGCCCCATCTCTCAAATATTCAATGATTAGGTCCATCCAAAATCTCTCTTTTGGGTTTTACTATACACCCTTACATATAGATAAAAAAGAACTTGTTATGCATCCCTTGATACATGGCAATGAAGATAGGGTTGAGCGATGCTACATTTATGTAACTTACCATCAATCAAGGTATAATTTGTAGCTTGATATACAAGCCTTTAAGCTTCTTTTTTATTACGGGGTGATGCCCCATCTCTTAAATATTCAATGATCAAGTCCATCCAAAATCTCTCTTTTAGGTTAAATAGCACTTCATAACATTTCTTTGTTGCTTCTAGGCTCTTGTTTGAGAGATACTTAATGAAGAGCTTATCATTCAGATCAAGAAGTGACATATTAGCCAACTTTGATAGATTATTGGTGGCAATATTTTGTCTTCTTGGAATCTTCATAATCGTAAAGGACTGGAATTCCTTTATGAGAGTTTGTACCATGCCCAGGTACTTGCTCATTATTTCCTCTTTCACCACATAATCTCCCTTGACTTGGTTAACAATTAACTATAAGTTTAAAAACTTTTTCAACTCTAACTTCCTTCACCAATTTCAGTATGGTAATTAAGGCTTCATATTAAGCCTCGTTGTTGCTTATTGAAAATCAAACTTTCAACGCATACTGTATTTTCACATTATGTAGCCCTTATAAAAAAGGCCCTACTCCACTACCTTATGGTGTAGAAGAACCATCTACATACAAATTTGAAATAGGTTTTTTATCCATCTTAATGTTGTTCTCTCCTCTAGTAAATTTAACCATAAAGTCTGCTAAAACTTATGCCTTTAATGTTATTCTAGGTTTGTACTACACAATGTAGGCACTCAATTCCAGGGTGCATTTCATCATCCTTCCTAAGTTATCATTTCATTTTAAGGCTAATCGTAGTAGTTAGTCAATGAGGACTATGATATGATGAGCTTCAAAATATGGCTTTAGTTTCCTTATCGAAATCACCATGGCTATAACAAACTTTTCAATCTTCATATATCATTGCTCTAAGCCTTGTAATATGTGATTTACATAATAGATTAGCCTATGCTCCATTACCACTATGCAAACAAGGATAGAAGAAATTGCTCGACTATTGATAGATTGGTATAAAAACAAGTCCTCAAGAATAGGCTTTGAGAGCATTGGTTGAGATGATAATAAATCCTTCAATTGTTTTAACACGACCTAGCATTCATTAGTCCATCTAAACTCCTTAGGGTTTTTTAAAACCTTAATGAACTTGCCATATCTATATGCACTCTTTGAGACAAACCTATTTAGGGCAATAAACTAACCTATTAGTTCTTGAACCTCCTTAATAGTACTTGAGGGCTTCAAATTCTTTATTGCTTTATTATTTCTTAGATTTGCTTTGATGCCTAGTTTGGTCACCATGTAACCCAAAAACTTGCTTGAGGTAGCCTAAAAACATATTTATGCAGGTTCAACTTCATGTTGTACCTTCTTAGCATGTCAAATGTCTTGTATAGATTGATAGGGTGTTGACCTTCTTACTTACTCTTGACAATCATATCATCAACATACACTTTGACATTGTAATGAATCAAGAGCTTAAACATCTTGGTTATGAGCTTATGGTAGGTCACACTGGTGTTCTTTAGCCTAAAAGGCATAACCATATAGCAATATGTCCCAAAATTTGTAACAAATGAGGTATGCACCTTATCTTCCTTTTCCATCCTAATTTGATTACAGTTGGAAAATGCATCCATAAAAGAAAGCATAGCATGCCCAGCAATTGAGTCCACCATTTCATCGATTTTCAATAAGGGAATCAATCCATTGGACAAGCCTTATTTAAGTCTATGTACATACACCACTTGCCATTCAACTTTCTAACTAACACATAATTAGCACACCATGTCAGATAAGGTTTCCTCCCATATAAACCCCACTTTTAGCAATTTCTAAACTTCTTATTCAATTACCACTTGTTGTTTAGAGGAGAAATGCCTCTTCTTCTGATGAATAACTTTTGCATTTGGATCAATTCACAACTTATGTACCATAACCTCTCTTGGGATGCTTAGCATATTTAAGGGAGTCCATGCAAAAACATGATGCATCTTTAGGGTCATGCACACGAAAGAGCACCATAAGGAGAACAAACTAAAATAAAAGAAAAGAAGATTAGCAAAATTCAAGTATCTACAACTTAGATATGATACACTAATCAATCTTACTTGGCCTATAATTTACTGGATATGACTCACCAGTTTGAACTATAAGGTTACTAGTCACTACTCTTTACTAAAAAAAATAGATAAGAGTTAAGAGAGAATGAGAACACTAAGGTTTCTTAATAAGAAAACCGATAATATTCAATAATGAGGTGATAATGTTTGCATACTATAAATGTAGGTTTATATATTCACCCTACTAGGGTTATAATGCATACATGAAGAGACAAAAAGGGTAGTTTATAAATAATTCATGAAACATACTAAAAAAGGTAAAAGAGACGAATAATATTTTGTATGGAAAAGTAAAGAATCATTTTAGAATGTTGTGCCAGAAGAAATATGTCACATGGTGGTCGGTGGTTTAGAGTATGTTACAATTTGGACAAAGGTGAAGGAAAAAGTCTACAGTTAAAGCTAACTTGATCTAGAGCTCAATCACTTAAGGATTTCCAAATCCTCTTCAAGTTGGGATATCTTATAGGTTAGTCTGGACTTGCATTAGATGCTAGTATGCACAAGAGCTTGGATTAAACAAATGTTTGAGGCCAGTTTATGTAGATGATATCTGGGTCATAGTTTGGCAACTTAGTAGGTTGACCTATATGCTGAGTAGGTTGTCAATATAGTGAAAGATGGAGGTTAGAATAGAAATCCTCATGTTGGATGTAGCTTTGAGCTAATATCCACTACATGAGTCCTTCGAGTCCTCTAGCTTAGTTGCATGTGATTAGTCTAAGTAGTTGATTTGTATTACTTGCTTGAGGGTTGAAAAGATTTGCCCTCAAATCAAAAGTGATCACAGTTTCTTATTTTGTTTTGGTTCTTGTAGGGTCTTTTTCTAGTTGGTAGGAAATCAGGTTAGATACATTAAAGGTGAAGGAAACACCATAGTTCTCTAGTAATTCAATCTGGTAAGCATTAAGGTTGATTTTCTTCAGGACCTTAAATAGACCATCAACTTATAGAGATAGCTTGCTCTATATCAGGTGTAGAAATCATTCATGGCTAAGGTGAATCCATACTAAGTCTCCTAGTTTGAAAGAAATAGTTTAGTGACCTTAACTACTAATATATTATTGTCTCTAGTTAAACTTAGCGATCTTCCTTACTATAGATTGATGTAACTCTTATGATTCTTGAGATTAGTCAACTCTAGATTGACTCTCTTCAGCAGCTACAGGGGTACCTATTAGATCTAAGGGTATAATGGAATTGAGGCCATAGATGACCTCAAATGGAGTATTCTCGATGGTGCTATGAGCGATTTGTTTGTATGCAAACTCTACAACTAGTAGACACAGATCCCAATCCTTTAAGTTCTTTCCTATGATACCTCTAAGTAAATTTTCTAGCATCTTGTTCATCACTTTAGTCTATCCAACAGTCTAAGGGTGGCTATTAGAGCTGAACACAAGTTTAGTCTCAAGTCTTTTCGAAAGAGTCTTCTAAAAATAACTCAAGAAATTGGTATTGCAATTTGAAATAATAATTTTCGACACTCCATAGAGTCGAACACTTTCTTGCAAGAAAAAAAATCAGTAATATATAAAATATCGTTAGTGTCACGTCCCAACATAGGATAGGACGCATTGTCATACAGGAATACCTATTAAAAACTTAACTCAACTTACTTATTCACCAAAAGAAAACTTTATTTATATGATAATGGGGTTGCTATATTAGATTTCAACTGGACATTTGGTTACAACTTATGTATATAACCTAATATTACATCAAAACCTAAACCATCCCTTTCTTTTGTCTTCTTTAAAATAGTAGGATTCCTAACATAGTACAAGTTCCATCCAAAAGTCGCTGATTCTGACTTATGCACTCAATATACATTGTCCTTAGTGTTGGGCCCTTCATAATGCTATTAACCTAAGGATAAAACATTTTATCCCCTTAGCTACTAAAATTGAGTGAGAGTAGATAACAAACAATACAATATAGGCAATATCAGAATCGAAACATTTCAATCATAATTAGTAAGTTTAGCTCCACACATACATTTGTCTAACTAAGCTTTTATTGCTAGTAATGTAGCATGCTATGGTCATGCACATGGCATGTATCAGTAACGATATCCTATGCCTTCTAATATCTTCATCCGATTAGTCGACATAGCTAAGCATCTAGATACAACATCTAGGAACCTATGGCAATTACAAGCTACTTGGAAGTATGACTTTCAACTTTGTTTTATAAAATTAGACTATATACTGGAGTTTTCCAAATCAAGTTATCAAAATAGTCAAGATATTCGAGTAATACGAATCTATATGCTTTCAAAAACTGAGTTCATAAAGCCATGATTTTTCTTGATTACTTAGAAGCCTCATTCTAAAAATTTTGACCCGTAGGTCCGTTTCTATGCCATGATATGCAATAAATACTCAAGTATATAATTCCATACAATCAGTCTTTATGTTCTGGTAAACCCAGTTATCTAATTCTAGTTTTTAAACTCTCCTTAGCAGAATTCGAGCATCTTACTTAGGGTTCACTAAGGTGAACACCTAGAAGATTAAGTTAACAATCCCTCAACTGTACAAGTTAGTACAATCATTCGTAGGTACTAAATCAGCACCCAACATAATAGCATAATAGTCTAACTAAGATATAGTTATCATCATTTAAAATCACCACATTAGTATCTACCATAGTAACATATTAATTTACTCAAGATATAGCCATATCTAATTAACACAGCATCAAATAACATATAATGTTATGGGTAGCAATATATCTACTTCAAGCATAGATTAAATCCACTTACATGGCCTTAAGAGTATTGCAAAATCATAAACTTTGCCACATGTTCCTTTCTTACTTATCACACCTATGAAAATATAAACACAATCTTCAAATCAATTATGCGTTAGACTTGAACTTTTATAAGCTTGCATTACTACGTTTTTAAACTTCATTTGACAGTATTGTCATGATCGTTATTTTGAGTACTATTAATATATATTAAGAAATAAGATTGATCAATACAGTTACAAGCCCAAAAATATCCTTTCTTGCTTTCGACTCGAGCGTATGTTATTGTAACTTGGTAATTAACTCAAATAAGCTTTAGTTTTAAACTAAAAATCCTAAAAATTGTACTTTCCAAACATGTCCAATAACCCTTAGTATATCCTAAAGTGTTCATTTTACATGAATTTAACAAATATTTTACTAGTACTAACTACCATGTTACATATTGAGTTAATATTATTGATTTTTATTAGGAAAATACACAATAAATAGTATACAGGCCCAATTAATTTTATGAAAAATTATATAAACTCAAAAAAGTATGTAGTTTAATTATTGACAATTAATTACAATAAATTAGCTATTATCGATTTTTACTAAAATAGTAGTTTTAGCTCAAAATTACGGAAAATTAGGATAAATATACAAATTTATGTATGAGATAAAAATAAAGTGTTCCAAATATCATTATAAACCTCCAAAAGTCAAAACATGTATGGCTTATTCATTAATTTAGTTAAAAATTAATTATTTCAACAATTCAGTAAAATTGGAAATTTTATCCAAAATAATTATAAAAATTAGTAAACATGCTTATTTTCCAAAATTCTTGTTACTAAAATTAAATAAATATATTCAGTATATTGTGTACAAAAATTTAACTCGAAAGGACATTATTTAATATTTCAAAAATTTAGTTTAATTTTTGTCCAAACAAAGCATTTTCTTAAGGATCCTATATTTAGACTTGTTATTTAATTAAAATAAAATTAATAAATTAATATAAACCTAAAATAACCCTAGAAAACTAAATTTCATAATTAAATAACATAATTTAATATTTTTAGAAAATTAGATAATTTATAGGTAGAAAATTGGTTTACTTAAACCAACTACTTCTAACCACTACATCTTATTGGAACACCTCCCCTTAATAGTCCTTTCTTTGTCCACAATGTAGCTCGATGTTAAGTTGTGGTTTGGCATACGAACAACCTTGGACTTGATTCACCCTAGTTTTTGTTTTATTTTTATTTTTATTTTTTCTAATTTTCCTAAATTATGTTCTTGTATTTTTAATGTCTTAAAATATTGTAATTAAGGGCTTAGGTCCTATTTATAGGTTTTCAAGTTAGTCTAATTTAATAAAAATTGGACATATTTGCCACATGTCATTTTTTCCATTTTCCTAGGTGTAACTAAGCACCATGTGTTATCCCCTTATTATTCTAGTGATGACTCATGTTTTCTAGTTATTCCTATGCTACCACATCATTTGGTGATTTATCCATTCCTTTTTTAATTAATTTTCTATTATTTTATATTATTTTACCTTATTTTGATAATTTATTATTATCATATTTATGTATTTAATAGATATAATGCATATCATATGTAAATACATGTATATTATATACAATTCACTTCAATTATTATTTTCATAAGTTAAATAACTTATCTCTAATATCTTGTTATATCTTAAAGCTTGAATTTAACATTTTTGGTATTTATTAGCTTTATCAAATTTATTGACTTTTCGATATTTTGTCTTATTAAGAAGTTTAAACTAAAACAAATAACGTTGCCTGATGCCCTAAATTTAAGGGCTTTGATCCGAGGGTTATTGTATTAGCTTGAAATCTTAAGGTATTATAGTTAGTTCAATGGCATAGAATGAAGTGTACCATTTTACTAAAGCAATCTAATACAATAAAGATTGAATCTTTCCCTTTATATGTCCAATGCAACCCTAGGATAAAGTCCATGCTGAGATCGACCTAAGGTAAGGTCGACATAGGTAGAGGCATATACTCTCTATGTGTCTCTCTATTTCCTTTAGCCCTCCTACACACTTCATAAATACTAACTACCATTGAGACATCTTTGGCCAAATTAGGCTAACAAAAGTTTTCTTTTAGTAGATTAGCTATTTTAGTCCCTCCAAAATGACTAGATAATCAACCACTATGAGATTCCCTAACTAATAGCTCGTATGTGGAGTAGTTCAGTATACACAGCCTTCTCTCCTTAAATAGATAGCCATCTTTGAGGTAATATCCTCCAATAGCAACTCCTTTTTTGCACTTCTCTACAATAGAGCCAAAATGGGGGTTATAAGCATTCTACTCAGTGATAAGTGAAAATCCTAGTAGTTTCATCTACAAGGAGGTTAGCAAGGTTTGCTAAACTCTCATGGTGATAAGTGATAAGTGAAAATCTAAGTGATAAGTGATAAAGCCTTGGTGACCACATTAACACTTCCTTTCTTGTGTTAGATCACATAGGAAAACTTTCTATAAATTCTAGCCACTTGGCTCATAGTCAATGTATATTACAAACTCTCGTGGTAGTAAATAGTACTGTTAGATAGTGAGAGCTTGAAAAACAGAATAAAAGTCTTTATTGTTTACAGATTAGTTCAATGCGACACTATTCTCTCATTGTGGTATGCAATTGGGCATCACTCTTGCATTAATGTGATACCAATTCCAATGTCTAACGCATTGCATTCTAATTCAAATGCCTTATCAAAATTTAGTAGAGTTAGAATAGGGGTAGTAGTAAGCTTCTCCTTAATCTCTCTAAAACTCTATTTAACTCGATCATTCCATAGGAATCCATCGCTCTTCTTTGTTAGCTTAGTTAAGAGGGCTACAATGGTACTGAAATCTTTAATGAATTGCTTATAAAAAGAAGCAAGGCCATGAAAACTACGAACTTTAGTGATATTCTTTAACATCAGCTACTTTAAGATAGCTCGAACATTTTCCTCATCTACTTAAATTCCTTCTCTAGATACTACATAACTAAGAAAAACTACTTCACCTTGATAGAATGTACACTTCTTCTTTACATTCCCATATAACTTCTCAGGTTTATAAATTATTAAAAACAGCTTAGAGATGTTGAGTGTGGTTATTTAGGTTGACATTGTATACCAATTTGTCATTAATGTACATGACCACACATTGTCTGATCAGAGGGTACATCACATGATTCATCAATTGCATAAGTGTTCTTGGTGCATTTGTAAGTCTGAACGACATAACCAACCATTCATAGAGACTATGCCACATCTTGAAGGTAATCTTCTACTCATCACTTGGTCTCATGAGAATTTAGTGGTAGCCCCTTCGTGAATCAATTTTCGAAAATATCTTGGTGCCATGGATATCTGTACTTGATAGCGATACAATTGATAGCTTGGCTGTCGATACACATGTACCATGAGCTATCCTTCTTTAGGATGAGTAAAGCTGATATAGTACATAGACTCATGCTCCTTCTCACATAATCTCACTTTATGAGCTCATTTACTTGCCTTTTTAGCTCGATAGCTTATTCAGGATTCATCTTATAGGCCGATCAATTCTACAAGATTACGCTTGTTGTAAATTGATACAATGTTCTATGCTTCAAATTGGTGGTAGTTCCTTAGGCAACTCTTTAGGAAACAAGTTGGAAAACTCACCAATCAACCTTCGAATCTCATTAGGTACTTCTTTAAGGTTTCTCATGTCCAATAATCTCTTGATCCATAGAAACATAAGCTCATTAGCCTTCTCAAATCTCTCTTTAGTTCATTACTAGGGCTTTCTTTTTACTAGCTCGGCTAAGCTAGTTATGGGTCTTGTTCACTTGTGTTGGTGTCATGGTTTATAGCATAATCTTCTTCCCATTCTTAATAAAGGCATATGTGTTCTTGTATCCATTATAAGTAACATGATAGTTGAATAACCAATGTCTTCTAAGAAATAGATGTAAAGCTCCCACAGGGATGACATCGCACACCATTACGTCCTTGTATACATTCCTAATGTTAAACTGTATGGTTACTTGCTCTACGATGTGCAGATCACCCTTATCGTAAAGCCAATGCAACTTGTAAGGTCAGGTATATATAGAGGTTGGTAGTCCTTGATAGGAATCAGACTGGTAGGCACTGATCTCGAGGACTAAAAGGATTAATGAGGTAAATGCTCTTGCTCTAACCGACCCCTACTGAGGCCGACCTACTCCTTGCTACTAACCAACTTCCCACATTACGCTTAATGACTATACATCTTTTGGAAATTATGTTTTTACACAATGAATACTCTACTTGTAGCCTAACCCTTTACACAACCCTACTCAGTTATAGCCAAGTTGACTACCTACTCGACAACATTGCGACTGAAAGGCTGAGAGATCCTACATGAGTCCTTAGCCACTCCTTTGTGGACGAATCCACACTTGCCAAGCACCCTTGCTCAGCCACCTAACCTAACTGTACTGATTTGTCTATACCTTCCAAGGGCATCACCAATACATTGCTGCTACATATCCAAGCCCACTTGGAGAATCTATTGCACTTAATCTTTTCTTTTCTTAGAATATTCGTTTATACCCTCTTTATTCCTTATGCATTACTTCTTTAGGACAATATCCTTTTTGTCTTTTCCATTTTTAGGCAAGTTGCCCTATACTCTTGGTTATAAATACATATTATACATATAGTCGCATCATCTTATCATCATTAATACACTGAATATTACCTTTGTGAATATTGCTTTTGTTAGCTTATTTGCTCTTTCTTTACTCTTATCCTATCCATTAAGTAAGGCTAGGTGGTAAGTAACTCCACTGAACCAACTCATGTATTATATCGAGCTGTGTTGTGAGTCCTTAGAAGTTCCACTAGTGCATCATATCCTTTAAAGCTATTTGAGGGTTTGCTTATCTCTTCCTTTTTCCGTTAGTTCATACGCTTCCCATCACTTATTTCAACCTTTCAGCAAGCTTAGATCCATCTCTATGACCGGCCTTGTCTGCTTTTGGTTCCAATCTACATCATCTTAATATCAAAGTAGAGGTTCTATTTAGGTAAGTTGTCTTTGTGATTTTTGAAGTAGTGCTTCTTATAGCAATGTCTTGTAGTCATGTAGAGATTCAGTAGAAGTGTTCCAATAAGTAGGAGCGTAGAGTCGCTTGGTCTCATGTTTACTTTGTTTTACCCTATTTTAAACATCTAGAAATAGAGTAAGTTCTATATTAATAGTTTATTTGCCAGTGTTGTTACTATGCTATGACTTAGTTGGACGATTGTGTAAAGATTGTGCATGTTGTCCGATTGGGAGTAATAGTATTAATTGTAACTTAGAATTGACGATCGAAATCAAATTTATCAAGGAAAATGATGGACCTAAGCGTTAACACTAGTATTAGGGATGATAATAGTGGTATTGTCTACCATGGCCAATAATCCTAAGGCAACCCTAAGAGTACGAACAGGAGTCTTGATGAGTTAGCCAACCTCTTAGTTGATTTAACTAGAGTTGTTCATGCATTGGCCTACTGACTTGCTGAGGTAATATACAACGCCCTACAAACTGCTTGACCTGCTAGAGGTCAAAATCCTTTTTGATAAGTTTGAGGTGGAGGAGTAGGTAGACAAGCGAGAAGAAGAACTGACTTAGGAGATCTAGGTGATGATGAAGAGGAAGAGTATAAAGAACAAGAGTAAGCTAGAGCACCATGACCTACCAACCACATGAAGCTTTAGATTCTAAGCTTCAATGGGTTTGGAAGTGTGGATGATTATTTGGATTGGAAGGAAAAGGTAAAGCGTGTTTTTTATTTTTACCAATATGAAGACTTCAAGAAAGTGAGGACTACTACTATTGAGTTCTCAAGATATGCCGCTATGTAATGGAAGAAGTTTCAAGTTACGAGAAGACGAGAGGGATATAGGGAGATTAATACTTAGCCAAAGATAAAGAGAATACTCAAAAACAAATTTGTACCAGATACCTATTTATAGGACACTTTTGCTTAGCTTCAAAAGCTAAGGCAAAGAGGTCGAACTTTTGACGAATATGTCTAAGAATTCCAAATGCTTATGATTCACTATAAAGTAGAGGAACCATTAGTGAGAACAATCTCTAGGTTCCTTATTAGATTGAGAAGTGATATCCAAGATGTTGTGGAACTTTAGCCATTTACTATAATGGATGATATACGAATGGCCTAATGAGTAGAAAGGTAAAGAAGAAGTAGAATGTTGACTTGACCTCCAGTAAGCCAACTTAATCAACTAAGCTAACTTGGATAAGGAAGTTTCCAAGGTTAATTAGGTACTGAGACAACTAGAAAGGTTAAAGTCTGAGTTGAACAAAAGGGCCAACCTAACAATAACGTACCAACTCGAACATATGAGAAGGGGTAGGGATCTAGTAGGAAGACGGGCTAGATCAAGTGTTTTAAGTGCTAAGGATTTAGCCATATGGCTGCTCAGTATCCAAATTGAAGGACCATGATTATCAAGGGAGAAGTCTCAAAGGCTGAAGTAGATAATAAGGATGAGGAATCTGAAGAGAAATAAATGAAAGATGAGGTTAAAGTAGATGCCAACTTGATTGAGGAGGATGTATATGTGGAGGACCTAGACAAGTTAATTCTAGTTGTTCGGCATACCATGAGTTTGGAACCCTCATATGAGGAGGAGCAAAGAGAGAACTTATTCCATATCACGTGTAAGGTAAATGACCAGTTGTATGCACTTATTGTAGATAATGGTAGCCACACTAATGTAGCCTTAACTGATCTGATCAAGAAGTTGAAGTTACCAACTATAGCATACCCAAAGCTGTACAAGTTACAATAGCTAAATGAGAAGGGAGTACTACATGTCACTCAATAAGTACTGCTGCCGATCTCTATTCGAAATTATTCTAACAGGATCCTTTGTGACATATTACCATGTATGCTTCACATATGCTACTAAGTCGACCTTGGCTTTATGATTGAAGAGTTATCCATGATAGATATAGGAACACATATGTACATAAGAAATATGGGTAGAAGATTATGTTGAACCCCATGACACTGAGTCGAGTTAGCCATTTGCAAGCCAAACTTGCTCTAAGATCGAAGGCTTTAATACTAAGCAAAGTTGAGTTCTAAGAAGCTATAAAGGCTAATATGCAAACTTTTATGTTGGTTAGAAGCCTACTAAAGTTAAAGGAATAGATTGAACTACCCATTGAGGTGATAGAGCTATTAGACGAATATGCCAACCTATTCTTAGAACAATCACTAGAAGGATTGCTATCATTTAAAGGCATTGAGCACTACATTCACTTGATTCTCGGTAATGCCTTATCGAACAAACTAGCTTATCGAATGAATCCTATATAAGATGTTGAGCTCCAATGATAAGTTAATGATCTACTAGAGAAAGGGTATGAGAGGGAGAGTCTAAGTCTTGTGCTATTCTAGCACTCTTAGTACCAAAAAAAAAAAAAAAAGAAAGATTGTACTGGTGAATGTATGTTGATAGCTGAGCTATAAATAAGATTACCATTAAGTACTAGTATCCTATCCTTAAGTTGGACAACATGTTGGACCAATTGAGTGGAGCTAAGGTCTTCAATAAGATTGATCTGAAGTTTGACTACCATCAAATTTGAATGAAGCTGAGAGATAAGTAGAAAACTACTTTCAAAACTTAGCATGGAGTCTACAAGTGGACGATAGTGCCATTGGGCTTATCGAATGCCTTGAGCATTTTCATGTGACTAATGAACTACTTGTTGAGTAATCTAATTAGGAAGTATGTCTTGGTGTACTTTGATGACATCTTAGTATACAGTATCAACATGCCGAGTTACTATGAGCATTTCCATACCGTATTAAATGTACTCCGAGCTAAGAGGTTATTCAGCAGCCTAAAGAAGTGTTGATTCTGCTAAGAGAAAATGGTATTTCTAGGCTATCTTAATGCAAGAAGGCTGACTAATTGCCTACTACAACAAGAAGCTTAGAGGAGCTCAACTAAACTACTCTTTATATGACAAAGAACTCTTAGCTCTTATCTAAGCACTCTAAGTGTGGCAGCATTACCTATTCCCAAGAGAGTTTGTCATCTATACCAACCATGAGTCTTTGAGGTACTTCTAAAGTCAGACCAAATTGTCGAAGCAAAGAGCAAGGTGGATTGAATTCCTTTAGGGATTTAATTTTGTGATCAAGTATAAACAAGGGAAGAGCAATATAGTTGCAAATTCTCTTTTAAGAAGGCATGCGCTCTTGGTTGAATTGCAGAACAAGTTGTTTAGGTTCGCAAGTATCAAAAAGTAGTACTCTAAGGGTCTACACTTCGGACCTATACTTAGGCGTTGTGCTGATGAACAATGGATGAATATCATATAGAAGATGGATACTTATTTAGAAGCAGAAAGTTGTGCGTGCTGACCTATTCACTAAGAGAGTTACTTATCAGAGAAGCCTATAGTGGAGGACTCTCTGAACATTTTGAGAAGATAAGAACATATGAGTTGCTGAGTGGATGATTCTTTTAGTCGAGAATGAGACGAAACGCATACCAAATTGTTGAGGGCTATGTTGTGTACAAGAGGGACAAATGTCGAGCTAAGCAAGGGAAAGCAATGCCTTTGCCTATCCCAACTAAACCCTAGACTAAGTTGAGTATGGACTTTGTTTTTAGATTACCGAGAATAACCCAAAGAAAAGATTTATTAATGGTTGTTGTGGATAGATTTAGTAAAATGAAACACTTTATGCCCTACTCTAAGACTAACGATGCTTCGACCATTGCTTCTCTCTTTTTGCGAGAGGTCGTTTAGTTACACAACGTGTTGTGAAGTGTAGTCCCAAATAGAGACCTAAGGTTCTAAAGCCATTTTTTGAGAACTCAATGTCATCGAATGGGGACTAAACTACTATAATACACTTCTTATCACCCCTAAATCAATGGCCAAATAGAGGTGGTCAATTGTACTTTAGGATCACCGCTTTGAGCTATAGAAGGTAAGAACTCAAGTAATTGGGATGTCTGTTTGCCTATGATAGAATTCGCTTACAATTGCATAGAACATGACACCACTAAGCAAACCCCCTTCGAACTTGTCTATGGCTTTAATCCTAAGTTGCCTCTTGATTACACCTCTGTACTGATATCTGAGTAACAAGACCTCGATGTAAGAGCTCAAATGTAGTCCCTACAGCATAACTACAGAAAGGTTACTCAACAAAGCGATTAACCTATTAGAAAATTCCAAGAAAAGACTAAGGGAAGGAAGTTAGTACAATTTTAGCTTAAAGACCTATTATAGTTGCACTTGAGCAAGGAAAGGTTTCCTAATAAGAGAAAGAATAAGCTATCTGCCTAAGCTAAAGGCCCCTTCAAAATCCTCTAGAAGATCAACAACAACGCTTATAGATTGGAACTACCCAAAGGTTATGAGGTCTTGGACACTTTCAACATTGTTGACCTTAGTCTCTATCACCTCAAAGGAGAACTGAATGAAGACTAGCCAGATTTGATCCCAAATTTAAATCAACTAGGAGGGAATGATAGGAATCAAATTATTAAACCTTTGGCTGATAGCTAAGCCTAAGGACTAGAAGGACTAATGAAGCGAATCTTCCTACTCCAAGCGACCCTTGCTAAGGACGAGCTACTCCTTGCTACCCAATAATTTCCTACATTACACCGAATGATTGCACATCTTTCAAAAATCATGTGCCAACTCGATGAATACTTTGCTTGTAGCCTAACCCTTCACATGCCCCTATTCAGTTATGGCCAAGTCAACCACTTACTCAGCAACATTGAAGCTAAAAGGCTGAAAGATCCCACTTGAGTCCTTAGCCACTCCTTCTTGGATGAATCCACACTTACTTAGCTCCCCTACTTTGTAGCCCTGCTTAGCCACTCATCCTAACTGTACTGATTTGTCTACAACTTCTAAGGGCATCGTTAATACATTATTGCCATGTATCTAAGCCTGCTTGAAGAATCTATTGCACTTAATCATTACTTTTCCTAGAATATTCATTTTTACCCTTTATATTCCTTGTATATTACTTCTTTAGGATAATATCCTTTTTGTCTTTTCCATTTTTAGGCAACTTGCCTTAAATTCTCTAGTATAACTACCTACTGTACATGTAACTTCATCATCTTATCAACATTAATACACTGAATATTACCTTAGCGAACATTGCTCTCATTAGCTTGTTTGCTCTTTCTTCACTCATATCCTAACCCTCAAGTAAGGTTAGGTGGCAAGAACATCACTGAACTAACTCATGCATCATATTGAGCTATGTCGTGAGTCCTCAAAAATTCTACTGATGCATCATATCCTTTGGAGCTATTCATAGGTATGCTTATCTCTTCCTTTTTCCATTGTTTCATATGCTTAGATCCATCCTTATGACCAGCCTTATTTACTCTTGGCTCCGATTTGCATCAATCCTAACCTTTGTACAATGGATTATGCAACGACGTTGATACAACATCCTCCACCTACTATGATGGTGTACAACTATCCTTTGATGGTAAATTTTGTATCAAATAATTTTTCTCTTAGGTCTTCCTTAGAGCTCAACGATGAACTCAACACTCATCTTAGTATTAAAGTCATCACTTCTCCTTGGTCAGCATCGATGTAGGTCTCTTCTTCCTCTTCAACTTCAAACCTTCTAACATCCTTCTCTTCCTTTAGTTTACTCTCATCAATGTTATCGACTACATCTCTTCAGAGCACCATGGTACATGAATTCGAACACTCGGTAACCATGTGTCCAAAGCTCAACCATTAGAACTTCACCTCATTTGTCTTTTGTCTAGAGGTTTGTCCCTTCTCATATGTCCTTGGGGTTAGCTTAACCTCAATTTAGCTCAATTGGCCTACTCGATTATCATCAGGTTGGTGCAAAATAAAGGCTTAAGAAAATGTCGACCCAGGTTGACTCAAAGCATTTCTCCTCTACTTTTTGACCCTTTATGCTACTTTAATGGCCTTTTCGAAAGTATAAACCTCTATACTTCTACAATATTGTGAACATCATATTTGAATTGAGAAATGAACATTGATATTGTATGAGCCTCGAGTTTATCTACGTCAGTTCAAATCAACAACATCAAGAATTCTCTTACATAGTCACTAATAGATTGGTTTCCTTGGTGATATTCTTCCAACTTAGCAAATGTGTCCTATAAGTAGGTCTCGAGCACAAATCTTCCTCTTAATAATCACTTCGTCTCTTCCCAAGTCCATACACCATGTCTTCCATCTCTTGTTGTAGCTATGTTTAGATTTTTCCACCATATAGTAGCTTATCCAGAAAATTCAAGTGTAGCAAGTCACGCATTGATGGCATCAATGTAGCCATAACAATCAAACACTTTATCTACCTTGTCAACCCACTTTAAATATTCATTTGCATCTCCACTTCTACTGAAGGGCGGATGGGATCTAGACCTTAACATTGTCAAGTCCTCGAGTAGCTTGGTGTCCTCGCTCTAATGCTTGCTAGTGCTTAGCTTCTTCTTCTTCTTCTCCATCAACCTCCACATCTACTTCCTCATCATCCATTTCTATCTCCTTTAACTTCAACCTTCATTTAACAGCTCGATCTACAACTCTTCCAACCCAATAGGGTCGAACTGGGCGATTGGCTTGGCTATGTTGGTCATAGCATCTCTCTAGAACATTCTCAAGTAGGTTATGATGTAGCACACCCTAGGGTTGTTGTTTGTTAACTTACATTTACAATGACAAGATTCTCAACAAGATTAATGAGTCTATCAAGCTTATCATCAACTAGCCCTAGAGTGTTACTACCATTATGACCACGACCAACTTAAGCACTAATATTCTAGTTACCATTAAAACCTTAAGCACTCAAATCCAACATTATATGATATTTCTCTAATAAAGTAACAACACAATACACATCATACACTTCTTACTACTTAAAACTATATTAACTCACATAGTAGCAACTTTAACAACCAACACATACACAAATACCATAGAAATCAACTTACTTTATTTTTGCGATGGAAAATAGAGTAACAACATGAATTACACTTGCCAACACACGAACCTCCACTTCACAACTCATAACTCTAAACTTATTTCACACGAACACACTAAAGTAGCTATGAAAGGAACAAAATAGCCATTAACAATAAACATGAACCAAAACTTCATTATAACTTCACACACTACCTCTCGAAACCGTACTCTAATGCTAGTGGAGCTGATGCATCTCTAAGGTGATATACAAGGACGAGTAGTACAACGGGAAGGAGCCAAAAGAAAACAAAAGATCACTAGCAAAATTTAGGTAGCTACCAATTGGATATGATACACCAATCGGTCTTACTCAACCTATATTCCACTGAATATGACTCTTTTGTCAGGACCCTAAAGGGAGTTTAATAGGATTGCCTGAAAATTTCCATGTCACGTATGCACCCATGATATGGATGTTGAATTGTTAATTAATTAACATATTATAGGATATAAATAACTATGGATATCCAATATTCTACAGTTCCTCAAAACCATAGAGAATTGATATCCCTTACCAAATGATAAGATCAAGTAGTATAGACTTAAAATCCAAACTTAATAAGGTTGAAAAATATAAGTACATAAGTGGTATTTATATTTAAAGTTTCACATGAACTAAACAACTTCTCTCTAATTCTAACCTCTATAACATCTCAACACTTGCACTCAACGCTCAACTCTTAACCCATGCCCAAATATCTAACACCTACAAAAGAAAAACTATTGGAGGGTAAGCTATAAGAGCTTTATGAGCTATCGCTCATACTATACTAACAAGCAAGTTATTAAACAAATTATTACAATCATATGAATGCATGCATACGTAGTATGCCAAACAATATATGCAATTGACTAGTACTGTATATAATATCGGATTTTAATACCCTCCGAAATAAGGGTTGGAGATACATCTGCACCAATCACGATCAGCCTCTAGCACCTAGGGTTTTACCCATAACTTTGAATTTCATATTTCAAAAAATATATTTCCATTTCTAAGAAGTCTAATAGTATACAAAATACTAGGCCTAACGGTGAGGCGACCCCCGCAGTCTATACTTACACTCTACAGTGGAGATCTCTAGACTCGACCCTCAGCCATACGGTTGGCATCTCCATCGTCTAGTAAACCCATGGGTTCGGGTAAAGTCATGCTGTACTAGTGCACTGTATAGAAACACTTTAATATATATAGAAACCCCTAGCAAGGCCTCTCTTTATCACTGCGTGAAGTGATGGCCAAAATAAGTAATGCGGTGCATGGATAATGCATGCCCCTTTTAATTTAAGATAAGCCAAATATAATTAAATCAAATTATGTAGTGATCAACTAATATCCACAAACCATCCAAATCATGTAACAATCAATCATACAATCAAATAATTAATTATCGTATTTAACAATATTTTTCATAGTAGTCAATCAATAACAAGCACATGCATATCCTAAAACCCCATGTATCAAGTTATTGATATTCAATTTAAGTGCATCAACTATAAGCACAAACAAGTATAGAGCCATCGGGAATACTTACTTGACTATAACAACTCGTTTTAGTCGTAATAATCAATCGAAAGATCCACGCCCTCATCGGGATCACTTAATCATTATGAGATAAAAGAGATAATAAGTAATTGAATCAACTAATGGTTCTGGATATCTATCTACCTAATTCTACTTAGATTACTATTAATTTTTATTCAATTAAACCTAATCGCTAATTGTATGTAACTTTTTCATTCTATTTCCGATATTTACGAACTTATAGTCGTCATCGTTTTCGAATGCACATTCATATGGTGATGTCCATTTTGGACGTTAAGACCCATGTTTTACGATATGGACTAAATTTATTGAAATTCTAACTATTGAAGCTTAATTATTCCTATTGGCTAGTTTTATGTTCTATTTTAGTTGTTAATGATTTCATTAGTCATCAATTCTTACACTTAGATAATCTTTTGGTTTATTATTTTAGAGGCTTATGTGATCGCTTGTGTCATCGCTTATGTTATCATTTGATTAGGTCATTGCTTACATCATCTATTATATATGTATATTTATCCTTATCTATTTATATACTTTACACATATGTTATGTAGATATTTATACTTCTGACATACTAATATGTATACTTATATACTTATACATATACTAATACATATACCCGTATATAAATGCGGTGACATACGTATTTTTATACGTATTTTCGTATGCCTAAAGTTCCCTCTTAAGAAAGCTTCACAAATTTTATATTTGTACATTTTAAGGGTGTATTTAGCAAGGTATATGTATGTATAGTTAGTATATACCTCATTTTAGGTTATGTTCATAATGGGTATTTATGTACAAGAGTACCCATACATGTATCCCTTAAGTATATTCTTGTATTCCCATGCTTAAGTATATGTATATGTGTTCTTCTTTCCATTTAGCTAAGGATTTATACACTTATACTATGGGTTTCATTAAAACCCTAATATGTACACTCCATATATACTCACTTGATGTATGTACATGGTTATTTCTACATGTATAACCAAGTATTTCTATACTCTAAACATAAATATGGGACTTTCTACTACCAACAACATATATGGACATATCACATAAGCTTACTACACTAACTTAGCCTATTCATCTAACTACTAAATAAGTTAAGAAATTACACAACAACATACTTTTCTCTTGCTTATTATATGAAAAGGAAAGCTAGTATATATGTGTTATTGGTTTGTGTTAGTAGGTAAAGTTGTGAAAGTGAAATTGGAAAAGTTGAAAGGGACAAAGCAAAAGGGGAAACTCATGGTTTTGAGGAGGGAGAAAGAACTTTATTTTGTTTTGTTTTTGGGTTTAGAAAGATGAAGACAAGTAGGTCTAAGGGATGGGGAAGTGGACAGCACAAATGGGGGCAAAATTGGAAAAATTAAGTGTAGAAAGTGAAGGAAAAAGAGAGAATTCTCTAGATGACAATGATACTTTGTTGACTTAGTCAACTCTCTTAAAATTACATGTGATTTGAATGCACATAATGAGGTAGTTAAGGGAAATTGAGAAGAAAATTAAGGAAATGAAAGGAAATATGAGATTTATTGAAATAACTAGTAAAAATAGTTAATGAGATCTCCCTTTAAGTATTTATATCTTAAATACATTATTTAGTATGGTAGTTAGTGTAACTATCACGAAATATATTATTTAGGATACTAATGTCTACTATATGTAATATAAACATCAACTAATCACTTAACTCTAAATAACACTAACTTAGTTATATAATTAGAAGATGGATATGATCAATAATGCAATATAATAATTTCTAATGGATTACTTTAGTATTATATATATTTATGAATGATTGAAAGTTATCTTTGATCTTTTACTAATAATTTAATAAGATACCGATGATATATTATCAATTAGGATTTTAAAGTAAAGTATAGTGAATTAGTACTTTTATATCTTCGAAGTTATATTTTTAGGGTTTTATCACTTTCAAGTGTAATCTCTAGTGTTTATATATATTTAGGGTATAAAAGTTTTCTATGCAATTAAATCTTCGATTGTTATCTTAGGGTATTGATAAGGTTTGAGGTCAACTTTTGCAGTTACATATACTTAAGGTTTTAATGTCTTCGTATGCGATTAGAGTTTCAATTGATAATTTAAGGTTTTTTATATTCGCTTTAGGTTTTGAATTGAGGTTTTAATCGGTTTTAAATCTCACTAGCTCTATTGACTTCAGGAAATCATCTACAGTTTAGGGGTTTGATTTTATACTTAGAAGGCTAGATTTACGAGGTTTACATCTTTGGTCCAAATTATAAGGTCACTTACTACTACTCCTTGCTAGATGGAATGGATAAGAGTTAAGAGAGAGTGAGAACACTAAGGTTGCTCAATTAAGAAACTAATATTATTCAATAATGACATAATGATGTCTATGTACAATAAATGGGGGTTTTTATACTCACCTCACTAGGGTTACAATATATACTTGAAAAGAAAAATAAGGGTAGTTTATAGATAATGCATGAAACATACTAAAATGGGTAAAGTGACAAAAAATATTCTATATGGAAAAGTAAAGAATCATTCTAAAATGTTGTTCCAAAAGACACATGTTGCATAGTGGTTGGTGATTTAGAGTATGTTACAATTTGAACAAGGTAAAGGAAAGAGTTTACCATTAAAGCTGACCTAATCTAGTTCTAGTCAAAACTTGATCACTCAAGGATGTCCAAATCCCCTTTAGTTTAGGGTATCTCGTAGTTCGGTCTAGACTAGGGTCAGATGTTAGTAGGCTTAAGATCTCAACTCAAATAGACATTTCAGGCTAATCTATGCGGATGCTATCTAGATCATGATGTGGCAGCTCGGTAGGTCATCATTTCTGCTTAGCTACTTAGAAACTATGTTAGCACTCATGTGAGCTCGATGCTCAAGTTAATAGTAGAGTGAAAAATGGAGTTCAGAATAGGAATCCCCATATTGAATGGGGCTTCAAGCTAATATCCTCTACATGAGTCCTTGGAGTCCCCTAGCTTAGCTTTGTATGATTGGTTTAAGGAGTTGATTCCTATCAAATCTGGGCATTGTGATGTGGCTCCGAGGTCAGACATACGAAGAAAGCACTACAATGAGGTGAACTGAAAAGAACAAAGAAAAAGCTAGCAAAGTTCAAGCAACTACCAAATAGATATGACATACCACTCAATCTTACTTGGCCTACAAACAACCGGATATGATACACTAGTCCGAATTGAAGGGTTACTCACTACTACTCCTTGCTAAAGGGAATTGATAAGAGTTGAGAGTTAACGAGAACACTAAGGTTGCTCAAAGAGAATAATTCTGTGTTGAAAGTTGGATGATCTTATGTATAAGGAAAGTGGGGATTTATATACTTTCCTATTAGGGTTAATTTACACGTATAAAAAGATAAAAGGGTATTTTACAAGTACGTTACATTAATCATACTAAAAAGGGGTAAAAAGGATAAAGAATATCTAGTACAAAAAAGAAAAAATTATTTTGGAATGTTTTGTCAAAAGGTACATATCACTTGATGGCTATAAGTCAGGAGTATGATATATAGGCAAAAATAGGAAGTGTTGGGAGTCAGGGGCTAACTTGATTTGGATTAGCTCGGGAGTCAATCATACTAGCAAAAAGGTTAGCTATGTTGAAGTCAAACGCCAGTGAGTTAGGTTGGTAGCTTAGCTTAGCTAGTTCGAGGCTATCTTCTAGATTAAGACTTCGCTATTAGATAGGAGCATGTTGGATATACGTGAGGATCTAAGAGATAGGTTGGCAAGAGGTCGAATTAGGATAGGAGTCCCCATTTTAGCTATAGCTTAGAGCTATAATTTTTCGTGTGAGCCCTTGAAGTCTTTTAGCTTGGCTTCTTGTAATCAGTCCAAGGGGTTGATTCCTATCATTTACCTAGGGGTTAGAAAGATTTGTCCCGAGGTCGGAAAGATTTGTCCCCAAATCTAAAGTAGTTTCTACTCGTTCTTTTAGGAAGCTTGCAAGGTTTTCTTCAATTGGTTGGTAGGGAATCAGATCGGACACTTTGAAGGTAGAGGAGACACTATAGTCATCAAGCAACTCGATCTAATAGGTGTTGGGGTTGATCTTCTTCAAGATCTTGAATGGGTCGTCAGCTCAAGGAGATGGTTTGTTTTGTCTTAAGTACAGAAATCGCTCTCGGCTGAGGTGAATCCATATTAAGTCTCCTTGTTGGAAAGGAATAGTTCGGTAACCCCGACTACCAATCTCTTGTTGTCTCTAATTGAACTTAGTGATCTTCCTCGTGACAGGCTAGTGTAGCTTATGCAATTCATGGGCTTGGTCTACTTCGGATTGACTTTCTTCAGTAGCTGGTGGGGTACCGATCATGTCTAAGGGAATGACAGGGTTAAGGCCATAGATGACCTCAAATGGAGTCTTCCTAGTAGCACTATGAACATTCTAGTTGTAGGCGAACTTCACACTTAGTAGGCATAGATCCTAAACCCTTAAGTTCTTTCCCACAATAGCTATAAGTAGATTACCTAGTGTCCTATTCATCACTTCAGCTTGGCCATCAGTCTGAGGGTGGCTACTAGAGTTGAATACTAGTTTAGTCCTAAGTCTTCTCTAAAGAATTTTCTAGAAATAGCTCAAAAATTTTGTGTCCCAATTTGAGATTATAGTCTTTTGTACTCTATATAGTTAAACAATCTCCTGTAAAAATAGATCGGCAATAGATAAAGCACTGTTAGTTTGATGGCATAGAATGAAGTGTACCATCTTACTAAAGTGGTCTACTACAACAAAGATGGAATCTTTCCCTCTAGATGTTCAGGGCAACCTTAGGACAAAGTTCATGCTGTAGTCAGCTTAAGGTAAAGTTGGTGTTGGCAGTAGCATATACTCTCCGTAGGGTTCTCTATTCCCCTTAGCATTCTTGCATACTTCACAACTACTAACCACTTTATAGACATCCTTGGCCAAACCAAGCCAGTAAAAGTTCTCCTTCAATAGACTGGCTATCTTGGTTTCCTCGAAATGACCAAACAATCCTCCGCCATAAGCTTCCTTAATCAACAAATCACACGTGGAACAGTTTGGTATGTATAGCCATCGATCTTTGAACAAGTAGCCATCCTTGAGATAATACCCCTTAACAAAAATCCTAGCCTTGCACCTTTCTCTAATGGGCCCTAAATGAGAATCATGAGCATAGTTGGTGCGAACCATGACCAAGAACAGATAAGGCTGATCACTGGATTGGTCTAAGCTTATAGAAAACTCAAAAAAGGGCTAATGGGGAATGGTACGAAAAGAGTGACAAAGACGAATAGAGAAGTAAGCAAATACCCATGAACAGTTTTAAAGGATATGATGCACTAAAGGAACATCTAAGGACTTATGGCATAATTCGATATGATGCATGAATTGGTCTGGTGAGGTTATTCACCACCTAACCTTACTTAAGGAGAAGGATAAGAGTAATGCCGAGAGTAAATAAGTAGTGTTTACGCAAGGAAGAAAGTGCTCAAGTATATTGAAGGTAATTTGATAATCTTACAACTGCAAGTATAGAGGTATTTATACCCTTAAACTAGGGTAACTTGCCTAAAAGGGAAAAGACAAAAAGGGAATTTCCTAAAGGGGTAATGTATATGTTACAAAGGGGGCAAAAAACAATATACAAGGAAAATAACCATTGGTGCTATAAGTTCTACATGTGATGCTATACATGTAGCAATGCAGCATTGGTGGGGTCATTAAGAGATGCAGATAAAAAGTACGGATAGATGGGCTTATCTGAGTAAGGATAGCTTAATCAGTTTGAATTCACTCTCTTGGCTTCTCAACAAGGATGATGTTGAGTGATTGGGCAGCTTGGTAATAGAGAGTAATCGACAACTCGATGTATCATAGAATAAAGGGCGATCATATGGTATGGCATTAAAGGTAACTCGGTAAGTAAGTGCTTAGCTTTGGTAGGGGTTGGTTAGAACATGAAGATTCATCATGCCAACCCCTCTAGTCTTTGGGCTTGGCTACAGGTCAGGGGTCCTATAGCTTAATTCCCATCATTCCATCTGGGTTTTTTTGGATTTGGGATCAATCTGAATGGTGTTCGTTTAGTCATCCATCAAGGTGGTATGGACTAAAGTTGGCAATGTTAAAGGCATCAGAAACCCCATAGTCCCTAGGTAGCTCCAACTTATAAGTATTGTCACTAATTTTCTAGAGGATTCTGAAAGGTCCTTCTATTCTTGCAGATAACTTATTCTTCCTTTTGTTCGGGAACCGCTCCTTACTAAGGTATAGCCATACCAAGTCTCCTAGTTGAAATTGTTTAGCCGACCGACCCTTGGTCTTTTTACACGTTCTTTTGGCAACCTAGTTGATGTGTCGAGTGACCTTATCATAGATGTGCTGAAGGGATTGTACTCTAGCTAAAACATCAAGGTCCTTTTACATGGGCGCAGGTATATGGGCATAGTCGAAGGGCAACTAGAGATTGAATCCATAGACCACTTCAAAGGGGGTCTACTTGGTAGTGTCATGTATGGTTCAATTATAAGTAGACTCGACTACTGGTAGGCAAATGTCCCATTCAGCTAAGTTCTTGCCTACCGCAACTTAGAGAAGTAAACCCTAACTATGATTAACTGCCTCTATTTGGCCATCGATTTAGGGGTGACATGAGGTACTGAAGAGTAATTTGGTTCTCAACTGACTCCATAGGGTTCTCTAGAAATGGCTTAAGAACTTTAGGTCTCTGTCTAAGACCATATTTCTCGGTACGCCGTATATCTATGTAACCTCCTATAAGAAAAGAGAAGCAATAGCTGAAGCGTCGTTAGTTCTGGTATAAGGCATGAAGTATGCCATCTAATTGAACAGATCTACAACGAACATTATAGAATCTTTTCCCCAAACAGTTCTTGGCAGTCTGAGAACAAAGTCCATGCTTAGTTCAGTTTATAGCCTTGTTGGGATAGGTAAGGGCATTGCTTTCCCTTGTTCGGCTAAGCACTTGGCCTTTTTGCACACAACACAGCTTTTGATAACTCGGTGCACATCTCTTCACATTCTCAACCAAAAGAATTGGCCATTCAATAATTCATAGGTCCTCCTTTCTCTAATGTGTCTAAAGAGTCCATCGTTGTAGGCTTCTCTAATTAATAATTCCTGTAAGGAACAAGTTGGTACACATAATTTCCCCCCTTGGAATAGATAGCGATCCTTTACATAATACTCGTCTACTGTCCTCCCATCCATGCATCGTAAAATTATTGGTCCAAAGTGTAGATCTTAGAAGTACCGTTGTTTGATACTAGCAAAACCAAATAGTCTGGTCTGTAGTTCTAATAAGAGCGCATGCCTCCTTGAAAGAGCATCTACAATTACGTTGCTCTTTCCTTACTTATATTTGATCACAAAGTTGAATCCCTCAAGGAATTCAACCCATCACACCTACTGCTTAGATAGTTTGGTTTGACTTTAAAGGTATCGTAGTGACTTATGGTTAGTATATATGACAAATTCTCTCGATAGTAGATGGTTTTGCCACACTTATAGTGATCGAATTAGTGCCAAGAGCTCTTTATCATACACAAAGTAATTTAATTGGGGTCCTTAGAGCTTCTCACTATAGAAGGCAATTGGTTGGCCTTACTACAATAGGATAATGCCTATTCTAATGCTTGACACGTTGTACTCTAGCTCAAAAAATTTGTCAAAGTAAAGGAGCACTAATACTGGGGCAAAGGTCATCTTCTTCTTTATGTCGGTGAAACTTCTCTCCTCCTTTCTCTCCATCGGAAGTCAGTATTTCTCTTTGTTAATTCAGTGAGGGGTACAATGAGGGTACTGAAGTTCCTAATGAACCTTTGGTAAAACAAAGCCAGTCCATGGAAACTTCTCATGTCGGCACAAGTAGGGGTCGACCATTCAACAATTGCTTGGATCATCTTATCATCGACTCACAAGCTTCTTCTACTTACTACATAGCTTAAGAATACCTCTTCCTCCTGGTAAAAGTAACATTTCTTTAGGTTGCTGAATAATCCTTTATACGAAGAATATTTAACATACTTGAATGTGTTCAGAAATGACTCAACATGTCGGCATTGTAGATCAAGATGTGTCATTGAAGTACATTATGACACACTTCCCAATGAGATGTCTCAACACATGGTTCATAAGCCTCATGAAAGTGCTCGAGGCATTTGATAAGACAAAAGGCATGACCATCTACTCATAAAGCCTATGTTGAGTCTTAAACGTAGTCTTCTACTTGTCTCTTAGCCTCATGTAGATTTGATGGTAGCTAGACTTAAGATCAATCTTACTAAAAATGGGGGCTCCACTTAGTTCATCCAACATGTCTTCTAGCCTTGGGATCGGAAACCTATATTTGATTGTGATTTTATTTATGGCTTGGCTATTAACACACATCTACCTGGTTCCATCCTTCTTTAACACTAGAAGTACAGGCATAGCACAAGGGTTGAGACTCTTTCTTACGTATCCTCTTTCCAACAACTCATTGACTTGACGTCGAAGCTTAAAAGCTTACTCAGGATTCATGCAATAAGCTGGCTTGTTCGGCAGTACAACGTTAAGTACTAAGTCAATGCAGTGCTCTATGCCTTGGGTCGAAGGTGACCTTTCAGGTAACTGTTTTGGGAACAGTTCAGCATATTCATCTAATAGTTCCCTTACTTCCTAAGGTAAATCGTCTCGCTCCTTCAGTTCTAGTAGTTGCCTAACCAATAGGAGGGTAGGCTCATTGGCATTAATGGCCTCTCGGAGCTTGGCTTTACTCATCACCAAAGCCTTCTTCAATCTGCGAGTAAGTTTCATCTATAACTTGTGAACTTCTCTCAACAGCATCAGATTTAGCATGATCTTCCAATCATCTTTTTCAAGCATGTAGCTATTCCTCTAACTATCATAGATGACTCTCTTATCAAATAGCCATAGTCTTCTTAACAATACGTAGAAAGCACACATGGGCAGTAAGTCGTAGAGAATCTAGTTAGAGTAATTACCGATAATGATCGGCAGCAGTATTTGCTTAGTGTCGTGTAATGCTCCCTTCTCACTCAACTAGTGCAACTTATATGGCTTTGGATGTGCAATAGTCGGCAACCTCAATTTTGAGACTAGGTAGGTTGACGCTACATTGGTGCAGCTTCTACTATCCATGATGAGGGTGCACATCTATTCATTCACCTTGCAGGTGATATGAAATATGTTCTCTCTCTACTCCTCCTTTCGTAAGGGTTCTACACTCATAGTGCATCAGATAAGCATGAGTAGCTAGTCGAACTCCTCGGCATACACGTCTTTCTGAATCAACTTTTTCTCGGCATTCTCCTTCTCGATAAGAACCTCCTCTTTCTTAGGTTCCTCATTCGTACACTCTACGTCTAACTTTGGGATGTCTCCCTTGATGACCATCGTCCTTCGGTTTGGGCATTGAATAGCCATATGTCCAAACCCCTATTACTTGAAGCATTTGATTTGGCTAGTCTTCCTTCTTGAACCTTAACCCTTCTTATACATTTCGGTCGACACTACATCTTCAGGTTGGCTTTTCTGCTCAACTTTAACATCAACCCTTTTGCTCGGCTCGGTACTTGGTAAAGTTTGGTTACTTGCCTTTCCTGGTCGACTAGTCGGCATTCGGGTTGTTGCTTGGCTTCCTCTTTACCTCTCTACGTGCTAAGCAATCCTAATTGCTTCATCCATCATGTCAAATCATTAGAGTTCCATAATGTCTTGGATGCCTCCTCTTAACCCTCTAACAAATCTTAAGACTGTTTGGGCTGGTGGTTCCTCTACTTTGCATCGTATCATAAGCATTTTGAATTCTTGAACCCAAGTGAAAGTATCTTGGAGATATGTTTCCAACATGAATCTATTTCTGAGCACTCTCTTCATCTCAAGCCAAGTATTAATCTCTTGGTACCCCTCTCTCCTTCTCATGGCTTGAAAGTTCTTCCACCACATGGCGGCATATTTAGAAAATTCAATAGTAGCAGTCCTCATTTTCTTGTAATCCTCATACTAGTAATAATCAAACATACGCTCCACCTTCTCTTCCCAATCTAGATACTCGTTAGTATTCCCAGATCCATAAAAACTTAGAATCTGAAGCTTTACATACTCTTCTTCCCCCTCATTAAGCTCCCTCATGTCAATCATTTACCTTACTCGTCCGCCAAATCCTCCACCTCAAAATGGTCGAGATCGGTTCTGAACTCTAACAGTTTGAGTAGCTTATGGAGTGTTTTGTGTGGCCTCAACAGGTTGGCAAGATAGTACGTGAATAGCTTAGGTCAGATCTACCAAGGGGTGAGCTACATCATCGAGCCTCTCGTTAATGCTTCTAGGAGTTCCTTGAGATTGACACCTATGGTGGATAACTATATTATCATCACCAATACCAACATTAATTTTTGGGTTTGTCATTTTTTTTTTATCACATAGATTCAAAATTTAAACAAACACTTCAAAAAGTGAACAACAAATAACATAGTAAACAAATGAACTCAATAACTAACTCTATTTCATATAGGCAAAATAGAGTACAATAGAAATTCAAGAAGAACTAATTTGAGCTCATACAAAACCTCTGCTCTGATACCAACATGGCGTGAACCGTGACCAAGAATAGATAAGGTTAGTCGCTGGATAGGTCCAAGCTTGCAGAAAGCTCAAAAAATGGCTAATGAGGAAAGGTACGAAAAGAGTGACAAAGATGAATGGAGTAGCAAGCAAAAACCCACAAACAGTTCTAGAGGATATGACGTACCAATGGAACTTCTGAAGACTCATGGCACAATTTGATATGACGTACAAATTGGTCCGGTGAGATTACTTACCACCTAACCTTGCTTAAGGGAAATGATAAGAGTGATGTCGAGGGTAAACAAGCAGTGTTTATGCAAGGAAGAAAGTACTCAAGTGTATTGAAGGTAATCTTATCATCTTACAACTATAAGTACAGGGGTGTTTAGACTCGCAAATTAGGGTAACTTGCCTAAAAGGGAAAAGACAAAAGGGCATTTCCTAAAGGGGCAATGTGTATGTTACAAAGGGGAAAAAATGTTTATATAAGGAAAATAATCATTAGTGTTATAGGTTTTACATGTGATAGTATACATGTGGCGATGTGGCATTGGCGATGTTGTCAAGAGATGTAGATAAAAAGTATAGGTAGATGGGCTTGTCTGATAAGAATTTAAGGAATAAAGGATATAAATATAGGTAATAAGAATACTTAAGTATTATAGCTAAAAATTTCTATAAATTTAATTCATAATGGAAAATAGGGATCTTAACATCCAAAACAGATATTACCGTATGAATATACGTCCAAAAACGATGAAAAACGACTATAAATTCATAAATATCAGAAATAAAACGAAAAAGTTACATACGATTGAAATTAAAGTCTTACCGGGTAAAAGTTAATAGTAGTCTAAGTAGAATTAGGTAATTAAATGTTTAGAATTATTAGTTAATTCAAGTACTTATTAGCGTTGTTATCACATAATGATCAGGTGACCCTGAGGTGAACGAGGACCTCCCAATCGATTACTACGATTAGGGCAAATCACCATGGCCGAGTGAGTATTTACCCAATGATTCCATGCTTGTTTTGTGATTGTAGATAGTGGACTTAAATACTATTGTTAATTGACTATTGTGTGGGGTTTGGGAAAATGCCTGTGTATGTTGGTATCTCTTGAATTGTGAACTTATCTTAAGTATTGATAATGCTATGTTTGTTGCATGGTAGTATAGAAAATGATTGTGTACACAACTGGATGGTCATAGCATAATTTGAACCTAATTATACTTGGCCTATAAAAAGAAATTGGGACATGCATTAACATGCATAGCATGGATACTATTCCGACCGTCACATCACACGGAGGTAAAGAGAGGCCATTCGGGGGTTGATATTATTTATTTATTTGGTTCTGTACGGTGCACTTGTACAAAATGACCTTACCCTGGCTCGCGGGAACACTAGGCGTTGGAGGCGCCAACTGCCTGGCTAAGGGTCGAGTTTAGAGGCCTCCGTTTAAGGGTGAGTGTGGACTATGGGGGCCCACTCACAATTATACTAGAACTTGGGTTTTCTAAAAATAAAAGAATTATTTGATATAAGTACGGAATGTGGAGTTCCGTAGTAAAGTAAGTTCTAGTATAATACCCGGATCTGATTGGTGCCGTGTGTACTCCAACCCTGACTTCGGAGGGTGTTAAATCTGAGTTACGTATATGAACTAGTTAATTATACGTATTGTTTGGCATACGGGTTGATCATACATTCATATGCTTGAATATAATGTATTTATAACTTGCTTGTGGTGTGGCTGAGGGTTTTGCTCACTAAGCTTAGGCTTACACCCCTTTAGACTTTTGTTGTAGGATAGCCTGTTCGTAGAGACAGGACGAGGGATGCTACAGGTTAGCTTGGGGACTTGGGTAAGAGCGAGCTGTTATGTGTACTGAGAGAATAGTTTATGTAGACTTCTACTCGTGTACTTTTGTTTATCTTATTATTATGGACCTAGACATACTTAAACGCTGTGTAATGTAAGCTTTGTAACTTAAATTTTATATGAATATGTTTGTGTAATGATATCATGTGAGTTTAGATGTTCTTTGGAAACTAGTGGTTATAAAGCCTTGTATATTGTGTGAAGAGTTCTTGATTGGAAGGGTAACCAATCGGGGGTTCTTTCTACAGTATATAGCGTCTGCCACGACTAGGCCGTCCTCAGTTCATAACAAGGGCTATTACTTCTCCCTGGTCAGCATAGACATAGGTTTCCTATTCTTCTTCCACCTTAGGTTCTCTAACATTTTCTTCTTCTTCAAGGTCACTCTCATCAGTACTATCCACCACGTCTCCTCGAAGTACCATGAAAAGTCGGTTGGGACATTCAGTGGCCATGTGTCCAAAGCCTAAGCATTTAAAACACTTCACCTTATTGGTTTTCCATCCAAATGGCTGCCCTTTCTCATAGGTTCTTAGGGTCGGCCTAGCTTCGAGTTAGCTCAATTGACCTGTTTAACCCTATTGGTCTGCTTAACATTCCTCAAGTTAGTCATTCCTTTCCTCGGCTTGATATAGCCTCCTTGAGTTAGCTTAAACAGGTCGGCATGATACGAGAGCTCGAGAGAATGTTTGCCTAGGTCAGCTCAAAACATTTCTCCTCTGCTTTTCGACCCCTATGCTATCTTGATAACCTCATCTAAGGTATAAAATCTCTATACTTCTACAATATTGTGAATTTCAAATCTGAGTCCAAAAATAAACCTTGATACAATGTGTGCTTCTAGCTCTTCTATGTCAACTTGAATCATAAGCATTTGGAATTCCTTAACATAGTCATCAATAGATTAGCTCCCTTGGCAAAGCTCTTGTAATTTTACAAATGTAAATTACAAGTAGGTTTCAAGCATAAATCTATCTCTTAACAACCTTTTCATCTCATCCTAAGTTCTAACACCTCATCTTCTATCTCTAGTTTTGGCAGCATTCAGATTCTTCCACCACTTGGTAACGTATCCAATAAATTCTAATGCAACAAGTTGGACCTTAACCGCATCCTTATATCTATAACACTCAAATACTTTCTCAACCTTCTCTTCCTACTCCAAATATTCATTTGCATCTCCAACTCTACCAAGGGTAGGATTTGCACTTTAACATTGTTTAGCCTTCGAGGAACTCGACATCATCGTCCCTATGTTTGGTAGTAATCAACTTCTTCTTAACCAAACTCTTTGACATCAATCTACTCATCATCTTCCCCAATCTCCTCCAACTCCAGTCTTCGTCTAGCAACTCTGTTAGCTACTCTTCTAGCTAGTGGTTGTCAAATTGGAGGATTGGTCCAATTGCCTTGGTCACAGTATCTCTCAAGGGCACCATCTTATAGGTGTTGTTACTAAACACCTTAGGGTTGTTGGCTATTAACTTGCATTGTGGTAACTAAATTCTCAACAAGGTTTGTGATTCTATCAAGTTTGTCATCAACAGATCCTAGGGTGTTACTACCATTATGACCATGACCTGATTGAGCACCACTACTCTAGTTACCAATAACTCCCTAAGGACTTCAATCTGACATAGCATAATACCTTTTTGAATAGATTAACAAACTTGCTCTATTATTGTAATGGAAAACAAAGTAAAACAAAGTATCAAAGAAACCACACTTATGAACACTCAAACACACTGTAGTAGCTATAGAAGGAAAATAACAGCCACCAACAATAAAGTGATTTGAAACTTCACTGCAACTGAAACTTCATATGCTCCCTCGTAGAACTGTACTCTGATACGAACAAAGTTGATGTGTCTTTGAGGTCAGACAAACAAAGAAAGCACCACAATGAGGTGAACTAAAAAGAACAAAGAAAAAGTTAGCAAAGTTTGGGTAGCTACTGAATGGATATGACACACCACTCAACCTTACTCAACCTACAATCCGCTGAATATGACACATCAGTTCGAATTGAAGGGTCACTCACCACTACTCCTTGTTAAAGGGAATAGATAAGAGTTAAGAGTTAATGATAACACTAAGGTTGCTAAAAGAGAATAATTCTGTGTTGAAAGTTGGATGATCTTGCATACAAGAAAAGTGGGGTTTTATATACTTGCCCACTAGGGTTATTTTATACATATGAAAAGACAAAAGTGTATTTTATAATTATGTTACATTAATCATACCAAAAAGGGGTAAAAAGGACAAAGAATATCTAGTCTGGAAAAGAAAGAATTATTTTGGAATGTTTTATTAGAAGGTATATGTCACTTGATGGTTGTATATCAGGAGTATGATACACAAGCAAAAGCAAGAAGTGTTGGGAGTCAGGGGTTGACATGATCTGGATTAAGTCGGGAGTCAATCAACTTAGCAAAAAGGTCAACTCGGTTTTGCTAGTTTAGGGCTGGCTTCTAGATTAGGACTTTGCCATTAGGCAAGAGCATGTTGGACATATGTAAGGATTTAAGAGATAGGTTGACAGGAGGTTGGATCAGGATAAGAGTCCTCATCTCGGCTATGGCTTAGAGCTAGCATTTTCCATGCGAGCCCTTAAAGTCCTCTAGCCTGGCTTCTTGTGATCAATCCAGGTAGTTGATTGCTATCACATTGTCTTGATGGAATTTAATTTAGTCTCGCCAGATCTTCATTGATAATGGCTTCCTTATCTTAGTTGTTTTATTAAGGTCGTCTTTTAGTTGAAGTTCATTAACCTTTTCCTTAGCACTTTCTAGGTTATTAGATTTCCTCTCTAGAAATATGAAAAAATTCCTCACATTTAAGCACCCTTAAGTATAATGACTTAGCTAGCTGCAGATTTCCCTTATATATTCCAACTCCATTAACAATAGAGAATTTGGCTTTTAAATGTGTCATTGAAGGTACAATGTCGAATAAGTTAAGACAAGGTCAAGCCATAATCATATTGTAACGCAACCAACACATGATGACAAGGAAATTCACTTTATCTATTACTACATTTTCATTGTCTCCAAACTGGATTGGGAGTGTGATCACCCTAGTTATTGACACAAGTTAATTATTGAAGGCATATAAATTGTAGTTGTAGGACCTCAATTGTGCTTTAATCTTTAGCTTTAACTAGTTGAAGGTGTGTTAAAATATGATATCAGCCTAACTGTAAGTGTCAATTAAGATTTTCTTAACCTCGAAGTTGGCAAACCTTATACTAATTACTAGTATATCATTGTGAGGCATTTGTATACCTTTGAAATCTTTCTCCATGAAGGAGATGGAATTGATGACTATTGAGCCCTATTTTGGTTTCTTTAATTTAACCTATATTAAGCTTAGCCTGCTTAATACAAATTACTCGATATTAAACTAAGGAAATATTTTTCTAAAAAATTAAAAAAAAAATTAGAATTGCCAACCAGTTCAATTAGTAAAAAATGAAATTAGGGTTTTCGAGTAGGAAAACTCTAATTTAGTCACTGATCTATAGGTGTTCTAAGAAAGGATTTTTAGAAAAAATAAATAACTAGAAAAAATTTGAGTTCGAAGATTAACCTATTAAGACTAATGCAAAAATTAAAGAAAAATTTATGGGCTTTTATTTTTATAATTTTCTAAAAAAATACTAAAATATATACAAATTTACAGAAGATAACTAAAATGATTTTTTATTATTTTTTATTACACATTTTTCAAAAAGAGGAAAAAAGTTTTTATTTTTTATTTTTTATGCGGTTGCCTTAAAAGTGCCAACGTATCTGCTAATCAAGATCAAACTGGGCATAGTTCTCTTTTATAAAATATTTAATGGGTAGATTCTTTTTATTTCGAAAACCAAGACAAGTTTATGTTTATTTAACAATTTATTATTATTTTTCTAAAAGAAACCTAAGAAATCTAATTTTCCCAAATTAAAGAAAACTCTAACTAAATCTTTTAAAAAACTCTATTAAAATATTTTTATTGTTTAAAACCACTACGTATTAAAAGATATCTTTTCTAAATCCTAACTATAAGATATATCGAATATATGATCTATATACGTATCTTCATATCTATCTTTTCCAAATCTTAACTAATAAATACGTATCACAATACGTATCTTTTTTAAATCTTAACCGCAAGATATGTATCTTTTTAAATCTCAGTCGTAAAATACCTATATTTTTCAAAAAACATGATTCTATTAAGAAACACAATTTAACTAAATTTTATGGAAAATTGTAATTGTTTAGAAAAATATGCACAAAAATAAATAATAAATGATAAAAAACCTGCACTTGAAAAAAAAATAAAGCTACCTAATGAAATAAATAAATAGCTCAAAATAATAGATAAAAAAATTTACCTTCACATCGATTCGCACATGATCATGTTGGTGTTGTATCCATCGTGATTGTGCATGGTAGATCTCGTATGTGGACTTTGGGTGTACTTGAGTGTAATTTCGCTAGATGTCATGTGTGATCGTATGCTTAATTATCTACGTGTGTGCTTTGGATTGCGTATGCTTTGCTGGAGTGCTGTCATGTGGGTTGTACTGGCTTGTTGGACGTGAGGACTTCATGTGCTAATCGAATTTGTTTGCATCAAAGGCTAGCTTCATGGAATTGGACTTTGGCATTTATTTTTGCCATTGGATTGTTGTGGACTTCAAAATCTCAATGGCAAGTGCGGCTTAATCTATGGATGGCTTGTGCCAATTGTGTCAGTAAGGGTCGTATCCTTGTCTTGGAGATGTGTATTCAGGGGCCTATGTGTTGTGGATTGTGGCAGTTCAGTGTATCAAGCGTCGGACAATTGGGATCGTTGGTGTGATGCCAGGACGTGAACTTAGTTGCGGTGAGGATCAGTAGATGTTGGTCATTTAGTTGAAGGCATATGGATAGGGATCAACGTATCCCCGGATAGTGAATTGAAGTGAGGGGACGTGTTGGCTTGAAATTAGATTTTAGCTGCTTCGGATTGAAATAGGATTTCGGCTTGGTGTTTTGTGAGGAGTGAGATGACGTTTGACTTTGCTAGAGATTAGACTTTGGTGTTGGAATTTCAATTGGAGTGCATATGAAATGTTGGACTGTTAGGATTTGCGAGTGAATTGTGGGAATAAAAGAAATGTCCTCAACGTTATGTGTCGTTATAATATTTATAAACTCTTGATTGTATCTTTCATATAAAAGATATAGCCAAATAACTTATCTAATAAATCTTAAGTATATTTTGGCTCAATATAAACTAGATAAAAATATACTTTAAATCGAACTAGGCCAAAATTATTTTAATAATGCCAAACTCTCAAATGGTTTACTGATTTATTAAATTAATCACACACTGTTATCTTATTTAATATTAAATGATTTAACATGACTCAGCTTGATTCGACTTAACTCAATATGATACGACTTGATTTGATATGATTCGATTCAATACGTCATGTCTTGACTTGAAACTATTTAACTTGATACGACACCACTTAATACGATACGACTTGACTCGATATAATTCGATTCAATACGTCACGACTTGACTTAAAACAATTCAACTCGACTTTCTTCTTTTTTATTTTTTCATTTTTTTAATTTTCCTTTTTTATTTATTATTATTTTCTTATTTTTTTTGCTTTATTTATTTTTTAACTTGGCTTTACTAATAATGAAAATGAGAATGAAAAATAGTAAAAATGAAGTGTCTACAATTGCCCTTCTTTGTAGTGAAGATCGATTATAACTTCGCTACAAAGACAAAAGAGAAATACATTTTTGTTAGACTTGACTTAGATAATCTGAAGAGAATAGATCTTTTTAAGATTAAAAAAAATTATTTTTGTGGATAATTTGAAGAGGATAGATCTTTTTAAGACTTTAAATGTTTTGGTCTAGTGGATAATTCGAAGAGGATAGATCTCTTCGAAACTTTAAGAAAACTTTGTTTTGGTGGATGAACCGAAGAAAATAGATCTCTTTGAGATTTCAAAAACCTTGTTTTGGTTGGTGGATGATTCGAAGAGGATAGATCTCTTTGATACTTCTAAAAAACTTGCTTTGGTTTTAATGACCAATCCAAAGAGGATAGATCTCTTTAGGATTTCAGAAACTGGTTTTGCTTTAGTGATTTGAAGGGGATAGATCTCATCGAGATTTCTTGTTTTGTTTAATAATCCAAAGAGGATAGATCTTTTTGAGATTTGCTTTTTATTTGATGAATAACTCGTTGGGGATAAATTTCTTTGAGATTTCTTTTAGTTTGTTGAATAATCCAAAAAGGATAAATCTCTCTGAGATTCGTTTTGGTTAATCTAAAGAGGATAGATCTTTTCGAGATTTAAAAAAGAAAAACTTTCTTTGATAAAGGATCTGAAGAGGATGGATCTCTTCAAGATTCATTTTAATTTGGTGAATAATCTAAAGAGGATAGATAGATCTCTTCAAGATTTCTTTTTTTGACTTAGTGAATAATTTGAAAAGAATAGATCTCTTCGAGGTTCATTTTGCTTTAATGAATAATCCGAATAATCTATATCTCTTCGAGATTTCATTTTAACTTGGTGAATAATCCAAAGAGGATAGATCTCTTCAAGATTCATTTTCATTTGATGAATTATCCAAAGAGGATAGATCTCTTCAAGTTTTGTTTTAGTTTGATGAATAATCTAAAGAAGATAGATCTATTCGAAATTTCTTTTTGACTTAGTAAATAATTCGAAGAGGATAGTTCTCTTCAAGATTTGAGTAGACAATCTGAAGAAGATATATCTCTTTGCGATTTCTTTTGACTTAGTATAGAATTCGAAGAAGATAGATCTCTTTGAGATTCGTTTTTATTTAGTCAATAATTTGAAGAGGATAAATCTCTTCAAGATTTCAAAAACTTGTTTTGCTTGAGAGGATAGACCTTTCGAAGACAAGATAAGATGAAATTTTGTTAAAGACAAAATGAGACAGTGCTCTCAAGAGTAGGTGATCTTTTAAATGACTAGACGATGCTCGTCTAAGAAAATGATCCAACTAAGGAATAGATGGGATAGTGCTCCTTTGAGTAAGCTATCTTAAATAAGAATAAGATAACACTCCTTTAAATAAGTGATCATAAAAAAAGACTAGATAGAATAGTAATCTTAACAAAAGATTAGATAAGATAGCATTTCTATGAGTAAGCGATCCTAGAAAGGATGAAAACTTTCATGAATTTTGACAAATTAATTTGTAACTTGAGTTTGAGGGATTTTGATGACTCCTTAAAAAATTTTAACTTTTTATTTTTTTAAGAAAGCTCTCTTTATAATTTTAAAAGTTTCATTTCTCATTTGAAATTTTTTTTTTCTTCTTTTTTCAAGGAATTCAAAAAAACACTCTTTGATAGAAAATTATATTGCTAATAAGTAAGAAAGTCTCAAAAACTCTAAAGATCACAAAAAAGGGGTTGGCTTACCTATTGCTCGTTGATCACTCATTCTTTCAGTCTCGTTTCCTAGAGTATGATTCATGATCTTTGAACTTTTTAGAAGCACTGATTTCAAACTTAGGATAAATGACCATTCATGTCCTTAAGAAAGCACTCAACTCCTCAATTTTCCACTATGGAGATAGATATCATTACTTGAAATGTTTAGTCAAACTGGGTTTCCTTGTACTCTCATAGGTCTATTTTTACTCTCAACATTAATTCAAAAAATTGAGCCTATCTTGTAAGTGGTACATTTTGGTAAATCAATAGGTCTTTTTTGGGTTTACAATGTAAGGCTTTTGGTCAATGGTTTAAGCTAATGAATATCAATGAGTTTCGACTAATTTTGAAAAGAAAATTATATACAATCAGTCCCAAGTTTACAAGCCAAGAACCTAAGAGTGATTAAACATGGGCTTGCCTTAGTTTCATGAGTAAATTTTGTTAAAGATAAGTCCATTCTTTTGGCTAAAAGAGTATCATCAAAGGTGGTAAATTGGGCAGGACCATAAAATAAGGGCTTTGCTTTTAGGCTTAAGAATTTAAAATGTTCAAATTTTAGATACCATCATCAGTTCAGACTTCAGGCTTTATTGATAATTTGGCTATTCTTTAAAGGTGATCACCTTACTAATATCTTCAATCTCTTTTTTTTTTTTTCACTTCTTTTCTTTTTTCTTTCCTTCTCATTTTTTTTCTTTTGTTCCTTTTGGTCAAGGTGGTCACCTTCCATTGCTAAGTTTTCACTTAATAGGATTTGAAGCACCAAAAGGTAAGTTTAAGGTATATAAGCATAGAAGAAGTGTGTATGGCTTTAAAGTGCTTGAGAAAGAATCTATGGACTTGATGTGTTTGAATAAGTGTATGGGCCTGAGTGAAGTGTATATGATTTGAAATTCTTCTTCATTATAAAGAAATTGAATTATCTATGACAATATTTGTTCATAAATTAGCAAAACTAAGGCAATTACAATTTAGTCTACTCCTTTTCTCCAAATGAATGACCCTAACCTCCTGATTGCCTTAGTGTCGGTGGTTCTTGGCAAGGCTATATTTAAGAAAAATCCCTAAAGGTTCAAATGGGTTTGCAAGGGATAATTGTATTTAAGGATGACGAAATGAATGCCAATATCATTTTGACATGTGTACTAAGTTTAAGATAGGCCTCCTTTAAGGAATGAGCCCAATACTAACCTTGATGGCGCTTGACTCTTATGTGTGTTTAGGGTTAATGTTTGAGACATGATTGCCTCTTTTCATCCTAAACCATTCAAGTAATGTATCATCATCCCCTTAGGTGGAAATTTTTAAGTTTCATATTCACATTTTCTTTATCCATTTTCATTCATTCGAAATGCCCTTATTTGAATTAAGTTAGCCTCATATCATACAAAGACAAGAATACACATAAAAAATGCTTGATTCAATAATTCGTATCTATTAAAAATTCTAAAATGGAAGATTATTTTGAAAAAAAATGCAGGAACTAAAATTCTTTTCTAGCTCTTGCCTTTATTTATATCACTTCTTGGCTCATTTAACTGAATTGATCTTTCAAAGATATACCCAACTACTTCAAATGGTGAGCTACCTTGTTAGATGATAGTAGTAGAGCCCCAATGCTCGATGTTGAAGGTTATCTGTTTGATGCCCCTAGGTTAAGGATACCACTGCTAATCGACCCATCAGTCTCTAGAAAATTTGGTTGAATAATCTTGGCATCAATCAAATCTTATACCTTATGCTTTAGTTTCCAACAATCTTGTATGGTATGCCCCACCTAGCCTATATGATATCTACTCCATTTGTTGGGGTCATGATCCCTTAGCTTGTATTTCTTTATTGGGTTTTTGCATGTCAGTAGTCCTATGCCTCTCAGTTACTTAAATACTTAGGCTATTAGAATCTTGAATTGCGTAAATCACCTCCTCTTGTTGTGGACGAGCTTGTCTTAATTCTAGGCTTTCTCAATTGACACATTCACTCTTGATTTCTCTTTCATTGAATCATCTTTATGCTTGGGTTGTAACTTCCTATCTGTATTAGGATGTAGGTTTCCGAGCAATTTGAGTACATAACCCACGCCATTTCTATACTCGCGAATCTTTCTCCCAACTTCGCTAACTTTTCTTCTGAGGCAGCAACCTTTTCTTTTAAGCTCTGGCAATAACATGCCCCCTGAGCTTGACCATCCAAATTTGTCTTTAGCACTTTTTCCAATCCTTGTATCATATTGATAGTGGGCTCTTGAACTTGTAACTCTTTAGATTTGTCTACCTTAGATGATATGTCAATTGGCACTTAGGCTTAAGTATGAGCTGTGGCCCCGACTTGTTTCTTGTGCTTGTTTAGAATCTCTTTTATTGTGGCTATTCTCAGTTTAAGAGCTCTAAACATCTTGTTTTTTAAAATGAGTGATCATGGGCTTCAAGTTGGACCAAACCACTTAAAAGGAAATCTTTCGAAATGTACAAGAATCCCTTCTTATTAGCAACATTGCATTCTTTTTTTTTTTAAAGAAAAATCAAGTTTTTAATTTTGAAAACATTTCATTCCTTTTTTTTTTCTAAAACTTTTATTGAAATGAAAAAATCAATGTTAATTTTATGTTACAAAAGCTTAATATTGACATCGATGAATCTAAAAAATTAGAAATTTTAAGACTAACAATTGAAGACATAAGATGACAATTATATTATAATGGTAATAGAGACAAACAAAAATTATTTTACAATGAGAGACTCATTAAGGGTGACGACTCATAGAGAAAACTCTATTAGAAGCATGACAACTTAACAGACGAATACGAAGAACGAGAACTTAGACATTTATAAAATTGATGACTCTGAGATGGGAAATAATTTACAATAGAAATCTAATAGTTAAATCTTTTTTCTCTTTCTAATTTTTTATTTTGTTAGTTCCTAATAGTATGGTACTTATAAGGCATTGTAACAGAAATCGACTAAGTAAATAATCATCATGAAACTAGTTTTTGATTATAAAATACCATTTCAAAATTTCTCCTTTTTTAAAAATTTCCAAAAGCATTGAAAAAATGACAATTCTATAATAATCTTTACCATAGCTAATTTTCATAATTACATGCCTCAAAAAAATTTACAAGTTAATATTGAAGTTTTTTTCTTATTTTTTTTTCTTGTTATTTTATTTTATTTTTTTTTATAAGGAAACTATTAAGAAATAAAAAAAATGAGCAAAAGATTGCATAATTAATAAATCTTTTTGTTTAATAAAGCTGCAAATTTATTAACAATCATAAAATCAAGCCTATACAATGGACTAAAATAAAAGAAAACTCCTAACTAATCTTTCTAAACAAAATTCAAATCCTATATCTATAAAAGTCGACAAATATGGCTAAGATAGGCTTCATGGGTTTGATACTGACCTGACTTTCCACATCTACATCACATAAAAGATGAAATGATGCAATTACTTACAATGAGATTACTAAATTTTCAACAAAGCTAAATATGATATTAATAATTTTGTAGCTTTTTCAAAAATTTTCTTAGAAATTATATAGCCTTTCACTCACTAAAAAACAAAAAAAAATAAAACACATATAATACAAGGAATGAAAACAATTAAATAGAAAAGAGTATTAGCAAAATAAAATCAAATAAAAATGCAGTATGTTATACACGCATGTAATGCAATAGGGATCCGTAATTAATAAATCATTGGAAATGTGATGAATCCACAGCTGGGAAATACATTTACATATACATAGGTATAAAATAGGATTTAAAAAAAAAATGAAGTTCGCGACTACTTAGATATAAGGGTTACTGGTTTTTTTAAATTTCACCTTTCTTAAAGAAGAAAATCAAACCGATCGCAAATTAATTAAGCTTTTCCTATAGTTTAAAAATAACTACCCCTTTTTTCGAAAATAATGATGTAAGAAGGTAGGGTTTATAGGTCTCAGGCTCTATAACTCTAAGGCTTTCCGAAGAGAAACCCAATGGGCTACATTGAAACTTGAGTGGACTCACCTATCACCACAAGGTAAGGGTAAAGATCTTGGTGACCTAAGGGTTACACAATGGCGACCTATCCTAAGTTCCTAAGGTGGCTTAGGTCCGACCACATTTAAACATGTAAATGATTACCAAGAATAGAAAAACCCCCCTAATTCCCAAATAAGGCCCATTGGGCTATGCTTTTTCTTAGGGCTTGTATTACTAAAAAAAATAATTAGTACAATTAAAGAAAATAATAACACAAAAGTCTATTAATATTTTTTAATTTTCAGATGGCTAACCCAATAGGCTTCCCTAGTAAAGTCATCAATTCTATAAAGCTATATTTTGGTTTCTTTAATTTAACCTATATTAAACTCAACCCGCTTAATATAAATTACTCGATATTAAATTAGAGAAATATTTTTGCAAAAAATTTAAAAACATTGGATTCACCAACCAATTTAACTGGTAAAAAATCAAATTTGGTTTTTAGGTGGGAAAACTCCAATTTAGTTACTAATCTACAGATTTTCTAAAAAATGATATTTAGAAAAAAAAAATAACTAGAAAAAAATTGAGTTTGAGAGCTAATCTATTAAGATTAAGTTACCATATAAAAACTAAAGAAAAATTGATAGGCTTTTCTTTTTATAATTTCCTAAAAAAATACTAAAATATAAACAAATTTACAAATGATAACTAAAATGATTTTTTTATTAGAAATTTTTTAAAAGAGAGAAAATTTTTTTTTAATTTTTATTTTTTATACAGTTGGCCTAAAGATACCTACGTACTTGTAAGTCAAGATCAAACCGGCTGTAATTCTCTTTTATAAAATATTTAGTGGGTAGATTCTTTTTATTATGAAAACAGTACCATGTTTACATTTATTTAACAATTTATTGTTATTTTAAAAAGCTAAAAAATATAATTTTCCTAAATTAAAGAAAACCTTAACTAACTAAATCTTCTAAAGAACTCAGTTAATATTTTTTTTTTTAAAACCACTACATGTCAAAAGATATATTTTCTAAATCCTAGTTATAAGATATATTGAAAATATGATTTAGAGACGTATCTTTTCCAAATCTTAACTAATAGATATATATCTCGATACATACTTTTTCTAAATTTTAACCATAAGATACATATCTTCTTAAATCTCAACCGCATGATACGTATTTTTATCTTAAAATACTTATCTCAACCGCAAGATACGTATATTTTTCAAAAAAACATGATTTTATTAAAAAACATAATTTAACAAAATTTTATGGAAAATTGGAATTGTTTAGAAAAATATGCAAAAAATAAATAATAAATGATAAAAAACTTGCACTTGAATAAAAATAGGTTAGTAAAAAAAAACAATAAAACTAACTAATAAAATAAATAAATAACTAAAAATAATAGATAAAAAAAATTTACCTGCGTATCGAATCATACGTGATCGTATTAGTGTTGTGTCTATTATGATTTTGTACAGTAGATCTCGTATGTGGACTTCAAGTGTAAATTTGCAAGATTTCATGTGTGATCATATGATTGATCATCTACGTGTGTGCTTCAGATTGCGTATGCTTCGCTAGAGTGCTATTACATGGATTATACTAACATGTTGGACGTGAGGACTTCATGTGCTAATCGGATTTGATTGCGTTAGGGGCTAGATTTATGGAATTGGACTTTGGCGTTTATTTTCGGCATTGGATTGTTGTAGACTTCAGAATCTCACTAGCAAGTGCAACTTAATCTATGGATGGCTTGTACGAATTGTGTTGTGGGAATAAAAAAAAAAATCCCCTACATCGTGTATTGGTGTACTACATATAAACTCTCGATCGTATCTTTGGTATAAAGGATATGGATGATACGATTACCATCCTTTGAAGATTTAACTAAGTTCTAGAAACCTTACATAATTCAAGCTTCAAATTTTTCAAGGCTCGATCCGATTCAATTTGATATAACCCAATAACTTATCTAATAAATCCTAAGTCTATTTTGGCTCAATATAAACTAGATAAAAATCTACTTTAAATCAGACTGGGTCAAAATATTTTAATAAAACCCAACTCTCAAATAACTTATTGGTTTGTTAAATTAATCACCCATCATTATCCAATTTGATATTAAACAATTCGACGTGACTCAACTCCACTCGACTTGACTCGATATAACATCACTTGACTCGATATTATTCGATTTGATACATCACGTCTTGACTTAAAACAATTCGACTCAATACGATACTACTTGATACGATATGACTTGACTCGATATAATTTGATACGTCACGACTTAACTCGAAACGATTTGACTCAACTTTCTTCTCTTTTTATTTTTTCATTTTTTTTAATTTTCGTTTTTTATTTTTTATTATTTTCTTATTTTTTTTGCTTTGTTTATTTTTTAACCTGGCTCAACTAATAATGAAAATGAAAATGAAAAATGGCAAAAATAAAGTGTCTACAATAACCTTTGTCTTCTTACCCTTCACATTACAATCATAATTTATGGCATTAGTTGAACTCGAAGAGTAAGACCAACTTGAATTAGAGGATCCACTAACATTGGTATTTATAATACCATTTGAAGCCCTATTGTTATTACCTCCTTCTCTTATATCCTTTATGGCCTATGGAGGTCATTCATCATGATCTTGCTCATCTCTTCTTCTTTATGTTGGCCTCTTAATGTTCTTGGCATCACAAGCCAAAAACTTGCTCCACTAACCCCTTTGGATTTCATCTTTAATAACATTTTTGAGTTGTATATATTTTTCGATGTTATAGGCTCTATCACGATGGAAATCACAATACTTATTTGAATTTCTTTGTAATAGGTTTCTTCTTATGCATTTAGGCCATTGCAACACTCTCTAATTTTGGACCTCCATTTATATATTAGATATTGGTCGCTTAAAGGGGACTATGAATTAAATAGGTCGGAATACGTAACCTCTTCCTTTTACCACTAAGGATATTAGTCATTAGGACTACTAAGTCTATCCTTCCAACTTTATCATTTTTTCGATCATTCCTGTCGTGATCAAGCTTAAGCCAAGCTATTAACATGACTATCTTACATAGTTTAAAGCAGAAATTTGATCAAGCAAAGGGAAATAGGTTGATGAGCTATCCGATAACTTATAGGGAAACAAAACCACTCACAAGATGTCGATGAGGGAAACTCCTATCAAATTGGCCTTCATCTTAAAGGCTATGTTGTCGATCGAGTTGGAACTATCCAATTTATGAACTTAAAGGTTTGATATCATGGCAAATTAGATCAGTCTAATGGCCAATCTAGACACTATAGAAGAAATCCAGGACACTACAAGAGTAAGAGTTGTTGCCTACTAACATAAGGTAGTACGGTATTATATTTAGAAAGTAAAGTATAGTCTTCTAACCAAGGGATTTACTTTTTAGGAAGATGGAATCAACGGTTACCAAGATAATCAAGGAAAACTCTTTGTGAATTAGGAAGACCTAGTGCTAGTATGAGTGGTTATAGGTAAAGGGCCTACAGACTAAAGAGATTAGATGGATGATTCATCCAATGAGCTTAGAATGCTGAGAATCTAAGTTGTATTTTGGGTGATTATTCTTTATTTCTTGTTTATGAGTATGATATGTTTATGTTGTTCATCACTTGTTTTGAAAACTATGTAAGCTAATAGCCTTATTTTTATTAAACTGTAGTGTTTGTTTTATAATTTTTCATATAAATGCCTATCGATGTCCTTAACCATTCCTAATTTAACCATGATTAACAGATGAGATAATTCAAGCCTATACGGTGAACAAACTAATACTAATAAAGTTTTGACCAAATATAGTTAATGAACCTAACTATCTTTGATAGGTATTAATTTGGATCAGTTGATGAACTCAAACGCTCAAGATAAGTTCTTATCTAAAATGACAAATGAACTATTCTTATCTACATCTAAGGATCAACAAACAAATAATTACCTCCTTGATCAAGGATAGCGATGAAAATTTGAAAAAACCCTATCTAGCCAAATTTTGTAATGCTAGTTTCTTAAGGTATATGAAATGAAACGTACTACAAAATTAAGCATGTAGTATATTAGTGGAAATTAAACAATTCTAAATATAATAACCAAAAGATTGGCATCCTAACCAAATGAAATATTAAAACATAATCAATTAAAGTTAAGTAGATGTTAGGTTGGAAACATCTTCTTTAGTAGAGTTAGTAGAACTAAAATCTTGATTAGCCACACCTTCTTTAACATGAACTAAGCTAGGATCTTGACTAGTGTAAATTACTTCAGTAGCAGCATTAGGAATATCCTTTCGAACATAGGAGGTCTCTTTTATAGTAGGCTCTTCAGCAAGAATAGAGATCTTAACATCAGTAGGTTGGTCATCATCCTATCCTTGATCCTTGAATTCCTCCTCATTGCTAAGTTTCACATCATCATCACTCTCATCACTATTATTGTCAACAATAGTAAAATCGAGGCAAGAGAGCTTGTAGCCAAATGGACTTTTAATATCCCCTCCCTAGCCAATTGCACCCCTTCCAATAGCTTCTTTTAGAGTAGCTTCTTATATCACCAGTTGGGTCTGACGATTTCCAAAGCTTCTTGCACAAATGGTTTGGCCTTGGAAGCCTACTCTAGCTCAGCCAACTAAGTATAAAGATTGGACTTTTTGGTATCCAAGTCCTTCATTTTAACCTTTAACTCATCCTCTTCCTTTCTCATTAAGGTAATAGTTTGCCTAAAGCTTCGGCATTTTTCTTTCCTTTCACGCAACTGATCCTTCAACTCCATAATTTCCTTAAAAAGCTCATCATTTTATGTCTTCAAAGTCAACACCTCATCATACACTTCTCTATGAGCCCTTTACTCAAACATAAGCTCTCTTCACAGTTTCTAAATCTCAATCTTAGCCTTTATTCTTATGCTCTCGGCTATTGCAATTTGTGTTTTCGAAGAGCTTTAATCTTTCTCCACATTCTACATAGAAATGAAGAGTTAATCGGGTTTACTATCTTAATCGTAAGGAAAAATGAACACAGTTTACTTACCTTTCTTGCATCGTCTTTGGACTCATCCATGGCCATCAAAACATAGCTATTGAATTACAGAAGTGAGCACAAAGAATTAACAACTACTCAAGTGCTACCAATTAAGGTCATAACTAGTGAGCTAAAAACTTACATCATACAATTTAGTAGCAATGTAGGATTTATTGTTGCCATTGAATCTATCAATGTCTCTCTTTAAAATACTTTTATGTTTAGGAAGTGTAATGCCCTCCAATAAGGCCAAGGACTCTATCTTATCACTTAAAGAAGAATCAATAATCAATATAAGTTGGCTCCAACAAGGTACATAATAATTACTTTCTTCGGTTTAGGGAGTGAACTCGATAGATTCGATGCCAAAGGCTTTCTTTCAAAGGGCCTTCTTGTCATGATCATTTAGGTCTTTACTTTTCTTAGCTAGTCATTTTGCAGCAAGTTCTTTCCCATCCCTGTCCTTAAAGCTTAGTAGTGATTACAACCCTACTAATGCCAAGCTATTAGCAGTTGTGTCCAAGGGGGCTATCTCGATAGCAACATTGGGAGTAGTGATTTGATTGAACTCACTAATTGGTTTTATGGTTACAGTAATCTCCAATAGGGGTAGTACTTTCCCTTACATGGTCTCAATAACATTCCTTTGCCAAGCTATTAAATTCTCGATAAGTAACTTCTTAGCAAGATGTTTTTGTGTCTCGCCTTAACCAAAAGTGGTTTTAGCAGTACACTGATCAAGCTTTTGCTTCTTGGCCTTAACTTAGGCCAGTCTCATGCACTAATGCCTATAGAAAAAGCACATTGGAACTCAAGACATTAAACTACATAGTACCTACAATTCTATGTCAAGCGAAGCTCAAAGGCTAAAAGATCTTCCCCTATGGGTTGTAAATATCAATTCCTTTTTAGTAGCTCAGTTCAATACGATGAGTAAAGTAAGCTTTACCTTCCTTGTAAAAAAAATATGGGTTTCCCATTCAAATAGTGTTTGATGATCTTTTCGGCATCCTTGTAAAACATTTTGTTAGCTGCTTATCTTGGATCCTTTCCATGGCGGTAGTGTCATTTGAAAGCAATTTTATGTCTTTAGTCTTGATGGGTTATGTCCACTTGGTGTAGAAATCAAGTTCTAGTTCCAACTTATCTGATATACACTTATCGTGCCAATTATAAAGTTTAGACCCTAAGCCGTCCAAAAATTTGCAACCATGTCTTGTTGCCACATAAAACCACCCATTTGGTGGGCAATTGTTTATAAAGAATAATCTGAACAATTGTATAGTAGCCCTAACTTAGAGCTCCTCGCAAATTATCTCAAAGGTAACTAAATTTTGTAGGTGTTTAGAGAAAATATGCTTGGCAAAACATAAAAATAGTTAAGAAAACCTTTATGGAAATCGAATAAAGGTAAACATAAACCAAATTCAAAGTACTTCAAAAAAATGTAGAACTTACACTCAATTGGAAAATATACTCTCTCATCTTTTCTAAGCCTATGAAGTTCTCATTCCACTAGGAGATCTTCAAAATATTTGTTATATTTAAACACAAGTGTTGATCACCTTTAGCTGGAGCTTTCAAGCTTTATAATTTAAAATCCTATAGTTTATCCTTTACTTTGTTAATTAGGCAAGTGTACCTATCTTTTGTTAGTATGGATAAGTATAGGGTTATCTCCATTAGGAACAAATTCAAACACTAGTACTAATTATTCTTTCTATTAACTAGTAAATCGAATGATTGAACAAAGTAATTAAACTAAATTCTACAACTAAACTATACTAATTCTACTATTACACCAAGAGAACACTATAAACAAGATTATGACAAAAAAACAACAAATTACAAAATAGGGTTACTTTATGATATTAAGATGAATTATAAACTATCTATCCTAATAATTACTCATCTAAGGGAATTCTCTATTCATGAGTATTCTTTTTAGAATTACTTAATTTTAATCCTGATTGCGCTCCTTAGAATCTCTTCTAAAAGAATGGACAAGTCATGATTGCATGAAAATTTTACTAAATCCTTGAATTCCATAAAACATGCAGCGAACTTCCTAAAAATATCTTTATTAGTAGGAGTAGTTCATTCTAGTGACTAAGATTTACTCAATGGAATCATTTCTCAGCATATTCCCTTGAGATCTATTGCAAGATTATGTCGTACACTACACTATCTCAACTTGTATGTATTGACAAGTGATTCTCATTCTAGTATACGAACACCTACAACATCAGAAAACGGCTAAGGAGGGTACCGGAGGGTGCTCCAGCCTGGCCACTCTGATGCCTAAGTTAGTTCCTTCGTCATGTAGAGAGAGAGATATTGAATAGTTACGGTATTGAGAGAATGGAAGAAAGTCCCCTTACCTGGGGTCTTAGTTGGTATTTATAGTAAGTCTATGGGGATTGTCCTTGGACTGAGTCATTAGACCAAGCTTAGATATTAGACCAAGTAATATAAACCCACATAACAATTATCCAAAAATGCCTATCAACACTTTCCCCTTACTTTCTTTAGTGATCAAGTCAGGAAAGAAAGTATTCAAGGAGGTTGATTTTATGGAGTTTCTAGACAAGTTTACAATCCTGGCCTAATGAGGATAAAGTGCTTAAAGAGGCAAAGGCCTAATAAGGCAAAAGGTAGGAATGGCCAAAGCGCTTATAAAAATTGGTATGCTTAGAAAGGTGAACACCCGAAGAGACCAGAGTACTTAAAGAGGCAAGAGCCCCTGAAGAGGCAAATATGCTTGAAAAGGCAAGAAGTGCTTGAAGAGGCAAAAGCCTAAAGAGGCTGGGGTGCCTGAAGAGGCAAAAAGCACCTAAAGTATGCCCAAAAAGGTAAGGAGCACCTGAAGAGGTGAAAGCCTAAAGTGGCTAATGTACCTGAAATGGCTGGGGTGCATAAAGAGGCAAAGAGTGCTTAAAGAGGCGAGTATGCCTGAAAAGGTGAGGAGTGCTTAAAGTGGCGAAAGCCTAAAGAAGCTAATGTGCTTGAAAAGGCTAGGGCACTTAAAGTGGCAAAGAGCGCCTAAAGAGGCGAGTATGCTAGAAAAGGCAAGGAGCACTTGAAGAGGTGAAAGCCTAAAGTGGCTAATGTGCCTAAAAAGGCTAAGGCGCCTATATAGGCAAAGAGCGCCTGAAGAGGCGAGTATGCCTAAAGAGGTAAGGAGTGCTTGAAGAGGCAAAAGCCTAACGAAGCTAAGGCACCTGAAAGTTGCTTAAGTTAAGCATGACCTGTGCTAAGTTGTAAGATAGGCTAAGTGGCCTCTAGTCCATTAAAGTATAGGACCTTAGCTTACTTTCCTATTGTCTAAATCAATTGTAGGACTTAAAGTCGTTAAGGAGTATCCTGTTAGCAAATGACGTTTGCTTGGGTAGAGTAAAGGGCATTTATTTTTCCCTCACTTACTTTGGAGTTCTCACACTCATCTCTAAAGAAAGTTAAGTTAGCAAATGACCGAGTAAGTCACTATAAGTGCCAAATAGGTGATAATTGATATTATCTGACTTGTTGAAGTTTAAATCATGAAGTAACTTATGGAGAGATGCAACTTGATGCATAGTCAAATGAGTTTTAACAATAGGTTAACATGAAGCTTAGCATAGGACTCATATGTTTAATGCGTATTTTCCTGAAAAATGCGTAATAACTTACAAATGGTAGGAGTAAAGTCTTACTCATCATTTAACAATGGGGTCAGCACGTATAGTTCAAATGTGATTTTGTGTAGCTTGAGATGTTATTGACTTTGTAGTAATTTAAGGAAACAATCTAAACTTGAGACAAAACTTGGCTAGTAAAGTTTAGTGTTCAAAGTCATCACCAATGTTAGTGAAGCATTTGATTCAAGCTTAAAAAAGATCTAACTCGACACTATCGTCATAGCATAGTTGGTCATCAGCCTAAGCATTGTATGCCCTTTTTTGGCTAAGTTTAGAAGATATTCTCTTTGTAGAGCTTGACATATTGAGAAAATTCTTAGAAATTCAAGTCGTACTTAGAAATTTTATGAAAACTCGACTGCCAACTTGTGGTAATGTGACATGAAGGAAACTCAACAACAATGGAGAGAAGAGGAAAATCCATTCGAGGATGTTTTGCCCCAGTAAGCTTAGATAAGTTCTATACAAATGAACAAAGCTGTACGATACGCTCGGCTTCTCAATGCTTGAAACTCTTTCATTTTTGAAGTGAGTAGCTTAGTTGTATCCTGAGGAGTTCAAGTCAAATACTAGTAAGGAGTTTATCTCAACTTTGAAATAGGGAAATACTTTTGAGTACTGACCAAATGCTCAGCTTTTGCAAGGCTCAGCTATTATGAACAATTCTTAGCAAGGAGATGTACAATTACTTAGCATATGAATAGATAACTTAGCTTCCTGGCTATCGTCAAAGGTAAAGAGCACTTACTCAGCAAGTTTAGCATATAAGTCAAACATATTTTTGCTTTGATGTCATGAAGGTAGCTATTATGTGGAACAATACGACTGTTGTTGCTGTTAAAGCTTAGTAACAAAATGAGCCCAACCTTGACTTGGTATTCGTCGTACTCGACCTGTTAGAAGAATGGCCTTTGCTTTGCCAAGATTATGCATGTTTGGCATTCATTATCTTAAAGCATGAGCAAACATTATGCTAAAGTGCTCAGCATGGATTCAGTTGCAACTTGGTAAAGAAAGTTGCTATCAGCATGATGGGTACGTTGCAAGCCTAATGCTACTATTCATTTATAGAAAATGTTTAGGTTGGTCTTAGCATCGTTAGCAACTTGGTAAGGACTTAGATAAAATGCACTCTTCCGTCTGGTAAGCTAGACCATAAGCTAATATAGATTGATTGGCATGACACGGCAAGAGGACTTTAGGAAGTTGCTCACTCTAGATAACTTAGAGAGCAATCCTCGACAAAACCTCGAATATCGCCTTGGCCTTTTGGTTTCTTGTCTTTCGGCCTCTCGACCATTGTTGTAAGTGAGAAAACTCAGCATGATCCTTCTCGGCATCTTGTTTTACAACAGCTTGACTTCATTAGGAATGTTCGACTCAAAATTCATTCACTAATTAGAGATAGCTCGATGGCGTTCCTCTTTGACCGTGTATGGAACTTGAGTCTACACCACAACATCAGGAGAAGTAGCTTCGCTCTTGCTCGGAAAATTGAATTTTAGTGTTTGGTTGGCTTACACGAATTTAGGTAGTCGGCATACCTAGAAGCATTTTAACTTGAGCTGATTATGAAGTATGAGATTTCTCACATTGCCGATTGATAAAACTTTCTAACACCATTTTTCTATATGCTAGAAAATGTTTAGCATATTATTGTAGTAGTGTGGACTTTGCTAACTAATCTTGCTCAGCATAATAGCTCTGTTCGAAATTTGGTTTGCAATGAAATTTGCACGTAGATTTGATTGCTTAATTAGGTGCTATAACCTTGATTGGTGTATTCATCTCTACTGTAAAGAGCTTGGGGCTTGAACTTGCATATGAGTTAATTGGCTATTCAGCCTAGGTCAGTTACTTAGACCTTGATCATTAGTCTTGGTGACTTAATGTCTATGTTTCTCAACTATCAACACAGACTTGGGTAAACTCTCAATACTCGGCATGTTGAGTTACTAGATCTCTCGACTTCTCAGCTATATACAGGCCAAAGAAAAAGCTTAGCAAATCAATGTAGAACATAAAGTGTACTTATTTAGTAAAGTGAATAGCTCACCATACGTGCTAGGAGTAACTTAACGACTTAAGTTTAGAGTGGCTCTTTGACAACTTTGTATAGGGGCTTGGCATAGTTATGGAATTTTGGCTATTTGGCTACAGTGCGTGGCGATAACTCGGCATTTCAAGTTACATGGCACATTTGAAGGCTGATAGAAATATTTAGCATTAGTTTTACGTATAGCGACTTAGTAACTCAGCACAGAGATTGGTGTTCACATTTAAGGAACTGCTTGACCAAAACTTCTTGGCCAAAATTGTTCAACCTTGATAGGATAAGGTTGGTTCAATTAAAATTGTTGAGTAACTTGGCATCATAGATGAAAGCTTGAATTGCATACCTACAAATTGCCATATGCTTTGTAATTTGGAAACTATACTTGGCTAAAAGTTGTGACTCGACATATGATGCTGTTGCCAATTAGCGACTAAAGTAATCTTGGGCTACGTTGGATGTTGTGGTTGTTCATCTTAATTTGCTGAAGGTGTTGTTGTGAAGACAGCCAAACTAGTTTAGAACACCAGCCAAAGATACAAGAGCTCAGAAGCTTGGAATGGAAGCTCGACGACCTAATTATGAACAACTTGGTCTTTCATACACGACTTAGATTGCAGATTAGGCATGCTTATTATGCTTTACTGTGTTGTTACTCCCTATTTATGCTATTTCATTAGAAATGCAACTTAGCTTTCCAATCTACTTCCTTATGGCAACACATGTTATTTGATATACATGTTTGAATACTCAGCAGCCATTCATAGTCGCTCGGCGATGTTGTATACCTTGTGAAACAATCACTTGGACATGACTTGGTTAAGAATTGTTGATAGGAAAGGTCAAAACCATAGACTCTTAGGCTAGAATTATGCTTGTCAAGTTCATAATCCGATGTACATATAAGACACAGCGGTTACACGGTGGTTACATAACCAATATATGGTGATTAATAATCATTGAAGGATGTTGCAATTATCCCAACATGAAAGGCTTGTATGAGGATGGCGGTTATGAGCCAAATAATGGGAAAAGTTGTAGTAGCTACACTCGAAAATAGTGGTTACAAACGGTTTCGGACCAAGCCAACATGAGATCCCAAAGATTGTACTTAAGAAGAACGAATATGAGCCATATGCAGTTTGTTACTAGTAAACTTTTGCAAAACTGAAACTATTATGTGTCGGAGGAATATTATAATGCTTTTATGCATGCAGCCTAATGTTTTATTCAAGATAATTCTTCCCATGAGGCATATAGAAGAAATCTAAAATCTAAATGAAAAGCACCAGCAAACATTAGCACAAGAATCAAATGTTATCCCATTCCGTAACTTTGGAAATTCACCACAAAGTTTTGAAAATTGTCAAAAACGTAAGGCACAGATTACTCATTCCCATAGACGGTGCCAATTATTGACAAATGATTCTCGTTCTGGTATACGAACACTTGCAACATGAGAAAATAGCTACGGGGTATGCCGGAGGGTGCTTTGGCGTAACTACTTCGATGCCTAAGCTAGTTCTCTCATCATGTAGAGAGAGAGATATTGAATAGTTATGGTATTGAGAGAATGGAAGAGGGTCCCCTTACTTGAGGTCTTAGCTAGTATTTATAGTAAGTCTATGGGGATTGTCCTTAGACCGAGTCATTAGACCTGACTTAAATATTAGACTAAGTAATATAAGCCTACATAATAATTATCCAACAATGCATATCAATAGTATGAAGTTCTAATCACTAGAAATTCATAATTATTAGGGATAACAATAAATCAAAGTATAATCATGTTAAAATGACTTCGTAAACCCTAAATTATTAGTCACACATAAAAGATAAAGACCAAACATAGAGAAATAGGAAAAAGAAAGTAAAATATAACATAGATAGAAGAAGAGATAAGAAGGAAACCCCTTTTTATTAACTTGAAGAATCTAGATCCAACAATGTACGGATACTAAAGTCTTCACAATTCTCTCAAATTTAAAAAGAATAATGCACAAACTCATGTTACATTTCTACTACACTAAGAACATGAATAAGACACTTAATGGATTCTGATGATCTGTTGTGTCTCTTGATGATGTTTGTTCTGATGTAATTCTCTCCTTTTAGTCTTAAAGATGTGGTATATTTATACTTAACTTGTCAAAGAACTCGAAATATATCATTTCAAGATACTAACTAATGTTAAGACATGTTCTACGTACTGGTTTGTATGAACAAGTTACAAAGGAATAGTCATGTCCATTCCTATCACGCCCGTAACTCGAAGAGTGACAGTTTTGAAAAACAAGATTCTACACCAATCATGGCTATAACTACGGACGTAAACTCCTCATTGCTTCATCACCTCTAATCATGCCCATGATCATCCTCTTTATAATCCTTTAGAGTAATGGAGCAGATGTTACTTCTAGCCATACCTGATGACATGATGTTGTGAACACGGAAGAAAAGAGTTAGAGAACCTAAGAATTTTCTTCTGGAGGAATTTGGGAATAAAGAGAATAAAGCACCAAAATGTAACTATACATTATGATGATGAGTGATAAGAAAAGTGCATATGAAGCCCATAGGGATTTTATAAGTATCGTCCATATTTGACCATCTTTTTGGAGAATTAAGAGGAGTTATTGGGATTCGAACATGAATTGATTACAAAACATGAATAAGGGATATGTATATGCTATCAAAAATCTTATTAATGCACTACTGCTAATAGTTATAGAGATGTCAATATAATATTGACTGAATTGACAACTGCCCCGTACGTGTACATAGGACATGAGTAGGTAGAAAAAATGAAAAGTTGTGACCCTTGAGTTAAGGATTTATACAACACCTAGCAATGAATATTAGTTGAATGTTGAAGTATCTATAGAAAGCTTAGTAGTCCAACTTGACAACTACATGATGAATAGGAAGCATGGGAACGAAATGCCTACTTACTTACCAAATGAATTGAAAGACACCTTCTTGCTTACTCCTACACTTGAATTCTTGACCATGGGAGTTAAGGGGCAAATGATGAAGGTAGATTTTTGCCTCCCTTGACTACAATTTGACAAGTTTTTTATTGAACTATCTTATCTTCCTAGGGTCACAATGTTGACTTAATCTAATGACTGGGAGAACTCTATGCTTAGCTAACTGATCGGAAAGAAAGCCTAGCCTACCTTAATCAAACACTTTGAATTTGAATGAAGGTGTGAACAATTTGGAATCTGCCAAACTGAATTACATAGCTAACTACTTTCCATTATATCCGACATGTGATTAAATTTAGGAATGGCCATGTGTCTCATGTAGTTGAATTTCTTGTCACTATAGTTATTAGACAAGCACTTATAAATAACGGAATGCTACTACTATAAGAACTCTCTACATACCCTTAACACTCACCTACTTACTTATTTTCTTTACTTTACTCATATAGACTTTGACTCAAGCATCGAAGTGGCTAAGCTGGACTAACCCTGGTAGCCCCATAGCTTAACCTTGTTCTTTCTTTTAGGAACCAACATTCAACACCACTTTCGACCAACAACAATTATGGTCTTCCTTTATCTCTTGATTCTTAGATAGATCCTTAACAACACTTGCTATCCTTAAGTTATTCTTCAAATTTGGTGAAATTCTCCTCAAGACTTACATGAATTCAATCCTTTTCACCTTATTGCTTCGTCTGAGCCTTGAAATCAACAAATGTCTTAACTCAAAAGCAAAATTGTCAAAATTATATCAAAATAGCTTAAAGTAATCATGAAAAATATATAAGAAATAGGTGTAAAATTATGCTCATCAAGGATCATCCCAAGTTTTAACTACCATGGAATTTTCAAGGTCCCTTAGTATTTAGCTGAGTTATTTGTATTTTGTTAGGCTTTCTTAAGCCAGGCTTAGTGACCAACCTATAAGGATCATCCTAAGCTTCTTATGCCTTGGAATTTCTAAGGTTTTAGTTTTATTTTTTATGTTGGATTTTCTAAGGATTAAGGGGTCATGATGTGAAAATAAATCATTTTATTGTATTAGCATTTGTTGGTATCTGATGAGTAAAACAATCCATTAGAAAAGATTTGTAAGTAATGAGCATTCCATGTCTTGGGGACTTCGGTCCCATCTAATTTTTCTTGACCTACTCTAGTGATGTAGCTTCCAAATTTCTAAGATACTAATTCTCCGCTTTTGAATACTTTATGTATGACTTTTTTGTCATAGTACCTTGCCACTTGTTTTTAGTAAGCAATTGCATGTTCACTTGTCATATCTTAGATTTCCTCAATTGTACAAAGGTTGGAGAAGAGACAAATCCGATTTACAACTGGGTCAAATCCTTAAGTGTGAGCATTAGGGAGTTCAAGTTCAATTGGGATCATAGCTTTGGTGCCAAAGGCTAAGTAAAAAGGTGTTTCTCTAATTGCCATTCAATTGGTAGTTTAGTAACTTGTAGGATGAAAAGTAATTCATTTGTATAGACTCATTTGTATTTGTCAATTCTTTTCTTGTGGCTTTCTAAGATCATTTTGTTGGTTGCTTCTACTTATCTGTTGGTTCGTAGGCAAGACACTAAAGTGTAATGGAGGTTGATATGGTACTTTTGGTAATATGCTTTCAATTTTAGGTTATCAAACTGGGGGTCGTTGTATGTAATGACATCATATTGCACGTCAAACCTTACTAATATGAAATTTATGATAAAATTCTCCACGTTCTTTTCTATAATCTTCGCTACAACATTTACTTTGACTCACTTGGTGAAATAATCTATGGTGACCAAAATATACTACCTATCCCCTATGGCTTCAGGGAAAGGTCTAAAGATATCTAAGCTCTACTAGGCGAAAGGTCACTAGCTTATAAGTGACTATAGGGGGTTAAACATGGAATGGGTGATGAACATATGATTTTGGCACTGTGTGCATCACTGTAGCAATTGCTTAGTGTCGTACTTCATGGTTGGTAGCAATATCTAAGCCATAGGGCTCAGATGTAGAGGGCTTATGCTTTGATGCGATTATTACAAACACCCATGTATAGTTCTTCTAAGAGTAGTTATCACTCTTCTAGTTTAAGGTATTAAGGTAATGGAAGACCAAGACCATAGCGCTAAAGGCTTCATCTAGCATTGTATAATTAGCTAACCTATACCATATTCTTTGTTCTATCTTTGTATCGAATTGTATAGTATCGTTCTTTAAGAACTGCATCATTAGATCCATCCTACATGGCTTAGCCGGTCCTTACGTCACCTCTAGTATTTGATGGAGTGATTATTTCATACTCTTTCAAGGAGATATTCTAGAAGACCAACTTGTCTTTATCTATGGGCTTTAAAATGCCGGTAGATGCATATTTAGATAAGCTATCTACTTCGGAGTCTTCAATTTGTGGTATCCTCCTTATGGTACACAAGGTAAGGCTACGGCTAGGGATCTAACCAACTCTAGATACTTTGCCATCCCTTTGCCTTTTACTTCATATTCTCCCTTAACTCGTTGCACTATAAGTATAGAATTAGAGAAGAATTGTAATACCTTGATCTCTACTTTGTTGGTGAGTTTTAGGCCGATGATTAGGGCTTTGGCATCATTGTTACTAGCATTGAAACCAAATTTAAGTATGTAGCAAACCACCAAACTATAAGGCCCTTAGAGCACCAAGCCTACCTTGCATCATCTTTGAGTAGAGGAGCCTTCAACATGGAGTATCTACATGGGTCTCTATCCTTCAATTTCTTGAGGCTCCTCCTTGTTATATTCAACCACGAAATTAGTCAGGACTTAAGCCTTATGCACTCCTTCAGGTTTATACTAAATGCCATATACTCTAGGCTCAAGGGCATACTTCATCATCCTCTCCAAGGTGTTTGGCTTTTAAAGTATTATTCTAAGAGGTTAGTCGTTTGTGATTGTGCCCTAAGCCAATTATTGGATATTGTCATTATTATATTTTTTGAATTAAGAGGCATTCATTATTTTATTGTTTACATATTTACTTTATAATAGTATCTTTTAAATAATCATATTATTCTAAAAGTCTCTAAATGCTCACTTTTGTGAGAACAATAATAAATTAAATCAAATATGACGTTTGATTGATAATAATGGGTTTTTTTTTTTTTTTAATAAAGAGACACAAATCAAACTCATAGGTACATGTTAGAGAATTATGAGATCACTACATGGATTAATGTCATAAGTGATTTTCATTATAACAATCCCATTGCATCCTTAGACTTGAAATCACCATGGATTCCAACATGAGAAACATTATGATTTGACTCAATCAAATGTTATCTTTAACCGGATAATTATAAAGGTTGTGATTAGGCATAGTGTGAATCATGTAGAGGGAGATGAGTGATTTAGATGAGATTTATCTATCTCATTATGAGATAGACATCTCTAGACCCTTCGATAAGTGAGATTGAGAAATGCATGGATGTGCTCAAATGAAATGATAGTATGATTAATGTCATTTGTCATATCAATCTACTTAGAGATCGGTAAATGATAAGGTTGAACAATATAGGGGTGACATTATTCATGCCTTATGTTCAATCTAGATATTGTGTGACAAAATGTTTATGACAAAAGTTATGAATTAGGTAAAGTTAGGTTGCCAACCTTCGTTTAGTTTAAGTAGACATAACTCCTTGCTATAGGCCACTTATGTCTTATAGGCCTAAAAGGAGTTTTTAGGCTTATTGCTAACATTAAGTGAACCTACAAGGTTGCATACAAAGAATAAACAAAATAGGCTATGGGTTTATTTTGATTAAACCTAATAGGAAGTATTGAAATATTTATTATTCTTAATGATTTAAGAATGATAAATAATTGTGTTTATTATTTTTGGTGAATAATAATAAATAACGTATTTTATATTATTAATATCCTTTAATATCTTACCAAACCGCATAATATCTTTTAGAAGATATTTTTACTGGTCTATATATAAATATAGACATCTTTTTATTAGGATTATACTGAAGTTATATCATCAACATTAGACCCATATAGAAACGTTATAGACCAAGAATAGAAAGTGAAATGTGAGAAATTATGAAGGTTTCTTGGATTTGTTTTTGGTGCTAGTATACTGTAGTCCATTTCGGTGTGTTCATTTGAGCGTGAATACTGTAGAGAAGACTCATGAATCATAGTGCCTACAAATCTGCATCACCAATGAGACCTAGATTTATGTAAAGTAAAAGAAATTCATTCATATCAATTTAATTTACCGTATAGATCTACTGGCATTTTAGGGATTCCATTTTATTAAAAAAGAAATCCACTATAAAAGTGATTTTTGGATCCTTAAATCCCAATAAGTTGATCATGACTATGATTTAGTATGCTTTAGAGTATGTTCACATTCATTTAGCTAACATAAGAACTACCAATGCAAACTTTTCGATTTTGGAGTATCGAGATTTTACCCCTTGTAGTATATGACGAATGTAGTAGAATGGCTTGTGTTCTCTTCCTTTGGCTTAGATTAGTATGATAAAGAGGGCTAGGTCACTTACTATCAAGTGTAAATACAAGCTTTTGCTAAGTACTGGTTTTGAAAGGACTAATGGGGAAGTGGGGAATTCTTATAGATGCTTGAAAGCTTCTTCACACAATGAGCTCCACTTGAACCCTTAAGGATTTTTTAGGATTTTGAAATGTTTAGAACATCAGTTTGCACTACGTAACATGAAATGACTGAGTATGACTATGTGTCTAGTTAGTTTCTACAATTCTTTTAAGTTGGTTCGAGCTTTCATATTGACTATGGCTTGGAGCTTATCTAGGTTAGCCTCGATACTTCTTTTACTCAATAGGTACTTGAGGAATTTTCCTAACGGCATTTTGAAAATGCTTTTTTAAGGGTTTAATTTCATCCCATGCTTCCTCATTTGATTGAAGGCCTCTTGCAAGTCTTAAAGGTGGACTTTAGGCTTTTTACTCATGACAATTATGTCATTAATGTATACTACCATGTTTCAACCAAGTTGAGGCTTAAAAAGTTTAGTAACCATCTTCTAATAAGTAACCCTAGCATTTTTTAAGCTAAAAGGCATTACCTTGTAGCAATACATAACAAAGTTTATGATGAAGGAGGTATAGGCATTGTCTTCTTGTGTCATCATGATCTGGTTATATCCTTAAAACTCATCCATGAAATTAAGTAGCGTGTGTCCTAAAGTTGAGTCGACAAGTTGGTCAAATCTCAAGATTGGAAGCAATCCTTTTGGAATGCTTTCTTAAGGTTAATATAGTTGAAACACATTAGCTACTTCCTATTGGCTTTCTTAATTAGTATTACATTAGCCAACTAGGTTAGGTATTTCTCTTCCTAGATGAAATTAGCTTGAAACCAAAGCCAAGATGGGGATCCCTATGCCAAACTTATCTCCTGCCGACTTGTTTGTTAAATCTTCACATGTGTCAGACATGCTCTAGCCTAATAGCGAAGTCTTATTCCAAAAGACAACCCAGGACTAGCTGAGCCAAGCTCCTTAACTAACGATAGGCGTCTAACTTCAATTTAGTTGACTTCTTTACCAGACTGATTGGCTCCCAACCTGATCTAGATTAGGTCGACCACTAACTGCAATGCTTTCCTACTTTTGCTTACTTTGTATCATATGTCTAATGTCTAGCCACCAAGTGATACATGTCTTCTAAACACAACCTTCCAAAATGATTCTTTCTTTTTTGTATTGAATATTATTTATCTCTTTTACAGCTTTTAATATGTCTTATGTAACCTAATTATAGAATATCCTTTTGTCTTTTCATGCATGTAAAGTAACCCTAGTGGATGGGTATGTAAACCCCTACTTTCTTGTATGTAAACAATGAACTAGTTAATACAGAATTATTTATGTTAAGCAACCTTAGTATTCTCATTATCCTTCAACTCTTATCTATTCCATTTAGCAAGGACTCGTGGTGAGTAACCCTTCAGTTCAAACTAGTGTGCCATATCCGGTGGATTGTAGGCTGAGGAGGATTAAATGGTGCATTATATCCATTCGATAGTTGCTTAAGCTTTGCTAACTTTTTCCCAATTTGTTTTTTTGTTGCTCTGTTGTGGTGCTTCTCCATGTATATAACCCCGGAGATGCATTAGCTTAGCTGGTATTAGAGTACAGTTCTACAAGAGAGTATGTGAAGTTACAGTGAAGTTTAAGTACACCTTACTGTTAGCAACTACTGTATTCCTTTCCATAGCTATTGCAGTGTGTTTTTGTGTAAGTGTAGTTTCATTATTACTCTGTTTTTCATTACTAAAACAAAGTAAGTTTGCTACTATTTTATTTGAGTGATTATTAGGAGTTGAAGTTTTTAGTGAGTTATTAATTTGCCCAAGAGTTATTATATCATGTCAGATTTGAGTGTTCACAGAGTTTTTGGTGACCAAAGTAGTGGTGCTCAACCTAGTCATGGTCATAATGGTAGTAACACCCTAGGGTTAGTTGATGACAAACTTGATAGACTAACTAACCTTGTTAAGAGTCTAATCACAGCAATGCAAGTTAACAGAAAACCCTATGGTGTACAGTACCATAACCTACCAAAAAATGCCCTTGAGAGACACCATGGCCAAGGCAATAAAACCAATTGCCTAATTTAACCATCGCAAGCTGGAGGAGTAGAATGAGCTACTAGATGATGATAGGAGTTAGAGGAGATTGAGGAAGATGATGAAGAGCTGGATGTTAGAGAGTTTTGGAAGGAAGAAGAAGAAGCTGACCATTACTAAGTGTAGGGATAAGGATGCCAAGTCCTTCAACAGTTAGACAATGTTAAGGTCTAAATCTTGCCCTTTAGTGGAAGTGTGGATGAAGATGAATACTTGGAGTGGGAAGTGAAGGTGGAGAAGGTGTTTAAATGTTATGGGTATATAGATGCTATCAAGGTCCAACTTGTTGTACTAAAGTTTACTAGGTATGCCATTATGTGGTAGAAAAATCTTAATGTAGTAAGAACAAGAGATGGAAAACAAGGTGTTAGAACTTAGGATAAGATGAAAAGGTTGTTAAGAGGTAGATTTGTACCTGAGACCTTCCTACAAGATACGTTTGTAAAGTTGCAAGATCTTCACCAAGGAACCCAATCTATTGATGACTATGTAAGAGAGTTCCAAATGCTAATGATCCAAGCCGATGTGGAAGAAATAGAGGCTTATATAGTTTCATGGTTCATTTCTAGACTCATGTATGAGATTTGCAACATTATGGAGGTGCAAAGGGTTTATACCTTAGAAGAGCCAATAAAGATAGTATAGAGGGTCGAAAAATAGAGGAGAAGTGCTTTGAGTCAACTTAAGCCAATATTATTTCGACTCCCAGTTTTGCACCGACTTGTTAAAGTTAAGCCAAGGAGGCCATATAAGGTTAAGGATAGGATGGATTGATCTGATGATAGCTGAGCTGGTCAAATAGGTTAAGCCGAGGTTAGGCCAACTACGAAGATATATAAGAAAGGGTAAACCTTCGAACAAAAGACCGGTGAGGTGAAATGCTTCAAATGCTTGGGCTTCAGATATATGATCGCTGGGTGTCCAAACCAACGAATCATGGTGCTTCGAGGAGATGTAGTGGACAACACCGATGAGAGAGAGCTCGAGAAAGAAGAAGATGTTGGAAAACCTAAAGCTAAAGAGGAAGACGAGACTTGAGTCTATGTCAATCAGGGAGAAGTGATGACCCTAGTCTTGAGATGAGTATTGAGTTCCTTACCAAACTCTAAAGAGGTGATAGGAATCAACCCCCAGGACTGATCATAAGAAGCTGAGCTAGAGGACTTCAAGGGCTCGTACAGAAAATGCTAGCTCTAAGCTACAGTCAAGATGGGGACTGTTATCCTGATCCAACTTCTTGCCGACCTACCTCATAGATCCTAATGTGTGTCCAACATACTGCTACCCAACAGCAAAGTCCTAATCTAGAAGACAACCCTAAATTAGCCAAGTCGAGCTACTAACATGACCCACTGGCATCTGACTTCAAGACAGCTGACCTTTTTGCTAGGCTCATTAACTCCTAACCTAATGCAGATCAGGTCAGCCCTTGACTCCTAGCATTTTTTGCTTTTGTCTATGTATCATACTCTTGACGTATAACCATTAAGTGACACGTACCTTCTAACACAACGTTTCAAAATAATTTTTTCTTTTCTGTACTAGATATTCTTTGTCCTTTTTATCTCTTTTTAGTATGATTAATGCAACATAATTGTAAAATACCCTTTTGTCTTTTTATACATGTAAAATAACCTTAGTGGGTAAGTATATAAACCCCTACTTTCCATGTATACAGATCATCCAACTTTCAATACAGAATTATTCTCTTTAAGCAACCTTAGTGTTCTCGTTAACTCTCAACTCTCATCTCTTCCCTTTTACAAGGAGTAGTGGTGAGTGACCCTTCAATTCGGACCGGTATGTCATGTCTAGTGGATTGTAGGCTGAGTAGGATTGAGTGGTGTGTCATATCTATTCAATAGCAACCCAAACTTTGCTAGCTTTTTCTTTGTTCTTTTCAGTTCACCTCATTATGGTACTTTCTCCGTGTGTTCGACTCTAGAGATACATCAACTTCACTGGTATCAAAGTACAGTTTTGCAAGGGAGTGTATGAAGTTGCAGTGAAGTTTCAGTTTGCTTTACCGTTGGTGGCTACTGTATTCTTTTCGTAGTTACTACTATGTGTTTTAGTGTTCGTAAGTGCGGTTTCATTGATATTCTATTTTCCATTGCAACAATAGAGTAAGTTTGTTAATCTGTTCGAAAAGGTATTATGCTATGTTAGATTCAAGTGTTGTGGGAGCAATTGGTGACCAGGGTAATGGCGCTCAACCAGGTCATAGTCATAATAGTAGTAACACCTTAGGATTTATTGATGACAAACTTGATAAACTCACAAAGCTTGTTGAGAGTCTAATTAGTGCAATGTAAGTTAATAGGTAGCAACCCCAAGGTGTTCAGCAACAACACCCATAGGATGGCACCCCTGAGAGACACTATGGCCAAGGCAATCGGACCAATCACCCAATTCGACTGCCATAAGCTAGAGGAGTAGAAGATAGAGGTGCTAAACGAAGACTAGAGTTGGAGGAGATTAGGGAAGATGATGAGGAGATTGATGTTGAAGAGTTTGGTGAAGAAGAAGTTGATTACTACCAAACGCAGGGACGAAGATGCCAAGTTCCTTTAAGGCTAGACAATGTTAAAGTGCAAATCCCGCCCTTTGGAGGAGGTAGAGATGCAAATGAATATTTGGAGTAGGAAGAGAAGGTTGAGAAAGTATTTGAGTGTTATAGGTATGAGGATACAGTTAAGGTCCAACTTGTTGCATTGGAATTTACTAGATAAGCTACCATGTGGTGGAAGAATCTGAATGCTGCTTGAGCTAGCGATGGAAGACGAGGTATCAGAAATTGGGATGAGATGAAAAGGTTGTTAAGAGGTAGATTTGTGTCTGAAACTTACTTGCAAGATATGTTTACAAAATTGCAAGAACTTCACTAAGGGAGCCAATTTGTTGATGACTATGTTAAGGACTTCCAAATGCTTATGATTTGAGTCGATGTGGAAGAGCTAAAAGCATGCACCGTATCGAGGTTTATTTCTAGACTCAGATTTGAAATTTGCAATATCGTAGAAGTAGAGAGATTTTATACCATAGATAAGGCCATTAAGATAGCATAGAGGGTCGAAAAGTAGGGGAGGAATGTTCCGAGCTGACCAAGGTAAACATTCTCTCGAGCTACCGTATCGTGTTGACTTATTCAAGCTGACTTGAGGAGGCCATATTAAGCTAAGGAAAGGAATGACTAACTTGAGGAAGTCTAAGCAAACTAGTAGGGCTAAGCAAGTTAGTCGAGCCGACCCCGAGAACTTATGCGAAAGGCCAGCCATCTAGATAGAAGACTAGTGAGGTGAAGTGTTTTAAGTGCTTAGGCTTTAGACACATGGCTGTTGAATGATCGAACCGGCATATCATGGTACTCCGAGGAGACAAAATGGATAATACTAACGAGAGCGACCCTAAGGAAGAAAATGTTGGAGAACTTAAGGTGGAAGAGGAAGAAGAAACCTGTGTCTATGCCAACTAGGGAGAAATAATGGCCATAGTTTTAAGGCAAGTCTTGAGTTCCCTACTAAACTTTGAGGAAGACTAGAGAGAGAACCTATTCCATACCAAATGTACCATCAAAGACCAAATGTGCACAATCAGCATGGATGGAGGAAGTTGTACTAATGCCATTGCACATTCCTTTATGCAGAGGTTGGGTTTGTCGACCTCAAAGCATCCTCGACCCTACAAGCTACACTAGCTTCATGATAAGGGTGCTTTGTACATGACCAAACAAGTGACCGTGCCATTCAGTGTTAGGAACGTATATAAAGAAAATGTAGTTTGCAGTGTCGTTCCCACGAGAGCTTCAAATCTACTGCTTGGGTGACCATGGTTGTTTGATTGACATATCACTCATGATGGGTATAAGAACACCTATGCCATTGCAAGGGTGGAAGGAAGATTGTGTTATAACCCCTAAGCTCGTCTTAAGTGAATGAGGCTCATAACCAACTCACTTGAGCTAGTAAGAAGAAAGCTTTGGTGATGAGCTAAAGGGAGCTTCGATCTACTGAGAAAGCTGATGAACCAATGTTCTTCTTGGAGATAAGGGAATTAGAGAATGTTCTAGGAGAGATCTAAAGCTTGCTAAATGAGTTTTCCAATTTGTTCTAGGAAGAGCTACCTAAAGGATTGTCGCCAGTCCGAGGCATAGAGCATTGCATCGATCTGCAGCTAAGTGTTGCCCTGCTGAAGCGACCTGCATCTAGGATGAGCCCTAAGCAAGATGTCGAGCTGAAAAGATAGGTGGGCGAACTCATTGAGTGAGGATATGTGAAGGAAAGCATGAGCCCTTTTACTATACCAACTCTGCTTGTCCCTAAGAAGGATGGATCATGGCACATGTGCATCGATAGCTGGGCAATCAATAGAATTACTATAAAGTATAGATACCCGATACCGAGGCTCAATGACATGTTAGATGAGCTTCATGGTACAAAGATATTTTCAAAGGTTGATCTATGAATAGTTGGTTATGCCATTCGGACTTACTAACGCACTGAGCACATTCATGAGGTTAATGAACCATGTGATGTATCCTTTGATTAGAAGATGTGTGGTTATATATTTTGATGACATACTGGTATATAGTGCTGACTTAAACTACCATGTTTAACATCTTCGCAAAGTATTTAACATTTTATGAGCTACGAAGTTGTATAGGAACGTAAAGAAGTGCATGTTCTACTAGAGAGAAATGATATTCCAAGGGTTTATGGTGTTAAGGGAAGGAATCCAAGCAAATGAAGAAAAGATCTGAGTTGTTTTGGAATGGCTGACGCCGAAGAATGTCACTAAGGTCCAAAGTTTTCATGGCTTAGCTTCCTTTTATAGGCGATTTATTAAGGGCTTCAGTACAATAGCCACCCAATTAACCAAGCTAACAAAGAAGAATGAAGGGTTCAAGTGGAGCGATCAAGCTGAGCAAAGCTTCAAGGAGATCAAGGAGAAGCTTACCTCAACCCCTATCCTATCACTACTAGATTTTGATATGCCCTTTGAACCAGAGTGTGATGCATCAAAAGTTGGAATTAGTGCTGTCCTGATGTAAGAACGATCACCAGTCACCTTCCATAATGAGAAACTTAGTGGTCTTGTGCTGAATTATTTCATGTATGAGAAAGAGATGTACTTCCTTTTCTGAGCCCTTACTGTTTGGTAACATTACTTGCTGCTATGGGAATTTGTTATTTATACAAACCATGAGTCTTTAAAGCATCTAGGGAGTCAGAACAAGCTTTCAAGGAGGTAAGCCAAGTGGTTAGAGTTTATGGAAAGTTTCTCGTACATCATCCAACATAAGAAAGGTAGTGTAAATGTGGTTATCGACGCTTTATTACGACGAAAAATATTGCTAACCACTTTACAAACAAAATTATTGTGATTCTCACTAATTATAAAGCACTATGCTCATGATTCTTATTTCGGCCCCATTAGAGAACAGTGAAAGGTTGGGATTACTATCAAGGGGTATTATCTCAAGGACAGCTATTTGTTCAGGGATCGATAGTTGTACATACCAAACTATTCTATACATGAGCTATTGATTAGGGAAGCTCATGGTGGAGGATTGTCTAGTCATTTCGGGAAGACTAAGAGAGCCAATCCATTGAATGAGACCTTTTACTTGCCTAGTTTGGCTAAGGATGTCCATAAGATGGTTAGTAGTTATGAAGTGTGCAAGCATGCTAAGGGGAAGAGAGAACCCCATGGAGAGTATATGTTACTACTAACACTAACTTTACCTTAAGCCGACCTTAGCATAAACTTTGTCCTAGGGTTGCCCTCGACATCTAGAGGGAAAGATTCCATCTTTGTTATAGTGGACCGCTTCAATAAGATGGCATACTTCATTCCATGCCATCGGACTAACGGTGCTCTATCTATTGCTAATCTATTTTTACAAGAGATTGTCTGACATGGAGTATTAAAGGCTATTGGCACAGATTGGGACATAAATTTTTTGAGCTATTTTTGGAAAACTCTTTAGAGAAGACTTAGGATTAAACTCTTATTTAGCTCTAGTAGCCACCAACAGATTGATGGCCAGACTAAAGTAATGAATAGGACACTAGGCAATCTACTCAAAGCTGTTGTAGGAAAAAACTTGAGGGATTGGGATTTGTACCTACCAGTTGTGGAGTTTGACTAAAACCGGATTGTTCATAGCACTACTAAGAAGACCCCATTCGAGGTCATCTATGGTCTTAACCTTGCTACTCCCTTGGACTTGATTAGTACCCTAACAGTTACTAAAGAAAGTCAATCTGGAGTGGATCGAGCCCAAGAATTACATGAGCTACACTAGTTTGTCATGAAGAAGATTGCCAAGTTCAATCAGAGATAACAAGAGTTAGCAACCGAGGCCGCCAAACTATTTCCTTCTAACCAAGAGACTTAGTATGGATTCACCTCAACTGAGAGCAATTTCTGCACTTAAGACAAAACAAACTATCTCCTCGAGTTGATGGCCTATTCAAGGTCTTGAAGAAGATCAACCGCAACGCTTACCAAATCAAGTTGCCTGATGACTATAGTGTCTCCTCTACCTTTAATGTGTCCAATTTGATTCCTCACCAACCAACCAAAGAAAACCCTATGAGTACCTTAGAAGAACAAGTAGAAACCACTTCAGATTTGAAGATAAATCCTTCCGACCCTTAGGTAGATAACAGGAATCAACCCCCTAGACCGATCATAAGAAGCCAAGCTAGAGGACTTTAAGGGCTCACACGAAAAATGCTATCTCTAACCCATAGCCAAGATGAGGACTCTTATCTCGATTCGACCTCCTATAAACCTATCTCTTAGATCCTCACGTGTGTCAACATGCTCTTGCCCAACAACGAAGTCCTAATCTAGAAGACAGCCCCGAACTAGCCAAGCCAAACTATCAACCTAACCCATTTGCATCTAACTTCATGATAGTTGACCTTTTCGACAGGCTGATTGCCTTCCGACCTAATCTAGATCAGGTTGGCCCCTGACTCTCAAAACTTCCTACTTTTACTTGTGTATCATACTCTTAACGTACAGTCATCAAGTGATATGTACCTTCTGACACAATGTTCCAAAATAATTCTTTCTTTTCCCTATAAGAGATTCTTTGTCCTTTTTACCCCTTTTTAATATGATTAACGTAACAAAATTATAAAATATCCTTTTGTCTTTTCATACGTATAAAATAACCTTAGTGGACAAGTATATAGACCCCTACTTTCCTTGTACATAGATCATCCAACTTTCAATACATAATTATTTTCTTTAAGTAACCTTAGTGTTCTCATTAATTCTCAACTCTCAACTCTCAACTCTCATCTATTCCCTTTAGCAAGGAGTAGTGGTAAGTGACCCTTTAATTCGAATTTGTATGTCATATGCGGCGGATTATAGGCCAAATAGGATCGAGTAATATGACATATCGATTTGGTAGCTACCGAGACTTTGCTAGCTTTTTATTTGTTCTTTTTTGTTCGCCTCATTGTAGTGCTTTCTCTATATATCTGACCTTGGAGACGCATCAGGAGAACTAGAGGGAGAATCCGTTCCATACTAAGTGATCATTAAAGGCCAATTGTGAGTGATCATTATGGAAGGGGGAAGTTGTACTAATGTCATTGCATAGTCCTTTGTGTAGAAGGTCTGCCAACTTTATGGCATCCTTGGCCTTATAAGCTGCATTGGCCTCATGATAAGGGTACTTTTGACGTAACTAAACAAGTGATCATACCATTTAGTAGTAGGAGTGTATATAGGGATGAAGTAATGTGCGATATCATCTCCATGGGAGCTTCACATTTGCTGCTTGGATAACCTTTGTTATTTGACCAACGTGTTACTTATGATGAGTATAAGAACACCTATGCCTTTATTAAGGATGGAAGGAAGATTAGGTTACAACTATGACCCCATCCCAAGTAAATGAAACCCATAATGAGCTCACTTAAGCTAGTAAGAAGAATGCCTTAATGATGAGCCAAAGAGAGCTTCAAGCTGTTAGGATCCTAAAGGGGGCCTAGTAGGATTACCTAAAATTTCCATAACATGTGTGCTCCCATGATATGAAAACCATCTTGTAAGTCGAAGATTGCAAGACTCTAAATAATAAATAATTAAGATTACTGATTTTCAAGTAATTAATTTATTGTAACATAATATAACATAACATATAATTATAAATAACTATGGATGTCTAATGTCCGATATTCGATATCCTACAATTCCTCAGAATTGTAGAGAATTGGTATCCCCTACCAAATAATAGGACAGGAAATGCCAACATTATATTACTATAGGAAAAATTAAATTATATTAAATTCTAACATGTGAATATTTTCTATAAAGAGTGTTTATGTATCACCTATAAAGATCTTAACTAACTCTAACACTAATGTGCATATCTTCATCTCGCACTCAGCACTCGAGACTTATCTCAATCCCATCGTAAGTAAACCTGCAAAAGAAAGACTATTGAGGAATAAGCTACAAGAGCTTAGTGAGCTATCCCTTATATCATACTGGCGAACAAGTTATCAAACAAATTGTTGAAACCATATGAATGCATGCATACACAGTATGCCAAACAATAAATGTAGTTGACCGGTATTGTATATAATATCGGATTTTAATGCCCTCCATGATAAAGGTTGGAGATTCATCGGCACCAATCATGATCAGGCTTTAGCACCTAGGTTTTTACCCATAACTTTGAATATCATATTTCGTAAAATATATTTCCATTTCTAATTCATCTAATAATCCACAAAATCCCAAGCCTAGCGATGAGGTGGCCCCTACAGTCTACACTCACACCCTATAGTAGAGATCTCTAGACTCAACCCTCAGCCATACGGTTGGCATTTCCATCGCTTAGTAAGCCTGTAAGTTTGGGTAAGGTTATGTTGTACGAGTGCACCATATACAAACACTTTAATATATATAAACAACCCCCGCAAGGCCTCTCCTTATCTCCACATGAAGTGACGACTGGAATAAGTAAATGCAATGCATGACCCTTTTAATTTAAGATAAGCCAAATATAATTAGGTCAAGTTATGAGGTGATCAATTAATATCAGCAAACCATCCAAATCATATAAAAATCAATTATACCATCAAATCATCAATTATCGTATTTAACAATATTTCCCACAATAATCAATCAATATCAAGCACACGTATATCCCAAAACCCCATGCATCAAGTTATTGATATTCAATTTAAGTGCACTCACTACAAGCATAAACAAATATAAAGTCATCGGGAGCACTTACTTGACTATGACAACTCGCTTTAGTTGTAATAACCAATCAGAAGATCCTTGCCCTCGTTAGGATCACCTAATCATTACGATATAATAACAATAATAAGCATTTGAATTAACTAGTAACTCTAGATATCTATTTACCTAATTCTACTTAGAATACTATCAATTTTGATCTAATTAGAGTTTATCACTAATCGTATGTAACTTTTTTATTCTATTTTTGATATTTATGAATTTATAGTTATTTTTCATCGTTTTTTAGCGTACTTTCACAGAATGATGTCCGTTTTGGACATTAAGACTCGTGTTTTATGACATAAACTAAGTTTATTAAAATTTTAACTATGGAAGCTTAATTATTCTTATTACTTATATTTATATCCTATTTTAGGACTTAATGATTTAATTAGCTATTAGATTCTTACACTTAAGGAATTTTTCATTGGTATTACTAACTCATGTACTTAATTAAGTTTAATTCAATTTAGGAAGTGTATTAAGGTTTACTAATTTATGTACCTAATTCTTATGCACTCTTCTTATTTCTTATTTTATAAACCTATGCTTATGTCTTTGCTTACATCATCAATTGCTTGTGTCATGGCTCATGTCATCATTTGTTTATGTCATGGCTTATGTCATCTTTTGATTGCATCATTGCTTACCTCATCCTTTGCTTACATAAGCTTTACCTCATGCCTAAGTGTATTATGTACACTTATGTACATTTATACATATGTCAAGTTTATACTTATATCATTACTCTACTTGTATGTATACTAGTATACTTATACATACACTTATACTTATACCGTATTTATACTTGTACATATACCTATATATATATATATATGGTTACATACGTATTTTTATACGAATTTCGTATGCCTAAATTTCCTCTTAAGAAAGCTTCTCTAATTTCATTCTTTTTGTATTTTAAGAGTGTATTTAGCATGGTATAGGTATTTATAGTTAGTATATGTCTTAGTTTAGGTTATGTACATAATGAATATTTATATACAAGGGTCTTTATACAAGTATATCTCTAGTATACCCTTATGTACACATACTCAAAGACATGTACACATGCATCTTCCTCCATTATCTAAAGATTCCTCTACTTCTACACATAAAGATCGAAACTTTAAGCCTTACTCAACATATATATACACAACACATAACTAATTAACTTAACCTAACTCTTCATCTAACTAGTAAAGAATATGAAGCAAGACATAGTAACATAGGAACATACCTTAATTTGCTCTTGAATATGGATGCAAAGTTGAAAAGTAAAGAAGAGTGAAAGGGAAAGGGAAAGGGAAGATACGGTTGTGAAAGGAGAAGAAGAAAGGGACTTTGTTTTATGTTCTTTTGTTTTTGAAAAGGAAAACAAGTGGCGTCTAAGAGGAAAAGAAGTGGATGGCAATTAAAGGGAAGAAAGGAAAGAAAAAGCTAAAAGAAAAGAAAAGAAAAGAAATCATTAGATGGCTTAGATATTTTCTAAAGTATAAGTGTCTTTTGTTGACTTTTCTTCATGTTGACTTGGTCAACTTTTCAAAAATAAATGCCATTTTGTGTACATAATAAAGTAATTAGGGAAAATTAGAAGAAAGATTAAGGAAATGAAAGGAAATAAGAAGTTTAGTGAATTGATTAATAAAAATAGATAATGAGATCTTTCATTAGGTATTTATATCCTATATACACTATTTGGTAAGCTAATTAGTATAATTAAGATGAAAAGTGTCATTTAGGGTATTAATGTTCACTACATGTAATCTAAGCATCAACTAAACTCTTAACTCTATGTAATATTAACCTAATTATATATTTAGAAGATGAATGTGATCTATGATGTAATATCTTAGTTTCTAATTGATTACTTTAGTATTGTATGTATTTATGAGTGATTCAAAGTTATCTTTAGTCTTTTACTAATGATTTGTTATAATACTAAGGTTATATTATCAATTAGGGTTTTAGGGTAAATTATAGTGAATTAATGCTTTTATATCCTTAAAGTTATAGTTTTATGGTTTTTTCACTTTCGAGCGCAATCTCTAGTGTTTATATACATTTAGGGTATAAAAATTTTCTACACAATTAAATATTCGATTGTTATATTAGGGTTTTCATCTTAACTAGCCTTGTCAACTCTTAAAGTCTTCAAGCACATTAAGGTCTACTTTGGGTATTAAGGTGAAAATTTTAGGGGTTTACATGAGCTACTGAAAAGGTTGAGGAATCTATGCTCCTATTGATCAAAAGATTGTTGGAAATGAGCAATTTTGAGGATATCCTTGATGAAATTTGAAGCTAGCTAAATGAGTTTTCCTATCTATTCCTTAAAGAATTGTCTCCAATCTGAGGCATTGAGCACTATACTGACCTATACCTAGGCACTACCCTGCCAAACTGATCTACATACAAGATGAGCCCTAAGCAGGTTGTCAAGCTAAAAAGACAAGTAGATGAACTCATAGAGCGAGGTTATGTAAGCGAGAACATGAGCCCATGTGCTGTACCAACTCTGCTCATCCTTAAGAAAGATGGTTCACGGCACATGTACATTGATAGTTGAGTAGTCAACCAAATTACTATTAAGTACAGATATCTAATATCGAAGCTTGATAACATGTTATATGAGTTGCATGGCACTAAGATATTGTCGAAGATTGATTTGCAAAGTAGCTACCACCAAATTCGCATGAGGTTGGGCGATGAATGAAAGATTTCCTTCAAGACTAAGCATGGACTCTACGAATGATTGGTATTACCATTTGGACTTACTGATGCCGAACACATTCATGAGGTTGATGAACCATGAATGTGTCCTTTAATTGGAATATGTGTAGTCATGTACTTTGATGACATATTGGTATACAATGTGGACCTGAATATTTAACATTTTACAAACTGAGAAGTTGTATAGAAATGTGAAGAAATGTACGTTTTTCCAGAAAATGGTGATCTTCTTAGGATTTGTGGTGTCAAGGGAAGGACTCTAAGTAAATGAGGAGAAGATCCGAGCTATTCTTGAGTGGCCGATGCTAAAGAATGTCACTAAGATTCGAAGCTTTCATGGTTTAGCTTCTTTCTATAGGCTATTTATCAAAAACTTTAGTACCATAGCTACCCCTTTGATCGAGCTGATAAGGAAGAATAAAGGGTTTAGGTGGAACGATTGAGTTGAGAAAAACTTTAAAAAGATCAAGGAGAAGCTTACCTTGGTACTTGTCCTTTCATTACCAAATTTTGACAAACCCTTCAAATTAGAATGCGATGTATTGAGATGGTACTATCTTGATGTAGGAGTGATAACCCTTTACCTACCATAGTGAGAAGCTTAGTGGTCTTACCCTAAACTATTTTGTGTATAACAAAGAATTGTACTCTCTTTATTGAGCCCTTATTGTTTAGCAACACTATCTGCTGCCATGAGAGTTTGTTATTTATACAAACCATAAGTCTTTGAAGCATCTAAGGAGTTAGAATAAGCTTTTGAAGAGGTAAGCCAAGTGGTTGGAGTTTATGGAAGGTTTCTCATACGTCATTCAACATGAGAAAGGAAGCATGAATGTGGTCACCAATGCTTTGTTACGTCGACAAACCTTGCTAACCACTTTGTAAACCAAATTATTGGGATTCTAACTCATTAAGGGGTAGTACACTCATGATCCTTATTTTGGCCCTATCATAGAATAGTGCAGGGAAGGAATTGCTGTTAAGGGATATTATCATAAGGAAGGCTATCTGTTCAAGGACTAAAGGTTATGCATACCAAACTGTTCCATACATGAGCTATTAATCAAGGAAGCTCATAGCAGTAGATTATCAGGTTACTTTAGCTAAACCAAGATAGCTAATTTGTTGAAGGAAAACTTCTACTAGCTAGGTTTGGCCAAGGATGTCTATAAGATAGTTAGTAGTTGTGAAGTGTGCAAGTGAGCTTAGGGGAAGAGAGAACCCTATAAAGAATACATACTGTTGCCAACACCAACCTTACCTTAGGTTGACCTCATCATAAACTTTATCCTAAGGTTGCCCTAGACATCTAGAGGTAAAGATTTTATCTTTATTGTAGTGGACTGCTTCAGCAAGATGACATAGTTCATTCTGTACCATTAGATTAACGATGTTTTATATATTGTTGATTTATTTTTACAGGAGGTTGTCCAACTACATATGATACTAAAGACTGATGTCCTAAAATGGGACACAAAATTTTTGAGTTATTTTTAGAAAACTCATTAGAGAAGACTTAGAACTAAACTTGTATTCAGTTCTAATAGCCACCCTTAAACTAATGGCCAAACTGAAGTGGTAAACAAGATGGTAGGTAATCTGCTCAAAGATGTCATAGGAAAGAACTTGAGGGATTAAGATGTGTACCTACTAGTTATGGAGTTCTCATACAATCGAACTGTCCATAGCACTACTAGGAAGACCACATTTGAGGTTGTCTATGGCCTTAACCCTACTAGTCCCTTGGATATGATCAGTGCTCCAATAACTACTGAAGAGAGTCAATATGGAGTTAACTAAGCCCAAGAAGTGCATGAACTACACTAGTCTACAACTAAGAAGATCGCTAAATTCAATCAAAGACAACATAAAATTAGTAGCCGAAGTTGCCAAACTGTTTCCTTCTACCCAAGAGACTTAGTATGGATACACCACAGTCAAGAATGATTCCTACACTTGAGATAAAACAAGCTATCACCTTGAACTAATGGTCCATTTAAAGTCCTAAAGAAAATCAACCATAACACTTACTAAATAGAGTTATCTAATGACTATGGTATTTATTTGACCTTCAATGTATTTGATCTAATCCTTTATCAACCAGTAGAAGAAAACCCTACGTTTTCCCCAAAAGAAGAAGTAAAAACCCCTCCAGATTTGAGGGCAAATCTTTCAAACCTCCAAGCAGATGATAGGAATTGAGCCCCTAAACCAATCACTCGTAGCTAAGCTAGAGGACTCTAATGATTCGCGTAGAGAATACTAGCTTGAAACCAAAGTTGCGACAAGGATCCTTATGCCGAACTGATCTCCTGCTAACATGTCTATTAGATCCTCACATGTATCAAACATGCTCTAGCCTAATAGCAAAGTTTTATTCCAAAAGACAATCTAGGACTAGCCGAGTCAAGTTCCCCAACTGACCATAAGCATCTGACTCCAATTCAACTAAATTCTTTACTAGACTGATCGGCTCTCGACTTGATCCAGATCAAGTCAACCCTTGACTATAATGTTTCCTTGTTTCCACCTATTTTGTATCATATTCCTGATGTCCAACCACTAAGTGATACGTATCTTTTGAATACGACCTTCTAGAATGATTCTTTCTTTTTGGTACTAAATATTCTTTATCTCTTTTACCCCTTTTAGTATGTCTTATATAACCTAATTGTAGAATACCCTTTTGTCTTTTCATGTATGTAATGTAACCTTAGTGGATGGGTATATAAACCCTTACTTTCTTGTATGCAAACAATGAACTAGTCAATATAGAATTATTCACGTTGAGTAACCTTAGTATTCTCATTATCCTTCAACTCTTATCTATTCCCTTTAGCAAGGAGTAATGGCGTGTGACCCTTTAGGTTGGACCAATGTACCATATCCAGTAGATTGTAGGCTAAGTAAGATTGAGTGGTGCTTTATATCCATTTGTGCCTAAGCTTTACTAACTTTTTCCCTATTTGTTTTTTGGTTGCTTCATTGTAATGCTTCTCCGTATGTATGACCCTAAAAGTGCATCAGTTTTCATGGTCAAGATGATGTCCCTCTTAACTACCTTTTCATAGAGTTCCCATAAGAGAACCTAGTTGTCATGACATATACTGACCTTACGTGGTGTCAAGAATTTCACCTTCAAGTGTAAAGATGAAGCAATCATTCCAAGGACATTCATGTTTGATCACCCAAGGATCTTGTTAAAGAGGTACTTGTAATATACCACTACGAATTCCACTAGATCAATCACCATGTTGTCGTTATCCTTAAGCTCCATGTCAAGCATGATCATACCTTTAAGATGTAATATTTGATTGTTGAAGCCAATGAGGTAGTAGTAGTAGGGGTTTATCTAAGTTACAAGTTTTTCCCCTCATCTTATCTTAGGCATGTTTGAAGAGGATGTCTACCGAGCTTCCAATGTCTATCCTTACTTCCTATACTTTGAACCTTGACAATATATGTCAGGACCCTATAGGGGGCCTAGCAAGATTACCTAAAATTTCCATAACATGTGTGCACCCATGATATGAAAACCGTCTTGCAAGTCAGAGATTGCAAGACTCTAAAGAATAAATCACTAAGATTAATGATTTTCAAGTAAATAATTTATTATAACATGACATAATATATAATTATAAATAACTATGGATGTTCGATATCCCACAGTTCTACAGAACCACAGAGAATCGGTATCCCCTACCAAATAATAAAACAGGATTACCAACATTATAAAACTGTAGGTAGAATTAAATTATATTAAATTCTAACATGTGAATATTTTCTACAAAGAGTGTTTATGTATCACCTATAAAAAAAAAAAAAAATCTCAATTAATCCTAACACTAATGTACATATCTTCATCTCGCCCTCAGCACTCGAGACTTATCTCAATCCCATCGTATGTGAACCAGCAAAGGAAACTAAGGGGGAATGAGCATAAAACAACTCAATGAGTTCGTTCCTCACCACTACCGGTCAAGCAAGTTTTCGCACATTATTATCACACATGCAAGCAAGCTATCTACATACATAATGAATGCAGGTGTGATGAATGTAAGCAACACATCCATAGGAGTCCGGAACTATGGAAGGTATAGAATTATGTCGTCTACACTTCGATTATCCTCCTGTACTTACCCATACAGGGCACCTCAGCTTACCCGCATGAGGTTACCTAGGGGCACCACCCCACTAGGCAAAACTCGACTATTACCTTAGCCGAGAAAAGAGTTTCAATCCAAATAGGGGGAGCCCAAACTAGGACGATCCACCCTCCAAGGCCCTTCGGGCACAAACATGCGAGTCCTCTCGCAACCAAAAGTAACCAAGGCCTTTCAGGCACAATAAAGCGAGTCCTCTCGCTATCAAGTGGAGAACCCATGCTAGCTTTGCCTTGATGTTAAAAATATTATTTATGGCTCCATAAGCCCTTACAGCGATCATGCAAAAATTTGTTTAAGGATAGAAAAGCTTTTGCCAAAAATACTTTTCTTAAGATTTTTGCAAGGCTAGCACTCTCCATTCGTACCTTTACCAAGTCATAGACATGCGACGAATAAAACCGGTTATTTAAGCCGTTATTTATATTTATCAATTTAAAAAGGTGATCATACAAATGATAACATACTAACAGAACAGTCATTCAAACATACAAGCAATAGCAAACAACAAAACATCATACAAGTAACACGCACAAGCAAGTAGCAGGTCATTAGAACTCCCTCACCTAGATTATTGCTCATTCTCCAAGCCTTTAGGGTTTCCAGGACTCGATATCGAACACCTAAATCAAAATGGTAGACCTTATAAGTGTTCTGAGAATTTAGACTCCTTAGTCAACTAAAAATCTATTGTCGTTTATCTAGTTTCCTCTAATATAACCCGAGTATAGTATGTATAGGGTTACCATGCTCCATGAGATTAATAGTAGCTATTTTCTTATATTAGTAAGGTATGAGGCTTCCTTTATGTATTTTGTAATTTTTTTGTTCTGATTCCGATATTTGCAAACTTATAGTCGTTTTTCATCATTTTCGGACGCACGCTCACACGGTGATGTCCGTTTTGGACGTTAAGACCCGTATCTTATGATATGGGCTAAATTTATTGAAATTTTATCTTATTGAAGTTTAATTACTCTTATTACTTAGGTTTATGCCCTAGTTTAGGATTTAATGATTGAATTAGCTATTTGATTCTTATACTTAGGAAATTTTACATTAGTGTTACAAATTCACATACTTGATTAAGTTTAATTCAATCTAAGAGGTGTATTAGGGTTTAAGGAATTTTCGACTTCTAAATACATGTATATACCTATGTTATGTGCTTATGTAATCTTATTATTTCTTTCTATTATAAACCTATGTTTACATCATCACTTATGTAACCAATTGATGATGTCATGGCTTATGTAATGCATTTATTAAATGTAAATATATATGTCATTAAGTACTTATACATATGCATATGTTTTATACCTACCTACACTCATAACATACTAATATGTATACTTATGTACTTATACTTTATACATACATATACTTATACATCTACTTAGGTTTATACCGTATTTATCCATGTATACATACTCATATACCTATACGGTCATATACGTATTTTTATACAAAAATTCGTATGCCTAATCTTTTCCTTAAGAAAAGCTTCCTAATTCCATTCTTTTTTGTTCTTAAGTGTGTAATTAGTGTAGTATAAGTATGTATGGTTAGGTTTTGTTTTAATTTAGGTTATGTACATGGAAAATACTCATGTACCATGCTTCTCATGCTTCCCTTCTTTTTAGTTTACCTCATGTACACATTCATTAAGCACATATTCATGTTTTCCTTTCTTCTTATTCATGATTCTTAGATTTCTACACTTACAAATGGAAACTTTGTTTCCTCTTCTTCAAGACAACACTAACACTTAACTACTTATCTAATCTACCTAATTAACTAACTAATGAATAACATAAACCAACATAAAGTAAGTTAAGTACATACCATTAGATGTGTTGGATTTAAGGAGGCAAAAGTGAAGAAATGAAAGTGAAAGGGAAGGGGAAAGCTCACGGCAATGGAGGGAGCTTTTGTTTTGTTTCCTTTGATTTGCTTTTCTTATGGAAGAAGGAGAATGGTGGGGCCTAGAAGATGGAAGTAGTGGACGGTAATTGAGAAGTAAAAGAGAAGAAAAAAAATCAAAAAGAAAGAAAAGAAAAGCCATCATTAAGGAAGAGATATTTTCTTTATCTCTTAAGATTTTTGACTTTTCAACGTGTTGACTTGGTCAACTCTCCTTAAGCTGATGTAATTTTGTGTATATAATGTAGAGATTAAGGGAAATTAAGGGAAAAATGAAGGAAATGAGGTATTTGATGAATTGATTAGCAAACATAGTTGATGAGGTCTTACTTTAGGTCTTTATAACTTATATATCTCATTTGATAAACTACTTTGGATAACAAGTGCAAAAAGTACTAATTTGAGTATTAAAGTTCACTACATGTAACCTAATCTTCAACTATAACCCTAACTCTAAGTGAGACTATCTTAATCACTTACTTAAGAAGTAAATATAATCTATGACTCATTATCTTAATTTCTAATGGATTACTTGAGGATGCGAATCATATAAGCATGAATGAGGGTCATCTCTAACCTTTTACTAATTATTTGGCAAAATATGAGCATTATATTATCAATTAGGGTTTTAAGGTATATCATGGTGAATTAGTGCTTTTATATCCTTAAAGTTATAGTTTTAGGGTTCTCATTACTTTAAGGCATCATCTCTAATGTTTTTACACATTTAAGGTTTCATATATTCTTACGCAATTAAATCTTCGATTGTCATCTTTGGGTTTTGATGAGGTTTGAGGTTTTAGGGTCTTCGTATGCGGTTAGGGGTTCAGTTGATGATTTAAGGTTTTTCGTATCCACTTTAGGTTTTGGATTGAGATTTTTATTGGTTTTAAATCTCACTAGCTCTTTTGAGTTTGGGAAATTATCTACAGTTTGGACGTTTGTTTCTTTACTTAGAAAGCTAAATTCACGGGGTTTACAATATAGGTGTCAATGACAAGGACATCCTAATGTAGGGATCTACTACCCTTCAGATCATCATTCATGAAGGAAATTGAAGTGTCAATCTTTTATCGCTTTCCTCTTACTTTGTAAACTCTCTTAATGACCAAGGTGGAACATGAGTTAGAGGGGTTCACCCTAGTTCCTTATTGTAAGCCTTCTATTATGGTTTATTAAGTTAGTGACATATTCATTAAATAATCTACATGGTTAGCAAAATATTAAATGAGGGCTCTATTCGATGTCTATCCCTTTCTTTCTCCTTTCCATTATCTGAACTTCGTAAGCCAGCCTCTGATTGATCATAAATGTTATCCTCTTAGTTGATATACCTCTAAACCTTCTTTGAGAACTCAACTAAGGTAATCGGTTTGCTCTTTGTTATTGACTTAAAGAAGTCACTTTCAAGGTCTATGCCCATGGTAGCCACATGGATGGCTACCCTTTCATTTAATTATGGTATTTCTACTACTACCTTGTTAAAGTGGTTGATAAATGATTGAAGGGATTCCCTTTTCCGTTACCTTATAAGGTAAAGTAACGAGTTATCTTTCGATGTTGATTTGCTTGCTCGAAAGTATAGGATAAACTTCTAAATGAGGTCTTCAAAGCTAGAGATTGAGTTCTTTGATAAGTAGTTAAACCATGTCCTTGCAACCTTTTGAAGGGTACCTTGAAAGGTTTTGCATGTTACTCTATTGCTGAGACCGTAAAGGCCTATCAAAGTCTAAAAGCGCCTTAGGTGGTTTTTGGATTGATTGTCCCATCGTAGGGTTCAAAAGTCAGGAGTTCTAACTTCTTACTTAGAGGTACTTGCACTTGGATTTTTTAAGAGAACAGAGTTTTGCTACCGACACTGGATGCCTTAACCATTGCTTTTCCACTTCTAAAGGTGTTAGACATTTTTCTTGTAACTAGGTCAATGAAATGGTTATAGTTGACTCCCTTAACTTGTTAGTCTTTCCGAGCTGCCTTTCCTCTTTCTTCGGGCATCATTTTTAAGGTAGGGCTCTATTGCTTCTAAGCTCTATAGCAGTTTTCATTGACTTAGTTATACCTTTCTTCGACTTGTATGGAGCTTTCCACTATGTCCTTAGCATTCTTTAGCATGTGAGGTGCTTAGCAATTAGATATGATGTTTCGTGAATGGAAGCTATTGGATTTTTCACTATTTTGGTAGGAGGCATGTTCTTCCTATTGTTGAGATTGTTTTACATTCAATTACACTCTATATGCTCTATTATATCCCTAGAGCAACTTATTTGTCCTATTACCTAGGCATTCAATGTCTTGATCTATGCTATCAACTTTTCAACCAACTCTATTAGGTTAGCAATTTGGAGGTCTTAAGTGGGGCCCTTTTGGTGTCTATCTTCTCTTTGATTTCATTCTAAGCTATCAACTTTTTGACCAACTATATTAGGTTAGTAATTTGGGGGTCTTAAGCGGGGTCCTTTTGCTGTCTACCTTCACTTTGATTTCTACCTATCTTCGCCATTGTGGTATTCTTATCACCTCCTTAGGTTTTCTTGCTTCTAATGTTGATTTCCTTGCTAGTGTACACAACTTAACTTTTGATGGGTTCGACTACCTTATAATTCGCCGAATCTAGATGTTCCTACAACTTAGACCATGTTCTTACCATTCTTGTCTTACAAATTCCTTTGATTCATGAGGCAAACATCTGACAGTCTTGAATAGGAAGTTTCCTACATACGATGCCAAGTGTTATTGCTTGAAATTAGCTAGCAAAGCTTTTGGTCTTAAACTTTGAAAGTTGGCCTAGGCTTACAAAAAAATAAATAAATAAATAAGATTAGTAGGTAGTGAATGGTTGTCTAGCTTAACCACTTTAATACTTAAATCAACAAGTATGTGAGGGATTACTTAAAAAATAGGAGAACTCATGCATGTGCATCTAAAGTGTCTTAGGGCCTTAACCCTTATTTTTAGGTGAGCAATGAATTGTTTTAAGAAGATACCTATCTTCTCTTAAATAGGAAAGTGTATCTTTGTAGGTTTGCTCCAAGATAAGTAAGTGAGTGGTATGATCCTAACTAAGTGATATGTTGTAGTTACAATGGGCTTTGACACACGGAGTCTAGATGGATTCAAGTCCTGATAGCCTTAGGTAGATTCTTAGGCTCCATGGTCTCAGTAGCTTGGGCTCTAAGAGTTCATGTAAGCCCTAGGCTAGACTTTATAGAGTTTTATATTAGTAATTCCAAAGGTCAAGAACAATCATGGGTTGTAGTTGATGAGTCCTTAGCTTATCGAGGTTATAGTGGGCTTTTGGAATCCTTAGTATAAATTTTCCAATCAATAGAATCTATACTCAAAAGTTGGACAAAGGGTGACTCAAAGCTTGAGTTGTTTATGTATTTTATAGTAACTTCCTATAACCAGCTTATGTAATGAGCTACATGGCTAATTAAGGAAGTGAATTAGCAATACAATCATAAAATGAACATTGACCAAGTGTTTTAGTAAGTTCTTTCATCTTGAAATCATTATAAAAAAGTAAGGAAGTTGTATTATGTAATACTTCTAAAATGAATAAGCTCCTCAAAGGTTATGGCTAAAGGTGTGCTAAGAGAATCTTATATGGGGAGTGAGTAAGAGACTGAGTCAAAAGTTGTCCATGATGAAAGCTATTCCAAAGAATGACCTCAAATCCTAAACTTAAGATGTTAGCAAACTATTAATATAGTATTGTATTAATGTATATTAAATCGGGCACTGTATACATCCTGTTTAGATGAAGTAGGTGAGAAGGAGCTTCTGGAAGAATTGTAGAGTTTATGAATTGCTAAGCTAGCCCAAGTAAGTGAATTTTTTGTGTTAGAGTAGATTATATCTACTCCTATGACCTTTTAACTTATATGACTATAACTAATTCAATTGAGCTTGTATGCAAGTGACATATTGATTGATGAGCTATGTAATGATTCACGATCTCTTTTGTATATATTATCGGAAGAATCATGGTTGGTTATTGACTTTGATAAATATGATTGTGCTATTGATTGGTTATGATTGTTGATTGAGATCTGTATTAACTTTAGTAAGAAGCTAGGCACTGACTTTATCTCCTAACATGTTCACTTAAGTAAACTTGATAATGAGGTCTTAGAGACAGAAATGTAAGTGAAATGAAGTAAAGGCTTAGATCAAAACTAAATGAGTAAGCTTGCTAGGTAATTGCTTATTATGTGAATGGTTCATTCATAGTATGGCATGAAAAGGACTTACAGATCAAGTTTTTTAAAAACTGACATTTTACTAGGTAGAGTTTTATTTGAAAGGTTGGGTTTTTCTAAGCAAATGACTTGATTCATGTAAGCTTGGTTTTATTAAGCAAATATATTGGTTATAAAAGCTAGATTTTTTAGCACATTAAAATTGCATTATTTTTCATGAGGCTAAATTCATGATAGTTTACAAGATAAGTTATCTAGATGTTTAGGAGTATCGACCAACGAAGTGAGGGCTAAGTTAGGATATCAACATTGATACATGTCACTTTTATGAGCATAGCATACATTTTTTGTATTGACTTCTTTTATGGATGTAAGATAATATAATTAAACTAACAAGTTGTTGGGAGTGATTATTATGTTAGACTAGTCTTGTGTTCATTGTTTGGTGAGAAGAGTTTAGACGCTAGTTAGGGATAGTTTCCCTTAATGAGTAGCAAGTAGCTGTAAGATATGTTTGAAGCTTTTAAAAAGGGTTCCCTAGTGAGATCTACATGTTATGTATAGATTTCAACATAAAGGTTGTAAATGTGAGATGTAGACTTACATTGGATTCATGTTTTGTAAAAGAATTTATAGTTGTAATATTCTAAGTAAGGTTCACGTTTGTAAAGACTTACACTATTGTTTGTTAGGTTGAATAAGAAGATATTTGAAAGTTAGCAACTCAATTACTTTGCTAAATGGAATAAGGGATGAATGGAATTATAATTGCAAGGAAATGGAATAATGGTGTAATAGGTCTTGATTTAGTATTGCATTATTTGCATGTAACAGAATTACTATTACATTGTTTAGTTGAAATGAATACATAAGGAACAAGTTGATAATAGATAATTACATTACCAAAATGCCCATTGTTTAATTAAATAATGATAAAGAAAAAAAATTAAAAATAAAAAAGTGAATAGATTCATCTTTTTTCATAAAAAAAAAGGAACAAATCAAACTCAACCAAATTGAAAAGAAGAAGATGAATAGAATCAACTCCTTGTCATGCAAAATAGAATAGATTCATCTTCACCCAAATTGAAAAGAATAGATTCAACTCCTTATCACAGACAAAAAAAAAAAAAAGAAAGATTAAACTTCTTCAAAATTGAAAAGAGCATATTTAACTCCTTGTTGCATTCTTTTTAAAGAATTATAGATCACTTTTTCTCATTCTTTCTTCTACGTGTGCATTAGATTTTATATATGCTCTTGGAAGAGAATAGATTCCCTAAAACCAAACTCTTCCTCTCTCTAAAGCTACCCAAAACACAAGCTCACCTTCTTCTTAGATATACATTGATCTTATGCAAAATTAAGGGGGAATTTTAGTGTTAATCAACTCCTAAGCATTCGGATATTCATAAAAGAATGAACTTTGAATTCAAATCATCAAAAAGCCATAGATTAAATAAGCCTATTTTAGTCACAAGTGGGATTCATCGATTACCTCTTCAACACCACATGAGAACAAAATATTGATACTAGTGTGATCTTCACCATCTTAAGGAGGGCTTTGACAACAAAACTATGATACCAGCATCAATGATCTTCTATTATTGTCGTGAGAGAAAGGGGGAGAGAGAGAGAAAAAACAGGATCTTCAAATGGTTTTTCTTTACCGCTTAATAAGACTTTTGTCTTTTAATTTGAATATAAATTTATGTAATTTTAGGTTTTAGATAAGGGTGATTTGGGAATGAAATGAAAGAATTGTGCTAGAAGTCACCATTGACTGGGTTTAACAAGGAATCCCTATGCAAACTTTTCTTGGAATTGGAATTCCTAGTGAATGGCAACTATATGATAAGAAGTCTAAGTGAACAAAGTAAAAGGGAGCACATGAGGAATAGGGAGCAATTAATTCCTATTTCACCTAATTAAACATACTATAAGTGTCTTATGAAGTTAAATGGTAGATGGGTTACAAGTTTTTCCCTATTCTTAACTTAAGAATGGTATAATGAACCATTTTCAAGCACCAATAATTTGATAAAAAGTTTCAAGTAAACTCCTTGAAGTTAGGGAGTTACAAGTTGGTATCAAAGCATGGTTCATAAAATGGGTCTTAGAGCATCATAACTTGTCTACAAAAGAGGACTATATGTGTGATGGATCAAAAAATTGAAGCATTTATGTAGATTTAATAAATCAAAGTAAGGATGGAGGTGAAATTTAATGCATGTGTGAGAACATTGATCAAGGCTATTTAAGAGGAATAAATGAATTGCGTGAGGAGTAGCAGGGATTGAAATGAGATTTAAGGAACAACCTAAAGGATGTTGCTAGGAATTTTATGGACTTTAGTGGATGTTGAGAAGGAAATCCTAGTGAATACATATGAAATTTGTGTATCAAAGGAAATGGGTAGAAGATTTAGGTACATATAAATGTTGGAAACAAGAAAGAAATGGATTAATTATGTTTTAAGATCAAGAAATTCTATAAAGGTAAAGAATGGTATAGTGAAAAAGTATATGAGGTTATTTAGGTAGCTAGATTAACTTAAGGAAGCAAGAGAACAGTACCCTTGTATAGCAAAAATAGGTTATGGAATAGGTAGTATCGTAAATCAATTTAGTAAGAGGTATAGTTAAACCAGTATGGAATGGCACCCTTCATATATGCCTTAGCACACATAAGCAAGAGAAGAATGGAAAATCTCTAACTCTAATGTTCTCTTGTTAAATTTCCCAATTATTGTGACTCTTATGTCTCCTATGTTAAGTTTTCTACCTTTTTTGTTAATCTAGTTATGTCGTGTTAGTTGTAAGTAACTAGTTAAGGTCTTTGTACCTCTTGTTGATCAAAGAGTTATGTTAGCATATCACATTTAAAATCATCTCAAAATAGTCATTCTCTATCTTAGTTGAGTTCAAGTTTATGAAAAGTTTAGATTTGCCATACTCATATTTGATGCTACATATGTACTAGCTTTATGAAGTACCTAAGCTTTTAATTATGGTGAAATTGTGAAAATTGGAGTGTTATAAAAAATAAGCATAAGGAAATAAACTAGCCATTTGTTATACTTCGATGATTGTCATGTTACGACTAACTCTAAGTAAAGGTAGAAGTTAGGATATTTACGAGGTGGTAAAAATTAAGCCAAAAGGTAGAATTCCAAACTAAGCTAAGGATTAGAGGTAAGGTCAAAACGTATCATGCTGGAGAATCTTGAACCAAACATGACTCAATACTTGGCTCAAAGAATACTATAGCTAAGAAATAAGTGATATGATATAGAATTTCAATAATTTGTCAACTTGGAAATAACTTATATAATAACAAATGGATCTATCATACTTTTGTAGCTGATGACACTACAAAATACATTGAGTATAATATTAGGATTGACAATATGGACAATAAGTCAAAAACTATTTTGCTTGGAACTCTAAAACTAATTTCACCAAGAAGACATGTTTGGTTCATAAAGCTATAACATGTAAAGTGGAATAGAGATAGAAGTGATGGCTATTAACCTTGATAGAAATTAGTTTACCAAGATGTTTTAGCTAATCAAATGAATGAAATAAGGATCAAGTAGAAGCATTGATTGGAATAAAGGTTAGAAAATAGCTGAGAAGCTTGCTAATCTTGATGTGAGAAGAGTATTAAATGTTGGTCAATAGTAAATTATGGATAGTAACGTGATAAATATGGTGTTCAAAAAAGGAGGAAAGACAAGAGCCATAGATTAGTTATAGCAAAGGAGTAAGTTGCATTTAAAGGAAATACTAAAAGATAAAGGAAGTAAAAGATGACACAAAAGGTAAAGTAAGGGATGTTCAAAACCAATCATATTAAAATCATTATATAGAAATTAACTAAAAGGTAAAATTAGCTTAATAATGAAAAGCATTGAGGTGCAAAATGTAATGCAAGAAGTAAAGGGATCAGTGCCTAAAGTAACTATTTTAAGTTACGAATATAATAGAAGTTGAAGTAGAAGATAAAAATTAAATTCATAACTATAAGCTTGAGGCTTAGATATTAGGGTAGTAAGTCTTAGTAGCATTGGAAAGTATTAGAGATTTTCGTAAAACAATGAGTTTATTGAGGTTTTGACCTTAACAAATGTTAATGATTGTGATATGATGAGAAAAATAAGAGTTGCATAGCAAAAGCATACTTATAGAATTGGAGTCTACCATTTCTAGAATGTAAAGATTCAAGGGCAAAACTTTTTGTAGAGGTTAGAATGTGAGATCCCTGTCCTCGGTCAACTGTCATGAACTTAGAATGAGGGTATATTATTGAAAAACATGGAACTTAGAAAATATGGCTCAAGAGTTAAGGAATAAAGTGGTCATGGGTAGCATAGTCATATGTATTGTCATGTAGTGGGATTGTAATTGCTTAGAAACGATAAATTTAAGGCTTCAAAAAATGTTCTCCAAATTAAATAAAATTTTAATATAAGGTTGTAAAAATTAGAACAATAATCCTAGTAGAGTTCATTTTGCAAAAGTAAAGTACATAAAATATTTAATTTAATAAAAGGATAGCTTTATCTGTATAATTTATTTTTATCGTAAACCTAAAATATGAGTTATGGAACGTAAGTAGATGCTAGAGAAAAATTGCATGGCTTATCAAAAGTAATAATTTAAGTTAAATTGAATGTGAAATATATATATGTAACTATGGGTACCCGAAAGTACAAAATAAAAATCTATAATGTACATAAAAATGCATATATGCAAAAGGAATTAGTTAAATTAAGTAGAATATGTAAGAGAAACAAATTGGACACATGAGGAGAGGATTTTGAGAAGTATGAGGCATAGCACTAGGTTAAGATCAATACGGATTATGTGTCTCAAGATTGAAAAAGAATTACCATGTAAAAAACTATGAATGTAACAAGTGTAAATCACTAAATAAAATCACTTAGGCTAGAAAAACCCCTACTTCATAGGATTTTGGACCTTTTGCTCATTTTAAGAGAGAGAAAAATCTCTTAAAGAACTAGATAAGCTAAAGAAGCTCAAAGTAAGGCTTAGGAAAAAATTATTGCAAAAAGAGGTGTAAAATTGGGGTTTTCAAAGTATATGAGTTCAAGCATGATTTGAGAGTGAACTATCACCTCCACTTAAAGGAAGAGGCCGTGAAAAGACCAACTGACAACCACCTAGCCTTCACTGATGGTTGGAGGAGCTTATGCCAATGTGAGTGTTTATTTTTCTATAAATTTTCACTAAAATTCTAAAAATAGTAAATCAAGTTCAAAAGTTATGAAAATGGGTTCTCTTAGATAATTTTTCATGAAGAAACCAAAAATGAAGTTAGATTTTAGAAATTGAAATCAATTATATATGTTCCTTAAGAAATCATGCCCCAAAACGAATTTTTTGTCACTTTTTCAAATGACCAAATGATGTTGTTTTGCCTCCAATATTTTTGCATAAGTTCTTGATTTAGTCTATATTGATATTTTTTAAGGATTTTTAGAAAATTAAGAAGTTAGATTTCAAGTAATTTTGAGAAAATGAGAAACAATATGTTTTATGTGCTCATTGATGTTATTTTCCTAAGGAACTCTACATGCATGTATGATATGATGGATGTAATTGGACTTTGAGTGATGAATAAGTCTAATTGAGTATGCTAATGGTGGAGTTGGTGTTTGAGGTCGAGTGATTCAGTGATTTACAAAGACAAACGAGTGGGTCAAAAGCTAAGTTAAAACCCTAGCTGGTTAGAATCTGTGCTCTAGAGTAGGTTAGAGAGTAGCTTAGAGATTGGGTTTATTTTAAAGTATCTTCCTATGACCAGCATGTATAACAAACTATGTAGCTAATCAAGGAAGTGAATTAGCAATACACTTAAAAAATGGACATTGAACAAGTGTTTTAGCAAGGTCTTTCATCTTTGAATCATTATGAAGTAGTAAGGATGTGGGATTGTGTAATTTTTTGTGAAATAAATAAGCTAGTCAAAGGTTATGGCAAAAGGTATGCAGGGAGAATCCTATATATGGAGTGGGTTAGAAACTGAGCTAGAAGTTTTTCAAGATGAAAGCTATTTTAATGAATGACCTCAAATCCCAAGCCTAAGTTGTTAGTGAGCTATTAATATAGTATTATATCAATGTATAATCAACTCAAGCATTGTATACATCTTGTTTAGGTGAAGTAGGCAAAAAGGAGCCTTAAGAAGAAACATAGAGTTCAAAAATTGCTATTTTAGCCAGATAAGTATATCTTTTAATGTGTTAGAGTAGACTATATCTAATTATGTGACCTTCTAACTTACTTGACTATCGATGATTTAATTGAGCTTTGTGTGTAAGTATGAGTTGGTGATTGATGGGTTATGAAATGATTCATGATCTCTTTTGTATATGCTATCAAAAGAATCATGCTTAGTTATTGACTTTGATAATTACACTTGTGCTATTGGTTGGTTATGATTGTTGTTTGAGATCCATATTAACTTGGGCAAGAAATTAGGTACCAATGCTACCTCCAAAGATGTTCACCTAAGTTTACCTAATAACAAGGTCTTAGAGCTCAAAATATAAATGAAACAAAGTAAAGGCTTAGATAAAATTAAATGACTAAGCTTGCTAGCATATGATTGATGTATTCATTATATGGTACGAAAAGGACCTATAGGTTAAGTTTATTAAAAACTGAGATAATGGCATATGATGTTTTGATTGAAAGGTTAGGCTTTGCTAAGGAAATAACTTGAATTCTAAAAGATTAGTGTTATTAAGCAAACAACTTGGTTATAAAAGTTAGATTTTCAAGCATATAGTAATTGCATTATTTTTTGCTAGGATAAATTCTTGCTAATTTTTAGATCAGTTAGTACAAGTCCATCAAGGAACATACAAAGATTGACATCACATGAACCAAGAATGGGTCTGAACCATAAGATAGCTTGAAGGATAAATTGTTGGGACCCTAAAGGGGGCTTAGTAAGATTACCTAAAATTTTCATAATATGTGTGCATCCATGATATGAAAACTGCTTTGCAAGTCAGAGATTGTAAGACTTTAAATGATTAATCACTAAGATTACTAATTTTTAAGTAATTAATTTACTATAAAATACAAATATAAATAATTATGAGTGTCCGATACCCCACAGTTCCTCAGAACGATAGAGAATCAGTATTCCTTACCAAATAATCAGATAAGATATACCAATATTACAAAGGAAATACAAGAAAAATTAAGCTAATAACAAAAGATGTTTATGTATCATCTAAAGAGTACTTAATTATTCCTAATACTAAGATACATATCTTCATCTCATACTCGACACTCGAGACTTATCCCAATCTTAATGTAAGTAAACCTGCAAGAGAAACTATGAGGAAGTGAGCATATAACAGCTTAATAAGTTTGTTCCTCACCACTACCGGTTAAGCAAGTTTTCACAAATTATTATCACATATGTAGGCAAGTTATCTACATACAACATGAATGCATGCACGATGAATGCAACCAATACATCCATAGGAGTCCAGAACTATGGAAGGTATAGAATTATGTCATCTACACTTCAATTATCCCTTGTACTTACCCGCACAGGGTACCTCAGCTTACCTGCACAGGGTACCTCAGCTTACCCGCATGAGGCTACCTAGGGGCACCACCCCTCTAGACAACACTCAACTATTACCCTAGTCGAGAAAAGAGTTTCAATCCAAATAGGGGGATTCCATACTAGGACTATCCACCCTCTAAGGCCCCTCAAGCATAAACTTGGGAGTCCTCTCACAGCCAAAATTAACCAAGGCCTTATAAGCACAATAAAACGAGTCCTCTCACTATCAAGTGGAGAACCTATGCTAGCTTTGCCTTAACGATAAAATATCATTTCTGGCACTGTGGCCCTTATCAAAATCGTATAAAATACGTTTAAAATTAGGAAAACTTTTTACAAAATTACCCTTTTCAACATTTTACAAAGCTAACACTCTCCATCCACATATTTACTGGGTCATAAACATGCGATAAATAGAACTGGTTATTTAGGTCAGATATTTTTATTTATTAATTTAAAAAAAATGATCACACAGATGATAGCATACAAGTAGAATAGCCATTCAAACATACAAGTAATAGCAAGCAGCAAAACATCATACAAGTAACATGCACAAGCAAGTAGCAGGTCATTAGAACTCCCTCACCTGGATTATTACTCGTTCTTCAAGCTTTGGGGTTTCTAGAACTCAATATTGAACACTTAAAATATAGTAACACTTATAAGTATTTTGAGAAGTCAAACTCCTTAGTTAACTAAAAGTCTATTGTAGTTTATCTATTTTCTCCCAATATAACCCAAGTATAATGTGTATAGGGTTTATCATACTCAATGGGGTTAATAGTAACTATTTTCTTATATTTGTAAGTTATGAGACTTCCTTTATGTATTTTGTAACTTTTTCATTCTAATTCCGATATTTGCGAACTTATAGTCATTTTTCATTGTTTTCAGACGTACATTCACATGGTGATGTCCGTTTTGGACGTTAAGACCCGTGTTTTATGATATGGTTTAAATTTATTGAAATTTTATCTTATTGAAGTTTAATTATTCTTATTGTTTATGTTTATATCCTAGTTTAGGACTTAATGATTGAATTAGCTATTTGATTCTTACACTTAAGAAATTTTACATTAATATTACTAATTCACATACTTAATGAAGTTTTATTCAATTTAAGCAGTGTCTTAGGGTTTAAGAGATTTTTGGCTTCTAAGTATATGTATATACCTATATTATATGCTTATGTAATCTTATTATTTCTTCTTTTATAAACCTATGCTTATATCATCACTTATGTAATCAATTGATGATGTCATGGCTTATGCAATCATTTGATGATGTCATGGCTTATGTAATTCATTCATTACATGTAAATATATATGTCATTATGTATTCATACATATACATATGTTATATACCTACCTACACTTATAACATACTAATATGTATACTTATGTACTTATACATATACCTATATACACATATGGTGGCATACGTATTTTTATACGTATTTTCGTATGCCTTATCTACTCCCTTAAGAAAGCTTCTCAAATTTCACCTTTTTGTATTTTAAGGGTATATTTATTATGGTATATGTATGTATAGTTAGTAGATGTCTTAATTTAGGTTATGTACATAATGAATACTTATGTACAAAGGTATTTATACATGTATATCTCTAGCACACCCTTATGTACACATGCTCAAAGATATGTATACATACATCTTCTTCCATTGCCTAAAGATTTCTACACTTTCACATGTAAAGATTGAAACCTTAGGCCAAAAGCAACATATATATACACAACACATAACCACTTAACTTATCTTACTCTCCTTCTAACTAGTAAAGAGGATGAAGCAAGACATAGTATTATAAGTACATACCTTAATTTTGCTCTTGAAAATGGATGAAAAGTTGAAAAGGAAAGAAGAGTGAAAGGGGAAGGGAAGATACGGTTGGAAAGGGGAAGAACAAAGGGATTTTGTTTTGTGTTATTTTGTATTTGAAAAGGAAAAGAAGTGGGGTCTAGAAGAAGGAAGAAGTGGACGGCAAAACAAAGAAAAAGAAAGGAAATGCCAAAAGAAAAGAAAAAAAAAATCATGATAAGGAAGATATTTTTTTCAAATGAAAGGGATATTTTTGTTGACTTTTCTAAATGTTGACTTAGTCAACCTTTTGACTTTGGTCAATTTTCCATACATAATGTAGTAATTAAGGAAAATTAAGAAAATGAGGCATTTGGTGAATTGATTAGTTAAAATAGATGATGAGATCTTACATTAGGTATTTATATCCTATATATATTATTTGGTAAGCTACTTAGTATAACTAGTATGAAAAGTACTAATTAGGGTGTTAAGGTTCACTACATTTAACCTAAGCTTCAACTATACCTATAACTCTATATAATACTATCCTAGTTATATACTTAGAAGATGAATGTGATCTAGAATGCAATATCTTAGTTTCTAAGAGATCACTTAAGTATTTTAAATATTTATGAATGATTAAAAGTTATCTTTAGTCGTTTATTAATGAAATGGCAAAATATGGAGAATATATTATCACTTAGGGTTTTAGGGTAAATCATGGTGGATTAATGCTTTTATATCATTAAAGTAATAGTTTTAAGGTTTTTATTACTTCTAAGTACAATCTCTAGTGTTTTTACACATTTAAGGTTTAATATATTTATACGCGATTAGGTCTTTGATTGTTATCTTAGGATTTTGATGAGGTTCGAGGTTAATTTTTGTAGTTACATATACTTGAGGTTTTAGGGTCTTCGTATGCGATTAGAGGTTCAATTAATAATTTAAGGTTTTTCATATTCACTTTTGATTTTGAATGGAGATTTTTAATTGGTTTTAAATCTTATTGGCTCTATTTACTTTAGGAAATCATCTACAATTTGGGCATTTGATTTTATACTTTGACAGCTAAATTCACGGGGTTTACATAAATGGTAGTCATATGTTGAGTAAGGGTTTCTTGTGCACCAACAATGGATATGTAGTACAAATGCCTCACACGAGCTCAAGTCACACTTGATATGATGCATAAGTATGGTTGGAGGTTACTTGCACTAGTCCACACTCAAATGGTTTAGATATGAGTAAAGAGAGCAAGTAACAAAAACATTTAGCTCAAAAGGGAAAAGTTTCTATGTTCAGTATTCTTAAATCCTTTTGGTTAATAAATTTTGTAAGGTATTTATATGTCCTGATTGAGGTATGTCATAGGATTCTTCTAATTACAAAATTAGATATGTACTTGAAATGGAAAATAACTACAAAGAAATGGTAAATTGGTAGTAACAAAAAAAAGAAGAAGAAGAATATTCCTTGCTAAGATAGTATGGATGTTAGAGAGATAACATATGTGTCCACTTCTCAATGTCGTAGTCTATATTATATTGTACGCTGAGCAAACCTGCTCTTAATAAAGCAACTGAAGTTAGTAGCTAAGCATCTTAAGGCTTAGGAAGGGTTGGCCCAACGGGTGATTACTTATTTGCTTGGCCTCAATTGGTTTGCTTGGCACTTAGGTAGCTTGACCTCGAAATTGCTTGCCATTAAGTGCTTGGCCCAATGATAGGTTAGTTGCCTCAAAGGACTTTGTGATGAGATAAAGAGAGATCAAAATGGAGCAGCTCTATAGGTCGAGGTTGAGAATGTGTTGCTCTTTGGGGTTCAACTCCATTTGGATAGCTCATCGAACCAAATTAGTGGATCCTAGAGCTCGAAAGCAAGTGTTTACCCCATGATCCATATCATTCTCTTCAAATTTTTTGAGATTTGGGATCAAATTTAGCTCAGCTTCTTGTTGCTAGTCTTCTAGAACATATGGATGGAGGTTGGCAATGTTGAAAGAGTCTAAGACCCCATACTCTTCTAACAGTTCAGTTCTATAGGCCTTGAGATTGATTCTTTCTAGAACTTTAAATGGTCCATTAACCCTTAAAGATAGTTTTCTTTTCCATAAACTTGGGAATCAATCTTTACTTAAATGGATCCAAACCAAATTACCAGGCTAAAACTCTCTATCCTTCAATCCTCAGCCTTAATTCTCGAGTTTAGAAGCAACTCGGCTCAGATGCTCTATGACCTTTTAGTGTGTTGCCTTGATGGTCTCAAATCTTTCAATTGTTGATTATTCCTCATTCAAGCTTAGAAGGGGCATGTGATCTAGTGAAAGCTTAGGGTTGAATCCATAGGTGACCTTAAATGGTAATATGTTTGTGGTACTATAGGCAGTCTTATTGTAGGCGAACTCAATTATAGACAAACATAGATCCTAATCAGTGAGGATCTAACCAATAGCAACTTGGAGCAAAGTCCCTACTGTTTTATTGATAGCTTCAATCTATCCATCTATCTATAGATGCCAAGACCTACTAAATAATAACTTGGTTCCCATTCACTTCCACAATGTCCTTTAGAAGCGGTTCATGAATTTTGGGTCTCAATCTAATTCAATGGTTTTAGGTACTCAATGGAACTTGATGATCTTCTGCAAGAAAAGGAAAGAGATAACTATAGCATCGTTAGTTCTAGAATAGGGCACAAAGTGTGCCATCTTACTAAATCAGTCTACAACTACCATGATGGAGTCTTTCCCTTGCGATGTCCTTAGCAAACCTAACATGAAGTTTATACTCAACTCAAACCATAGTCTAATTGAGAACAACAAAGGTAAGTATTGTCCTTGTTTGGCTCGGTTCCTAGCCCTTCTACAAGTAGTATACCTCTCTAGTACAATTTGGACATCTTTCATCATTCTCGATTGAAAGAATATAAAGCCTAATACCTTACGAGTTCAATGCTTCCCAAAATGTCCAAACAATCCTTGCCCATATGCCTCACTCACAAGTAGTTCTTGCATAGAACAGGTCGTGATACGTAACCTTCTCTTCATAAATAGTTACCCATCCTCCCAATGATAATCATCAAGAGTTCAGCAATTTTCACACCTAACGTAGATCAAACCAAAGTCAGGATCTTCGGTATATAAACTCTTGATCATAGAAAATCTAAGAAGCTTGGTTTACTGTTTTGTTAAGAAGGAATGCAGTTAAGATAGGGTATCAGCCACTATATTGTTCTTACTATTCTTACACTTGATAATTGTCGAGCCTGATTTTTTGGTTTCCTATTATTTAAAATTAATTTTTCATTTTCCGATTAATACTAAACCCTAACTCATTTAATATTAATCTTCGACTAAAGAATTTGAGAAATTCTAGTTTTTTATTGCAAATAATTTTTGGAGTCATCACTTGATCGAAGTTGAGAAAAAGGAAAGAAACCGTAATTAATTAGCTAGATTGCTTACGATTTGGCTACTAGTCTTTAATCTCAATTTTAATAAAGAACTAGAGGGTTCCAAGTTTGAAGGCTAACCTATTAAACCCTAACGGGTACTTCTATTTATTTATCGAAATTAGGATTATTTTTTAATTATAATATTTTTTAAAAAGATAAATAAGTAAAAGTCGAAAAGAAAAAAAGAACCTAAGTTTCTATAAATTTTATCGTCGCCCTAAAGGTATCTATGCACCCGCTAGCCGAGATCAGATGATCATAGTTTTTTCTAAAAATCTTTAGTGTGTTGGTTTATTTTAATTTTTGAAAACCAATTGAGTTTACGTTATCAATTAATTCAGTTTATTCAAAAAAAATCTAAAAGGTTTTAACTCTTGAGTGATTTTATTTTTAAAAAAACTCTCTAAGTGTCTTAAATTTTTTTAAAAGGATTTTTAATTATTAGTTTTTATTTTTTTTTTTGAAATTTTATGGGATGAATCCTTAAGAAGGAAAAGGGAAAAAAAAAACCTAATCCTAACATTCCCTAAACTAATACATATAACTATCTAACAAAAATAGAATGATTCATATAATACACTTATATAAGAACTAATAGTAAAACCCTTATGCTGATATATCCATATATTATATATTATGTGTACTAATAGATAATGATATTATAAACTAATCCTAACAATCCCTTATCTAATATCTATATTATTGCTAAATAATTATCTACCTAAGTAAATTAACAATATCAAGGAATATACTTAATATAAAAACTAATACTAAAGTTTCCTAAACTAAGATATTCATATATATAATATATATTTACTGTTAAATAACTAATGAACTAATAACATGATAATAATATAATAATAATCATATAAAATCAAACAAAAAACTAACCAACAATAGAACTCACCTGATCACACGCATTTGTAAAGCGACGATGTGAGTGCTCGTATGTAATTAAGTTTGTTGGAATACGGTAGTGGGTTGAATTCATCGGAGAGAAGGAGTGTGCGGTTGATTGTCAGTAGGGGTGACCGCAACGTAAGCATGCCCGTGTATGTGTGCAGTTCATGTTAGGGATGATGTAGTAGGGAACGACGTCGCGCGACCTGGAATAGCAACTGAAATTGCTATTCGACAGTAAGGCGTAGTATGAGACCATTGCTGCTGCATGATGTTAGGAACTCCCTGTCTCGCTATTCATGAATGGAGAACTGCTGTTGTGAAGTCAGGCAAGGTAAGTCGTGAGTCGCACAAATAGTGCTAGCATGTGTCATACGATTGGAATTGCAGCGCAGAACGTTGATAAAGAGTGTGTGCTTGAGAATTGTTGTGTTGCCATTTTCAATGTTTGGGCATTGAAGATGTGCATAAGTGTGTGTATGGATGGTGATGGAGTGCAACTGTTTGTGTAGTGTGGTGTTTTCATTAGAGTGTTGCAGGCAGAGGATGTTGTGCATTGCTGCAACGTATGTTATAGTTGCTACTGTGGCATTGTTTAAGTATGGTGGACGGTGAATTGGAGAGATGCAGCAGTGGAGGGATTACGTTGAAGTTGAAAAAAAAAAATACCTTTCTTTTTAGCGTGAAGTGTATTTATAAACCCAACAAATCACATCAAATCATATCCATTCGTATCTATGGTTTCTAATTCGATAAAAATTAAATTATATCTTAATCCCATGTGTTCAACTCGTTTTTTTTGTAAAAAATAAAAAGATTGAAATAAAAGATACCAAAGTATATAGTGAGATTCGAACCCAAGATCTCAAATTAAATCCAATCCAATCTTGGCCTATGCCTTGATATGCAATATAATTAAATTTTTACTAAACCATGCAACTCTCTAAAATAACTATTCAAACTAAACTAAAACTAAAACTATTTATCCCTAAGATAATTTACTTCCTAAAAAATCTTTGTAATTTTTTCTTTTCTCATTTTTTTCGCATTTTCATTGTTTGTTAATTTTTATTATTATTATTATTATTATCTTTTATTTATATTATTTTTTAGTTAGGACCCTATTAAAAAAAACTAAACCCGAAACTAATAGGGGACAAAAATCAAGTGTCTACAGTTGCCCCCTCTTTGTGGTGATATTTGAATAAAACTTTACCACAAAAATAAAAGAGACACCGTTTTTGCCTTAGGACAACTCTATCATAAGGAACGTTATGACATTTAATGACGATATGTTTGGAACGAAGTAAAGTGAGGGTATTGCCCTTTGCAAGCTGGCAAGAATCCCTAAAAAGAATAATGAGAACTTTGTCGTATCCCTTATGGGTTAATTGATCAAAGCGAGCGAAGCGCTCCTTGAGTAGGCAAAGGCCCTAAATTGGATTAAATGGGTAAGTGCTCCTAAAGTTGGATAAGACCTAAAGATGAGGAAACTTAGTCGTGCCTTATTAAGCTGACTAACCAAGGTGATCCAGGTGCCCTTTGTGTTAGCTAAGACTTAGAGATGAGGAAACTTGGTCATGCCCTAATGAACTGACTAAGCAAAGTGGTCAAAGCGCCCTTTAAGCTGGCTAAGACCTAGAGATGAGGAAACTTGGTCGTACCCTAATGAGCTGACTAACTAAGGCGGTCAAAACACCTTTGGAGCTGACTAAGACCTAGAGTTGAGGAAACTTGGTCGTGTCCTAATGAGCTGACTAACCAAAGCAATTAAAGCACCCTTTGAGCTGGTTAAGACTTAAAAAATGAGGAAACTTGGTTGTACCCTAATGAGTTGACTAACCAAGGCGATCAAAGCACCCTTTGAGCTGGCTAAGACCTAAAGAACTAACTATGGCAGTCAAAGCACCCTTTGAGTTAGCTAAGACCTAAAGAATGAGGAAACTTAGGTGTACCCTAATAAGTTAACTAACTAAAGTGGTCAAAGTGCCCTTTGACTTAGCTAAGACCTAAAAAATGAGGAAACTTGGTCGTGCCCTAATTAGCTGACTAACCAAAGCGATCAAAGCACCCTTTAAGCTGGCTAAGACCTAAAGAATGAAGAAACTTAGTCATACCCTAATGAGCTGACTAACCAAGGCGGTCAAAGCGCCCTTTAAGCTAGCTAAGACCTGAAAAATGAGGAAACTTGGTCGTGCCCTAATAAGCTGACTAACTAAAGCGATCAAAGCACCCTTTGAGCTAGTTAAGACCTAAAGAACTAACCAAGGCGGTCAAAGCGCCCTTTAAGTTAGCTAAGACCTAAAGAATGAGGAAACTTGGTCATTCCTTAGTGAGCTGACTAACCAAGGCGGTCAAAGCACTCTTTGAGTTGGCTAAGGCCTATAAAATGAGGAAACTTGGTTGTGCCTTAATGAGTTGACTAACCAAGTCAGTCAAAGTGCCCTTTGACCTGGCTAAAACCTAAAAAATAAGGAAACTTTAATTGGGATAGCACTTCCTAAGCTTGCTAGATCCCAAGAAGAAATTATGGGTTAGGCAACGTATTGTGAGTCAAGCAATTGGGAGCCTAAGAGACCCTGGATTGGGACTACGCTCTATAAGCTGGTTAGCTCCCTAAGAGATTACGAATTGGGACTATGCTCTAAGAACCAGCTATCCCAATAATTTTTAAGAATTAATTGTTTTTAGAAAACAAGCTATCATCCTTAAGGGGAAACCAAATGCAAATGCAATGTTTTATAAGGCTCCGAACTAGTTACCTGGTTTTAGAGATAGTTCCCAAACAGTCAAATGTCTTATTGAGCAATCCGATTAGAACCAATGGTTTTGACCCTTTCCACTACCTTTTCTTGTTCTTGCTCTTCTTCTTCTATCTTCTTCTGTCTCTTTTTCTTCTAATTTTTCTCTTCTTTTTCTTTTTTCCTATTTCTCTTTTTTTCCTTTTCTTCTTATGCTTTTTCTTTTTCTTTTTCTTCTTATTCTTTTTTCTCTTTTTCTTTTTCTTTGAAATCAATTTAAGCCTAAAATGAATGTAAAACATCTTCATCTCTCGAACAAAGATGTCCTGTCTTGAATTTCTAGTCCAAACATCGGTTTTTTGTGTAAACCTCCATTCTCAAGTGAGTTTCTACTTATATGCCACGCGTTACTCTTTCTAAACATGGCCTTATCCTGAAAAATAGAAAACAAGTCTTCCTTTTTTTTGTAGGGGTGAACCGTAATAAAGTATTAAAAGAATTTTTGTCAATAGACATCACTTCAAGTTAAGTGTTTATTTTTTCTTGTGCTTCTTATGTGTAGGGTTTATTTGGATAGAGGATAGAGGGAGAAATAAGGACTTTTAGTAGAACAAGAAAGGGGCTAAAGATATTACCCAATGTTGATGACTACTAGGAATACCAACTTTGCATATAGAAAATGAAAATGAGACCATAGTAATAGTAAGATTGTTTGCATTTCATAATTTGAACAAAAATTCTATTGATTTTTAAGGATAGTTCACCTTCAATGCATCAGCATTTATTAGGTCCCTCAAGTCCAGACCATCCATTTGAGACAAGATAACAGCTCACCTAAGCAATACTTTCTTCACAATGTAAGGCCCCTTATAGTTCAAAGCAAACTTCCCTCTCGAATCATTCGTATTAGGTAAAGTCTTCCTTAACACCATGTCTCCTTACTCAAAACTTCGGGATCGTACTTTCTTATTAAAAGCCTTAGCCATTCATTACCGATAGCAGATGTTGTGTCACAAAGCTGCTAACCTCCTCTCGTCAATTAGATTCAACTGCTCAATTTGCTTCTTTATTCAATCAGCCTCATCTAACTAAGTTTTCGATAATATCCTTAGAGATGGGATATCGACCTTTACTGATAGGTCCAGCTTCCATCCCATATACCAATAAGTAGGAGGTTGCCCCTATTGATGTTCTAATAGAAGTTTGATAGGCCATGAGTGCAAATGGTAATATCTCATGCTAATCTCGATATGTAATGGCCATCTTCTCAGTAATTCTTTTGATGTTCTTGTTGGCCACTTCTATAGCTCCATTCATTTGAGGCCGATAAGAAGTAGAATTTCTATGAATGATCCTGAAGTGCCCGCACAACTCTAACATCAATTTATTGTTCAGGTTCGTACCATTCTCGGTAATAATTGTCTATAGTGTACCATATCAAGCCAATATATCTCTCCTGATGAACTTGACCACTACTCCTTTCATCAAACTAGAGTAGGATGAGGCTTTAACTCACTTAGTGAAATAATCAATAGCTACCAATATAAATTGATGCCCGTTAGATGCCTTTGGAGTGATCAAGCTAATGATGTCTATCCCCTACATCAAAAAAAGCCATGGTGCAGATAGTGTATGCAATTCTTGAGGTGGAGCATTTATCTTGTTCGCATAGATCTAGCATAAATGGTAGTGTCTAACATGTCTGATACAATCTACTTCTATAGTTAACCAATAATATCCCATCCTCATAATTTTCTTGGCAAGCATGTAGCCATTCATGTAGGGGTCACATACTCCTTCGTGCACTTCCTTCATTAGTACCTTTACCTCTTTCTCATCTACACAACGTAAAAGCATACTGTTAAACGATCGTCGGTACAACGTAAGCTCACTTATCAAGTACTGAATAGCCAATCTTTTGATTAATTTTTCATCCTTCTTCTCAGCCTCTTCGAGGTACATTCCATGTTGTAAAAATGTTTTGATATCATGATACCAAGGCTTTTCGTCACATGAACTTTCCATTGCCATACAGAAAGCGGGCTTTTCTTCAATTTCAATCTTAAGTGGTTGAATCTCCACTCCTCCCAATATTTGGAACATTGATGCCAAAGTAGCGAGAGCATCAACAAATTGGTTCTGAACCATTAGTACATATACGAATGTAATCTTTTCAAACTTAGTTATCAACTCGACTAAGTGTTGGTGGTAAGGTACTAATTTGGGGTCTTTTGTCTTATACTTACCTTGAGCTTAGCCTATGATCAATGAAGAATCTCCATATACCTATAATTCCCATATCTCCTTAAATAATGTGATTTTGAGTCCCAAAATACATATCTTGTATTCTGCAATATTATTAGTACACGGGAAAGCCAGTCTCACAGCCATTGGGAATTATATACCTTCAGGACCAAAATTGCCTTGAATCCACATCTGAACACATTAGCTGCTCCGTCAAAGAACATTTTTCACCTTAAAGGCTTTTCAACTACTTTGCTATCAGAATCATTTTCTACTACCAGGATACATTCATCAAGAAACTCAACTTATGCTTCTTGAAGGGTATCCTTAGAGGGATTCTCTACTAATTGATCCACCAAGGCTAGCCCCTTGATTGAACTTTAGCTCACATACTTGATGTCAAATTTTGTCAACAACATCTGCCACTTTGAAACTCTACCAATGAGAGTTGGTTTTTCTACTAAGTATTTCAAGGGATCGTGTTGTGTTATCAACTCAATTTGATAGTAAAGTATATATTGTCTAAACCAATGCATGACCTAGACCAATGCACAATAGGTCCTTTTGGCTTCTAGGTATTTCTGCTCCCATTCTGTAAACTTCTTGCTTAGATAGTAAACAACCCGCTCTTTCCCTTCTTCATCCTTCTGACCAAGTACGGATCCCATGCATTCGAACATTATGGTCAAGTACAAAAACAATGGCTTTCCAGGCTTAGGAGCTACTAACACTGGAGGTTTCATAAGATACTCTTTAATTTTTATGAAAGCCTCTTCACATTCCTCATCCCAATTGATCCTTGCATTCTTCTTTAGTAGCTTGAAAAGAGGGTGGCATTTGTCTATTAGCTACGATATGAATCGAGCTATGTAATTTAAACACCCCAGCAATCCTCATACTTCCTTAAGTATTTATAGAGGAGGCATGTTGATTATAGCTTTAGCTTTATTAGGATCGACTTTTATACCTCTTTAGCTAACTATGAATCCTAACAATTTTCCTAACGTCACGCCAAAGGTATACTTCTCCAGATTCAATTTCAACTGGAACTTCCTCAATCTATCAAATAGCTTCCACAGGTTTTCTAAGTGATCTTCCTCTTCCTTGGATTTCGTAATCATATCATCAACATACACTTCTATCTCTTTATGCATCATATCATGAAAGATTGCAACCATGGCCCTCTAATATGTTGCCCCTGCATTCTTAAGCCCAAATGGCATTACCTTATAGCAAAACGTTCCCCAAGTTGTAACAAAAGCCATCTTTGTCTTATCTTCTTCGGACATCCGGATCTGATTGTATCCTGAAAACCATCTATGGATGAGAATAGATGATTTTTGGCTGTGTTATCCACTAAGACATCAATGTGAGGCAATGGAAAATTGTCTTTAGGCGTTGCCTGGTTGAGATCTCGAAAGTCTACATACACTCTGGCTTTCCCATTCTTCTTCATTACTAGAAAAATATTAGCTACCCATTCTGGGTAATCCAACACCTCAATGAATCCAACTTCTAATAGTTTCTTCACTTCTTTAATTTTCAGCAAGACATTAGGTCAAAATCTCCTCAACTTTTGCTTTTTTGGTTTAATGTCTTCTTGTGTAGGCAAATGGTGGACTACATTCAATGGGTCCAACCCAAGCATATCTTCATATGACCAAGCGAACACGTCTTGATATTTAGCTAACAATGTAATCATTTCTATTTTTTATTTCTCCTTTAAACTCACTCTAATTTTAGATTCTTAGGATTTTCTTCACTCCCCACATTAATTGTTTCAATTAGTTCATCAATAGTGATTCTACTTAGTTCATGTTTTTGCCATTCCTCTTGTATATTACTGTGGTCATCGAAATTGCTCCTAACGACTAACCCATTAAGGCTGGAAGCGATATCGATATTCTCATTTTCTACCTATACGAGGTATTCTTGGTTTTCACTTGGTTCATTGGATTTAGGCAAAACGCATAAAGGAAAGTGTATGTAAGCAAAAGAGAACTAAAACACAACATAGGAAAGAAATGAACTAAGATCTTATTGAATAAATGGAAGTAGATCTCAAATGAGATAAAGGCCTAACTAATTTTGAACGAAAGGTTCGACAATATATTCGAAACGATGACTATTGAAAATAAAAATTCAGAAAATACTAACTACGGGTTACCCTTTACCGTAGGGAAGACTTGTTACCATTAGCTGGGATGGAGAACCAGTTATTCAAATGGTGTTGAAACTTGTGTAGCAAGCTTGTTGATCCTTCTTTGCCAGATTCTAGGGCTTGCATCTCTTCCCGTATGAATGTCTCAACTAGCGGTGGAAAGGTCATTAGGGCATGGTATAATCTATTACCTCTCTTGCCCTTCACTTGTTTCTTCTGGAATTCTTCTACCGGGGTAAGATTGTAGCCAAGGCTGTAAGTACCAATTTAACCTTCCTTGAACTCTATTCTTTTATCTTCTTCTCTGTTGGGACCAATAATCATGCTTACTTCTTCAAACATTTGTAAGCCCAACTCTTCTTGTCCTTCACTTCCAATATAAGGTATAGCTGTTTCCTTATAAATTTCATAATCTTGATATCCCAGAATTGTAATCACCTGACCATTTGAGATGAACTTTAGCTTTTAGTGCAAGCTCGAGGGTATGGGCCCTACTGCATGAATTCAAGGTCTTCCTAAGAGTAAATTGAAATATCTTAGAATGTCCATGACTTAGAATCGAATAGTAAAGTGTTGAGAGCCAATACTTACAAATAAATATATCTCCCCTATAATCTCTCTTTTGGAACCATTTAAGGCCTTAGCTATTGTAGAAGAAGGCCTCATTGCAGACATGTCGATGCCCAATGAATCCAAGGTAGCAAGCAAGCAGACGTTCAGCGATGATCTGTTGTCAATGAGCACCCTGGTGATGATTATGTCGTTACTCCTTACCATGATAAAGAGTAGCTTCATACGCTTGTTCCCTTCTTCACCTAATTCTTCAGCTGAAAAAGAAATTTGATCCATTGCGAGGATAGAATTAGTAACTAGTCCCATCTTCTCAGTTGGAATTTCACGAAGGACCTTTACCTCCTTTAAAGTACAAAATAAAGCCTCTTTGTATAGTTCAGATGTGATTAACAAGCTCATCAATGAAATTTGTGCAGGAGTCTTACTAAGTTGGTCCATGATCTTATACTCACTCGACTTGATCATATTAGTAAAGGCCAATAGCCCTTCAACATATTCAGCCGTCGTCTTATCATTTAATTCTCCCAGTACGACCTTCCTCCCATGCTCTTCTCTTAGGTGCTAAATCTTTCCCGATCGAGTAATGCCCCCTACCAGAGGACCTAGTTTTTCTTGATTTACCAAGTTGTAGTTAAATGGGGTAGGCTTGTAATTTTCTAGTGCCAATGGTACGTGAAATGTGTACCTCTTCACTTCTGGAGTCTAGTCGCTAGTATAAAACTCAAAAACCTTAGGCTTCTTATCTGAATTAATGACGTTGACGGTACAATCATCAAAAATCATACCAATTATCGACCTATGGTTAGGTAAGAGATTATTGTTAACATTGGGAGCTAGGGCTTCTACAAAATCTAACTGCACTATCCCTTCATCTATCAAGTCTTGAATTCTGTTCCTCAGTCTCCAGTATGCATTAGTCGAATGCTCCACTTGTCCACAATGGTATTCACACTTTACTGTAGGGTCAAAGATTCTCGGTCAATATCAATCGCTAGGAAGTTCATACCATATCAAATTATCCCTTCATAACTTCTCAAAAACTTGACTTAAAGGATCGGTATCATGGTAAATTGTTTATAAGTCCTATTAGCTTGAGGCTGGTCTCTAAACTGTTGTTGAGTCGAAGGAGGATTCATCCTGAAAGTAACTTGAGCATTTGGTCTGACATTTGAATTTACCATACCAACCGTAGATTCTTTAGGCTGGCTACCGACTAGACTAGGACTAGATGACGATATAGGTGGTCTTTTATCTGCTGGCTCTTGAAGCTTACTGGAAGAGATGACGCTTTCAATCCTATACCCTGCTACTACTACTTTAGCAAAATTGGACGAGGCTTGCCTAATGAGATGGGAGAAGTAGGGCCTTTCCAAGGTGTTAATGAAAGCTGATATGAGCTCCTTCTCGGTAGTAGGAGTAGAGATTCTTGTAGCTAAGGACCTCCACCTCTGAGCATATTCTTTGAACGATTCGTTATTCTTCTTCCGTAGGGTACTTAGGTCCATCATAGTTGAAGCTACTTCTACGTTGAATTTATATTGTTCATAAAATGCTTTAGCAAGTTTCTCCTATGTATTTATTTGGTTCAAATTGAGCTGGGCATACCAAGTTAGGGCTGGTCTGGTTAGATTTTCTTGGAATGTCTATATCATGAGTGAATCATACTGAACATATTTATCCATCTTCTTGATGTACAACCCGGTGTAGAGCTTAAGGCAACGCGTCCCATTATACTTTTCAAACCCTAGTTGTAAACCCCTAAAATTTTTTATCTAGCTTTTGAAATAAACTCAACTATATTAGACAATTTAAGAGTTAATAAGGCTAATGAAAGTGAAAACCCTAAAAGAATTAATCAATCGCATAAGAAACTTTTCTACCCTAAATGTTTCTAAATGCTAAGGATTTCATTCAAAAGTGATAAAAACCCTAAAATGATTACCTTAAAGACACATGTGCACTAATTCATCATAGTATACCCTAAAATCCTAATTGATAATAAAATCCTCGTATTTTGCCAAATCATTAGTAATATGTTAGAGATGACCTTCATTCACGCATATATGTTTTGAATCCTGGAATAATCCTTTAGAAATTAAGATAATGAATCATAAATTATACTTATCTCTTAAGTATATGATTAAGATAGTATTACATAGAGTTAGAGGTATAGTTGAAGATTAAGCTAAATGTAGTGAACCTTAATACCCTAATTAGTATTTTTCATACTAGTTACACTAAGTAGTTTACCAAATTATGTTTATAGGTTATAAATACTTAAAGTAAGACCACATCATTTATTTTTACTAATCAATTCACTAAATACTTCATTTCCTTAATTTCTCCCTTAATTTCCCTTAATTGCTACATTATGTGTACAAAATTACATATGCTTAAGGAAAGTTGACCAAGTCAACACATATTGACCAAGGTCAAAGGGTTGACCAAGTCAACACATGTTGACTAAAGTCAACAATTTGAAAAGTCAACAAAAGATACTAAGAGATAAAGAAAATATCTTAACACTTAATGATGGCTTTTCTTTCCTTTTCTTTTGATTTTTCTCTTCTTCTTTTTCCCCTAAATTACCATCCACTTATTCTCCTTCTAGACCCCACCATTTGCTTTCTTCCATTATGAAAACAAAAAAAACAAACAAAACAAAAACATCCCTCCATTGCCATGAGCTTCTTCTTCCCCTTTCACTTTCAACACTTCTCTTTTTGTCTCCTTAATTCCAACACAAACTAAGGTATGTACTTAAGATTACTTTATGTTGCTTTCTATTATTCATTTGTCTCCTTAATTCATTACTTTATGTACACAAACTAGGCATGTGTTAAGTATGATCTTGAAGAAGAGGATATAAAGTTCTCATCTTTAAGTATAAAAAGTTAGGAATCATGAAGAAGGGAGAAGAAATACATGTATACGTGCTCTTAAGTATATATACATAGGAAAATACTAAAAGAATACTAGTAGGGGAACCTTTGTACATAGGTATTAACCATGTACATAACCTAAATTAAGACAATACCTAACTATACATACCTATACTATACTAAATACATACTTAAAAACACAAAAAAAGCAATTAGAAAGCTTTTCTTAAGAGGAAAATTAGGCATACGAAATTGTATACAAAATATGTATATGACCATATAGGTATGTGAGTATGTAGACAAGTATAAATACGGTATAAGGATAAGTATAAGTATAAGTATATGTATAAGTATACTCATATATATATAAGTATAGTAAAGGTATATGTACATAAGGGGTTAAGTGAAATGTACATAAGACCTTTATACATGACATAAGCATGAGGTGAGGCTTATGTAATCAAATGATGAAGTAAGTGATGATGACATAAGCCATAACATAAGCAAGTGATGACATAAGCAAATGATGATGTAAGCGATGATATAAGCATAAATTATAAAATAAGAAAATAAGAAGAGTGTATAATAATTAGGTACCTAAATTAGTAAACCCTAATACACTTTCTAAATTGGATTATACCTAATTAAGTACATGAATTAGTAATAGTAAAGTAAAATCCCCTAGGTATAAGAATTTAAGGGTTAACTAAATCATTAAGTATAAACAAAATATATAAATATAAGTAATAAGAGTATTTAAGTTTTCATAATTAAAAATTTCTATAAATTTAGTCCATATCGTAAAACATGGGTCTTAATGTCCAAAACTGACATCGCCGTGTGAACGTACATCCAAAAACGATAAAAAACGACTACAAAGTCATAAATATTAGAAATAAAACGAAAAAGTTACATACAATTAATAATAACGTCTAACCGGATGAAAGTTGATAGTAATTTAAGTAGAATTAGGAAAATAAACGTTTAGACTTATTAGTTAATTCAATTAATTACTAGCATTATTATATTGTAATGATCAGGTGATCCCGAGGCGAGCAAAGATCTCCCGATCGATTACTATGATTAGGGCGAGTCGCCATGGCTAAGTGAGTATTTACCTTATGATTCCATGCTTGTATGTGATTGTAGATAGTGAACTTAAATATTATTGTTAATTGACTATTGTGTGGGGTTGGGGAAATGCTTGTGTATGATATTGTATGTTGAGTTGTGAATTTACCTTAAATATAGATAATGCCTTGTTTGTTGCATGGTAGTATAGAAAATAATTGTGTGTCTATTGGATGGTCACAGCATAATTTGAACTTAACTATGCTTGGCCTATAAAAAGAAACTGGGACATGCATTAACATGCATAGTATGGATACAATTCCAACTGTCACATCACACGAAGGTAAAGAGAGGCTATTCAGGGGTTGATATTATTAATTTATTGGTTCTGTACGGTGCACTCGTACAAAATGACCTTACCCTAGCCTGCAGGGACACTAAGCGTTGGAGGCACCAACCACCTAGCTAAGGGTCAAGTCTAAAGGCTTCCGTTTAGGGGTAAGTGTGGACTGTGAGGGCCTACTCACGATTATACTAGAACTTAGTTTTTATGAAAGAAAAAGAGTTAATTGATTTAAGTATGGAACATAGAGTTCCGTAGTAAAGTAAGTTCTAATATAATACCCGGATTTGACTGGTGCCATGTATACTCTAACCTTGACTTCAGTAGGCGTTAAATCCGAGTTGCGTATATGAACTAGTTAACTATATGTGTTGTTTGGCATTCTGGTTGATCATTCATTCATATGCGTGAATATAATGTATTTATAACTTGTTTGTGGTGTGGCTGAGGGTTTTGCTCACTAAGCTTAGGCTTACACCTCTTTAGACTTTTGTTGCTGGATAGCCTATTCATAGAGGCAGGACAAGGGATGCCACAAGTTAGCTTGGGGACTTGGGCAAGAGCAAGCTGTCCTGTGTACTGAGAGAGAATAGTTTATATAGACTCTTACTCATGTACTTTTTTTTATTTTAGTATTATAGACTTAGATATACTTAATTATTATGTATTGTAAGCTTTATAACTCAAATTTTATATAAATATGTTTGTGTGATGATATCATGTGAATCTGGATGTTCTCTGGAAAGTAGTGGTTGTAGAGCCTTATATATTGTGTGCAGAGTTCTTGATTGGAAAGGTAACCAATCAGGGGTTCTTCGCACAATATACGGCGTCTGCCACGACTAGGCCGTCCTCAGTTCATAACACTGGTACCTTAAACTTCTTAAGGTATGATCCAATGTCGTATACGGAAAACTCAGTGATCCCTACCTATTTAAATCCATCATACCCTACAAGTGCTTTCATCTTCTCAGTTATCAATTGTGTCAATTTCTTTTCTAGTTCTTTCAAGTTGTCAATACTAGGCCCTTGGTCAACTGGTCTCGAGGCCGCATACGTATTAGGTTCGAAGGTTGGGTTGTCTTTTAGGTAGACTCCTTCTAATTTGAATGGGTCTTTTTGATATTCATGCTCTACTTCAAGAGCCTGCATATTCTTCCCATAATGGGTCTTGGAGCTTTCTTCATTAGCCGGTGCTATGGCTCGCAGCAAAGTGATGCTGTCTGTTAAGAAGCTCATTTGTTCTGCCATCTTCTTCATAGCCCTTTCTATAGAACAGAACCTTAGCTCGGAGGGATCGTTGATCTCGGGGTCTCTGTCATTTCCTTGAGTAGTAGTTATCCTGGTCTAAGAATATGTTCTAATCGGACTTCTTTAAAAGACTTGACGTTTGGGAGCTATCTTGAAATTTTACCTAAAATTGTTGCCAACTCAGTAAAGGGTTAGTATATATTACATTTTTCTAAGAAAGAGTTGTTAATTGTATAAATGCAGGATGCATGTCATACGAATGCAATGGAAAATTAAGAATTGGGAAGAGACCTTTGATGTGGCAAAACCTAACTAACTTTTATTAATTTTTGCAATTGTGAAGCTTTACATCTCTTATTCTATTCGAAAAAGAATTCTAAATAAGAAAATATTAAAAGAGCCTAAAATCTAAAATCTAATCTTCTTGTAGCTAGTAGGCTCTTCCTGTGTCTTTTTCCTCTTTCAAATCTTGGGAGCCTCCTCTTCTTTGCCCTTAGTCCTCTCAGTTGTACATCCAATGCCTTTATCTTCTGGTGATATTCCTCGCAATGGTTTTCCAACTCCTACTCTCTTTTACTCGTTCTCTCGAGTTCAGCTTCGACTTAAACTTCTCCCTTCTCTTTGTTGTCTTCCACATCTTTCAACCCTTTGAGTTGGCAATAGAGAAATCCTTTGGTTATCTAGCTCTTGCCTGCTATCCCCTTAGTAGTAGGGGTGGTCTTTCTTGCACACCAAAGAGCTCGGATGCTCATGAGCTTTGCTACTTTATTAGTCACCATCATGCCGGGGTTATGAAAGTCCAATGAGATAGCTTCTAACGATGGTCTGGGGATCATGTCCTTAATGAGTCCATTGGGTAGCATGTATCTGGTGTAGAGGTTGAAGCCGATCAGAGGAACTGCCTTGAAGTCTTCATACCCTCTTATCATTTCCTTGCTTGCAAACCACCTGGGCATCAACAATAACTTTTCTGCTTTCATACTCTAAAAGTATTGGACCTAGTAGCGGCTAGCTATATTTTCTAGTAGCTCAATTCTTTCTTCAAAAGACTTGATGAGATCATATTGCTAAGTAAACTCAACTTGATTAAAATCAAGTTGGTAACTTCTCATGTGGCTAATGAACCAGACCACTAGTAGGATTATATTAGTCTTCAAATCTCCTCGTTTCTTTTTCTTGAGATGGTTTAGTGACCGGATCTACTTGGCTAGAAAGGCCGGGACATATGATTTCCCTTTAAGAAGTTGGGTTACGAGTTCTACGATTTTGAAGTGGACTCGGCGTCTATCATTAGGGAACAAGATAGTATTGAAGACCACCAATATAAAAGCATTAACTCGATACTGGTGCCATGCTTCTAAATTTGCACAAAAAACCTCTTGTTTATCTCTATGTTTCAATTCAGTAGAAAACCAGTCCATGAAATCCTCTAATCGAATAGTCTTTCCTTGATTTAGAACCCAGTTTATTTCGATTTTTCTGATTCCTAAAAACATGCTAAAGATCTTCGGTGCTATAGCTTCCAAGTCTGGGACATAGAAATCATCAGTGATTGCAGGGGCCTACAACAATTAGGAGTATTCTTCTAAAGGTAGGCTTAGCGAATGTGGGCCATACAAAAGCTAGTGGATTCGAGCTCTCATAGGTGGACTAAAGCCCACACTAAAGTGATGTTCAAGGGGATCTTCTGTAGGGAGAGGATTGGCCCAATCCTATTCTTGATAAACTCCTACTTATCTAGGCTGAAGAGTCGGAACCACATCTGAAGCAGTTTTTTAGGTCAATGTAGTAGGTGGATATAAATTTCTTCAAAGGGCTCTTAACTTGATTTAGCTATGATTATGTAAAAATCAAAATTACAACCTATTCTAAACTTTACACAAAATTATTACAAATTATCTACAAGGAAATATTACAACTACAACTGCAACTTCACAACTGCCCTTGTCCATTTAGATGTACCACATCATAAGTTGTTGTGATTTTTTTTTTGAAAAAAAGGTTTTCATGTAATGCAAAAGGTGGGTTCTAAAGTTCCTCAAGTTCTACAACCGCTGCATTTTTTCAAAGCATTGATTCTGTAGTCGCATTTGAACTAAAGTAGCCTAATCGGCCCAGAAAGGTAGTTACCTCACAACATGCAAAACTTATACAATGGCTTCCCTCTTAAGGTTCTAAGACGGTCTGATTCTGACCGTATCTACTATACATCTATGATGCAGGAGAAATAAAAATAAAATAAACCCTAAAACTATCCCCCCCAAATAAACTGCTACAACAAAGAAGATGTTAGTAAAAAGAAATAAAATAAACAAATATATAAAATAACATAGCTAAGTTCTTTTTCTTATTATTATTTTTTTTTTTTGAAAAAGTAATCCTATTTTCGGTAACTTTTAGTGGCTAGCCCTCTAATGGTCCCCAATAGAGTCACTAAACTATCGAGCCTATTTTTTTGGTTTCCTATTATTTGAAATTAATTTCTCATTTTTCGATTAATACTAAACTCTAACCCATTTAATATTAATTCTCGACTAAAAAATTTGAGAAATGTCAGTTTTTTATTGAAAATAATTTTTGGAGTTACCACCCAACTAGAGTTGGGAAAAAGGAAAGAAACCATAATCAATTGGGCGGATTGATTACGATTTGGCTATCAGTTTTTTATCTTAATTTTAATGAAAAACTAGAAAGTTTCAAGTTTAGGGGCTAAACTATTAAACCCTAACAGGTACTACTATTTATTTACCGAAATTAGGATTATTTTTTAATTATAATATTTTTTAAAAAAATAAATAAGTAAAAGTCGAAAAGAAAAACAGAACCTAAGTTTCTATAAATTTTATCGTCGCCCCAAAATTACCTACGTACCTACTAACCGAGATCAGATGATCATAGTTCTTTCCAAAAATCTTTAGTATGTTGGTTTATTTTAATTTTCGAAAACCAATCGAGTTTACGTTATCAATTGATTCAGTTTATTCAAAAAAAATCTAAAGAGTCTTAACTCTTGAGTGATTTTATTTTTAAAAAAACTCTCTAAGAGTTCTAAATTTTTTTAAAAGGATTTTTTTATTTTTTATTTTTAAATTTTATAGGATGATTCCTTAAGAAGGAAAAGAAAAAAAAAAAACCTAATCCTAGCATTCCTTAAACTAATACATATAACTATCTACCAAAAATAAAATGATTCATATAATACACTTATATAAGAACTAATAGTAAAACCCCTATGTTGACATATTCATATATTATATATTATGTGTACTAATAGATAATGTATTATAAAACTAATCCTAATAATCCCTTATCTAATATCTATATACCTTTATATCTATATAATTGCTAAATAATTATCTACCTAAGTAAATTAACAATATCAAGGAATATACTTAATAGAAAAACTAATACTAAAGTTTCCTAAACTAAGATATTCATATATATAATATATATTTATTGTTAAATAACTAAGGAACTAATAACATGATAATAATATAATAATAATCAAATAAAAAAAAACAAAAAACTAACCAACAATGGAACTCACCTGATCACACGTGTTTGTAAAGCGATGATGGGAGTGCTCGTGCGCAGTTGAGTCAGCTGGAATACGACAATGGGTTGAGTTCGTCGGAGAGAAGGAGTGTGTGGCTGATCGTCAATGGGGGTGACCACAACGCGAGCATGCCCATATGTGTGTGCAGTTTGTGCAAGGGTTGATGCAGTGGGGAGCGACATCGCGTGGCCTAGAATCGCAACTGAAATTGCTATTCGACAATGAGGCATGGTATGAGACCGCTACTATTGCTTGATGTCAAGAACTCCTTGTCTCGGTATTTATAGATGGAGAACTGCTATTGTGAAGTTAGGTGAGGTTGGTCGTAAGTTGCACATATCATACCAGCGTGTGTCGTATGATCGGAATTGCAGTGTAGATTGTTGATAAAGAGTGCGTGCATGTGAATTGTTGTTTTGTTGTTTTTAGTGTTTGGGCGTTGAAGCTGTATGCAAGTGTGTGTATGGGTAGAGATGGAGTGCAACTGTTCGTACAGTATGGTGTTTTCGTTAGAGTGCTGCAGGCAGAGGATGTTGTACGCTGCTGCAGCATGTGCCGTAGCTGATGTTGTGGTGTTGTTTAAGTATGGTGGATGATGAATTGGAGAGATGCAGCAGTGGAGGGATTATGTTGAAGTTAAAAGAAAACTACCTTTCTCTTTGGTGTGAAGTGTATTTATAAACCCAAAACAAATCACATCAAATCGTATCTATTGTTTCTAATTCAATAAAAATTAAATTAGATCTAAATCTTGTGTGTTCAACTCGCTTTTTTTGTAAAAAATAAAAAGATCGAAATAAAAGATACCGAAGTATCTTATGAGATTCGAACCCACTACCTTAAATTAAATCCAATTCAATACTCTAATGGTTATCTGTCAGGCTGTTAGCTTATACCTTGATATTCAGTATAATTGAATTATTGTTAAACCATGCAACTCTCTAAAATAATTATTCGAACTAAACTAAAACTATTCATCCCTAAGATAATTTACTTCCTAAAAAATTTTTGTAATTTTTTCTTTTCTCATTTTTTTGGCATTTTCATCGTTTGTCAATTTTTATTATTATTATTATTTATATTATTTTTGAGTTAGGACCTTATTAAAAAAAACTAAACCTAAAACTATTAGGGGGCAAAAATCATGTGTCTAGAATAACACAAGAAAATCCTTCCGTGAATTTAACCTAATTAGCTTACCTCTTAGATAATTTGGGTTAGCCCTTTAGTTATCTCAATGACTTGTAGTCTACGTAGATTACAAATTGTCTAGGTAATAAATAATGTTGCCAAACTGTGAGAGCTCAAATTAAGGAGTAGAACTTATTATCATAAAAAGAGTAATTGAGTGTAGCTCCTTTGAGCTTTATACTAAAGTAGGCAATAGGTTGGCGTTATTGCATCAATACAATACCTATGCTTAGTTTGGATAAATTATACTCAACTGCAAATACTTTGTTAAAGCTTAGAAGAGCTAAGATAGGGGCAGTAGTTAACTTTGTCTTCACCTCCTCAAAACTCCTCTACACTTTTTCTTCCTACCTGAATTTAATGCTCTTCTTCGATAGCTTGGTAAGTGGGGCCACAATAGTACCTATGTTCTTCATGAATTGACAATAGACATATGCTAAGTTATAGAAGCTACACATGTTGGTAGAATAGGTCAACACAAGCTGCTTAGTCATTGCCTTTACCTTCTCTTCATCTACTTGTATACCACCACCACTCACCACAAATCCAAAAATGGTTACTTCAGGTTAATAGAAGTCACATTTCTTTAGATTCGCATAAGGCTTCTCTGCTTGGAGTTTTGAGAAAACAGCTTGGAGGAGCTCATATTGAGTCACTAAGTCAGGACTATAGACAAGAATATCATCAAAGTACACAACAACAAACTTTTTAATGAGTTCTTAGAGCACATGGTTCATCAGTTTCATGAAAGTGCTTGACGCATTCAACAACCCAAATGGCATCACAAACCATTCTTACATTCCATGGCCAGTTTTGAATGTAGTTTTCTACTTGTCTCCTTCTTGCATCCTAATCTAATGATATCTGGAATTTAGATCAATCTTCAAGAAGATTCTTGCTCCATGCAACCCATCAAGCATGTCATCAAGCTTAAGTATGAGATACTTGTACTTCATGGTGATTCAATTAATAGCTCGACTGTCTATACGTACCCTCCATGTGCCATCCTTCTTTGACACCAACATAACAGGTACATTACTAAGGCTTAAGCATTCTTAAACTTAACCTCTTCTCACCATTTCATCAACCTACCTTTGCAACTCAACAACTTGTTCGAGATTTAGTCTATTTGCAAGCTTGTTCGGCAGTATAGCTCCTAGCTATAGGTCTATTGCATGTTCAATTCCCCTTATTGGTGGTAGAGCTTCTAGCAACTTATTAAGGAATAGGTTGACAAACTCATCTAGTATAGCTATCACCATGATAGGAAGTAGTTCCTCATTTAATTTTTTCATCTCAAGTAATCTTTTGACCAGCAGATAGGTCGGCTCTTCTAGCTTCATCTCCTTCTTTAGCTCGTCTCAGGTTATTACCAAAGCCTTCTTCTTTAGAACATGACTCACTTGAGCCTGCATGTTCTAAACTTACTTGACAATAATAAGGCTATGCTCTACCTTCTTGCCCTCATGTTCTAGTGAACATGTGTTCTTCCTTCCATTGTATATTACATTTCAATCAAACATCTATGGTCGTCTAAGAAGAATATGATACTCACTCATAGGTAACACATTATAGAGTACTTCATATCAATAGTTTCTAATATAAATCGATACAGCCACTTATTCATTTGTAGGGATCCTTTGTCACTAAGCCAGTATAGCCTATAATGCTTGGGGTAGGGCTTGGTCTATAACTTCAATTGTTAGACCATGAATGTAGATGTTGCATTGGTGTAGCTACCACTATCAACAATTAGTGTACATAAGGACCCATTGACCTTATAACCAATGTAGAAGAAGTTCTCTCATTGATCATCTTCAAGTGTTGGGCTCATACTCATTACTCACCTCAATACCATGGTCATAGGCATAAAGTTCCCTTCCTCACTATAAATGACTTCCTCCTACTATGATAAGTTGGCATGTCCATACTCATTTAGTTCCTCTACTTCCTCATCTATGCTATTGGCCTCAATGGTCGATACTTCTCCTTTGATTACCATGGTTCTTCTATTGGGGCACTATGTTGACATGTGTCTAAACCCTTGACACTTGCACTTAATCTCACTTGTCTTCTAACCAAAACTTTGTCCCTTCTCAAACTTCCTTAGACTTTTCTTTCTCTTCTGCTCGAGTGATTAGAATAGGTTTGACATCACTCATCCTATTTAGTTCTAACCATACAAGTCTACTTAGGTGATTGGAGTAGGTTTGACATCACCCGTCTTGTTTAGTTTTAACTACATAGGACTGCTTGAAATAAGTAAGCTTTGGGGAGCTTAACTTATAGAAGCTTGGATTTGGTTCATCCAATATCACTTAATCCTCTATGTAGCTCGAATGGTCTCATCAAGTGTACCAATTTCCATAGTCTCCATAATATCTTCAATCTCATGCTTTAACCTAGTAATAAATTAGGATACAACTCAGTCTTCCAACTCAACAACTTTATAACAGATCATTGAAAACTGGAATTCCTTCACATATGTATCAACAATTGATCCTCCTTACCTCAACATCTTATAAGTTAACAACTGAAACACACTTGCAAAATCCTCCTTCAAACAATAATGATTAATACAAATACACCAACAATTACCACAATGATAGTAATATTATGCTACTCAACAACAAAATAATAGCCATACATACTCCATTTTATGAACATAAAATAAGGGCAAGTAGAGCACTAAAGTTCCTTAACTTAGTAAACTACTCCAACACTTGCTATAACCATGCATAGCTCCTTCAACACGACACTAGTCTCAACTTGCTAACTTCACACACAACATTCTATAGGAATTATACACAAATACAAATAACTAGAAGCTTACTCGAACGTAGCAAAGCTCTAATACCAAGAATGGTATAGGTCCATGGAGGAACATACGAAGACCGATATCACACATACCAAGGGTAAGTTCAGACTATAAGATGGCTCGAAGGATAAATGGTAATTGTAAGTTGAGTAGGGGTTTCTCGTGTACTAATGATGAATATGATACATAAACACCTTATGTAAGCTTAGGTTACACTTGATATGAAACACAAGTATAACCGAAGGTCACTCGCAACTAGTATATGCTCGAATGACTTAGATAAGAGTAAGGAGAGCAAGTAGGGGAAGCGCTTAGCTCAAAAGGGAAAAGTTTCTATGTTCAATATTCTTGATTTCTTTCAGCTGATATATTTTGTTGGCTATTTATGTGTCCTAATTAGGATAAGTCCTATGATTCTTCTAATTACAAAATTAGATACATACATCAAATGGAAAATGACTATAAAGAATGGGTAAATTGGTAATAATAGAAAAAGAATACCCTTAATAGAATAGTACGGATGTTAGAGAGATAATATACGCATTCACTTCTTAGGAATATGGTCCATACTATACTTTATGCTAAGCAAAGCTACTTTGAGTACAGCTACTCAAGTCGGCAGCTTAGCAACTCAAGGCTTAGGGAAGGTTAGCCAAATGAGTGATTACTCACCTATTAGGCCTTAGTTGGTTTGATTGGCACTTAGGTAGCTCAGCTTTGGAATTACTTGCCATTAAGAGCTTAGATTAGGGATAAGTTACTTGCCTTAGAGGACAATTTGATGAGATAAAGAGAGATTGAAATGAAACAACTTAGCAAGCCCTAGTTTAGAATGCATTGATTCTAAGCGTTTAACTCCTCTTAGATGGCTCGATGAACCAAATTGGAAAGTCCTTGAGCTCAAAAGTGAATGATTAGCCCATGATCCTCGTCATAAGTTATATAGATCTATGAAAGTGTCAACTAATCAAATGAATGTAAGGAGTAAGGCTAGGCTAAGATATTGACATCGATGAATGTTACTTACGTGAGCATAGCATATATTGTCTACGTTAACTTCTTAAATCGAATGTAAGATATTATAATTTAACTAACAAATTGCTATGAATGATTATCACATTGGACTGTGCTTGTGTTTTTTAGTTGGTTATCCAATGATAGGAATCAACTCCTTGGACCTATTGCCCAAAGCCAAGCTAGGCGATTACAAGGACTTGCACAACAAATATTTGCTCGAGAACCACTTAAGGGTAAGGATTCCACCACTAGCCAGGGGCGATTTCACTTTATCCAATCTAAGTATCGAGCATTGATCATGATTAGGATAAACTTTAAGCTAGTGTGAGCAAAACCCTTGCCCGAGCCAAACTACCATAGCAATTGATCTAACAAGATCTCTAATGAGGCTCAACACCTAAGCTTCAACCTGACCTAAATCAGGTCAGCCAAACTATCTAGTCCTCTCCCTTCCTTTGCTAAGCTAACTACAACTAGTGCTAACCTATTAGAGACATTATGTACACAATAGCAGCCAAATACAATGACCATTCTGCCCACCACCTCAAGATCAATACGTATCCCCTAACACTTGATTATAAAATGTTTCTTTCTTCCATACATTTTACAACATTATCCCTTTTACCCTTTTTAGCATATCTTAGATATTACATATGCAATTCACCCTTTTTGCTTTTCCTTATATCATGTAAACCTAATGGGGCTAATATATAAACCCACTTTACTTTGTATACAGACATCATATATAGATTATTGAATATAATTATTCCCTTTGAGAGCACTAGACTTTGTCTTCTCTTTCCCTAGCTCTTATCAATGCACTTTAGCAAGGAGCACTGGAGAGTGACCCTAGTCATCACTTCTATGTCATATTAAGTGGAGATTAGGCCTAGTAAGATTAGTTGGTATGTCATATCTAACTAATAGCAACTTAAGCTTTGTTAAACCCCTTTTGTTTTTCTTTATTTCAATTTGTTGTGGTACAGCCTTAGTATATACGACTCTAATGATGCATCAACTTCATTGGTATCAAAGAATAGTTCCATAGGGGAGTGTGTAAAGTTGTAGTGAAGTTCTATTCGTGTTGTTGTTAGTAGCTGATGTGTTCTTAAGTAGCTACTATAGTATACATTTAAAGTATGAAGTATGTGCAGGTAGTTATAGTGAGTTTTGAAATTGTAAGTTGAGGTATATTGATTTACAAGAGGTAAGTGTAGTAATTTGTATTACTCTATCTTACTATGTTTTTCGACTTTGAAAATAGAGCAAGCTTTAATCTCAATAATGAGTAGCATTGTGTTAGGTGGCGAGGTGTTATAAGTATAGGAGAGCGACTTTGACTAGTGAGAAATAGTTGGCTATGTGAGTAGTGATTCTAAACTACTATTAAAGTAGTAGAGTAAGTGTTATTGGAGTTGTTCCTACCAAAGAAGGTAGTGATAAGAAGTTTTATACGATGTTGGTCATGAGTATCTGAAGCACCATTGGAGACCGGGATAGTAGCGCTTGTATTGGTTGAGGTCAACATAGGAGTAACATACTTTAGTTAGTTGGTGACAAGGTTGATAGATTCACAGATCTTGTTAAGACCCTAGTTATGACAATCTAAGTAAATAAACAACAAACCCAAGGTATGTTTAATCATAACCAAGTAGAAGAGGTGTGAGAGAGGAGATATGGCTATGTTGGCTAAGCTAACTACCTAGTCTAACTTGACAAAGCTAGAGGAGTGGAAAATCAACTTATTTGATGAAGACTTAAAGTAGAAGAGGTTAGAGAAGAAGATGAGGAAATTGCAAAAGAAGTGGATGATAAGGAAGAAGAAGATAGAGAGTATGATGAAGGAGAAGGACAAGGACACCAACCTCGAGGGCTTAAAAATGTCAAAATTCGAATTTCGACCTAAACTAGAAGTGGTAATTCCGATATGTACTTCGAGTAGGAGGAGAAAGTTAAAAGGATGTTTGATTGCTATAGGTATATCGAAATAAATAAAGTTCGACTTGCTACCCTTGAATTCTCTATATAGGCCACTATGTGGTGGAAAAACTTAAATGCGACTTGAGCAAGGGATGGACAACAAGGAGTACGATCTTAGGATGATATGAAGAGGCTATTGAGAGGAAGATTTATACCAAAGACCTATTTTCAAGATACCTTCACAAATTTATAGGAGTTTCACCAAGGAAGCTAATCTGTTGATGACTATGTCAAGGAATTTCAGATGCTAATGATTTGAGATTGTAAAGATGAGCCTAAAGTGCATACTATATTGAGGTTCATTTTAGAGCTTTAATATGTGATATAAAATATTATTGAAGTACAGAGATACCATTTACTGGAGGAATCCCTTAAGATAGCATAAAGGGTCAAGAAGGAAAGGAGAAATATCTCAATCTGACCTGGTCTAAGCTCTTCATAGACTCCTATTCCACACCATCTTGCCTACCCCAAGCTAAGATGACCTATTTAGGAAGAGGATAAGAGGGATTGACTTGATTGTAGCTGAGCTAACCTAAATAGTCGAGCTAATGATAGAGCATATCAGAAGACATATAAGAGACGATAAACTTCAAGTTGCAAGACAAGTGAGATAAAATATTTCAAGTGCTTGGGTTGTAGACACATGGCTACTAAGTGTCCCAACTGACATGTTATGGTCCTCCGAGGTGATGATGTAGATAGTGCAAATGATAATGAACATAGGAAGTAAGGGAAGGATGTCAAAAGAACTTAATGGAGGATGAGGAAGAGGCTTATATCTATGTTGACCAAGAAGAAGTGATGACCTTAGTATTGAGATCGGTATTAGACTTAATGTCAAGCTATGAAGATGACCGAAGAGAAAATTTGCTTCACACCAAGTGTACTATTAAGGGACAAGTGTACACAATCATAGTTGATGGAGGCAGCTGTACTAACATCGTTACCTATTCCCTTATGCAAAAGTTAGATCTGTTGACCTCTAAGCATCACTAACCTTATAAGCTATATTGGTTGCATGATAAAGGTGCTCTACACATGAACGAATAAGTAGCTATGCTGTTCTATGTAGGCAATGTATACAAAGATGTAGTATGTAATGTTATCCCTATGGGAGCTTTCCATTTATTGTTAAGAAGACCATGGTTCTTCAACTGACGTATCATATACGATGGGTATAGGCACAATTATGCCTTTCTTAAAGAAGGGAAGAAGATCATATTGTACCCTATGAGCCCTAGTCATGTGAATGAAACTCATAATCAACTCACCTAAGCTAACAAAAACAAGGCCCTAGTGATGAGTTGGAAAGAACTCTAAGTTGTTGAGAACATAGAAGAACTGATGCTTTTGTTGATCAGAAGATTGTTGGAGTTGAGAGACTTGGATGATATACAAGAAAAAATTCAAGAATTGATAAATGAGTTTTTTTACCTATTTCCAAAAGATTTACCTAAGGGACATCCACCAGTTTAAGGTATTAAACACTGTATTGACTTATAGTCAAGTAGCTTTACTAAACAAACATGCTTATAAAATGTGCTGATAGTTAGTTTTCATTCACTCAGTTTGACAAGAGTTGAAATAACTTCACTTACTCATCCATTCGACTGCTAATAAGCCAGGCAATCTATACTCTTGGCATCTTACCGAGTAATTGAAATTTTGCCAAGTAAGACGGATCCATTCCTGATTTGAATTCAAGTTCATGGTGCTAATAGTTATCATAAGCATGGTTATATTACATAACTACCTAATCTACCTACATTTTAGGGAACATATCTAATCAAGAAACTTTCATGTATCCCGACAGTTATTTCAATAACTACTACTTTAGACACAACAGTCTCTTATAAATTTAGGAAAAATACTCTATAAGAGACATCTAATAACTCTTAACCACATACTTTACTTTCCTCATTCCGGCTTACTGACTTAGGCATTGAAATAGCCACACCGGACTGGCCTTAGTACTAAGCAATTTTCCTTTCTTTACAGGACATTTCTAACTTCCAAAATCCATGAACAACATTTGGCACCGTTTGCTTTTCCTAGCCACACCTACATGGTGAAAACTAGGATGACTAAGAGTGCAGGTGCTAGCACTTCCTCCCAACAACTTTATGGGGGCAGTCGTCATACTAATGAGTGACATCTAGCTAGACTTAAGCAACTTTGCCTTGATTTAGCCAAGGAAAACTAGGAATTAAACAAAAAACATGAACAAATCCTTAACCTCCTTCACAATAGTATTCATCTAAATCAGAACAAATAGCATGGCGATCATGACATCAATAATAGCAATGATTCAATTTATTCACTTGAGTTGCCGAAAAAATGAGCTAAGGTTGTGATGGGACCCTCAGCTCTTGCATTCAAAAGGAATGACAAAGGCAAGTAACCATAGTAAGTACACCATATAAGACCCTCGTATGTCAGTACCCCTACTACAATAAGCAAGTAATTCTAAATCAAGAGGAGTCCCTTTGTTCCTAAGATTTTAGAGGAAATGATACTTCGGTACATCAAGCTACCACAGTTTGAAACTTATGAAGGGATGAAAGACCCCGAAGACCATTTGGAGTGCTATCGCACATTGGCTAAGTTTCATGGTTTGAGTGATGTAGTGGCTTGTCAAGTTTTCCATTAACTTTGAGGAATGCAACTAGTACATAGTTTAAACACTTGAAACCAAATACCATTTCTTGTTTTGATGCACTAGTAGAAGTGTTTTTTCAACACTTCCTTGTAAGTAAGCTTCTTATCAAGGATTCCTTAATCCTTAGTGCAATCAAACAAAGATCATATGAGTCAATTAGAGACAACTTGGCAAGGTTTATGGCTAAGATGGTTCAAATCCTAGAATTAGATATGAGAATGGCCCTCAATGCCATAATCAATGGAGTTAAGCCCCATGGAGACCTTTTCAAGTCTCTTGCAAAGAATAAGCCAAGAACTTTCACCAAGTTCAAGGCCAAGGCTACCTCATACATTTGCCAGGAGGATAAAATATAAGCTTGGTGAGAAGTCGATCAGAACGTGGGAGATAAGAAAAATGATAGGAGGAAAAATGCAAAAGACAGGCTCGGTACAAATGATAGTCAATGTTTGAATGCCGAGAGAAAGAGGCTAAGGATTTCGACATATTCATCCCATACACCAGTCAATCGTCTAATTTTGGACATATTGGTGGAGGTACGTAGGTAGAGAAGTGTTTTGCAGTAGCGGAAAAGAGTGAAAGGAAATCCCTTAAGGACAAACTCCAATAAGTATTGCGATTTCCACTATAACAAAGGTTACAACATAAATGAGTGCATCCAACTCAAGAATGTAATTGAGGATGTGATTCAACATGGCCATTTGCGAATGTTCCAAGTGTATGATACCAAGAACATTGAAATACCATCTTAAAGGAGATGTAAGGAATAGGAGAATAACACTTGGCCAGCTATTGTTAGGAGAGATGCAAGGGATATGAATTCGAGTAGAGCACCCGATGGAGTGATTAACACTATTGTTGGCAAACCTACTATTGGCCAATCAAGCTCTTCGAGCCTGACTAATGCCAAAAATTACATTTGCAACTTCCAAGGCAAGAAGGTCAGAATCCATAACACAATCTCTTTCGTAAAGGAAGACTTTGAGGGCATCTAAAGGCCGTATGATGATGCACTTGTTATCAATGCAAGGGTCACTAACTTTGAGATTTAGAAAATTCTTATTGACATAAGAAGGTCAATAGATATCTTTCTTCGACATGCTTTCAACTAAATGAGACCTAAGATCAAAGTATAGCTAAGATCTTATAAATATGATCTATATGCCTTCAATAATCAACCTGTCCAAGTAGCCAAAGTAATTTCTTTGTAGATATAGATCGGCAATGATAAGCATGTTGCAGAGGATAAAGTGGACTTTCTTGTCGTGAGATGTTGGTCCCCATATAACATGATTATGGGACGGCCGTGCTAGCATCTATTCGACATTGTCCCTTCAACTATACATCTTAAAGGCAAGTTCTTTACTCCAATAAGAGTCGGTGTATACAAAGGAGATAAAAAACTGGTAAGGTCCTTATATATGTAATAACCTAGATTTTAAGCCCATACAATTACCCTAGGATCCGAGCTCCTAAATTTAAGGTGGCAAGCTAAAATATCACTTTAGTTTCCAACTTCACGGTAAGGTTAGAAAAGTTAGATGAAATCATTCAAGTAAAGTTAATTTCTTAAAATAAGCTATATAAAAATATTATTTTAAGAAAACGTCAATTTATCACCAAAGTCAATAAATATTGAAAACACAAAATTCAAGCATTTAAATATAACGAGATATTAGAGATAAGTTATTTAACTTATAAAAAAAATAAATAAAGTTGAATTATACATGTATGAACATAGAACATGCATTATTTGTATTAAATACACATATATAATAAGATATTATTATTTAAATAAGGTAAATTAATATAAAAAATTTGAAAATTAATAAAAAATGCAAGGATGAGTCATCATACCTATGTGGTAACTTAGGATTAATTTAGATGATGAGTCAAAAGTAAAGAAATGAAGAAATGACACCTCATGTAATGAAAATCCAAAAAAATGGCACGTATAAGCCACATATCCAATTTTTATAAATTCTTATCCATTTAGAAAATATAAATAAGACTTGTAAACTTCACAAAAAACATTTTGAAAGTTTGAAAATATAATGAAAACACTCTAGAAATTAGAAAAAAAAAAAGAAAATTAGAGCAAAAATAGGGTACGAATCTGATCAAGCCGATTTAATAGGCTATTGATGTCCAGCTGTGATGGCCATTTAGGGTCAAGGAAAGCATCAACAAAGGAGGTGTTTTGATAAGGTTGGGTGGCTAAAGGGCGGTCAGAGGCAGTTGGTTCAAGTAAACCAAATTTTCGACTGAAAATTTGTAATTTTTCTAAAAATAGTAAATGGTATTATTTAATTATGAAACTTGGTTTTTTGGAGTTATTTTATGTATAGAATAATGTAATAATTTTATTTTAGTGAAATAATTATTTGAAATATAAGTTTGATAAGAAATCATTCTATTTGGATGAAAATTGAATTAAACTTTAGATATCGTAAATAATGTCCTTTCAAGTTGAAAATTTGTACGTAACATACTCAATATATGTATTTAATTGCAGTAATAAGAATTTTTGAAAATAATTATGTTTACTATTTATTGTAATTATTTTGGATAAAATTGGCAATTTTGCTATTTTAGTGAATTAATTAGTTTTTAATAAAATCAAAGTATGAGCCCTATGTATTATGATTTGTAGATGTTCATAATGATGTTTAGGACACTTGAATTTTATCTTATGAATAAATTCACGTCTTCACTTAATTTTCGCTAATTATGAGTTAAAATTGCTATTTTCTTAAAAATATATAATAGTTATTTTAGTATAATTCATGGTCAATAATTAAACTATATATTTTTATGAGTCTATAGGATTTTTCGTGGAATAAATTGGGCTCGCATACTATTTATTCTATATTTTCATAATATAAACCTATATATTAGGTTAATATATGATATAGTAATTAGTACTAATGTGATATTTGTTAAATATGCAAAAGATTAGTATTTTGGAATACATAATGAATGTTGACTAGCTTAGGAAATGAGGAATTTTATGACTTTTAATTTAGATTTAGGATTTAATTGAGTTAATTACAAGGTTATAATTGCATATGATCGAATCGATAGCACGAAAGGGTATTTTTAGACATTTGGAAATATTGGTAAGTTATGATTCTTAAGATATCTTAATAGTACTCAGAATAATGATTGTGATGATATAAAGTTTACTAAAATTGGATAAGAAATGAATAAGATATCCTTGGAAACGCAATAGCGAAAACGCATAAGAACTTAGTATTGACCCGATAGTTGACTTGGGGTTTGTATGTATTTTTCTAAGTGTGATAGGTGAGGAATGGCCACATCGTAAAGCTTAGGATTTTATACTACTGTTGAGCTCGAGTAAGTAGATATTTCTATTTTTGAGCAAGTAGACCTATGTCTACTTGACTTGGAGTCAATTGTGTTATGAATTGCAATGACATACTGGATTGATTGGATACTTGATTATATTGAATGTGTGTTGAAAAAGTGAAATGTTTCCTTGTGTATGACTGATTCATCAATATGTATTTCTGTTTGGAAAACTTGGAAATTGAACTCTTCTTTAGGGTGTTCGCCTAAGCAAACCTTATGCGAAGGAATATAATATAAAGCTGAGAAACAAAGCTAAGGTTAGGATAGTTGCATTGGTCATAATGTGGAACTTGAGATTCATGCTTGATATTAGACTATTGTATTGTTCACTACATTTATGGCATGAGACAAAAGAACCTATGAGTCAAGTTTCTAAAAGCTTGAAAACTATTCTATTGGCTTTTGAGCATATAGACTGCATTGCTCAACTTATTTTAGCCACATTGTATGACTAACTATGTATTGGATTTTCAAACCACAATGGGTGGTTTTTGTTTAGGGTCCTACTCCTAGGTAGCTCCTTATTGCTCTAGGTTCTTGGATGTTGTATTTAGATGCTCAGCTATGTCGACTAACCAAATGAGGAATTGGAAAAGTATAGGATATCGGTATCGATGTATGTCACGTGCATGAGCATAGCACGAATTTTCTACATAAATGGTTTATAATGATAACTTGGGTTATGAGATTGATTATCTTGTAATATTCATCTTTGTGAATGTATGTTATGTGTATCTTACGTTTTGTTTTTTCTACTCTCACATAGCTTACAGATAGCTAAGGGGATACTTATGTATCCTCAAGTCATGAAGAGAACTAACTGGGCAACATCAACTAGGAGGAAAAGTCTTTTGAGAGCGCTTAAGACGGAGTTAGCTGCTTTTGAAGAAGCCTTGCAATATTTTGATCTTATTCCTATAAAGGATTTGTACATATAAAAAAAAAAGGTACTGTATTTTAGGTTTGGTTAAGTTTGTCAAACGTAATCTTTTATATAAACAGGTGTTAAGCTAAACTCTATTGTAGTACTCTTTTATTATAAATAGAACTTGTGTTAAGCATAAACAAGTATTCTGTGTGATGGTATATCCTATGCTATGTCAGGATGTGATAATATATGAGGGCCTTAAGATAAGAAGAGGTATTTCAAGTAGAAACCTAACTAGAAAGCAAGTTAAATGGCATAGAAAATGCCGAGAGTGATACTGAGGAAATTTCTTTGGGAGATGATACTGGGAAAATAATGAGAATAAGGAAACCCTTGTTAGCAAATATTTGACAAAGTTTGATCAACTTATTACAAGTTAACACTAACATGTTTGCATAGTCCCCTTCAGAAATGCCGGGTATCCTTAGAGAAATCATGGTACACAAGTTCTACATTGATCCGAGTGAGAAGGTCGTCCATCAAAAGAAAAAGCATTTTGCACCAAAGAGACAACCAGTATTAGAAGAAGAAATCTAGAAGCCATTAAAGGTAAGATTTATTCTAGAAGAGCTTTATCCAACTTGGCTAGCCAATTATGTGCTAGTCAAGAAGTCTAACAGCAAGTGGCAAATGTGTATCAACTTCACAAATCTCAATAAAGCCTATCCCAAGGATTATTTCCCACTATTGAAAATCGAGCAGATAGTAAATTTAACTACTGGACATGTGTTACTTTCTTTTATGGATGCTTTCTCTAGTTACAAAATCTAGATAGATAAGAAGGATGAAGTCCATACCTCATTTGTTACTAATTTTGGAACATATTGTTATATGGTAATGCCCTTTGGGCTAAAAAACGCTAGTATAACCTACTAAGGACTAGTTACCGAGATTTTCAAACCCTAGATCCAAAAAAACGTCAAAGTATATTTCGACGACATGATTGTGAAGAGCGTAAAGGAGGATCAGCATCTTACTAATCTTGAGGAGACATTTGCTATACTAAGGAAATACAACATGAAGCTTAACCCATAAAGGTGCATCTTTGGTGTAATTTTAAGAAAATTTTTAGGATACATGGTCACTCGACATGGCATTGAGGCCAACTTGAGAAAGATTGAGGTGATAATAAAGATGAAATCCCCCCATATAGTTAAGGAAGTGAAGTAACTCACTAGATGAATAGCCGTTATCAATAGGTTTACGTTAAGAAGTGCGGATAGGTGAACAAAATTCTTTAAAATCCCAAAGAATCCGAAATAATTCAAATGGTCCAATGATTTCGAAAGAGCTTTCAATGATCTTAAAGAATTCCTTACGTCACCCCCAATACTCTTAATACCCCTTTTTGAAGATAGTTTATATTTGTACCTATCAGTCAACTACCGAGCTCTTTCTTCTGTATTGGTCCAAATTGATGGCAAAGAGCATTGACTTGTTTATTACGTAAGTCATGTTTTGCAAGAGCCAAATCTTTGGTACATAAAAATTGAGAAACTTGTTTTAGCAGTGGTTTTCTTGGCAAGGAAGTTGAAGCCATATTTTGAAACTCGTCAAATCATAATGCTCATTAATCAACCATTGCGGTAGGGAATACAATGGCTTGACTCTTTTGAGAGGATGATAAAATAAGCCCTAAAGCTAAGTGCTTATGGTGTACAGTGCAAACCTAAAATGAAAAATGACATTAAAAGCTTAAGTGTTGGTAGATTTTGTAGCCGAGTTCACCGGTGAGAAAGATAATGTGAAGGTTGCCAAGAAACCGATATGGTACCTTTATGTAGATGGTTCTTTGACGAGAGAAGGTAGTGGTGTAGGCCTTGTTCTTCAAGGCCCCCACACTATCAAAGTTAATTATATTTTAAAATTTAAATTCCTGGCCAGCAACAATGAATCTAAGTATGAAGCTTTGATTGTTGGACTGAAACTAGCAATAGAGATTGGTGCTAAGAAACTTAAAGTGTTCTCTGATTCACAACTGGTGGTGAATTAGGTCACAGGAAGTTATACGACAAGGAAAGAAGAAATGAGCAAGTACTTGTTGATGGTAAGAATGCTTACAGAACAATTTCAATCTTTTTTAATCCACAAGGTTTTGAGAAGTAAGAATATTGTTGCCGATAAATTGTAAAAAATAGCTAGTATGGCATTCCCCAACTCAAGTGACAAACTTTTTGTTGAATTTCTTCCATAGAAAAGTTTATCTACTCTTTCGTAGAGTTGTGAATTGGCTCCTTGCCTGAAAGAAGAATCTTAGATGGATCCCCTAGTAGATTATTTGAGAGAGGGTACTTTACCTAATGATACGATAAGAGCATGAAGATTGGTTTACCAAGCAGTAAATTACACGCTAATTGATGGTTGACTGTACAAATGTGGCATATTACAACCCTATTTTTAATACCTTCCTTTGAGAGTTGCCTAGAGGGTGTTATTTGAACTGCATAGGGGTATATGTAATAACCATGTAAAAGCATAGATACTATATGTTTGAGCACTGTGACTTAGCTATTACTGATCAACCATCAGAGAAGATACAATGGAAGCCATTTAAAACTATCCATAGTATTAGAAGCACAAGTCACTAAGTCATGCATCTACAACTAAACTATGCAACCTATCTAGTCTTTAGCATTTTCCTTAGTGAAGATTAGATATTCTCGGATCCTTTTTAAAATCTACTGCCCAATGACAATTTGTCATTGTTACCATAGATTACTTTACCAAATGGGTAGAGGCCATAGAGTAGAAAGTGCAAGCATTTTTTCTCAATTCCATAATATCAAGGTTCGAAGTCCCTTACATGATAATTATGAATAATGGCCCATAGTTTGATAACAACAAGTTCTAAGTATTTTGCGAAAAGTATGGAATTCACCTAAACTATACGTCTATAGCAAACCCTTAAACGAATGGCCAAGTTGAAGCCGTGAACAAGATCATCTTGCATGACCTAAGAAAGAAAGTAAATCAACTTAAAGGGAGATAGGCTGATGAATCGTCGAACGTCTTATGGGGATACTAAACGACCTATAAAACTACAATTGAGGAGACTCCCTTTAAGTTAGCATACGATACGGAAGCAGTCTTACCAATTGAGTTGGATTTGCCTAATCTATGGACATAAAACTTCAATATGATGGTTAATTATGTTAGATTAACAACAAATTTGGACACCATTGATGAAATTAACGATATTGTAAGAACTAAGGTTGCAAAATACCAACATAGAGTGGCCAGGTATAATAATAAGAAAGTAAAGCATAAGGTTTTTCAACCTAGAGATTTGTTTTACTGAAAGACGGAAGCAACTAATGTACGAGTAAGTTAAGGAAAGCTCAATACGAATTGGGACGATCTTGTTAGGGTTCGAGAAATCTTTGCAAGGGGGCCTATCAACCAAAAAGGTTAGATGGATCAATTATCCCTTGAGCATAGAATGCCAAGAATTTGAAATTATATTTCAATTGATTGTTTAAATGATGTTTATCTCCTTTTGTTTGTAAGACGACAAACTACTTACTTGTAAGACAATAATCTACTTGTTTATGAGAATTATATTTGAAGTCTTATTATGTTTCTTGATCTTTTTATGATTATCGAGTTAATGAATTCTAGACTATACGACGAATAAACTAACATAAGTTCTCGCCTATCGTGGTTAACGAACTATAGAAATTAATCCTACAGTTGAGTAATGTAGCTAATCCACGTCGTAAATGGCTAACGGATAATGTTTGTAAAAGACATAAGCCATGTGAAATAAAACATGTCGAGAAATATTTAGCATGTGAAATAAAACATGTTAGTGAATAAGAATGTGTGAAATAAAACACGTATATTATACATGCTAAGAAAATGTGGTGCGTGAAATAAAACATTTTAGAAATAGTTATATGAAAGATACTTTTCATTCAACAATGTATTATTACAAATATTTGACCTATTTTTAGAACGTAATGTACAAGAAATACAAAGAAAATCCTATAGCCTATTCTCAAATTCAGCATTAGTAATTTTTGGACTGGAGGTTGGGGCTTTCTCCATGTAAACTTCTTTCTTGGCACTTAAGGTCTCAGAGCTAGTAGATTTCTCTTTCCACTTATAGGGGATTAATTTTGATAGACATTCTTCACCTTCCCCTTGATCCTTAACATGAGCTTCATCATTACCCTTCATAACCATCTTAACACCTAATTCATCGTCGTTGGCCTTGTTGCAACTGTTGAATTTATTGTTGACGTTGGCATAATCGAGGTAGAAAAAATCGTAGTCAGTGTGAAGCTTCAGGATCTCCTCTCTTGTTGCATGGATCCCCTCTAACAACTTCTTCCATAATAATCTCTTGTACTACTGACTAAGAGTGACTATATTAAGTGCCCCTTTGATAGAGGGTCCTCTTTTGACAGTCTCCTCCAACTCTTAGTGCTCTTCTCTAGTTCCTCTCTTTCTTCAACCTCTTCATTCTTACTATCCACTTTAACCTTCAAAGCACTGCCATTAATGACCATGGTTCATCTATTCGGACATCAGGCAGCCATACACTTAAATCCTTAAAACTTAAGGCACTTGATTTGGCTAGTCTTTCACCTTAATCCTTGTCCTTTCTCAAATGTCCTCTTTGGTGCTTCATTATTACTAGGTCTGTTGATAGTCTGTTTTCATCTACTCAATTTGACAAGCATTGACATAACTTCACTCACTCGTCCATTCGATTGCCAATAAGACAGGTAATCTTAACTCTCGATATCTTGCCAAATAATTTACATTTTTGGCAATCCATTGAGTAACACAGATCTGTTCCTTATTTGAATTCAAGTTCATGGCTCGAACAATTATTACAAGCATCATTATATTACATAACTGCCTACTTTCCTTATATTTCAAGAAAGGTGTCTAATCAAAAAGCTTCTACGTATCCCAATAGTTATTCCAATAATTGCTACTTTAGATACGATAATCTCTTATAAATATGAGAAAGAAACTCTATAAGAGACATCTGATAATTCTTGACTACTCACTTTTACTTTCCTTATTCTTACTTACTAACTTAAGCATCGGAGTAGCCACACCGAACTAGCCTTGGTACCAAGCAATTTTTTTTTCTTTGTAGAACATTTCTGACTTTCAAAATCTACCAACAACATTTAGCACTATTTGTTTTTCCTTAAACATACCCACATGGCTAAAACTAGGATGACCAAAAGTGCAAGTACTAGTACTTCCTCTTAACACCTTGAGGGAGGGAGTCAGTATACTAATGAGCAACGACTGGCTAGACTTGAGCAACTTTGCCTTGATTTGGCCAAGGAAAAATAAGAATTGAACAAAAAGTATGAATAGATCCTTAACCTCCTTTATAATAGTATTCATACAAATCAAAACAAAGAGCATGGCGATTACGACTCTAAAAATAGTGATGATTCAATTTATTCACCTGAGTTACCAAAAAAGTAAGCCGAGGTTATGATGGAACCCTTAGCTCCTGTATTCAAAAAGAACGACAAAGGTGAGCAACTACAATAAGTGTAGCATACAGGACCTTTGCACGTCATTACTCTTACTACAGTAAGCAAGCAATTCCAAATCAAGAAGAGTCCCTTTGTTCCTAAGATTTTAGAGGAAGTGATACCGTGGCATTTCAATCTGCCATAGTTTGAAACTTATGACAAGACAAAAGACCCCGAAGACCATTTGGAGTACAATCACACGTTAGTTAAGTTGCACGGCTTGAGTGATGCAATGGCTTATTAGGTTTTTCCCTCAACTTTGAGGTATGAAGTCAATACATGGTTCAAACACTTAAAACCAAACACCATTTCTTCTTTTGATGAACTAGCATAAGGGTTTTGTCTACACTTCCTTGTAAGTAAACTTCTTATCAAGGATTCCTAAATCCTTAACACAATCAAACAAAGATCAGATGAGTCAATTAGAGACAACTTGGCCAGGTTTATTGTCAAGACCTTAAAGGGGGCCTAGTAGGATTATCTAAAATTTCCATAACCTTGTGCACCCATGATATGAAAACCACCTTACAAGTGAGAGATTGCATGACTATAAATAATAAATCACTAAGATTACTGATTTTCAAGTAATTAATTTATTATAACATAACATAACATATAAATATAAATAATTATAGATATCTGATATCCCACAATTCCTTAGAACCATAAAGAATCGGTATCTCCTACCAAATAATAAGACAGGATATGCCAACATTAGAAAATGCAAGAAAAATTAAATTATATTAAATTCTAACATATAAATATTTGCTACAAAGGACGTTTATGTATCACCTATAAAGATCTCAACTAATTCTAACACTAATTTACATATCTTCATCTCACACCAACACTCAAGATTTATCCCAATCCCATCGTAAGTAAACTTGTAAGAGAAACTAAGGGGGAATAAGAATAAAACAGCTCAATAAGTTCGTTCTTCACCACTACCATTCAAGTAAGTTATCACACATTATTATCACACATGTAAGTAAGCTATCCACATACAAAATCAATGTAGGCGTGATGATGCAAGCAACACATCCATAGGAGTCCAAAACTATGAATGGTGTAGAATTACGTCGTCTACACCTCGATTATCTCCTATACTTACCCGCACAGGACACCTTAGCTTATTCACATGAGGCTGCCTACCTAGGGGCACCACCCCTCTAGGCAACACTTAACTATTACCCTAGTCTAGAAAAGAGTTCCAACCTAAATAGATAGATCCTAAACTAGGACTATCCACCATCCAAGACCCCTCGAGCACAAACATACGAGTCCTCTTGCAACTAAAATTATCCAAGGCCTTATAGGTATAATAAAGCGAGTCCTTTTACTATCAATTGGAGATCTAATGCTAGCTTTGCCTTAACACTAAAATATTATTTATGGCTCCATGAGCCCTTATAGAGATCATACAAAATATGTTTAAGAGTAGAAAAGCTTTTTCCAAAAACACTTTTCTCAAGATTTTTGCAAAGCTAGCACTCTCCATTCATACCTTTATCGGGTCATAAACATGCAACTAGTATAATTGGTTATTTTGGTCTGATACTTATATTTATCAATTTAAAAAGGTGATCACATAGATGATAGCAAACAAGCAAAGCAGTCATTTAGACATATAAGCAATAGTAAGCAGCAAAACCTCATACAAGTAACACGTACAAGCAAGTAGCAAGTCATTAGAACTCCCTCACTTGGATTATTGCTCGTTCTCTAAGCTTTGGGGTTTCCAGAACTCAATATTGAACGCCTAAAGAAAAATAGTAAAACTTATAAGTATTCTGAGAAGTCAGACTGCTTAGTTAACTAAAAGTCTATTATAGTTTGTCTAGTTTCCTCAATATAGCCTAAGTATAATGTATATAGGGTTTACCATACTCAATAGGATTAATAGTAACTATTTTCTTATATTTGTCAGTTATGAGACTTCCTTTATGTATTTAGTAACTTTTCATTCTAATTCTGATATTTATGAACTTATAGTTGTTTTTCATCATTTTTTGATGCATGTTCATATGGTGATGTCCGTTTTGGATGTTAAGACCCGTGTTTTACGATATGGACTAAACTTATTGAAATTTTAACTCATTAAAGCTTAATTATTCTTATTGCTTATGTTTATATCCTATTCTAGTATTTAATGATTTAATTAGCCATTAGATTCTTACACTTAGGGAATTTTACATTGATAGTACTAATTCACATACTTAATTAAGTTTAATTCAATTTAGGAAGTATATTAGGGTTTAAAGGATCTTTGACTCCTAAGTACATGTATACATATATATGTTATATTCTTATATAATCTTATAATTTATTATTTTACAAGCTTATGCTTATATCATCACCTAGGTCATCAATCGCTTGTGTCATGATTTGCTTATGTCATGGCTTACATCATCTTTTAATTGCATCATTGCTTGCATCATTGCTTACATCATCATTTGATTACATAAGCCCTTACCTCATGCTTAAGTCATTCTTAAGTGTCTTATGTACACTTTACATATGTTAACTATATACTTATACCTTTATTATACTTATATGCATACTAGTATACTTATATATATACTTATACTTATACCGTTTTTATACTTATACATACACCCATATATACATACGATCATATACGTATTTTCGTATGTCTAAAATTCCTCTGAAGAAAGCTTCTCTAATTTCATTCTTTTTGTGTTTTAAGGGTATATTTAGCATGGTATAGGTATGTATAGTTAGTATATGTCTTAGTTTAGATTATGTACATAATGAATACTTATGCACAAAGGTCTATACTTGTATTTCTCTAGTATACCCTTATGTACACATACTTAAAGACATATACCAATGCATCTTCTTCCATTTTATAAAGATTCCTACTCTTCTACAAATGTATATGGAGCTTCCGCTTCTAACAACATATATACACATATCATACCAACTTTCTATATTAACTTAGCTTACACAACTAACTACTACATAAAATAGATAATTAAATGATAACATACCTCTTTCTCCTTGATTTATGTTAGTAGAAAGTGTAAAAGTATGTAAGAAAATTTTTGGAATTTTGGAAGCAAATGGAATCACAGTTGGGAAAAGGAAGAAAAGAACTTGGTTTTGTGTTGTTTTGTGTTTTGAAAATGAAAACAAATGGGGTCCAAAGTGGAGAAGTTGTAGACAGCAAAGTAGGGAAAAGGAAGAAAAATCTAAAAGAAAAGAAAGGAAAAGAAATCATTAGAAGGAAGAGATATTTTTCTAAAGTGAAAGTGACATTTTGTTGACTTTTCTACATGTTGACAAGCATATGCCATTTAGTATACATAATGTAGTAATTAAGGAAAATTAAGAGAAAAATTAAGGAAATGAGACATTTGGTGAATTTATTAGTAAAAATAGATTATGAGACATTACTTTAGGTATTTATATCCTATATACATCATTTGATAGGCTACTTAGTATAACTAGTATGAAAAGTATCAATTATGGTATTAAGGTTTACTACATGTAACCTAAGTATCAACTAAACCCTTAACTTTATGTAATACTATCCTAATTATATACTTAGAAGATGAATATGATCTATGATGCAATATCTTAGTTCCTAAAGGATTACATTAGTGTTATAAATATTTGTGAATGATTGAAGGTTATCTTTAATCTTTTACTATTGATATAGTGTAATACTAAGGTTATATTATCAATTAGGGTTTTAGGATAAATTATGGTGAATTAGTGCTTCTATATCCTTAAAGTTATAATTTTAGGGTTTTTATTACATTCGGGTACAATCTCTAGTGTTTTTACACATTTAGGGTTTAATATATTCATCCGCGATTAAGTTTTCGATTCTTATCTTAAGGTTTTGATGAGGTTTGAGGTTATCTTTTGCAGTTACATATACTTGAGGTTTTAGGGTCTTCGTATGCGATTAGAGGTTCAATTGATAATTTAAGGTTTTTCATATTCGCTTTAGGTTTTGAATTGAGATTTAATCGGTTTTTAATCTCACTGGCTCTATTGACTTCAGGAAATCATTTACAGCTTAGGGATTTGATTCTATACTTAAAAAGGCTAGATTTATGGGGTTTACATTTATGGCTGAGATGGTTTGAATCTTAGAATTAGATATGAGTGTGGCCTTCAATGCCATAATTGATGGAGTGAAGCCCTATGGAGACTTTTTCAAGCCTTTCACAAAGAATAAGCCGAGAACTTTCACTGAGTTCAAGGCCAAAGCTACCTCATACATTTGCTAAGAGGGTAAAATAAAGGCCTAGAGTGAAGCCGATCAAAACAGAGGAAACAAGAAAAATGATAAGAGGAAAAGTGCATAGGATAGACTTAGCACAAATGATGATCAAAGTTCGAATGCCAAGAGAAAGAGACCAAGGATTCCAACATTTTCATTCGACATGCCAATCATTCATCCAATTTTGGACATATTGATGGAGTTATGTAGTAGAGAGGCATTTTGCAGTGGTAGAAAAGGATAAGAGGAAATCCCTCAAGGAGAAATTCTAATAAGTCTTGTGACTTCCACCATAACAAGGGTCACAATACAGATGAGTGCATCTAACTCAAGAATGCGATTGAGGATGCAATTCAACATGGGCATTTGCAAAAGTTTCAAGATTGCGTGTGATGACAAGAATATTAAGAGATCGTCTTAGAGGAGACATAAGGAACCAGAGAATGACAATCTGCTAGCTGTAGCTGGGAGAGATGTAAAGGATGCAAATTCTAGTAGAGTACCCAATGAAGTGATTAACACTATTGTTGACGAACCTACTATAGGCCAGTTAAGCTCTTTGAGCCTGACAAATGCCAAAAATTACGTTTGCAACATCTAAGGCAAGAAGGTTAGGATGAACAACACAATCTCTTATACAAATGAAGATTTTGAGGGCATCCAGAGGCCGCATGATGATGCACTTGTTATCAATGCAAGAGTTGCTAACTTCGAGGTCAAAAAAATTTCTTATTGGAATAGGAAATTTGATAGATATCATTTCTTAGTATGCTTTCGACCAGATAAGACCTAAGATCAAAGCACAGCTAAGTTCTTATAAGTATGATCTATATGCCTTCAAGAATCAACCTATCTAAGTAGCCGGAGTAATTTCTTTGCTGATACAAATCGGCGATGATGAGCATGTCATAAAGGATAAAGTGGACTTCCTCATCATCAAATGTTGGTCCCCATATAACATGATCATAAGATGACCGTATCAGCATCTATTTGGCAATGTTCCTTCAATTGTACATCTCAAAGCCAAGTTCCCTACTCCCACGGGAGTCAACGTGTGCAAAGGGGATCAGCAACTAGCAAGTTCCTTATATATGAGGGCCTTAAGACGAGAAGAGGTATTTTAGGTAGAAACCTATCTGGAAGGCAAGTTGATCGCCACAGAGAATGATGAGAGTGATACTAAGGAAATTTCTTTAGGAGATGACCCTAGCAAAACTATGAAGATAAGGAAACCCTTGTTAATAGATATTTGACAAAGTTTGATCAACTTCTTGCAAATCAACACTGATGTATTTACATGGTACCCTTTTAACATGCCGGGTATCCCAAGAAAAGTAATGGTACATAAGCTCCATATTCATCAGAGTGCGAAGGTGATCCAACAAAAGAAAAGGCATTTTGCACTAGAGAGACAAGCAACAATAGAAGAAAAAGTCTAAAAGCTATTAAAGGGAAGATTTCCTCGAGAAAAGCCTTATCTGACTTGGTTAACCAATTATGTGCTAGTCAAGAAGTCTAGCGGCAAGTGGCAAATGTACATAGACTTCACAGATCACAATAAGTTCTGTCCTAAGGATCGTTTCCTACTATCAAAAATTGATCAAATAGTAGATTTAGCTACTGGATACGCGTTACTTTCTTTTATGGATGCTTTCTCTAGTTATAACCAAATCAAGATAGATAAGAAGGATGGAGTTCATACATCATTTCTTACTAATTTTGGAACATATTATTATATGGTGATGCCCTTTGGGTTGAAAAACACTATTGTAACCTACCAAAGACTTGTTACCAAGATGTTCAAACCCCAGATTGACAAAAACTTTGATGTATATGTCAACAACATGATTGTGAAGAGAGAGAAGGAGGATCATCATCTTGCTAATCTTATAGAGACATTTGTTATACTAAAGAGATATAACATGAAGATTAACCCACAGAAGTGCATCTTTGGCACAATTTTAGGAAAATTTTTAGGATACATGGTCACTCAGTACGGCATTATAGCCAACTTGAGAAAGATTGAGGTGATAATAAACATGAAATCCCCTCGTACAGTTAAGGAAGTGCAATAACTCACCGGGCGAATAGCCACCCTCAATAGGTTTATATCTAGAAGTGTAGATAGGTGCGTAGAATTCTTTAAAATCTTAAAGAATCTAAAAGAATTCAAATGATCCGACGATTGTGAAAGAGCTTTCAATGATCGCAAAGAATTCCTTGCATCACCCCCAAGGCATAATTCATCATCTACTACAATGTTAAAGTTCATTATGCTTTAAAATTAGGATTCCTCGATAGCAACAATGAAGCAGAGTATGAAGCTTTGATTGTTGGACTAAAATTGGCAATGGGAAACTTGAAGTGTTCTCTAATTCACAATTGGTGGTAAAATAGGTTACGGGAAGTTATGTAGCAAGGGAAGAAGAGATGAGCAAGTATCTATTGATGGTACGAATACTCACAGAAGAATTTTAATCTTTTTCCATCCATAAGGTTTTGAAAAGTAAGAATATTGTTGCCAATAAATAGTCAAAATTAGCTAGTATGGCATTACCCGACTTAAGCAACAAACTTTTTGTCGAATTTCTTCTACATAAAAGCTTATCTACTCTTTTATAGAGGTGTAGATTGGCTCCTTGCCCAAAAGAAGAATCTTAGATGGATCCCCTAGTAGATTATTTAAGAGATGATACTCTCCCTAACAACAAGAAAGGAGTACGAAGATTAGTTTACTAAGCTACTAATTATACACTGATTGATGGTCAGCTATAGAAACACAACATATCATAGCCCTACCTTCAATGCCTTACTTCAAGAGATGTCCAAAGGGTATTATTTGAATTGTATGGTGGCATTTGTAGTAACTATGTAAAAGCATAGAGATTATATGTTCAAGCACTATGACTTAGCCATTATTAGCTGAACATGAGAGAAGATGCAAAGGAAGTTGTTCGACACTGTTCACAATGTTAAAAGCACAAGGCATCGAGTCGAGCACCTATAACTAAATTATGCAGCCTATCCAGTCCTTGGCCTTTTGCCTAGTGGGGTTGAGATATTCTTGGACCCTTTTCGAAATCTACAGCCCAGTGATAATTCATCATTGTTGCTGTAGATTACTTTACTGAATGGGTAAAGGCTGAGGCAGTAAGGAAAATCACTAAATAGAAAATGGAAGCGTTTGTTTTCAATTCCATAATATCAAGATTCAGAGTTCTTTACATGATAATCACAAATAATGGCCTGCAGTTTGACAACAAGTTTTGAGCATTTTGCGAGAAGTATGGCATTCGCTTGAACTATGCATCCATAGCACACCCTCAAACCAATGGACAAGTTGCAATTGTGAACAAGATTGACTTGCACGGCTTAGGAAAGAAAGTAGATCAAGTTAGAGGGAGATGGATCGATGAACTATTGAATGTTTAATCGAGGCACCAAACCACCTATAGAACTATGACGAGGGAGACTCCCTTCAGGTTATCATATGATACGAAAGCATCTACAGGCATAGAACTTCGATGTGATGGTTAATCAAGTTGGATTAATGACAAATTTTGACACTATTGATGAAATCAGAGATATTACAAGAGCTAAGGTTGAGGCGTACGAGCATAGAGTAGCTAGGTATTAAAATCAAAAAGTAAAGAACAAGGTTCTTCAACCTAAAGATCCAGTTTGCTGAAAGATGGAAGCAATTGGCACACAAGTGAGTCAAGGAAAACTTTGTGCAAATTAAGAGGATCCAGTCAGGGTTTAGGAAGTCGTTGGCGAAGGGGCTTATCAACTAGAAAGGTTGGATGGATCAATTATCCATCAAGCATGGGACACTAAGAATTTGAAATTATATTTCAATTGATTATTCAAATGATGTTCATCTCCATTTGTTTATAAGGTGATAGTTTACTTGTTTATGAGAATTATATTTGAAATCTTATTTTGTTTCTTAATCCTTTCATTATTGCTGAGTTAATGAGTTCTAGGCTGCATGGCGAATGAACTAACGTAAGTTCTAACTTATCGCAATTAACAAACTATGGAAATTAATCTTATAGCCAAGTAATGTGGCTAGTCAACATCTGAAATGGCTAATGGACAATGTCTATAAAGACACCCGAATTGGGCATGTGAAATAAAATGTGACAAAATAATTACGCTTATGATATAAAACATGTCAAGAAATACTTAGCATGTGAAATAAAACATGCTAACGAATAAGAACATGTGAAATAAAATACATATATCATACTTACTCGGAAAACATGGTGCGTAAAATCAAACTTATTGGAAATAGCTATATGAAAGATACTTTTCATTCAATAATGTATTGTTACAAACATCAACCTATTTATAGAACATAATGTATAAGAAATACAAGGAATCCTATGACTTATTTTCTGTCAACTGAAGTAATTTTTGAATCGAAGGCCAAGGCTTTCTTTGAGTAAACCTCTTTCTTGGTGCTTGGGGTCTCAAAGCTGACAAATTTCTCTTTCCGCACATAGGGGATTTCTTTTGATAGACGTTCTTAGTCTTCCCTTAGATCCTCAACATGAGCTTTGTTATTGCTCTTCATAACTATCTCGGTGCTTGATTCATTGTTGTTGGCCTCATCACAATTATTGACTTTGCCGTTGACATCGACAAAGTCAAGGCATGAGAGATCATAATTAAGGTAAAGCTTTAGGATCTCCTTTTTTGCCACTTGGACCCCTTCCAACAACTTCTTCCATAGAAGTCTCTCGTATTACCGACTAGAAGTGACTATATCAAGTGCCTCTTCAATAGAAGGTCCTCTCCTTACAATCTCCTCAAGCTCAACAACACGACTTTGTAAATTCATGTTTTTGGTCTTTAACTCTTTAATTTGCATTCTGAGCTTATCTTCCCCATCACACATTGTGCAAAGAGTTCGGCTCAGCCCCCAACACTCTTCTTTCTTTTTCTACTGCTCCTCCTTTAGGCCTTTGGACTCTTTATATTGCTCTTCAATCTTAGCCTTTTGGCTTAAGGCTTCGTCAACAATTAAGGTATGTTCCAACTTTTCGGCAATAAGGTCTTCTTAGAGCTTCTTACCTCCATCTCAGCCTTATCTTTGCATTCTTGGCAGCAATAGTCTTAGGTTTAATTTTATGCTGCCACCTACTTTACCGTACTTCCTTTACTGCTTTCTTTATGGCAACCAACCAAGTGGTAGTGGATATAGTAGCAGCCCGCTTATTAGCCTTCGATTTCATGGCCTTAGCTTAGGCTAATAGCTTAGTAGGATTATCCTCACTAACATCCATATCTATAATGTGAGTAATCATGTTAATATTAACGTAAGGAAAAAGAATGAACTTACATTATCTATGCCAAGTAATGTTCAAAGGCAACAATTCTCCCCTTAAGTCACGAAAATGGCTTTCCTCTTATAGCTATACTCAACACAGTGGTTACTGTAAGCCCCAAAGTTCAGACAAGTAACCGTAGAATTGAACTTAAAACCCAAGGTTTAGGGCGATCGGCTAAAGGATCCGATCACACCCAAATTATAAACTATTGAGAGAAATATTAGTAAAAATGACCCCGTAAACTTAAATTTAAGAAAATAAATAGTAAAATAGGAGACTATAAAATTTTCAAATTTTAAGCATAATAACTGCTAATTACCGAAAAGGCAAAAAGTGTAATATAATAAATAATAAATTAGTAGAGATAGATTATATGTATACTAAAAATTTTAGAATGACCAAAATAATATTTAGGAATGTTCACGTGTACCCTACATGTATTTACGTGTAGATAAAAATACGCGTAATTACTAAAATTGGCCGAAAACTAAGTAAATAATTAAAGAAAAATACAAAATAATTATAAAAAAATCAGAAAAAATCAGAAGAGGATAAGCTGATGCAAGATCAGGTCGTGACAGAAAAAGAAAAAAATTGACCAATAAGAATTTGACAAATTAAAAGCCTAAAATCAAGGAAATGGGGAAAAATCCCATCAAATTAATGCATAATAATTACAAAATTTTTCTATAAATAGCAAGAAAAATTTAGAAGCTCATTTGGACAGATACAAATCAGAGAAAATTAGAGAGAGTCGAAAATTCGAGAGAAAATTCAGAAAAATAAAAAAAATAAGAAAAACTGTGCAGTTAGGGGTTTTAAAGGGAACCCACACCAAACGAGGAGCTAGGAGTGGACGGCCACCACCACCACACGGCGGTGGTAGCGCCCAGGCCGGCCGACAAGGCCACGACGGCCCGCGGTGGCCGGAGCCACCTGAACTGGTGAGTCCAAATTCCAGCCCGATTCTTGTATAATTTTGTAAAATTAGTTATTTTGCCCAGAAAATTATGAAACTTGTTATTCTGAGGTTTTATTGTATGTAGATTTAGGGAAAAATGTTGATTTAGTTTAATTATGTCTAGAAATATAGGGTCCTTAACAAATTGTTCAAAACCGAGCATGATTAAACCGGAAATTAAATAGGCTTAGGGATGTAGTTTGGGGCTCAAAATTTTTCTGTAGGATGCTCATGTGACATAGAACAGTGCTATAAAGCCATTTTTTTAAAATTAATTTTCTAAATTTTTAAGTTAATTTTTAGCCCTAAAATGATGGAAAAATTGGGTAATTTGGAGTTAATTAGGTAATTAGGATGTTAATTACTAATTTGGATCTTAATTAGATGTTTAAGGAAGTTAATCTCTGCAGTGGAACCCTAATCCTAGCATTTAGGTACTAAGTATAGTTAATTAAGGAAATTAGGTAAGTAATATAAGAAATTAGTAATATGTGAAAATTGTAAATTAATAAATATGGAAAAATTAGGGTTATTTAGATAATATTAGAGTAAAAATCAGAATAATATTAAATCTGAATTAAGATTGAATTTTAGGTAATTATATAAAAAAGTAAGATTTTCTCACATCGGGGATAAATCCGATACCCTAATTAGGACTAGCGTGTACCAAATAGCTAGAATATTAAATTAAGACCCAATAGGATATTTGGAAACTCGAGCTTAATGTAATTAATTTCACATTAGGATTCGAGCATGTTTAGGATTTAAAAATCGAACCAAAACCTAATTTGGAAATTGATGCGGAAACCGAGACCGAACCCCAACCTAAACCCAAACCTAAACCTAAACCTAAACCTAGAATAATTATAAAAGACTTAATACCTAGATAATTAGGCATATTAAACCGTAAACAAAACCTAACAATAAGCATTATAGGATAAAACGAACCTATAACAGTTATATGAAAAGTTGAAACCACGTTCGTGTTATAGGGATAACTGGCGATGGCCTGAGCAGATCAGACCTCGAGTGAGCGAGCGCGGAGTCGAGGTAAGTTGGGATTAATACGATGCTGTATTTTGGAGGCTTAAGATTATGCTTGGTTGTGCTTGTTAGATAGTTGAATGTGTGCATGTGCTTGATTATGGGTGATGCCATGATTCTGTTTGTTGCTCTGGTACATACTGTATGAATTGTATGTAATGATTGATCACTCTAAACTGGACCTAATCAAATATACGACTAGTAATCATAATCGAGCATGCATGGCAACCCGTTAGGGGATTTAGGACTCTCCGGCCAAATACCGACCCCTTCGGAAGGGATAGCGCAGGATTGCAAAATGGTCCCTTCTTCATCCTCAGTCGAACTAAGTGACAGGAGAGGAGGTCACGGCGGGGGTGAAGACAGTGGTTCGAAGGTAGTCGCGGGAGGAGCAAGGTCTCCATTACACAAGCCTGGGTTTGGTCGTGAGCTGTTGCATTAACGGTAACTCCTCAACCCGGATTAAAGCGGGCGCAATTTCTCTAATCTCACGACGGGCCGGACAACGTCGTGCGATGGCATTTGCTTGCACATGCATTGCATTTAATAAGTGATTGAAAACCTTGTTGTGTGTATGGTATAGTTTTAAGTCCTCCGTCCTAACTTACTGAGCTGTGGTTGCTCACATCCCTATAGACATCGTGCAGGTGCTGGCTAAGAAGCGGCAACCAATTACTCCGAAGCGAGCAACTGCTGGATCCTGGGGAGTGAGGAAAAACATTGAAGAATAAACACATATTTTAAGGTCTAAGTTTTTATTTTAGAATTATTTTTCATTTCCGAGTAATGTAATAACTAGGGAATATACTATAGAGAAATGTTGTAAACTTTAACTGCAATAATTGAATGATAACATATATATATAATTCCTCACTTTTATAGGTAAATGATTTATTTAAATTACAAATTGTCTACTTCAAAGCGGGTTAGTTGTGGACGCCTTGTGTAGATCAGGTCTAGGATAGCGGTTGTGAGGCCAACTTCTATCTTAGGGTGGTTTATACGGCGGGGCTGTTACGACTCTGCCGCTTCGGGGCGTGACAGTTACTCTTTATTGTACCTTCCTTTTTGGAAAAGATTGGTTCTCCGCTTTCATAATACCTTATAATTCTCTCGATGTCCTAGAAGAACATTTTGGTCCTCCTCCTCTCTTGAATTTTCTTCACCATTACAACATCATTCAGCATCAGTTCTATGTCTTTTGTGCGAATTGGTTCAATCCATTGATTTTAGAAATCCAACTCCTCGTTCGATACTATTGATATGAATTTCTCATGTCACTTATGGATCTTAGACTTCAATTAATCCATAAACTTACACCTATGCCTCATAACAGCAAAGTACCACCAGTTAGGTTACGTCCTAATTGTGAAGAAATATTGGAACAGTTGAGTTGTAGCCCTAACTTCGACCTCTTCACAGACTATCTCGAATGCCATCAAAAGCCGATATGTGTTTAGTAAGAACATACTTAATGTGACCTAGAAGTAGTTGAAGAAGCCCTTCACGAATGCTAGGAAAGGGAAGTTGTAAACTCCTAAATTTTTCGGCCTAACATCTAAGGTAGACTCAAGTATGTTAGATATTTCTAAAAGTTGACAACACTAGTGAAAGTGAAAACCCTAAAATAACTAATCAATTGCGTACAAAATTTTTCTACCTTAAACATATGTAAACACTAAAGATTTCATCCGAAAGTGATAAAAATCCTAAAACTATAACTTTAAGGATATAAAAGCACTAATTCACCATAATTTACCCTCAAACCCTAATTGCTAATATATCCTTAGTATTATACAAAATCATTGGTAAATGATTAAAGATAACTTTCAATCATTCGTAAATACATATAATACTAAAGTAATCCCTTAGAAACTAAGATATTGTATCATAGATCACATTCATCTTCTAAGTATATAAATAGTTTAGTATTATATAGAGTTAAGAGTTTAGTTGATGCTTATGTTACATGTAGTAAATATTAATACCCTAAATAACACTTTTCATGACAATTATATTAAATGGTCTACCAAATGATTTATATAGGATATAGATACCTAAAGGAAAATCTCATTACCTATCCTTACTAATCATTTCACTAAACCCCATGTTTTCTCTCATTTCCTTAATTTTCTTCCTAATTTCCCCTAATTCTTTCATTACATACACTTAGATTACATATAAATTTGAAATGTTGACCAAGTCAAAAGTTGATTAAGTCAACATATTGCAAAGTCAACATATATGCATTATTACACTAGAATCTTCTCTTCCTTTCTATTGATTTCTTTTCTTTTCTTTTCTTTTGGATTTTTTTCCCCTTTTCCCTTCTTGTTGCTGTACACTCTTGTCCCCCTCCTAGACCCTAATTGTCTTCAATATAAAACACAAAATACACAACACAAAACCCCTTTTCTTCTTCCCATTCCAAACCATCACTCTCTTGTCCCCCTTTCTCTCAAACTTTCCAAATCTACTTCTATATTTCAATAACTTTTTATACACTAGATAAATTAATACCTCTCTTACATATCACAAGGAGCAAATGGTATGTTATTATGTACTTTTCCATCTTATTTAGTAGTTAGATGTATAGGTTAGGTTGGTGTAGGAAGTTTATGTGATATGTGCATATATGTTGTTGAAGGAATAAAGTTCCAATTTTTATGCTTAAAAGTATAGGAGAGCCTTAGTAAATGGAAGAAGAACATGTGTACATATGCTTAAGTATGTGTATATAAAAGTACACTTGGTAAATACTTGTAGGAAGACCTTTGTACATAAGTATCCATTATTTACATAACCAAAAAAGAGTTATATACTAACTATACATACATATACCTTGGTAAATACACCCTTAAAATGCAAAAATACGAAATTTGTGAAGCTTTCTTAAGAGGGAACATTAGGCATACGAAAATACATATAAAAATATGTATGTCACCGTATGTATATTAGTATACATATAAGTACACAAGTGTACATACTAGTATGTTAGAAGTATAAGTATAAACATAACATATGTACAAAGTGTATGAATACATAAGGATAAGAGTACATATGTGATGGATAATGATGTAAGCAATGACATAGTTAAATAATGATGTAAGAAATGACCTAAGAAAATGATGACATAAGCCAAGATATAAGCAAATGATGACATAAGTAATGATATAAGCAAATAATGACATAAGCGATGACAAAAGCCTTTAAGATAATAAACCATAAGATCATTTAAGTGTAAGAATTAATGGCTAATGAAACCATTAACTACTAAAATAGAACATAAAACTAGCCAATAAGAATAATTAAGCTTCAATAGTTAGAATTTCAATAAATTTAGTCTATATTGTAAAACACGGGTTTTAACATCCCAAAAGGAACATTACTGAGTGAACGTACGTTTGAAAACAATGAAAAATGACTATAAATTCGTAAATATCAGAAATAGAATGAAAAAAATTAGATACGATTAGTGATAAAGTCAAATCGGATAAAAAAATTGATAGTAATCTAAATAGAATTAGATAAATTGATATCTAAAATTATTAGTTAATTCAATTGCTTACTATTGTTATTATATCATAATGATTAAGAGATCTCAACATGGGTAAGGATCTCCCGATTGATTGCTACGACTAGAGCGAGTCGTCATAGCCAAGTGAGTATTTTCCCTAGATTCCATGCTTGTATGTGATTGCAGATAGTAGACTTAAATGATATTGTTAATTGATTATTGTGTAGAGTTAAGAAATGCTTATGTATGTTATTATGTGTTGAGTTGTGAATTTATCTTAAGTGCAAATAATACTTTGTTGTTGCATGGTATTATAGATAATGATTGTATATACTATTGGATGGTCACATCATAATTGGACTTAACTATACTCAGCTCATAAGAAGAAACTGGTACATGCATTACATAGACATAATTTCAGCTATCACATCATACAGAGGTAGAGAGAGGCCATTCGGTGGTTGTTATTATAAATTTATTGGTTTTATACGGTGTACTAATATAAAATGACCTTACCTTGGCTCGAGGGAATACTAAGCATTAGAGGCGTCAACCGCTTAGCTAAGAGTCGAGTCTAAAGGCCTCTATTTAAGAGTGAGTGTAGATTGTGGGAGCCCACTCACGATAATACTAGAACTTGGTTTTATGAAAATAAAGGACTTGTTTGATTTATGTACGAAATGTGGAGTTTCGTAGCAAAGTAAGTTCTAGTATAATACCCAAATCTAATTGGTGCCGTGTATACTCCAACCCTGACTTCGAAGAGCGTTAAATCTGAGTTGCGTATATGGACTACTTAACTATACGTATTATTTGGCATTATATTTGTCCATTCATTCATATGCGTAAATATAATGTGTTGATAACTTGCTTATGGTATGGTTGAGGGTTTTGCTCACTAAGCTTAAGCTTACACTCCCCTAGACTTTTGCTGTAGGATAGCTTATTCATTGAGGCTAGCTGGGGGATCCCACAGGTTAGCTTAGGGACCTAGGTAAGAGTGAGCCATCTAGTGTGTTGAGAGAACTGATTATGTAGACTTTTACTTATGTACTTTCGTTTTGTTAGTAATATAGCCCTAGATGTACTAAATTACTGCTTAATGCAAACTTTGTAGTTTAAATTTTATATAAATATGTTTGTATGATGATATCCTATGGATCTATATGTTCTTGGGAAGCTAGTGGTTATAGAGCTTTGTATATTCTATGAAGGGTTCATAATTGGAAAGGTAACCAATCAGGGGTTCTTCATACAATATACGACGTCTGCCACGACTAGGCTGTCCTCAATTCGTGACAGAAGCATAACCTGAAATCCAAATATTTCAACTATATGTGGAATTCGTGCTCCCTTTAAAAACATACCCTATCTTCCTCTCTTGGCCTCTTATTACCAATGTCGAGTAAGACCCTATCAGCATCATTGGTAGTTCCATCTACAGAGTCGCAAATGTAAACTATATTGTTGTATAGATATTTCTCTGAGGATCTCCATTCTTTGTCTTTGGGTTAATTATCTACTATAAGAGAGCAAGTTTATCCCACCATTCCTCAATGCTGTTAGCTGAGTTACTAGAAGAACATGTCATCTCCTTCCTCTTTTGAGGGAGAGAGGTAGCCTCAAACTCCATCGCTTTTTAATCCAAAAGGATGAGTCGATGAATTACATTATGAACTATACTTGAATGGTTATAAGGAATGATGTTACATAAAGTCAAAGAATTTGAGTGTAAAGATGAGATGTCAAAAGGAAGTGAAAGTTTGTAGATGCAATTAGAAGAAATGTATTTTGATTTTGAACAGTCTTTTAAGTATGGACAATTCATCCTTGTAACTGCAAATTTGTTTCTAACAGTAATGACGCATTGGTTTAATAGTGGCGTAGATCTTTGACTTGTGTTTCAAGATAGAAATTCAACAGTTGATAACTCTCTAACAATTATTAGGCTTACGTCGTAATGATGACCGAGTTGATAGGTAGCATGCCTCCTACTTTTTAGTCTATTAGATAGGTGGGAAAATGAAAATTGTAGCTTTTCAATTGGGATGTGATCCATCTTACTACCCACCTTGTTCGACATTTAAGGAACTACTCCCTACTTAGCCTCCAATGTATCATGTATTACTTCCTTTGTCAAATTCTCAAATAAGGGAGATAGGCGGCAAATGTTGATACTCGGTTTTCATCCACTCAATTTGACAAGCATTGATATAACTTCACTTACATGTCCATTTGACTATCGACAAACTAAGTAATCTACACTCTTGGCATCTCATCGAGTAATTGACATTTTCGACATTCCATCGAGTAACATAGATCCATTTTTTATTTGAATTTAAGTTCATGACGCAAATAGTTATCACAAGCATGGTTATATTACATAACTATTTACTTTCCCTACATTTTAGAGAAGGTGTCTAATGAAGAAACTTTTACTATCTCAACAGTTATTCCAATAACTGCTACTTCGAAAGCAACAATCTCCTATAAAAATGGAAAAGAAACTCCGTAAGAGACATCTGATAATTCTTGACCACTCACTTTACTTTCCTCATTCTTACTTATTGACTTAGGCATCAGAGTAGCTACACCAGACTAGCTTCGGTACTAAGTAATTTTCTTTTCTTTACAAGACATTTCTAACTTCTAGAATCTACCTACAACAAAATGGACCCCAAGTAAGCTGCGTAACTAAAATAAAAAAGTGGATGAGCTCATTAAGTGAGGTTATGTATGAGAAAGCGTGAGCCCTTTTATCATACCTACTCTACTCATCCCAAAGGAAGATGGTTCTTGGCACATGTACATTGATAGTCGAGCTATCAACAGAATTACTGTCAAATATAGATATCTTATTCCTAGAATTGATGATATGTTGGATGAGCTTCCTAACACCGAGTGTTTTTAAAAATTGACTTGTAATGTGGATACCATCATATTTGTATGAGACTAGGTAATGTGGTTAAGCCATTTAGTCTCACCAATGCACCAAGTACTTTCATGACACTCATGAACCATGTAATTCATCCCTTGATCGAAAGATGTGTGGTCGTACACTTTAATGATGAATTATTGTACAATACCAACTTAGCCGACCATATAGAACATCTCCAAGCTATTTTTAATATCCTTCATATTGAAAAACCATATGGGGACTTAAAGAAGTGCACATTTTGCCAAAGTAAAGCTATCTTTTTAGGATATGTCGTGTTTGGAGAAGGAATCCAAGCTGTCATGTAGTGGCTTATACTAAAGAATGTTACTAAAGTCAGAAGTTTTCATTGCCTTGCTTCTTTTTATTGATGATTCATCAATAATTTCAATACCATTGGAGCTCCCTTGACTGAGTTGACAAAAAATGGTGGTGGATTTAAGTAGACTAACTAAGCTAATAAGAGTTTTAAGGAGATCAAGGAGAAACTTATCATTGCACTTGTCTTAGTTTTGCTTGACATTGGCAAGCCATTTGAGTTAGAGCATGATGCATCAGGTATTGGTATCGAAGCAATAGTAATGCAAGAGCGCCAACCTATAGCTTACTATAGTGAGAAGCTTAGTAGTGCCGTCTTGAATTATTCAGTATACGAGAAAGAGTTATATTCTCCTTTTCAAGCTCTTATAGTATGGTAGTATTAGTTGCTCCCTCACAAGTTTATCATTTATACGAACCATGAGTCCTTGATACATTTGAGAAGTCAAAACAAACTCTTAAAGAGACAAGCTAAATGGTTAGAGTTTATGAAAGGGTTCTCCTATGCGATTAAGCATGAGAAGGGTAATGCTAACGTGGTTGCTGAAGCTTTGTCATGTTGCCATATCTTATTAAGCACCCTACATACAAAGTTGTTGGGATTTTCTCTTCTTGTACAATAGTATGCTCAGGACGCATATTTCACTTCTAAACTGGAGAAATGTTGAGATGGAGTTGCTATTGGAGGATTCGACTTGAACGATGGATACCTGTTTAAGGAGAGGAGATTGTGTATACTTAATTGTTCTATACATGAGTTGTTAGTTAGAGAAACTCATCATGGTGGTTTATGGTCACCTCTAAATAAAGCTTCTGAGTTTTACAATTTATAAATCTATATTCTATCCTTAACTTGATTCAATAGGCAAGTGTACCTATCGTTTTATGACATGATTAAGTATAAGGTCATCTCCACTAGGAACAGACACAAGCATTAGTACTAGTAAATCTTCCTTTAATCTAGTAACCAATATCAAGTGATGAAAAGATTAAAATCTCTAATTTACTAGCTAAACTGCACTAATCCACAACGACTTTTATTCAACACAAATGGTACATAAACCATTAACACTACAATGATTAACATACAAACTTGCTTCATTACTTACTTCTAATCTTAATTGTGTCTATTAGAATCTCTTCTAAATTAATAGCCAACTCGGATCACATTAATTTCATGTTAATTTAACGATTTCCCTAAAAGTGTAGCAACTTTCCTAATAATATCTCTACTATCAAGGGTAAGGTATTACAATGAATTGGATCTATTTAATAGAATTATCTCTTGATATATTCTATGAAATTTAGCCTAAGTTAATGTTGTGAACTACACCATACTTAGATTCATTAAGTTTAATTCATCAAAATTAACAACATTATGAACTCGCTAATCCATAGACTCAATCATATTAAGTGAATGTAGCAAGTCTTAACTGCTACTCACACATGATGAAGAAACAAAACGTATCAACAAAATGTAGAAATAACGAGAAAATTAACATAAGATAAGTAGAAAAATACAACCCCCATTTGAATTCCACTATAGAAATCTTTACAACACACAAATAATGAATTCCTATCGTCCTTCTATAGCAATTCCAAGAAAAGTATGGTACAACACTTAGAAACTATACTAAAAATATAAAATACAATGGGCACAAAGATGAATGAATGGATATGTTATGGGTTAGTGATGCTCTTGATAATATTGATTATGATGATCATCCCCTTTCATCTGAAAATTGTGATCTATTTATATTCTTCTTATCAAAGGGCTCAAAATATACCACATTAAGATACCCCCTGGTGTTAAGACCTGTTCTACATATCGGTTCGTATGATAAAGTTAAAGAAGAACAATCATGTCCACTCCCATGGTGCCCTTAACTCGGGGAGTAATCATCTTGTCGCAAACACTCCACATCATCATGACTATGATTGAGGGCATCATCATCCTTTTGAAGTGGAGTCATGACCATGATGAACAAGTGGAAAAATAACTTCAAGCTTGGTCACTCCCTTGATGACGGCCGTTACGAGGGGAGTGATGAGAGCTAGGCACTCAAATCTTTTTTTATCACACCTATGATTGCTCTAAAACTCCTTGTTCTTGTGTAATTTCATCTCTTCTTTACTTTGTCTTGAATAAATGTCAGCTCTTTACTCTTAAATCATTTGAAATTGACATATTACACAATTAAGTACCAAGAACATTAGAAATAAACACAATTATGGTCAATTTATGCCTAAATGTGCCTAAAAACTGCAGAGTGATTTATATTTATCAAACTTCCCTACACTTAAGCTTTGCTTGTCCTTAAGCAAACACTTAAAAACAATTAATGAAACTCAACAGCTTTTTTCGATTGCACATTCAATAAAGCATTCCTAATGGATTAACTTTGTACCTACCACATTATGTTCTTAGAATACAATAACTAATATTCTAAAACTAATCAAAGTAAAACATACTTTACCCTTACTATTTGATGATAGCTTCCAAAGGCATAAACTTAACTTAAAGTCAAACAGATCAAACGAGAATTGGTTATACTTCATCCACTTCCTTGAAGAAAAGTACATTGCATCCATTTTTCTCCTATATTTCTACTTCTTTTATTAAATCTCTTGAAGGATAACTTACACATTGCATTTTCAATTTTTCTTTTTTTTTTTTTGTTTTTTTTAAGAAGGATAAAGAATGAAGATTAGCAGGAGAGTTAGACTTTACTCTTCTAAGGAACCAAAGCCTGCCCTTACTAACTTAATCCTTAGATATCCTTATTGCAAAGTTACAAAGACAAAAATTAACAACGGGATTAGAATTTGCTCTTCTGAGGCATGAAAGCCTACTCTTACTAACTTCATCCTTAAACACTTCAATTTACTCTATTTTGAAGATATTCTCAAGAAGCATCAATAAGCGAATTACTTCATTTGCCCTTTTCATTCAAGATTAAATGAGCTCCAAAAGTAATTGAGGGGTAAATATACTACTTAGTAAGTTTAGAAACACAAAATTTAACCTTACACTAAAGACTACGATTCACTTCTAACCTTTAAACTCATTCATTAAATAGCAAGCAAGTATGATTCACTTAGATTCTATCCCATAAGCCATAAGAAGTAAGTAAGACACAAAATTAGCTGCTATTTTTCCAAACTTACAATCTATTTAGTCAACTCATAACTTGAAAACAAACAAATTGCTTAACTAAGAGACTTTTGATAAATGGGTCTATTCCTTCCCTACACTTAAAGAGAGACATTGTCCTCAATGTTAGAGGAAAGCAAACATAGAATAGGCATATATAAGGAACAATTAGAAAGATGAAAAACAATAAACAACTAGGACTAGACTTCCTTGATATATCAAGTTTGACCAATTCATTATGTTGTAAACCATCAGATAGTACATCCTTCAAACACCATGATAAATTGAACAACAAAAGAGATACCCGACCAATAAGACAAAACAAAAACAAAATACAACAAAAACATGATATGAGAGTCTCCATTAATAGTACATCAATGAGATTAAGCTCTCAACCAAATAATGAGTCTAAAAGTAAATAAAATAAAACAAAACAAAGAAAACATAGTTGGTCATCATTAACTCCAGTTTCCTCATTAGAGCCATCCCCATCTTCTCTTAATCACTCTCCTTCACTATCATTCCCAACCCCTTGTCATCTGACTTCCAATTGAGTTCCTTGGGTTCTATATCATCACTATCCTCATATTCCGATCCATCCTCCTGATCATATGAATCTTCTTTTTCTAACCCATCACCTTCTGCTTGTTGGGCGACAATGGTGGCATGTAAGGGTAAGGGAATTAGAGACTGATTAGGATACATATTCTTTTAAGTGGGGGGGGCGAGAAAAATAAGAAGGGATGATTGCTCCTACAACTGTAGCAATATTCTTCAAGAAGTCAATGAAAACTTAAGCACAAAAATTTAAATAAACTTGAGAACAAAAAATTTTTAAATAATAAAACAATAACAAACACAAGCTAGATGTACAAGAATTTTAAATTTCCTTATGATGCACTTTCTTAGCAATGGTGCTAAAAACTTGATCGCTTCTAAATAAAGCTTTTGACTCTTACAATTTGTAAACTTATATTCTATCCTTAACCCGATTCAATGGGCAAGTGTACGTATCGTTTTATAGTATGGATGAGTATAGGGTCGTCTTCACTAGGAACGAATACAAACACTAGTACTAATAAATCTTCCTATGATCTAGTAGCCAAACTTCAAAAGTGATGAAAAGATTAAAATCTCTAATTTACTAGCTAAACTACACTAATTCATAACAACCTTTACATAATGCAAATGCTATAGAAACTATTAACACTACAATGATTAACATGCAAACTTGCTTCACCACTTAGCATGATATTACCAATATACTTTTTGTCCTAATATTTGTTATTTGCAAAAAATTACAAGTATGCAAGCATTCTTCTTAGAATTACTTACTTCTAATTCTAATTGTATCTACTAAAATCTCTTCTAAATTAACAACCAACTTAGATTGCATTAATGTCATGTTAATTTATCGATTTCCCTATGAGTGCAGTAACCTTCCTAACAATATCTCTACTATTAGGAATAAGGTGCTCTAATGAATTAGAACTACTCAATAGAAGTATCTCTTGACATATTCTATTGAATCTAGCCTAAGTCAATGTTATGTACTACACCATACTTAGAGTCATTAAGTTCAATTCATTAGAATTAACAATATTAGGTACTTACTAATCCATGCACATGAACATATTAAGTGGATGTAGTAAGTCCTAACTAGTACTCACACGTGTCAAAGAAACAAAACGTATCAACAAAATGTAGAAATGATAAGAAAATCAACATAAGACAAGTAGAAAAATACAACCCCAGTCTAAATTCTACCGTAGAAATCTTTACAACACAGGAATAATGAATTCTTATTGTCTTTTTGGAGCAATTCTAGGAAAAGTATGATACAACACTTAGAAACTGTACTAAAAATATAAAATACAATGGGTACAAAGATGAATGAATGGATATGTTCTAGGTTAGTGAAGTTCTTGATAATATTGATTATGATGATCATCCCTTTTTGTTTGAAATTTGTGATTTATGTATATTCTTCTTATCAAAGGGCTTCAAATACACCACTTCAAGATAGCCCCTGGTGTTAAAACGTATTCTACATATCGGTTCATATGATAAAGTTAAAGAAGAACAATCATGTCCACTCCCATGATGCCCTTTACTGGAGGAGTAATCTTTTTGTCACCTTACGCCCATGATTGAAGGCATGATCATCCTTTTGAGGTAGAGTCATGGTCGTGATGAACAAGTGGAAAAATACCTTTAACCTTCGTCACTCCCTTAATCACAGCCGTGATGGAGTAAGTAATGAGAGTTGGGCACTTAGATCTTCTTTTATGACGCCTTCCTTATTCTTGTGTCATTTCATCCCTTCTTCACTTTATCTTGAATAAATATCATCTCCTTGCTCTTAAATAAATTGAAATTGACATATTACTTAATTAAGTACCGAAAACTTTAGAAACAAACACAATTATGGTCAATTTATGCTTAAATGTGCCTAAAAAGTGTAGAATGAATTATACTTATCAGTTTATCGAGACATTTTGGTGAGAGCAAAACAATCAATCTATTGAGAGAAAATTTTTACCGGCTTGGTATGGTCAAGGATGTCCATAAGGTCATCAACAGTAGTAACGTATGTAGAAGAGCAAGGGGAAAGAAAGAAACACATGGAGAATACATACCTTTACCTATACTAACCTCACCGTAGGCCAACCTCAACATGAACTTTATCCTAAGATTGCCCAAGACATCCAGGGGGAAGGACTCACTCCTTATAGTAGTGGATTGATTCAATAGAAATGGCACACTTCATCCCATATAACCCAATTAATGATGCTTAATATATTGTTGATTTGTTCTTTTAGGAAACTATTCACTTACGTAAAGTCTTAAGTCCATTGTTTCATATCAAGATAATAAGTTTCTAAGCTACTTTTGGAAGACCTTATGGAAGAGACTTGTTACCAAGCTTGAGCTCAGTTTGAGTAGCCATCCTTAGATTAATGGCCAAACTGAAGTGGTGAATAAGATGTTAAGTACCTTACTTAAGCTATAATAGGGAACAACCTAAAGGATTAAGAGCTATACTTAACTATTATGGAGTTTACTTACAATTGAACTGTATAAACCCCTAAATTTTTCAATCTAGCATCTGAAGTAGACTTAAGTATGTTAAATAATCTAAGAGTTGACAAGGCTAATGAAAGTAAAAACCCTAAAATAACTAGTCAATCGTGTATAAAATTTTTCTACCCTAAATGTATGTAAATACTAAAGATTTCATTTGAAAGTGATAAAAACCCTAAAACTATAACTTTAAGGATAGAAAAGCACTAAATCACCATAATTTACCCTCAAACCCTAAATGATAATATAACCTTAGTATTATACCAAATTACTGGTAAAAGATTAAAGATAACTTTCAATCATTCATAAATACATATAATACTAAAGTAATTCTTTAGAAACTAAGATATTGTATCATAGATTACATTCATCTTCTAAGTATATAATTAGGTTAGTATTACATAGAGTTAAAAGTTTAGTTGATACTTAGGTTGCATGTAGTAAACATTAATACCCTAAATGATACTTTTCATAATAATTATACTAAGTAGCTTACCAAATGGTGTATATAGGATATAAATACCTAATAGAAGATCTCATTATCTATTTTTACTAATCAATTCACTAAACTTCTTATTTTCCTTCATTTCCTTAATCTTTCTCTTAATTTTCCCTAATTACTTCATTATGTACACTAAATGGCATGTAATTTTGGAAAGTTGACCAAGTCAACACATATTGATCAAGGTCAAAGGATTGACTAAGTTAACAAATGTTGACTATAGTCAACATATGGAAAAGTCAACAAAATATCTTTTTCACTCTAGAAATATCTCTTCATTTCTAATGATTTCTTTTCTTTTCTTTTAGATTTTTTTCTTCCTTTTCCCTATGTCCTTGCCGTCCACTCCCCTATCCTTTAGGACCCATGTACTTTCACTTTCAAAAACACAAAACAACACAAAAATCAAGTCCCTTCTTCTTCCCAAACCATGATTCCCCTTTCCCTTTCACCTTTCTTAATTTTCAAACTTTGCAATCATATTTCAAGGAGAAAACAAAGGTATGTTATTATGTATTACTCCATATTATCTAATAGTTAGATGAATAGGTAGGTTAGTTTAAGAAGTTTATGTGTTGTGTACATATATGTTGTTGAAGGCTTAAAGATTCAACTTTTATGTTTAGAAGTGTAGGATAGCTTTAGTAAATGGAAGAAGAGCATGTGTACATGTATCTAAGTATGTGTATATAAGAGTATACTAGATAAATACATGTATAAAGATCTTTGTACATAATGTACATAACCTAAAATAAGGCATATACTAACTATACATACATATACCATGCTAAATACATCCTTAAAATACAAAAAGATAAAATTTGAGAAGCTTTCTTAAGAGGAATTTTAGACATACGAAAATACATATAAAAATACGTATGTTATAGTATGTATATATGGGAATATGTACAAGTATAAATATAGTATATGTATAAGTATAGGTATGAGTATACTAGTATACATATAAGTATAGTAAAGGTATAAGTATATACTTAACATATGTATAAGTGTACATAAGACACTTAATCATGAGGTAAGAGCTTATGTAATCAAATAATGATGTAAGCAATGATGCAATTAAAAGATGATATAAGTGATGACACAAGCGATTGATAACATAAGCATAAGCTTATAAAATAATAACTTATAAGATTACATAAGAGTATAACATAAGTATATATAAGTACTTAGGATTCAAAAATCTTTTAAACCCTAATACACTTCCTAAATTGAATTAAACTTAATTAAGTACATGAGTTAGTAATACCAATATAAAATTTACTAAGTATAAGAATCTAATAGCTAATTAAATCATTAAGTCCTAAAATAGGATATAAATATAAGTAATAAGAATAATTAAGCTTCCATAGTTAAAATTTCAATAAATTTAGCCTATATCGTAAAATACAGGTTTTAACGTCCAAAACGGACATCACCGTGTGAATGTACATTCGAAAATGATGAAAAACAACTATAAATTCATAAATATCATAAATATAATGAAAATGTTATATACGATTAGTAATAAAGTCTAACCGGATAAAAAACTGATAGTAACCTAAGTAGAATTAGGTAAATAAATATCTAGAATTACTAGTTAATTCAATTACTTACTAGCATTATTATATCGTAATGATCAGGTGATCCTGAGGTGGGCAAGGATCTCTTGATTGATTACTACAACTAGAGCGAGTCGTCATGGCTAAGTGAGTATTTACCCTATGATTCCATGCTTATATGTGATTGTAGGTAATGGTCTTAAATGATATTGTTAATTGATTGTTGTGTGGGGTCGGGAAATGCCTGTATATGTTATTATGTGCTGAGTTGTGAATTTACCTTAAATACGAATAATACATTGTTTGCTGCATGGTAGTATAGAAAATGATTGTGTATACTATTGGATGGTTACATCATAATTGGACTTAATTATACTCGTCTCATAAAAAGAAACTGGTACATGCATCAACATGCATTATATAGACATAATTCTGGCTATCACATCACATGGAGGTAAAAAGAGGCCATTCGGGGGTTATTATTATAAATTTATTAGTTTTATATGGTGCACTCGTACAAAATGACCTTACCTTAACCCGTGGGAATACTAAGCATTAGAGGCGCCAACCATCTAGCTAAAAGTCGAGTCTAGAGGCCTCCGTTTAGGAGTGAGTGGGTGAGTGTGGACTATGAGGGCCCACTCACAATTATACTATATTAGAACTTAGTTTTTATGAAAATAAAAGACTTGCTTGATTTAAGTATGGAACGTAGAGTTCTATAGTAAGGTAAGTTCTAGAATAATAGCCGGATCTGATTGGTGTCATATATAATCCAACCCTGACTTCAAAGGGCATTAAATCTAAGTTACTTATATGGACTAGTTAACTATACGTATTGTTTGGCATTCTATTTGACCATTCATTCATATGCATGAATATAATATATTTATAACTTGCCTGTGGTATGGCTAAGAGTTTTGCTCACTAAGCTTAAGCTTATACCCCCTTAGACTTTTGCTGCAGGATACCTTGTTCATTGAGGTTGGCCGGAGGATGCCACAGGTTAGCTTAGGAACTTGGGTAAGAGCGGGCTATCCAGTATATTGAGAGAGAACGAATTATGTAGACTTTTACTTATGTACTTTTGTTTTATCAGTAATATAGACTTAAATATACTAAATTACTGTATACTGTAAACTTTATAGTTTAAATTTTATATAAATATATTTGTGTAATGATATCATATAAATCTGTATGTTCTTGGAAACTAGTAGTTATAGAGCCTTATCTATTGTATGAAGTGTTCATAATTGGAAAGGTAACCAATCAAGGGTTCTTTATATAGTATACGACGTCTACCACTACTAGATCATCCTCAATTCGTAACAAACTACCTACAATACCACTTGAAAGATTCCCTTAGAGGTCATCTATAGCCTCAAACCTACCATCCTACTAGACATGATCAATGCCTATGTAGCTCCCAAGGAAAGCCAATTGAGCTCATGAGCTACACAAACGGCATCATCAAGTGACCAAGAAGATTGTTAAGTTTAATGAATGGCAATATGAGACCAGCAGTTGAGGACACCAAGATATTTCTTTCAATCCAGGTAACCTAGTTACCTCAGCCAAGAGACATTTCCGAACTAATGGGGTATTTCTACTCAAAATATTAGGGCATCTTACCTAAAATGGAAAAATAATAAAAGGGTAACATCCTAAAGAAGTAATGTCTAAGGAGTGATAAAGGGTATAATTGAAATACAACAAAAATAAGTATCTTGTATAGAGAATTCTATCATGTGCTTGCTTAGACACATGGCTCTCTATGGATGGGTAACTTTTTATTAGAAAAGACAAACTGTACATTCAGGTTGGTTACTATTAAGCTAAGGTACTAAGCTAGGGTCGTAGGTTATTTATGCCGAGCTGAGCAGCTAATTCTGCCTAAGTGAATTCATTATGGACATGTTTAGTATTTCTCGGATTCAAGTCAGCTAAGCTGATGATCGAATGAGCCAAGCAAATGCTTGAATGTAGTTCAAGTCTTAAGTTAGAGAAAAATGATGAGTACAAGAGGGATTAGCTTGGCCAAGGCATTAGGGTGGAAATAGTTCACTTGGCCGTAATTTCCAGCCTTTAGGCCTAAGTTAAGGGTCCAGTAGTTTAGTTCCTATGATCCTCGTCAAGTTGATTGGGATTTGGGATCAAGTCTAGCTGGTCCTCATCTAAGTTCTCCTTTGGTTAGTAAGGGCTGAAGTTGGCAACATTAAACACATCTAGCACTCCAAAGTCTTTTGGAAGCTCAAGTTGGTATACATTGACATTGATCTTCTATAGTATCATAAACAGTCCTTCAACTCTAGTAGATAACTTATTCTTCCTCTTATTAGGGAATCTTTCCTTACTTAGGTGTAACCACGCTTAGTCTCCACGCTAAAATTGCTTGGTCCTCCTTTCTTTGCCTTTATCCTTTAGCTTTCTAACTACTTCGTCAATCTACTAGGTGACTCGTTGGTAGATCTGCTAAATGGACTAAGCTCTAGTTCTTGCCTTAAGATCTTCTTACTCAATAGATGACATGGGGATGTGATCAATGGACCTCAAATAAGGCATGCCTAGTGGTGGCATGTACTACCCTATTATAAGCAAATTTAACCATAAGCAAGCAAAAGTCCCAATCGGTTAAGTTCTTTCATACAATAGCTTGGAGCAGTGATCATAGGATGCGGTTGAACACCTTAATCTAGCCATCGGTTTGGGGATGGCAAGAGGTACTGAATAGTATTTTGGTTCCCATTCGACGCCAAAGGGTTCTTTAGAACTACCATAGAAACTTCGGCTCTTCGTTATACACTACACTCCTTAGTACTTTATGCAAGCAAACTACTTCCTTTAGAAACAAAGAAGCAATAGTCGAAGCATCATTAGTTTTGATATAGGCTACGAAATGTGTCATTTTGTTGAACATATCCATGATAACCATCATAGAATCTTTGCCTCAGGTAGTTTGAGGTAATTCAAAGAAAAAAATCCATACTCAACTCAACCTATAATTTCGTTGGAATAGGTAAAGGCATTTCTTTCCCTTGCTTTGCTCGACTCTTTGCTTTAGTATAGATGGCATACCTACCAATCACATGATGCATGTTAAGCTTCATTCTAAGCTAAAAGAATCTGTCTTTCAATAGTTCATATATTCTCTGCTCCTTAAAGTGTCCAGAGAGTCCTCTACTATAGCTTCTCTCACCAATAGCTCCCTTATCAAGTAAGTCAGTACACACAACTTGCCACCTTGGAATAGATAACCATCCTTTACATGTTACTCATCCACTACTCCTCCTTCTCTATCATGCTTATATATACAATAGGAATAAACTTTCTAAACCAATCATGCACAGCTGAACTAGAGGACTCTAAAGACTTACACAAAGAATATTAGCTCGAAGCCCTATCTAAGACAAGAAATCTTATCCCAACCTCCATGTTTCACTCTACTACTAACTTGAATACCAAGCTTTCATGTATACCAGCATAGTTCTTGAAGCTACTAAGTAGATGTATCAACCTACCAAGCATACAGGTCGACCTGCCAAGCAACCATACCATAATACAGATAACATCTAAGTGTACCAACCTCAAACGACTGTCTAAGCCGATCTCTTGAGTCGATTACCAACACTTGATCCCAATCTAAGCCAAATACACTTTAGTGACTGATTGACTAAGCTCCAACCTAATCTAGATTAGGTTGGCCCTTACTTTAGACTCTCTTTTCCTCATTTCATCCAAATTGTACTATATTTCAAAGCACCAACCACCATTCAACACGTCTTCTAGCATAACTTTCCAAAAGGATTATTTACTTTTCCATACTCAATATTCTTTATCTCTTTTATGCTTTTTAGTATATTTCATGTATTCTAATTGTAAATTACCCTTTTATCTTTTCATATGTGCTTGTAACCCTAATGGAGCTAATATATAAACCCCATTTGTTGTACACAGACATAACCTAATCACTTTCATTATCAAATTATTATAAGTTTTCCTTTTGAGCAACCTCAGTGCTCTCATTATCTTTTTTAGCTCTTATCTTTTCTCTTTAACAAGGAGTTGTGGTATGTGACCCTATAGTCCGAACTGGTGAGTCATATCCAACAAATTATAGACCAAGAAAGATCAATTGGTGTGTCGTATCTAGTTGGTAGCTACCTAAACTTTCCTAGTCTTCTTTATTCTCTTTTGGTTCTCTTTGTTGTGGTGTTTCTTCGTGTGTCCGATCATAGAAATGCATTAGCTTCACTAGTATTAGAGCATGGTTCCAAGAGGAGGTATGTGAAGTTTTGGTTCATGTTTACTGTTAGTCATTGCTATGTTCCTTTCATAAGTACTTCAGTAGGTTAGTTTGAAGTAAGTTTTGAAGTTTTGAGTTGTGCAATGGAAGTTTGTATGTTGGTAAGTGCTATTTATGTTGTTGCTCTATTTTACTTTGCACTTCATTGAGAAAATAAAGCAAGTCATTTCTGTTGTGTTCGAGTGATTGTTATGTATTGAAGTTGCCGTATTAGTACGATTCTAGATAATGAGTAGAAGTGTTTGTTATGTATCGTATTGTTATTCTGCTAAGAAAGTGTTACATCATGTCGAATTCAAGTATTTAAGGTATTATTGGTGACCAGAGTAATGGAGCTCAACCTAGTTGTAGTCATAATGGTGGTAATACTCCAAGGTCAATTGATGATAAATTAGACAAACTCACTATTCTTATTAAGAGTCTAGTCACCGTGATACAAGTTAATAGACAATAATCCCAAGGTATGCTGCACCATAACCTATTTGAAAATATTCTAGAGAGATACTAATGTAAACCTTACTTTTAGTAGGCCCATGATTTGACTAAAAGTATTTCCTAAACATTTCTAAGGATCAACTAAACTAAGAACTCAAGTTCTTAATTAAAAATGAACTTACTTTTCTAATTCAAAAGCCTATTATCGATGAAACCTGAACATGAAAAACTGCAAACTCTAAATTCACCTAAGACCCTAAACCTTAAAATAATAAAGGACTTTTAACCTTAAGCGACTAATCGATAATTTAATTTGAATAATTTCATTCAACTCTAGAAAATTTCATAATTTTATAAGAATTGAATCATCATTTACAAAGCAATTTAAGAAGTAAATCCTAAAACAATTTCTTATAAGATAATTCCCTTATCTTCATGTCTAGACTTTACATGTGAATAAATAGACCAACTAATCACCATAAATAACTTATCAATTGAGAGTTGAAGTCATTTATCAATTGATAAGCTATCAAAAACTAGTGATAAGACACTTTCCTTATCACCTATTAACTTATACTATATATAGACAAATTATCACAAGATTTCATATGCTTAATTTTAATAAATGAGACAAGACAATTCCATGCCACAAAGAGACCCTAATGGCCGGTTTATACAAGCTAGAAAAAGGGGGCATGCCATACCTTGTCTTTCATTCATCAATCACTTTATCTTATACTCCATTATTCACCCCTTAGTGCTCACATCATCAAAAGTTGCAATTGTTGACTTTTGTACATGCTACAAGACAACAAAATCAAACTTCTTAAATACACTTCCACTCCAAATTCCAACCGGACACTCTTTTTCCATTTACTCTCACTCTCAATTTTATTTTCACTTTCTTTTCTCTCACTTTGAAAACAACACAAAAATGGAAACACAAAAACCCCACAAGATCTTTCACTTGCCACCACCTTTCTTAGCTTCTACACTCATGGCATTCAACTTCTTCTTGTGTCTTGCTTTTTCCAACATTCAAAGCTCCTTTAGGATCCTTAGAACACTCCTTAAACCTCACTTCAAAGGACCACAACTTAAGTTTCCGAAAAAGGTGCAAGAAGGAGGAAGTAAGATAAAGAGCATAAGTGGAACCTTAGTGTACAACCACCATATTCTTGCTATGAGGACAAGTAAGTATATCTTGTGTTAGTAGTTTAGTATTCATGGTAGGAGACCATGATTTCTTGAAGATATGACTATGATCATAAGTTGATATAACATCTAAGACTACCCTAAGAAGCAAACTTATGAAAACCTTACATGAAAGTTGAAATATGAGCATGTAAAGTTGGTGTTTTGTAGAGATACTTGTCTAACACCTGGAATGGAAGATTTTAAGTTGAGAAAGTCTTGAAATGAGAACTTGAATGAAAGGGAAGCATGTTGGACGTGAGAGTTTAGAAGTCATTTGGATGTTGTTCTCACTTTTATATAGTTAAACATACTAAAATCTAGACTTAAGTAAAGAAAAAATCCATCACATGAAGTTTTATAAAAAAACTAACTTTGTAAGACATGAACTACGGTATAGGAGATATGATAAATGTGAGATCCTCTATTTTCATGTAATGTATGAGCCAAATAATCATCTCATGAAAAAGAAGTCAAGTTAAGATTTGAATACAAGTAGCTTAAGTTCATGATCTAATACCTACACTTAAGGAAATGAAGAAACAAGTTGTAAAACCAAGCTAGAAGCCCTCATACTCAAACTAACTAGATTTGGAACATTCCTAAAAGAAACTTAAAAATATGATAAAAGTAAGTAAACAAAGTAAAAAGACCAACCAAGGTAAGTACGATAAGTGTATCAAGCCTAAAACTTAAAACTAAGCTTAAAACTTCCAAATCGAGCCTCAAATGTCAAGTTGAACCACCCTTAAGTTTCTAGCCAGCAACTTGATTCAACAACAAAAGTTGTTTTGAGACTCTGAAGAAGCCCACAAGATACTCCCTAAGCCTAAGAAAGTGACCATCTTTGAATTGAATAAAAAACAAGCTTATTTGATAACTTAAGAGCCTAAGAAGTTGTTGTTAATCTTAGGAGTGTAAATTAAAGTTGTAAATCTGATCTTATGGAGTATTTTGAACCTATAATGAGATCATATGCCTAAGCCCAAAGGATTTCCAAATTACTAAAAAGCCAATTAACCAAACAAAGCCTAAAAGCGCTCCAAAACATGAGGACCGTTACTGTTTTGACCAATGGACAGAATTGTGTGCCTCATCTCAAAAATATAACCTCACCACATTAAAGTACACTCGAAAACGATGAAGATTGACTATAAGATCATAAAAATCGGATTTAAAATGAGAAGGTTATACGCGATTGAACTTTAAGTAAGAAACCGAGAAAAATACGAAAACTAGTCAAAAGTATAACTTAAGGGGTTTTAGCTTAGTTTTTTAAGTTTTATTTCAAATCCTTATAGTATTATGATTGCGATGTCTAGGGGACCCAGTGTTTGGAGATGACTTACCCCCAAACTACTTCAATTGACTTGCATTGCTGAGTTAGTGAATTTTTGATGACTCTTTACTTGATTACTTGTAGAATAGATGCAATTAAATTTATATATACATAAAATTGGATGCTTGTGGGACATGGGAAGTGCATGTGTGTGAATTTGTGATTGTATGGCTTGTTCATGTAACAATGGAAATTGTTTGGGATAATTCATATGTGCGATTGTATGGAATGAAATTATTTGATCACCATAAAAAACCGAATTAATCACTTATATGATTAAAAAATTCAATGAATCATGCATTCCCCATAATTGTATTCAAATAACACCGACTGCTGCTTTACGTAGAAGATGGGAAGGGACTCATAAGAGGAAGGCCTCCTATAGGATTGGGCACTAGCTATGTCATCATTTTATTGAGTCTCTATCCAAAGCTAACAGGCTTACTAGGCACTAGAGATACCAACCGTTAGTAAGGGGCCATATCTTGTGGCTTCTACTTAAGGTATGTGTTTGTGGATTGTAGAGGCTACTATACTACTAAACTTGAGATTTTAAAAGTATGATTTTTTATTTAGTAAAGAAGGTATATATATATATATATATAGTTTTGTTTTGGCTTAAGCACAATAGTGCAAATGATATAAAACCCAAGGGTTAGAATCTGAATTTTGGTTTGGGTCGGTTAATTATCTCCAAACCCTAACTATAAGGAGTGTAATTTTGACTCGTATGCAGTTCCTAGGCCATTGCATGCATTTAGTTATGATACTAATTGTTTATGCATTCATATGATTGTACATCTAATAAATTTCTATCATATGATATTGATGAGGGTATTTATCTTACTAAGCTTAAGCTTATACCCTAATAAATTTCTTTTGTTAAGGATGAGAAGAAGATTGTACTACAACTCGTGATGTCAACCCAATTGAATGAGACCCATAATCAGCTCACTCTAGCTAATATGAAGAAGGCCTTATTAATGAGCTGAAGAGAGCTCTGAGTTACTAAGAGGGCCGAAGAGCCTATGTTCCTATTGATTAGAAGATTATTGAAGATAAAAGATTTGGATGATGTACCTAATGAGGTCTAAAGCTCAATAGATGAATTTTCCATCTAGTTTCCTAATGAGTCACCTAAAGGACTACCCCTAATTCGAGGTATAGAACATTATATTGATATATAGCCAGGCATAGCCTTGCCAATTTGACTTACCTATAGAATGAACCCTAAGTAGGCTACCGAGTTGAAAAGATAAGTGGATGAGCTCATAGAGAGAGGATATATAAGGGAGGGCATGAGCCCTTATGTTGTACTAGCCCTGCTCATCCCAAAGAAAGATGGTTCGTAACACATGTGCATCGATAGCCAAGTAATCAACCGAATTATTGTCAAGTACAAATACCTAATGTTGAAGCTCAATGATATGTTAGATAAGCTTCATGGTGCTAAGCTATTTTCAAAGATTGATCTATGAATAGGCTACCATCAAATTCGCATGAGACCAGATGATGAATGGAAGCCTACTTTCAAGACAAGGCATAGTCTCTATAAATAGTTGGTTATGTCGTTTAGACTTACTAATGTACTAAGCACATTTATGAGGCTTATGAAACATGTGATGTGCCCTCTGATTAGACAAGGTATGGTCATGTACTTTGCTAATATATTAGTGTACAGTGCCCACTTGAACAACTATGTTCAACATCTCTAAGTAGTTTTTGATATTTTACCAATCGAGAAGTTATTTAGGAACTTGAAAAAGTCTACATTCTATCAAGATGAAGTTATTTTTCTTAGGTATGTAATAGCAGGAGAAGGAATTAAAGCTAATGAGGAGAAGGTTCGGGCTATCTTAGAGTAGCTAACATCGAAGAATGTTACTAAAGTACAAAGTTTTCATGGCCTCGCTTCTTTTTATAGGTAATTCATTAAGAACTTTAGTATCAATATAAGCCCCTTGACCAAGTTGACTTAGAATAGTGATGAGTTCAAATGGAATGACCAAGCTATGTAGACCTTCAAAGAGATCAAGGAGAAGCTCACCTCTACCCCTATCCTGTTATTACTAGATTATGACAAGCCCTTCGAATCGGAATGCGATGCGTCAAGCATTGAAATTAGTGCCGTCTTGATATAAGAACAACAATAAGTTGTCTACCACAGCGAAAAGCTTAGTGGTGTTGCAGTGAACTATTTTATGTACAAGAAAGAGTTGTACTTTCTTTTTCAAGCCCTTACTGTCTAGCTACACTACTTATTGCAATGAGAGTTTGTTATTTACATTAACCATGAGTTGTTGAAGCATCTTAGGAGGCAAAACAAACTTTTGAAAAGGTAAGCCAAGTAGTTGGAGTTTATGGAAGGTTCTTGATATGTAATCCATCATAAGAAAGGTAATGCCAATGTGGTCACTGATACTCTATCACGTCAGCAAATGTTATAGATAAAGTTATTGGGATTTTCACTTATCATTAAGCAGTGTGCTCATTACCAAGTTGTTCTACATACAAGCTATTAGTGAAGGAAACCTACGGTAGAGAATTCTTTGGTCATTTTAGAGAGACCAAACACCCAACTTGTTGAGGGAAAATTTTTACTGGTTTGGTTTGGCCAAAGATATCCATAAGGTAGCCGAAAGCTATGAAGTTTGCAGAAGGAGCCCTATGGAGAGTATATGCCCCTACCTATGCTAACCTTACCTTGGGCCAACCTCAACATAGATCCTGTCCTAAGACTTGCTTAGAAATCTAAGGGAAAAGATTTAACCTTTGTTATAGTGGATAGCTTCAGCAAAATTGCACACTTCATCCCATGCCATTGAACTAATGATGCTTTATATATTGTTGATTTATTTTTGCAAAAGTTGTTTAACTACATAGAGTGCCAAAAACTATTGTTTTAGACTACAATACCAAATTCTTGAGCTATTTTTAGAAGGCTCTTTAGAGAAGACATAGGATTAAACTTATATTCAACTATAGTAGCCACCTTTAGCCTGATGGTAAAATTAAAGTGGTGAACACGACACTGGGCAATTTACATAAAGCTATCGTAGGAAAGAACTTAAAGGATAAGGCTACCAATTGTGGTGTTTGCATACAATCAAACTATCCAAAGCACTATTGGGAAGACTCCATTTGAGGTCATCTATGGCCTTAATCCCATTATTCTACTGGATCTGATTAGTACCCCTATAGCTATTGAAGAGAGTTAATCTAGAGTTAACTAAGCTTGAGAATTGCAAGAGTCACATTAGTCTATGATGAAGAACATCATTAAGTTCAACTAAAGACAACGAGAGATTGGTAGTTGAGGTCGATGAGCTATTTTTGTCAGACTAAGAGACTTAGTATGGATTTACCTCAACCAAGAGCGATTTCCACACCTGAGACAGAGCAAGCTATCTCTATGAGCTGATGGTTTATTCAAGGTCTTAAAGAAGATCAACTACAATACCTATCAGATTGAGCTGCTTGAGAACTATGGTGTTTCCTCCACTTTCAATGTGTCCAACCTGATTCCCCATCAACCAAAAGAGAGAGACCCCATGGATACCCAAGAAGAACAAGTGCTTGAGACTGCTTTAGAGTTGAGGTCAAATCTTTCTAATCCCTAATTAGATGATAGGGATCAAACTTTCTGGATTGATTACATAGTCAAGTTAGAGGACTCCGAGGACTAATAAGGAGAACATTAGCTCGATGACCCATCTAAGACAAGAATTCTTATCTTGACCATCATGTTTCACTCTACTATCAACTTGAATAGTAAGCTTTCATGTACGCCAGCATAGTTCCTAAAGAAGTAATGTACAAGAAATGACAGGGTATAATTGAAAATACACCAAAATTGAGTATTTTGTATAGAAGATTATTTCATGTGCTTGCTTGGACACGTAGCTCTCTATGGATAAGTAACTTTCTATCAAAAAAGATAAACTATATGTTCAGGTTGGTGATTGCCGAATTGAAGTGCCAAGCTAAGTGGTAAGTTAGCAGTGTTGAGATGAGTAGATAATTCTTCCAAGTTAAATTTGCCTTAGACATGTTCAGTGTGGCTTGGATTCAGGTCAGCAGAGCTGATGGTTGGATGAGCCGAGCAGATGCTCGAGTGTAGTTCAAATCAGAAGCTACAGGCAAATGATGAGAGTGAGAGGGTTCGACTTGACTATGGTATCAAGTTAGTAGATTGCAATAGTTCACAATAGCTCGAACTCCTTAGTAGTGGGTCTTAAGGAAATAAATCACCTGGCCATGCTTTTGAACCCTCAAGCTTGTGTTCGAGTTAAGAGTTTGATGGTTCGGTTCTTATCATAGAGGATTACAAGGACTTGCATGACTAATGCAACTTGAGAACCACTTGAGGATGAAGATTCGATCATCAACCAAGAGCCATTTCACTTTATCTAATCCAAGTGATGAACATCGATCATGACCAAGATAAACTTTAAGCTGGTGCGAGCACAACCCTTACCTAAGCTAACCTGTCATAACAATGACCTAACAAGATTTCTAATGAGGCTAGACACCCAAGCTCTACCTTAACCTAGATCAGGTCAGCTAAACTATCTGATCCTCTCCCTTCCTCTATCAAATTGACTATAACCAATGCCTACATGCTAGGTACATTATGTATACAACAATAGCTAAATACAATGGCTATTTTTCCCACCAACTTAAGATTAACATGTATCCCCTGACACTTAAATCTAGAATGTTTCTTTCTTTTGTACATTATACAAAATTATCCTTTTCTCCCTTTTGTAGCATATCTTAGATATTACACATGTAATTTACCCTGTTGTCTTTTCATTGTATCATGTAACCTTATTGGGGCTAGTATATAAATCCCCTTTATTTTATACGTAGGCATCATCTTTGGATTATTGAATACAATTATTTCCTTTGAAAGCATTAGACTGTGCCTTCTCTTTCCCTAACTCTTATTTATTCTCTTTAGTAAAAAGCAGTGGTGAGTAGCCCTCATCTTCACTTATATGTCATATCAAGTAAAGTTTAAGCGTATAAGATTAGTTAGTATGTCATAAGTAGTTGATAGCTGCTTAGGTTTAGTTAAACCCCTTTTGTTTTCTTTATTTCAATTCATTGTTGTGTTATCTCTATGTGTATGACCCCGAGATGCATCATCGATCCTCACTCAATTTGTAGTAAGTTGGGGGGATAAGTTATCTTATCCGCAAGTTATGAAAAAAGATTAGATAGGACATCACACCACTAAGTTAAGAAGACTTTAGAGTGCTAGTTATGGATAATTTCCCTTAACGAGTAGTAACTAGTTGTAAGATATAATTCAAGCTCTTGGAAGGGGCTTTTCAATGAGATTAATATGTTACATATGGATTTCAACATAAAGGCTATAAATAAGAGATATAGACTTATAATATATTCATTTTTTGTATAGGAATGTATAGTTATGATACTATAATTATGGCTCACTCTTGTAAAGACTTCCTCTATTATTTGTTATGTTGAATAAAAAGAGATTTGAAAATTAAGTGTTTTATAAAGTTGAATGGCAAATTGGATATAGGTTTCATCTTATCTTTAACTTAGGAATGACATAATGAACAGTCTTCAAATACCAAAAATTTGAGAAAAAATTTTAATCAGACTCTTGGAAGATAGAGCATTACACTTGAGAATCATTTGTATTTTCATCTACGAAGAGTTTTATAAAGTGAAAATGAAAACATAATATGATTGGCCAATTTTCTTGATAAATGTACATATTTGGAAGTGCTTAAACCATATGGTAAATAATTGAGCCAAATGATCATTACTAATCCTATTTATTGGCACAAGTTCTTTAATTTGAGAGTCAAGTTGTAATTCAAATATTGTGATTAAGTATTAAGGTATTCATTGGTTAATTAACTCTTTAGATTTATTGAATGACAGTTTACACGGTCACCCAACATTTGTTCATGGCTCAGATACCTCTTATATTTTGCTTGTTTTGGATAAGCTTATGCATCATAAATAAAATTTAAAATCTTCAATGTTACATTCAATCATTATGTATTATGTAAATTTTGGTCATTTTTCTTTTAACTCAAGTTACATTGTTAGACATTATTATGAAATTCATATATTTGTGTGTTTAACAACATTTTTGTATTTTGTTTATGCAAAAGTTCAAATAGTTATTAGTCTTGTAGATATATTTCTATTGGGATTTTTCATGATCAACTCTGTCTTTCCATATAGACTTGGGAAAATATTGGTTTTAGGAGACTTAATCCACCAACGGACCTATTGGGCCTATCATGTGGAGGCAATTCCATTTATAGGACCCATCAAACCAATAGGTCATTTCACTAGTTTAAGCCTAATAATGAAAAAAAGACGAAAAAGAAAAAAAAATAGAGCACGAACGTTTTACATATACAAAATATGTACTATTAACCAACAAAATATAATATACTTAAACTTGGAGGTAATATTAATATACTATATAGTACATTCATATAATATACATATGTATATGTATAATATATGCAAGATATATATGTAATATGTTAATATATATACATAATATAATATATATTATACTACAAATCTATGTTAATGAATATTTATATCTTTAAGTAATATATTTATATGTGAATTGAAGACACAAGGCTAAAAAAAATATCGTGGAAAAAATAACCATCGCTAATCAAAGGAGAAATAAATTCTCAAAAAATTTAATTAAAAAAATTTGGGAACCAATTCACAAGTCACTGAACTAGTTTGAATCAGCCTGAAACCAACAACCGCAAGCTTAGTCCGATTTCGGTTTTACACACAAAATTGGCATGGTTTTGACTTCATAGGGCCACTAATTGAGACTTTTGAATAGAGATGTCCATCAATTTCCGTTTGATTCATCTGATTTTCGCTTGTTTTTAATTATTCAAATATACAATTTCTTTACATTTTCCTTGATTTTCAATAATTTCCACCAATCCAGAAATAGAGTTAATTGCAAACCACGTTTAATTTTATTTCGTGTCAATCAGTAAACAAATCTATATAATTATAATCTGTCAAATTCATTAAATATTCAATTTTATTCCATTCCTCTTCATATGTATGCATTAATATTGTTTGTTTCGAATAAGATGATAGTATTTTTGATGAAAAACTAGGTTCTTAGATCGGTAAGTTTTGGGTCTATGAACAATTAGATCCTGGTTCCAGGCCTGTCCAGACTTGTGGTTTTGGATCGCAATCCACTTTATTTATTTATTACCCCAGACATGGCCGGTTAGATGGATCCTAGGTTCGGTTCGAGGCCGGTTCAGAACGGTGTACTTTATTTATTTATATACTGTGCCTTTTCGTTTCTTTCTCGGACTTCATGTGGCGCGTTGTAGTTGTAGTAGTGGAGAGTGATGGGTCTTAGTCATGTAATGTTGTCGCCGATCTGACCGTGGTCAGTTAGCCAGGATAGTAGTCAGTATTTTGTTTTTTAATTTTTAGAAATAGACAAGGAATCAGTACTCTTTTGCCCTCTCATGAGAATAGTAATCTATTAAAAGATAGAATTTTTAAGGTAAACTACATTTTTTTTCTCTTAAAATTATTAGAAATAGTAGCTACACTCCGAATTGTTATAGTATAGCATTCTATATCACTTAAAAACGTTAACAACTCGATCATTTCTCAAATGCAATACCATGCCAATTTGGTGTATCAGTGAATGGTTGAATATTCCTTTAACTCAATTCACCATCTGATTTAACCCAAATTAATTTATGCAATGTCAAACCAATTAAGAAAACCACGGATTAGGGGATGGGTCCGTCTAAAAAATGAAAATTAAAAGTGTACATTTATGTAGAAAAAAGTTAACTTAGTACCATCTATGCATAAAAACAATTTTTTAGATAAAAATATAATCATGAAATATAAGTGTAAAAATTTAAAAATGCATCATACTCTCATTTTTAAAAATAGTTTTCAAGGAATATTGTTATAAGTTATCCAATCTTCTCTTTTCATGCCTTTTTCTTTTTTTTTTTAAGCATTTCATGAAATAGCTAAGATAAAGATCTCAACTAGCACACATCTTAGCTAATAAAAGAAGAAACTAAGAGAACTAACACCAATTTAATCAAAAACTGAATTTTATTTGGAATGGGATCGCTCAAATTAAAAAAGAAAAGAAAAGAATAAATAAAGATGCCATGGTTGTGAGCTTGATGTAGATGTCAAAATGGTCACTCTACTTTGCTTGTCCAACCAAAAAGTTGGGTGACAAAAGAGAGAGAAACTTCAAGGTCCAAAATGGGATCATGAATAGTGGGTTTGACTTTAAAGCAGAACCTTTCCAAATACGCTTCTAGGCATAATTATTACTTAGCTTTACCCGCCTGATTACCTAACTCCAGTTTCATTTCAGTGGATAATCAACCGCAAAATACGGCTAAAATATTAGCCGCAGTTTATCAATACTTTATAAGGTGGTCATTATACATTTCCACAAACCTTTTTTTTTTTTTGTTTCTTTAAGACCCTTTATAGTATAACTACAACCTAACCCAACAGTTTTTATATGGTTGATCCCTAGTAAGAAATTATTGTGATAATAAAAGAAGGATTTTCGTTGTATGTACTTACATAAAATAGAATAGAATAGACACTAAAAATAATCGCATCAACGCCATATATTTTTAAATTCTTATCAATGTTCCGTCCGTATCATGTGATTTTCTTGTTGGGAATTGTACGTAGGAACTGTTTATAAGAAGTGAAATTAAACTTAATAATTTATTTATTTTAACAAGAATTTTTAAATAAGTAATCGATATTATAAAAGTTCACAAAGAAGTTGAATAAATCAAGTATCTTATAAACATTTCATAACTTCCGTAAAAGAGCTTGGTTGTGATATATTTATGTATTGATTTATTTGCCAATCATATATTTTGTGGTGCATAAAGAGGGAAAAAAATCATACTTAGATCTATTATCTATTATATTTAAGTGGAAAATCCCATATTTGGTATTTTTTTTAGTACTTTTAATTTTTTCAAATTTTTGTCTCTTGAAAAAATATCTTACAACATAAAAATGTAATATTTGAAACAAGTTAGTTCATAAAATGTTTATTAAATCCCAACAGCTTAAATGACTTTTATGTCATATTTAGTATATAAAAATAGTTTGAAATAAAATGGATTTGAATGAAATGGAATGAATCCAAAATGCCTACGAAATCATTTATTCCATTCCAATATTATATCTTTTTGTAATGTATTTAGAATGAAATTAAATTTATATGTAGTAATATTTATCAAAAACACTCTTAACTATTTAGATAGCATGGTTGTGCTAAAGGTTAAATGCACTCTTTTAACGAATTATAGTTAATAATGGTAAAATGTAAGCACAATTCCACCACTTAAAATTTCCTTTTGAGGTAAGAATGGCCAATACTAGGGCATTTTAGTTCCATCTTCTTAAAAAAAAAAAAATCGCTTTCAAATACAGAAAGTTGAATAAAAATCAAAAGATTTCGAATTCATCCTTACATACTAAACATGATATTATTTTATTCTAGATAGTTACCTATTATAAAATATTTTATTATAATTTCTTGATTTTGTTATTTTTTTGTGACTTTCCATTTTTTTTTCTTGATCAAATATATTAATTATATATTATATATATATATATATATTTTTTACTCATATACAGGGATAGCCCCTTTGTGAAGGAAAAAACTGTCTGCATATTCATGGCTACCACTCAAAAAGTAATTGCCCCATTACTTAAATATCTACTTATCTAAACGTTCTTAGCCAGAGGACCAACAAATCTATCACGGTAAGGTTCTTTTCTATTTCCTAATGCCATTTTCTGCTTTCGAGGAGAAGATTAATATTTAAAAATAAGTTTAAATAGGAGATCAATATTTAAAAAATATATAAATAAGAAATCAAAATTTCAAAAAATTCAAATTAAGAATCAACATTTCATAAAATGGTTCAAATAAAGAATTCATAATAATCAATATATAATTGAATTTATTCAAACTTTTAAACCATTTTATGAAACATTAATAATTTATTTAAACTTTTAAAAACGTTAATTTTCCATTTGAATTTACTCTTAAACATTGATCTTCTCTATTATAATTCTTCTATCCATTTTTTAATACAAACACAATGATCTTATCACTCATCAGTTAGGTATATGAGATGGCCTTAAGGATAATTTTGATACTAATTACCAATGTTATTATATTAAAGTTGATTCGTTTAATTTTATCTAGTTTGACTTGATTTGATTATAAAATTGATTTAAATCACCTATTTAACCCTTATTGATAGTAATCTTAGTTTAGCTCATTGAGTCGATTGATCTAACCTACCACCTATAGGAGCCAACTAGTTTTTCGATTGGAATATATTATTTTATTTTATTTTTCCAATAAAAGCATCAATTTACTAAGAAAATAATTGTGATTTTGAAAAATAAAAAATAAGTTATAGAAAACTCTTAATTTTCAAATATTAAGAATATGCATAACTTTGTTATTTTATAGATAAATATAAATTACATTTGAATATTTTTTTTACCTCAATTTGATCTATATACGACATCGATTCAATCTTGAATTCGCCTTCTCGATACTAAATCCCTTTTTATTCCCAAATTAACTTCCTAATTTTAGTCTGATAACATTAGTAATACCTAATCGCAATGCTTTACATGAATTGTTTAATTTGAACAGTTCGTCATAGTGGATCAATGTTTACATAGTAACGGTTTCTTATATGTTTTTTTCACTTATCCTACGTTTACGTGGTTCATAAAATATATAAGGGGAGACTTAATTTTCGTCGTTCCAATATTTGATATTCCTAGGCGACATGTAATTAATAAATTTGTTTGGAATAATAACGCTGCCAGACGGTGTGTTGCGATGAACGGAATCCTAATATGAAGTTTAGCCTACGAGATGTCTAATATTCTTAAAGTTAATTGGTCGAGCAAATTTTCAGACCTTTCCTTTATGTTGTGTAGAATTAGCATGGATTGTGATATTTTAATACATTAGCACAGCGCTAAGGTTATTGAATTCTAATAAAATTAATTTTAGTCTTCTTACGAAATTCATCAAGTTTAGATTCGTTTTTTCCTTTTTTCAACGGTTTTAATTATAAAGGGAAAAAAAAAAAACTAACGCGGCACAAACTTGATAGTTCATACCGGACGGTTGATGTGAACTTTTTCATGCATCGCCGACAATACGATATGACTAGTAAACACGGAAAAGCCTGCCCCACGAGTCATGCCAAATGCCAACTGTCTGCTTGTGGATTTTGTGACTTCATTCAAACTCGACAGGCCATTCGGCAACCAATTAAGATTCAGTTTATTCACTACCGCTCTTGCTATTGCCGTATGGTTGATTTTCTTTTTACTATCATTATTATAATGACGCGATAAAACCAATTAACAAATATAAAATTTCCGCGACCCATTTTTCAATTGCTTCCAGTGGATATTTCCCTTGAAAGATAAAGCTTAACCACCGTGTGTTGACTTCTCTATGACCAGATTTACCACCGACAGCTTTATGTGTTAGAGATAAGATAATGCTAACGTGATTTCAACACGCTTTAGTTTTTCATCGGTATGGCGCAAGAAATTTACCAATGCTATGTAATATCTCTTAGATGCGAGTTTGGTAAATGAAAATACATCACTAATACATTTATATGTACATCATATATGTAACGTGCGAATTTAGTGTTATTATATATTGCATTTTTAAAAGAAGATTCTTGTACTATCCTAACCAATGCTAACTTTTACTTGTGTAAAACCATCCCATAGTATATTTTAGTTGATTTCATGTAATTATGAATCTATTCATATATCATTTCACCCAAAAAACCTATATCGAATTCAATTTTTCACTCTCGGGGAGTTCTAATTAGATTTTTTATCCTCATTCAATCATTAAACATATCATATTTAACTTTTCACTCTACATAGCACCTATTGGATTTTTTGTCCCCATTCAATCATTAAACACTATAACTTTTAATTAGTTTATTAATCTAATCAACTAATTATAACAACATTGATAAATAGCTAATGAATATAATATATAAAGAAAAATATGTATATATCACTACTATTGAGTAACAAGTATACATTGTCAAGATATTTTTTATCTTATATAAGTCAACTTTATGCTTATTCTTCTATAAATTATCTATATATGTCTCTTTGTGCCTCCTCTTATATTTTCAAGCAATATCTCTAACCTAAGATATATCAGTTAAACCATGCAACTATTGAAATTTGTTGGGGTTCAATTTGCAATAGATTATTGAGTCAAATTAGCAATCCAAAGATTATACAATTTAGAATTAGATCAATAAACAAACTTTATATTATTTAAGAAATACCTATTTGACTCCTTCTACCATATTTGATGGTGTTAGACGTATTGGTTTAATGGGAGTAGGTAGAGTAACAATAGATGATGAACATTTGGCCATATCTAGTGTCAATAGCTTAAGTAACGCGGTGTCATGTGTAATACAGTCTATCAGAGCATAAATAGGAGAATTTATTGCAAAAGGATCAGTAGTAAGAGGATCTATAAGAGGGTCGATAGTAGGAGGATCTACAAGAGGATCGGTATCATCTTCTATAGGAACATCTATATCAATATCTATAAGATGACTAAGAGATCTATCTACTAACTGTAGCTACTAATCTTAAGCTCGACCTTGATCTTGACGTTAACCCCGTCCTTGTCCTCAACCATATCCTCATCCTCTCTATTAACTTAGATGCCCCTCAAGCTACTACTCCTATTGAAGGGTCACCTAGTTTGATACCTCTGTATCCCTTTACTGAATGTCTCCCTTCTACAGCTAAAGTGTGCATTTTCTATACGTCTGTAGTCCTTTCCAACAATCTGAATGCATCTAACTACACTATAATTAAAATGATATGAATATCAAGATGTATTTGACAATTCAAGATAGAAAACTTGCCAATGTAGTTAAAAGTGCTCCCAATCAATTAATCTATCACCATATCACTTTATAATACCACTCAAAGTAGCCCACAGAGACAATACAAGGTAATGCATCATCATACACAACCTAAACTAGTGTCTACCTCCTATCCTGCCATTAGGCTATGTATTTGGAATTCTTCCTAGCCCAGTCTTCACTTGACTTCCCCTAATGATCCATTTTGTGGATGCCGTTTGGGTCTATGTTGCATTTTTCTAGGATTCGCTATATACCCTCGAATTGTCTCATCACTTTGTGTAGCTAATACATCTTCACAATTTGGAAGCAAATCATGGGGACACGAGCCAACTATATGTCTCTCCCTTCTTAGCATATATCCAGTAGCATGTCTAGTATCTTTAAAGAATAGAGTATCCAATAAATCGGCAAAAGATTAACGTATATTAATATGTAATTTTTAGTTAAAACAATTGAAATCATATAAGTTGTAAGTGTATTGTGCTTATGTGGGGCTTTGGCAATCAAGAGCCTCCAAATACTAGGACAGGACATGTTCAACAGTTTGTTTGATATCGAATGTATCATCCTACTGATATGCTAATGGGTTAGGATGTACTGGACGTATATATCTCCTCTATGGAACTAGATGAGGGAATCTATCCCATGCCCACACCTAAAACAAGACCATTGTGCCACCTATCCAAGCTGCCCTATCAAATGTAACTCAACATAGATATTGGTATAACCAATCAAGTAAGCTAATCCCCAACAAAAGCCATATACAGTTAGAAAGTCCTCTAATAATGGTAGAAACATGAGGTGAACATAGCTACAAGACATATTAGTGAAGAGGAGGTTACCTATCAAGTGTAGTATATAAATCCTCACGTGATGTCGAATGGTAATCTCATCTGCATCTTTTGGTAAACATTACAATAGAAGACTCCTATGCCAAGACATCCTAACTCTTTATATAGTAATTTAATTCGTGTCTAGCTTAACTTCCAATAAATGCTCATATAGTATAGGCTAAACATATATTGCAGTACCCATTACTAGTTGGCCATCAATGAGCAAGTCGAGCCACATGGCGATGTCCTATAAAGTCAACCTAACCTCCCTATACATTATGTGGAATGTGTAGGTCTCCCATCTCCATCTCTCCACCAAAGCAATCATCAAACCTCCAGTCTAGTTATATGAAGGGCAAGTGTACGATGTTATGAAATCTAACCTGGTTTAAATACGCGTCAATCCATGATAGTATACATCACACATCTCTTAAGGATTCTTTACAAATGCCTCTTTTGATGACATTTAACTAGATTATGTTCCTACAAAATCTAATTACATTAGATATGATGAAATTATATAAGTTATTTGAACATGTGATGGTTTTCTGATTTATACCTCTCCTTTTCATACTGCCTTAGATTCATAGGTATCCTTTTATGTCAATACTGATCTATCGATTGGTTCTAAATCCATCTATGTAAGAAAAAAGAAATACATGTAAGATTGTTGGAAAATTATGTCAAACATCTAAAATTAATTATATAATATAACAAAGTATTCATATATCATAATGAAACAAATATTTCATAATTTATACAAACCTTGTTTTGGGCATGCTCTTATGTTGTGCCTTTGCTTCCTACATTTGCGGTAACAAGATTTTGTTGGTTTTTCCTTAAGATCCATCTCATTGTGATATCAACTTGTTCATAGTCTTCCTTCTTTCTTGGCTTTATCATATGCTAGGTGGATTTTTGACATTCCCTCTCCATCTATCTCTAAGAGGTTAGAAGGTAGCTTAGTAGTAATCAAGTTGGTTTTCCTAATGAAACCACCTCTAAATCTTACATATAGAGTCCATGTTCACATAAGCCATGGCTATTAGTGCATGTGATTAAGGTATCTTGATAGTTTGCCTCTTGTAATAGCTACATTTGTTGTTGAATATATCGATTCTATGAAAGTGGCCACATTTCCTATCATATTTACTCATGTATGCTCTTATCTACACATCAAACATTCCAATTCTCATATTAAACATGATTACTTAGTGGCAAGTAGTTGCCCCTCTACATCTTTATGTCTTTTCGCTAACCCATTTAGGGTAAACTTTCTATTTGTGGATAGCTTTAGGTGCCTTATTACGCCTTTGTTAGAAATAGCATACACAATTGTATAATATTTTTAGAATTAGGGCTAGTAGAAGCAATAACTTTGCAACTTTCAAAACTGCATTGTAGCTCTTACTAAGGTTTGTTGTCACTTGACTGTATCTGAATTTCCTATCATATGCTCATGTCCATAACTTACTAAGGATCTTTGCAAAGTAATTTAGAGTAGTTGCATGTCTTTTCCTTATCTCTTCCATATAGAATGCAAACTTGCTTTCTTGTGCTTAGAAAGCTACTATAGTTATCTACCTCTTCAAATATTTGTATATTTGGTGTTGAAGTTTCTAACAATATGTCTTATACTCACTCTCTATTGTGCATATGGAGGTTGCCATCCATTATCTTTAGTTTTTATTGCCATTTTTATACCGTCATATAGATTTGATATAACACATAGAGTAAGATCATCATTGCATAATCCATGAAGGCTTTACTTTAACTTGTTCATGAACCATCTCCATATGTTACTCAATTCCTTATCAACCAATGTTGATGCTAGGAGGAGTTTGTGATTAACAACATCTATGCTACATGCAATTAGCAAGCTAGTGTTACAATCTCACTTCCACTAATATCAAACACAAATAAGAATTTTCCCCCTTTTAAAACAATGGAATGCTATACTATCAATGGACTCGCCTGGAGATAGAAATAAATAAATTTTAGTGGAAACTGCAAACAAATATCAAGCGTACTAGTCTATTGATAGTATAAGAAGAGCAACTAAGGTCTTATTTGGCGATGAAGGAAAAAATAGAGTTTAGAAAGATAACTAAGTAATAGATTCTACCATTTCTACTCTAATCTAGGCAATTGATTCAACAATTTTAATGAAAAGAACATGAAAGTTATTGATAGTCAGTTTTGTCCACCCATCTTACTAGTCCATTTGGTTGCCAATAGGTTGCATAATCCATATTCTTAGCACCTTGCTGAGTAATCGATATTCTTAACACTACGTCAAGTAACGTAGATCCATTGCTAATTTGAATTTAAGTTCATGGTGTGAACGGTTATCACAAGCATAGTTATATTATATAACTGCCTCTTCTCCCTACATTTTAGAGAAGATGTCTAATCAACAAGCTTCCACGTGTCTCAACAGTTATTCCAATAACTTCTCCTTCAAATATGACAATCTCCTATAAATATGGGAATGAAACTCTATAAGAGACATCTAATAACTTTTAACCTCTTTACCTTACCCTTCTCATTCTTGCTTATTAACTTAGGTATCGAAGTAGCTGTATTAAACTGGCCTCAATACCAAGCATTTTTATTATCTTTACAAGATATTTCCAACCCCTAAAATTCACTAACAACATTTGATGCCGTCTGTTTTTCATAAACACACCTACATGGTTAAAACTAGAATAACCAAGAGTACAAGTGTTGGCACTTCCTCCTAACACCATAAAGGGGGGAGTCAGCATACTAATGAGCAATGACTAGCTAGACTCGAGCAATTATGCCTCAATTTGGCTAAGGAAAACTCGAATATAAACAAAAAGCATGAATAGATCCTTAACCTCTTTCATAATAGGATTCATCCAAACTAGAACAACGACCATTGCGATCATGATGATGAAAATAGTGATGATTCAATTTATTCACTAGAGTTAGCGAAAAAGTAAGCTATGATCATGATGGGACCTTCGGTTCTTACTTTCAAAAAGAATGACAAAGGCAAGCAACCATAGCAAGTGCACCATGCGAGTCCCTCGCATGTTGACACCCCTGCTGCAACAAGTAAGCAATTCCAAATCAAGAAGAGTCCCTTCGTTCTAGAGATTTTAGAAGAAGTGATACCTCAGCACATCTAGCTACTGTAGTTTGAAACTTATGATGAAACAAAGGACCTCCAACACCACCTATAGTATTACTGTATGTTGGCCAAATTACATGGTTTGAGTGATGTAGTGGCCTACTATGCTTTTTCCCTATACCTTAAGGAATGCAGCCAGCACATGGTTCAAACACTTAAAACCAAACACCATTTCTTATTTTAATGAATTAGTAGAAGTTTTTCTTCAACACTTTCTTGCAAGCAAACTTCTTGTTAAGGATTCCTTAATCCTTAACACAATCAAATGAGTCAATTAGAGACTACTTAGTCAAGTTTATGGCCAAGATGGTTGAAATCCTAGAAATTAGATATGAGTATAACCCTCAATGCCATGATTGATGGAGTTAAGCCCTATGGAGAATTTTTCAAGTCTCTCACAAAGATCAAGTCGAAAACTTTTGTCAAGTTTAAGGCTAAAGCTACTTCATACGTCCATTAAGAAAATAACATAAAGGTCCGATGAGAGGCCAATCAAAACAGAGGAGATAGAAAAAATGACAAGAGAAAAAGTGCAAAGGACAAACTCAGCTCAAATGATGATCAAAGTTCAATGTTGAGAGAAAGAGACTAAGAATTTTGACATTTTCATCCTATACACCCATCGATCATCCAATTTCTGACATATTAATGGAGGTATGTAGGCAGAGAGGTGTTCTGTAGTGGTCGGAAAGAATGCGAGAAAATCCCTTGAGGAGAAATTCCAATAAGTACTGTGACTTCCACTGTAACAAGGGTTATAACATAAATGAGTGCATACAACTTAAGAATGCGATTGAAGATGCAATTCAACAAAGGCTTTGCGAAAATTCCTAGTGCATGATGCCGAAATTATCAAGAGACCATCCTAGAGGAGACATGAGGAATAAGAGAATGACACTTGGTTAACTATGGCCAAGAGAGATACAATGGATGCAAATTGTAAACCCTACTTTTAGTGAACCTAAGATTTGAATTAAGAGTACTTTCCGAACATTCCTAAAGATCAACTAAACCAAAAAATTAAGTTTATATTTAGAAACGAAATAAATTTTTACAATTCAAAAGCCAATTATCGATAAAACCCGAGCTTGAAGAACTGTAAGCTCTAAAGTTACTTAAAACCCCAAACCTTAAAACCATTAAGGAATTTTAACCCTAAATAATTAATCGATAATTTAATTTGAAAAAATTCATTCAACTTTAGAAAATTTCACAATTCTACAAAAATCAAATCATAAATTACAAAACAATGTAAGATAAAAACCCTAAAACAATTTCCTATAAGGCTATGCCCTTATCTTTATGTATAAGCCTTACACATAAATAAGTAGACTAATCAATCACCTTAGATAACTTATCAAAATCTAGTGATAAGACAATCTCCTTATCACCTCTTCACTTATACTACATATGGACAATTTTTCACAAAATTTCATAAGCTTAACTTTAATAAATGAGACAAAACCACTCCATGGCCTAAAAAGACTTTAAATGGCAGATTTAGACAAGGGAGAAAGGGGGGCCATGCTCTTGTCATTCAACCATCAATCACTTCTTCTTACACATCACTATTCACCCCTTAATGCTTACATCATCAAGAGTTGCAATTGCTAACTTTGTGTAAGCTACAAGACAACACTTTCAAGACATTTGAACACTCACTCTCTCTCCCTTCAAACCAGCCACTCTCTCCATCATTTCCCTCACTTTCAATTTCACTTTCACATCTTCTTTCTCTCTTTTGAAACAAACATAAAAGGGAGAAACAACTTTACCCCACAAAATCAACTTTCCTTCCATTTTTGAAGCTTCACTCACGGCAACTTTTTCTTTTGTTCTTGTGTTATTTTCTTCTACCATCTAAGACCTTCTAAGACCCTTAGAACCTTCCACAAACCCCATTCCAAAAGAATAAAAAGATTCGGGTTTCAAAAGGTGGCAAAAAGGAGGAGGCAAAGTTAAAGGCTTAAGTGGAACCTTAGTGCACAACCACCAAACTTTGCTTTAAGGACGAGTAAGTATTTCTTATGATATGTGGATTAGTATTTATGTTAGGAGACTTTGATTTCTTGAAGATATAAGTAAGGTTTAAGTTGTTATAGCACCAAAGATCGTTTTAAGAAACAAACCATGAAACCCTTACATGAAGTTGAAACATGAGCATGTAAAGTTGGTGTTTTGTAAAGACATTTGTTTAATGCTTTGAATGAAAGATTTTAAGCTAAGAAAATCTTGAAATAAGAACTTTAATGGAGGATGAGCATGCTGGACATGAGGGTTCCATAGTCATTTGGATGTTGATTTTGTTTTCATTAAGTTAAACATGCTCAAATCTAGACTTAAGTTAAGGAAAAATCCATCACATGAAGTTTTATAAAGAAACCTACTTTGTATGACATGAGCTATGATATGGGAGTTGTATTAAATATAAGATCTTCTATTTCTTTGTGTGGAACATAAGTTAAGGAATCATCTTATGGAAGAAAAGTTAAGTTAAGATTTGTACACAAGTAATTAAGTGCATAATCTACCACCTAAGCTTAAGGAAATGATGAAACAAGTTGAAAAACCAAATGAGGACCTCTTGGAACCATCATGAACAGACGTGGAACGTGGGAAAAAGAAGCTCAAAAATATGATAAAAGTGAATGAACAAAGTAAAAAGATCAACTAAAGCAAGTATAGTAAGCACATAAAGCCTAAAACTCAAAACCGAGCCTAAAACTCTCAAAACAAGCTTAGAATTCTAAGTTGGGCTTTCAATAAAAATCTGACCAGCACCTTAAAGTACTAAGAGAGATTTTTTTGAAGCCCATAAGAAATCTACCTAAGGCCCCATAAGCCCACCAAAGTTACTAACTTTAGTTTGGACAAAAAATAAGCCCATTTGACAACTTAAGCTCACTAAGGGGCCCAAGAAGTGGTTGTTAGCCTTAGGAATATAAATCAAAGCTGTAAATATGATCTCAAGGAGTATTTTAAGCTTAGGATAAAATCTTAAGACCAAGCCCAAAGAATTTCTTAAGTTTTTAAAAAGCCCATTTACCAAACAAAGCCCAAAAACACTCCAACACATGAGGAATGCTACTGTTTTGACCCATGGACAGAATTGTATACCTCATTTCAAAAATCTAACCTTACCATGATAAAGTGCACTTGAAAACGATGAAGATTGACTATAAGATCATAAAAATCGGATTTAAAACGAAAAAGTTATACGCGATTGAACTTTAGGTAAAAACCGGGAAAAATTACGAAAAATAGTGAAGAATATAACTTAAGGAAAATTTACTTAGTTTCTTAAGTTTGTTTCAATTCCTTATAAAAATTATTTCAATGACCAGGGGACACTATTTACGGAGACGACTTGCCTCCAGATTACTTTGATTGACCCACATGGCAGAGTAAGTAAATTCCCGATGACTCTTTACTTGATTGTGCTTGTAGAATAGATGCACCTAAACTTATATATATAAATTTGGATGCTTGTGGGATATGGGAGATGCATGTGTATGGATTTATGGATGAATATGATGACTTGTTAATTATATATAATAATGGGAATTATTTGTACTAATATATACATGTGAATTGTATGGAATGAAATTGTCTGATCACCTTCAAAATCGAGTTAATCACTTATACGATTAAGAAATCAAAATGAATCATACATTCCTTATATTGCATACAGATAACACTAACTGCCGCTTCACGCAGAAGATGGGAAGGGACTCACAGGAATACGAGTTTCCTGCAGGATTGGGCACTAGCTATGTCATCATATATATTGAATCTCTGTCTTAAGCTGATGGGCTTACTAGGCATTGGGAGACGCCAATCGTCGGTGAGGGGTCGAGTCTTGTGGCTTCTACTTAGGGCGTGTGTTTATGGATTGCGAAGGCCACCACACCGCTAGACTTGAGGTTTTAAAAATATGATTTGTTATTCGGTAAGGAAAGTATACATATACAAACACATACATACGTACATATATATATAGTTTTGTTTTGGCTTGAGTACAATAGTGTAAATGAAATAAAACCCAAGGTCTAGAACTCGGATTTTGGTTTGGGTCGGTTAATTATCTCCAAACCCCGACTACAGGGGGAATAATTCTGAGTCATATGCAGTTCCTAAGTTACTGCATGTGTTGTTTGGCATATTGATTGTTCATGCATTCATATGATTGTGCATCTAATAAATTTTGCCATGCGGTATTGATGAGGGTAATTATCTCACTAAGCGTAAGCTTACACCCCAATAGTTTTTTTCCTTGCAAGTTGATCGATAGTTGGGAATGGGATAAGAATCGAGTGTAGAGTGCTACCATTGAATCAGTATGATGAAAAGCTTGTGTAGTTAATTTAGAATGTTCCGAAAAATGACTAGTATTTCAGTTAAGTTTAGTGTCTTTAGTAAGTTTAGAATTTTCTAGAATTGTTTATCTTATTTCACTATTTTGGTAGGGAATACCGATTCTCTGCGGTTCTGAGGAATTGTGGAAAAATGGATATCCATAATTATTTATATTATATAATGAGTCAATGAATTAAAATTGAAGACTCTAGTAAATAACTATTTAGAGTTTTGCAGTCTCTGACTTATAAGGCGATTTTCTTATTATGGGTGCACATGTGATATGGAAATTCTAGACAATAGCATTAGGCCCCTCCTAAGGTCGCTACACAAATCCCAACAAAGTACCCAGCGAAGTGATTAACACCATTGTCGATAGACCTACTATTGGCCATTCAAGCTCTTCGAGTTTAACGAACACCAAAAATTATGCCTACAATAGCTAAGGCAAGAAAGTCAGGGTTAATAATACAATTTCTTTCACAATGGATAACTTTGAGGGCATCTAGAGACTGCATGATGACGAGCTAGTTATCAGTGCAAGAGTCACATACTTTGAAGTAAAGAAAATTCTTGTTGACATAAGAAGTTTAGCTGATATCATTTTTTAACATGCGTTCAACCAAATGAGACCCAAGATTAAGACACAACTAATATCTTACAAGTATGATCGGTATGCCTTTAACAACCAACCAATTCAAGTAACTAGAGTAATTTCTTTGCCAAGATAGATTGGCGATGATGAGCATGTCGTAGAGGATAAAGTAGACTTCCCCATCATCAAATGTTGGTCCCCACACAACATGATAATAGGATGGCTATATCAGCATTTATTCAATATTGTCCCTTCAATTGCACTTCTTAAAGCCACGTTCCCGACTTCCACGACAGTTGGCATGTGCAAAGGGGACTAGCAATTGGCAAGGTCCTTATATATGAAGGCCTTAAGACAAGAAGAAGTATTTTAAGTGGACACTTGTCCGGAAGGTAAGTCGGTCAATATAGAGAATGCTAAGAGTGATATTGTGGAAATTTCTTTGGGAGATGAACCTAAGAAAACTATAAGGATTAGAAAACCTTTGTCAATAGATATTTAGCAAAGTTTAATTAACTTCTTGCAAGCCAGCGTTGACATGTTTGCATGGTTCCCTTCAAAAATGCCGAGTATCCTGAGAGAAGCTATAATATACAAGCTTCAGATTGATCCGAATGTGATGGTGGTCTAATAAAAGAAGAGGCATTTTACACTAGAGAGATAAGCAACAATAGAGGAAGAAGTTTAGAAGTTATTGAAGGAAGGATTTATCCAGGAAGAGTCTTATCCAACTTGGCCAACCAATTATGTGCTAGTCAAAAAATCTAATGGCAAGTGATAAATGTGCATAGACTTCACGGATCTCAACAAGGCCTATCCTAAGGATTGTTTTCTACTGCAAAAAATTGATCAAATGGTAGATGCAACCGTTGGACATGTATTACTTTCTTTTATTGATGCTTTCCCTAATTACAACCAAATCAAGATAGATAAGGAAGATGAAGTCCATGCATCTTTTGTTATCAATTTTGGAACGTATTGTTATACAGTGATGCCCTTTGGGCTGAAAAACACCGGTGCAACTTACTAGAGACTTATTACCAAGATGTTAAAACCCTAGATTTATAGAAACATTGAAGTATATGTCGACGACATGATTATGAAGAGTATGAAGGAGGATCAACATCTTATCAACCTTGAGGAGACATTTGCTACATTGAGGAGATACAGCATGAAACTCAACCCATAGAAATGTATCTTTAGCGCAACATCAAGAAAATTTTTAAGATACATGGTTACTTGATGTGACATTGAAGCTAACCTAAGAAATATTGAAGTGATATGGATCGTGAAATCCCTTCATCTAGTCAATGAAGTGTAGGAACTTACCGAGCGTATAGTCGCCCTCAACAAATTTGTGTCAAGAAGTGCTAATAAGTGTATGAAATTCTTTAAAATCTTAAACAATTTGAAAGAATTCAAATGGTTCAACAATTATAAGAGAGCTTTCAGCAATCTCAAAGAATTCCTTACATCACCACCAATACTCTTAACACCTATTTCAAGAGAGAATTTATATTTATATCTATCAGTTAGCTACCGAGCTCTTTCTTCTATATTAGTCCTAATTAACAGCAAAGAGTATCGACCCCGTTTATTACTTGAGTCATGTTTTATAAGGGCTAGAGCTTCGATACATGAAGTAATAGTTCTCTCAGCAAAGAAGTTGAAGCCGTATTTTGAAGCTCACCAAATTATAGTGCTCGCTGATTAACCATTATGACAAGCATTACAACGACCTGACTCCTTCAGGAGGATGATCAAAATATGCCCTAGAGCTGAGTGCCCATGGGATACAATATAAACCTAGAACAATACAAAAGGCTAAAGTGGGGGTAGATTTTGTAGTGGAGTTCACTGGTGAGAAAGATAGTGTAGAGTTTGCCGAGAAACCTATTTGGTTCATTTATGTGGATGGTTCTTCAATGAAAGAAGGAAGTGGTGTAGGCCTTGCTCTTTAAGGCCCCCATAATGTTAAAGTTCATTATACTTTAAAATTTGGATTCTCAGCTAGTAACAATGAAGTAGAGCATGATGCTTTGATTGCTAGACTGAAACTGGCAAAAGTGATTAGCGCCAAGAAACTTGAACTGTTCTTTGATTCATAATTGGCAGTAAATCAGGTTACAGGAAGTTATGCGATAAGGGATGAAGAGATGAGCAAGTACCTATTAGCGATATGAATGCTCGTAGAAGAATTTCAATCTTTCGCCATCCACAAAATTCCAAGAAGCAAGAATATTGATGTCGATAAGTTGTCAGAATTAGCTAATATGGCATTCCCCAAATTGAGCGATAAGCTTTTTGTCAATTTACTTCCATAGAAAAGTTTATCACCTCTTTCATAGAGCTATGAGTTGGCTCCTTGCCCAAGAGAAGAATCTTGGATGGATCCCCTAGTAGACTCTTTGAGAGATAGTACTCTCCTAAATGATAAGAAAGGAATGTGAAGATTGGCTTACTAAGCTACGAACTATACGTTGATTGATAGTTAGTTGTACAAATGTAGCATATCACAACCCTATCTTCAATGACTTCCTCTAAGAGATTCCTAAAGAGTGTTATTCGAGCTATATGGTGGTGTATGCAGTAACAACGTAAAAGCATAGACATTGTATGTTTAAGCACTGTAACTTAGCCATTACTAATTGACCATGAGTGAAGATGCAAAGGAAGTTGTTCGGCACTATCCTTAGTGCTAAAAGCATGAGTCACCGAGTCATGCACCTATAACTGAGTTATATAGCCTAACCAGCCCTTAACCCTTGGCTTAGTGGAGGCTAGATATTCTCAAACCCTTTCTAAAGTCTACCACCTAACAACAATTCATCATTGTTGCTATAGATTACTTTACCAAATGGGTAAAAGCTGAAGCAATGGCGAAGATTACCTAGTAGAAAGTGGAAGCATTCGTTATTAGTTCCATCATTTCAAGATTTGAAGTTCCTTATATGATAATCATAGATAATGGCCTACAGTTTGACAACAATAAGTTTTGGGCATTTTGCAAGAAGTATAGCATTCCCCTCAACTATACGTTTGTAGCGTAACCTCAAACAAATGGACAAGTTAAAGCCAGAAACAAGATCATTTTGCATAGCCTAAGATGGAAAGTAAACTAAGTCAGAGAGAAATGGGCCGATGAACTACCAAATGTTTTATGGAGGTACCGAACCACCCATAGAATTGCAAGTGGGGAGACGCCCTTTACGTTAGCATATGGCACGGAAGTCGTGTTGTAGATTGAGTTGGATTTGCTAAATTTGTAGATGTAAAATTTCAACATTATGGCTAATCAAATTGGATTAACAACGAATTCAGACACCATTGATGAAATTTGGGATATTACAAGAGTTAAGGTCGTGGCATACCAGCACAGAGTGGTAATGTATTACAATTAGAAAGTGAAGCACAACATTTTTCAACTTAGAGATTTGGTTTGTTGAAAGATGGAAGCTACTAGTATACGAGTGAGTCAAGGGAAGCTTAACATGAATTAGGGGGATCCTATTAGGATTTAGGAACTAGTTGGTGAAAGGGCCTATGGACTAAAAAGGTTGGACAGATCTATCATCCCTCAATCATGGAACATTGAGAATTTGAAATTATATTTCAATTGATTGTATGGATAATGTTCATTTCCACTTATTTGTAAGGCAACAGCTTACATGCTTATAAGACTACAATACTTTTTTATGAGAACTATGTTCGAAGTTTCATTATGTTTCTTATTTTTTTTATGATTACCAAGTTAATGAGTTCTGGGCTGTACGGCAAATGAACTAACCTAAGTTCTAGCCTATCACAGTTAACAAACTGCATAAATTAATCTTATAACCGAGTAATGCGGCTAGTCTACACCTCAAATGGCTAATGAAAAATATCTATAAAGACGCATGAATTAGGCATGTGAAATAAAACATATCGAGAAATAATTAGGCACACAAAATAAAACGTACCAAGAATAAGTTGGGTGTGTGAAATAAAACATACCGAAAGATACTTTGTGTGTAAAATGAACATGTTGATGAATAAAAACGTGTGAAATAGAATATAAGGAACTTATGGTGCATGAAATAAAACATATTGAAAATAGTTATGTGAAAGATATTTTATTCAACAAATGTAGTTACAAATGTATGGCCTATTATATGAAAGATATCTCGTTCAAATAGTTACATGAGAGAATGCAAAGTACAAAGAATACAAAGAAAATCCTATGGCTTACTCTTCGAAACAGCAGAAATAATTTTTGGATCGAAGGTTGGGGCTTTATTCGAGCAAGCTTCTTTCTCGACACCTAGGGTCTCAGAGTCGGCAGATTGCTCTTTTCACTTATAAGGGATTAATTTTGATAGATGTTCTTTATCTTCCCCTAGATCCTTAGCATGTGCTTCGTCATTACCCTTATTAACAATCTCGGCAATTGGCTCGTCATCATCGTCTTCATCAGTACTACTGACTTTGTCGTAGACATCGAAGAAGTAGAGACAGGAGAGATGACGATTGAGATGAAACTTCAAGATCTCCTCTCTTACCACTTAGACTCCCTCCAACAACTTCTTCCGTAGAAGTCTCTCATACTGCCGACTAAGAATAACTATATCGAGAGCCTTTTCAACTAATGGTCCTCTCCTCCAATTCGGCAACACAACTCTATAAGTTTGAGTTATTGGTTTTTAACTCTTTAATCTGCATTTTGAGTCCCAACACTCTTCTTTTTTCTTCTACAACTCCTCCTTTAGGCCTTTAGACTCCTTATATTACTCTTCCATTTTAGCCTTCAAGCCTGAGACATCATTGACAATAACGGTATGTGCCAACTTCTCAGCAGCAAGGTCTTCTTAGAGCTTTCTCCTCCCTTATCCTCTTATTCTCGATAGTAGTAGTCTAGGCTTTGGATGCATTATATGCATCCTCAATTTTTTGTAACAATTTCATTTAATATGATGAGTATACGATATGACTCGACAAAGTACAAGAAGACTACAATAGATATTACTGTTTTAGTCTCTTTATCAACCTCCTCTAAAGCTGTCAAAATGTAGCTACTCATCTGAAAAGGAAGTCAAATATTAGCAACTCAGTAAATTTAATAGTTATAAAGATTGATGCAGATACTCACATCATATAACTTGGCCGTGATATGGGCCTTATTGTGATTACCGACATCTTTCTTAGCGATCTCTCTATCCTTTAGAAGAATAATTCCTTCCATCAAGGCTAAAGATTTTGTCTTATTGCCCAAGGCTAAGTCGGTATCCAAAACATTTTGGCTCCAACACAGGACGAAGTACTCACTGACCTCCTTATTAGGGATGAATTCGATACTGGTGATGTTGAGAGCTTTAGACCACATTGCCTCCTTCGTCCTCTTATCTAAACCCTTAGACCTTTTAGCAAGTGGTTGGTTGGTGAGTTCCTTTCCTGATCTCTTATCATGACTAAGCATTACCTCTAGCACCAATGGCGACCCCTCAACAACGGTAGCATCCTCGACTTTACTACGAGGTTGGCTCTTTCGACCTACCTTTCTTGACTCGACAATAGGTTGAATATTCTCGATCAGAGGCTCCATAGAATGAGGGACCTTGGTCGGCACTATTCTCTCGCTTTCCTTTCACCTATCAGATGCCCATAAGGTCTTCTTCTATGCTATCACTTGCTTAGATGTGTCCTTTTTTGCTGTTTTCTTCATGTAAACAAGCTAAGCGGTACTGGCTGTGGCTACCCTCTTGTCTGCTTTTGATTTTTTGGCCATTGCTTAGGCTAGTAGCTTGGTAGGATTTACCTTGCTAGCACCTATATTTACAACATGAGTAAACAAGTTAATATTAATACATAAAAAGAATAAACTTATATTCTCCATGCCAAGCAAGGCTCAAAGGCTATAATTCTCCCCTTAAGTTGGAAGAATGGCTTTCCTCTTGTGGCTATACTTAGCACCATGGTAACTCATTAGCATACCTTATTTTTTAGAAAAGATTGGGTCTCCGCTTTCATAACACCTTATAATTCTCTCAACATGCCATAAGAACATTTTGTTCTACTTCCTTTTATGAATTTTTTTTGCCACTACTGCATCATTCAACATCACATCTATATCTTTAGTACATATTAGCTTAATCCATTGAGTCTAGAAGTCTACCTCCTCATCAGACACTATCGATACAAATTTGTCATGCCATTTGTGGATCTTGGACTTTAACCCATCTATGAACTTTTGCACATGCCTTACAGCAGCAAAGTACCATCATCAAGTTACCTCTTACTAGTAAAGAAAAACTAAAATAGTTTAGGCGTAGCCTTGACTTCGACTTCTTCACAAACTATCTCAAAAGCCAGTATGTGTTGGGTGAAAACATACTCGATGCAACTTTAAAGTAGTTGAAGAAGCCCTTCACAAAAGCTAAGAAAAGGAAGCGTAACCCAAAATCTAAATATTTCAGGTATATATTTAATTCACGCTCCCTTAGGAAACATACTCTTAGCCTCCTCAGATTCCATGTTCCAGGAAGATCTTACCACTACTTGTTGTATTTCGTGATAAGAACTCTATCGATAAAGCTAATGGTTCCATCTGGAGAGTCATGGAAGTAAGTAATGTTGTTATATAGATATCTCACCAAGGGTTGCCCTTCTTTATCCTCGACATAATTATCTACAGCAAGAGCATTTGTTCGAGTGAGTTTATCCTACCTTTCCTCAATACTATCGGTCGAGCTACCGAAAGAGTACTCCATCTTGCTCCTTATTTAAGGGAGAGAAGTGACCTCAGTTTTCATTGCTTTAGAATTGGAGAGAATAAGTTGATAGACAACATTACGAACCATACCCAAATGGTTATGAAGAATGCTGTAATAGAAATTGAAGAACTTAAGAGTGAAGATGAGAAAGCAAGAAAATTTGTTTGTGACTTTGAATAGAAATGAATTCTGATTTTGAAGAGTCCTTTAAATACGGACACTTTATCCTCATAACTGCAAATTTGTTTTTGATGGTAATGATGCACTGATTTGATAGTAGTACAGATTGTTGATGTGCATTTTGAGACAGAAATCCAATGATTGACAACTCACCAATAGTTATTAGGCTCGCAATGTAATGATGATTGAGGCAATAGGTCTCATACCACCTACTTTTTGGTTTCTAGAATAAGAGGGAATTTGAAAGTTGCAACTTTTCAATTAGGATGAAAACTGTCTTGCTTCATATGTCACTTAACATCTAAGGAATTGCTCTCCCCTTGACCTCTAGTACATTATGTATTATTCCCTTCGTTGAATTCTCGAACACGAAAATTAGGGGGGGAAATGTTGATAGTCAATTTTTGTTCACCTGTTTTACTTAACCATTCAGCTGCTGATAGGTTACATAGTCTATATTCTTGGTACCTCGTCGAGTAATCGATATTCTTAGCATTATGCCATTAATACAGATCTGTTGTTGATTTCAATTCAAGTTCATGGTATGAATAGTTATCATAAGTATAGTTATATTACATAATTGCTTACTCTCCCCACATTTTAGGAAAGGTGTCTAATCAACAAGCTTTCACGTGTCTCAATAGTTATTTCGATAACTGATCCTTTAGACATGACAATCTCCAGTAAATATGGGAACGAAACTCTGTAAGAGATATCTAATAACTTTTAACCTCTTTACCTTACCCTTCTCATTCTTGTTTATTGACTTAGGCATTGGAATAGCTGCACTAAACTAACCTTAGTACCAAGCATTTTTCTTATTTTTGCAGGATATTTCTGTCACATCTCGACATAGCACAGGATGTGTCATCACATAAGAATACCTGTTTATACTCGATACAAGTTTTATTTGTAACAAAAGAGTATTATAATGGAGTTCAGCTTAACACCTCTTTTTACAAAAGATTACATATGTTAAACTTAACCAAACCTAAAATAAAGTACCTTTTTTTTCATATGTATAGATCCTTTATAGAAATAAGAACAAAATACTATAAGACTTCTTCAAAAGTAGCTGACTTTGTCTTAAGCTCTCTTAAAAGAATTTTCCCTCCAATTGATGTTACCTTGTCAATTCTCTTCATAACTTGAGGATACACAAGTATCGCCTTAACTCTTTATGAGCTAAGTGAGAGTAGATAAAATAAAACATAGAACAAGTACAATACATACTTACCTAGATCAATACCATAAGATATTCAATTCCATAATCTAAGTTACCAATACAAACTATTTATGCAAGAAATTAGTGTCATGCTCATGCATGTGAAATGCATCGGTACCGATATCCTATACTTTTTCAATTCTTTATCTGGTTAATCGATATACCTGAGCATCTAGATACAACATCCAGGAACCTAGAGTAATAAGGAGCTACCTAAGAGTAAGACCTCCAACAAAAACCACCCATTGTGGTTTGAAAATCCAATACGTAATCAATCACACAATGTAGGGAGAATAAGTTGAGCAATGCAATCTATATGATCAAAAGCTAACTTAGTAGTTTTCAAGCTTTTAGAAACTTGGCCCATAGGTCCTTTCATGCCATGCCATGGATGTAGAAAATAGTATAATATCTAGTATCAGGCACGAATCTCAAGTTTCACGTTATAACCAATTCAATTATCTCAACTTCAACTTTGTTTCTAAGCTTTATATTACATTCCTTCGCATAGGTTTCGCTTGGGCAAATACCCTAAAGAACAGTTCAGTTTCTAAGTTTTCCAAATAAAATACATATTGATGAATCGATCATACATAAGGAAACATTTTACCTTTTCAACATACATTCAACAGAATCAGGTATCCAATCAATCTAATATGTAATTACAATTCACAACACAACTAACTCTAAGTCAAGTAGACATAGGTTTACTTGCATGAAAGTAGAAGTATCCACTTACTCGAGCTTGATAGTAATATAAAATCCTAAACTTCATGATATGGTCCTTCCTTACCTATCATACCTAGGAAAATACACACAGACCCCAAGTTAACTATGAGTTGTTACTAAGTTCTTATACATTTTCATTATTGCGTTTCAAAGCTTAATTCTATTGTATTTTATTCATTTCTTATCCGATTTTAATAAACTTTATGTCATCACAATCATTATTTTGAGTACTATTAAGATTTCTTAAGAATCATGATTAATCAATATTGTCAAATGTCTAAAAATACCCTTTCGTATTACCAATTCAACCGTACGTTATTATAACTTCGTAATTAACTCAAATAAACCCTCAATCTAAATTAAAAATCCTAAAATTCCTCATTCCCAAAGCTGGTTAGCATTCATTATGTACTAAAAAATACTAATCCTTTACATATTTAACAAATATCACATTAATACTAATTACTATATCATATATTAAGCTAATATATAGGTTTATATTATGAAAAATACATAACAAATAGTATACGAGCCTGATTCATTCTACGAAAAGTCCTATAGACTCATGAAAATATGTAGTTTAATTGTTGACTATGAATTATACAAAACTAGCTATCATATATTTTTATGAAAATAGCAATTTTAACCCAAAATTAGCAAAAATTAAGTGAATAAGTGAATTTAATCATAGGATAAAATTCAAGTATCCCAAACATCATTACGAACGTCTAGAAATCATAATACATAGGGCTTATACTTTGATTTTGTTAAAAACTAATTAATTCACTAAAATAGCAAAATTGTTTGTTTTATCCAAAATAATTACAATAAATAGTAAATATGATTATTTTAAAAAATTATTGTTACTACAATTAAATACATATATTAAGTATGTCATGTACAAATTTTCAACTTAAAAGAACATTATTTAATATTTCTAAAATTTAATCAATTTTCGTCTAAACAAAGCCATTTTTTATGTACCTTATATTCCAATCATTATTTGACTAAAATAAAATTACAACATTAATCGACACATAAAATAACTAAGGAAAACCAATTTTCATAATTAAATAACATCATTTGATATTTTTAGAAAAATTATAAAGTTTTGGCTGGAAATTTGGTTCATCTAAACTAGTCGCATCTGGCCACTCAACCTCGTCAGAGCACCTCTTCTAGTGGTGCTCTCCTTAACCCTAAATGACTACCACAACTAGACACCAATAGCCTATTGAATAGGGTTGATCAAATTCCGTACCCTATTTTTGCTCTAATTTCTTTTTTTAATTTGTTTCAAAAATTTCTTGAGTGTTTTTCTTATATTTTCAAACTTTCAAAATATTGTTTTTGAAGTGTGCATGCTCTATTTATATTTTCCAAGTGGATTAGGATTAATAAAAATTTGACATGTGTATTACACATGTCATTTTCTTAATTTTTCAAAGCATGAGATCTTGTTTCTTATTATTTGCCTGTTGACTCATCAATCCAAATTAATCCTTAGCTACCACATCATCAAATGACTCATCCTTTCATTTTTTTAATTAATTTTCCATTTTTTATATTAATTTACCTTATTTAAATAATAATTTCTTATTATATGTGTGTATTTAATACAAATAATGCATATTCTATGTTAATACATGTATAATTCAACTTTATTTATTATTTTTATAAGTTAAATAACTTATTTATAATATCCGATTGTTTCTAAATGTTTAAATTTCACATTTTTGATATTTGTTGACTTTAGTGGTAAATTGACATTTTCTTAAATTAATATTTTTATATAGCTTTTTTTAATAAATTGACTTTACTTGAATTACTTTATTTAACTTTTCTAACCTTACTGTGAAATTTGAATTTAAAGGAATAACATAGCTTGGTGCCCTAAATTTAGGGACTCGAATCTTAGAGTAATCGTATGAGCTCAAAGTCCTAAGGTATTACAATTTCCAACCCCCAAAATTCAACAATAGCACAAGTTATCTAAATATAACTAAAAACTATGATGGAATTAAGTATGAATTTTAGCAAATTCTCACTATTGGGATCTAGATTTCTCTATTAAAAAAAAATGTATGAGTAATAAGTAAAAAATCGTCTGAGATAGCTATAGCTATGCTATTATAGTATTTATGATAGTTTAAACATGGATTTTATTCACACTCACTAAATTTATCCCACTTTCATTTCATGAATCTACCTTATAACAAGAGCATTATATCATGAATATCTTATCTACACCATTAGCTAGCTATTCAAGTCTCATCACTACTTAAATAATTATGTTAGAATTGATTTCTCATTCCAACCAATTTTTAGCTCTAAGTGAATACAAAGATTTAGGTCCTAATTCTCAAGAATTACTCATTTAAATTAGGAATCTTAGGTTCCATTTGGGGTTTTCAAATCCTATTACTCTATTTAGACCTTATTAAGATAACAAGGGGGAAGGCCTAATGTGTGGGAATCACTATCTAGCTTGATCTTAACCTAATACTTATGTCATACCTAATAATACCATAGACCTAAGTAAAATTCCAAATTTACTCTATCACAATAGAAGAACATCAATAGCCATAACTACTTCATTATATTCACATACTATCCATAAGCAAAATAAGCACCATTTATCACATTCATGGAAAATAAACATTTAACTCATAATACACATGAACATGAAAATAAACATTACATTAAACATGGAAAAAGTATGAGAAACATTATAAAACCAAGCTCCCTAACCTCAATAATAGAATTTCTTAAGATTTTCCCAACAATCTTCATGGATGCAATGGAAATCCATAAACCTATACCTTGAAAAGAGCTAAAATCCACTAAAAGTGTACACTATAATGTAAAAACACAAGAAAAAGCCGTGGAAAACATAAAACTATCCTAAAACTAGCATAAGATGGCCTAAAGACGAAAGAGTGGTTGAACTAAACCTTAAACCTTAGATAAATGCAAAACAAAAATCTATAGAAAATGAAGAAGAAGTTTTTATATCAGGTAGTTATCAACATTACGGTAAGCAAAGGTATCTTCATGACAGTAGATACGTGTTAGGTACTTCTTCTTTTTCCTTTTAATGAAACAACATATTTTTTCTTTAGGGGTCAAGTATATTGTCATGACAGTAACTAGGTATCGTCCAGCTAGTATACCCTTCTAGTTTTGCAACTTGGTTCAATTTTGTTCAAGATACTAGCTTGACAGTAGCTAGGTTTACTGTCATGCCAGGAGTTCCAACTCCAAGTTTCGTTTGTTTTCTTTGTTTTTGGCTTCTTAAATTGAGGTTACCAACACATGATAGCCTTAGGACCTGCAAGACCAAATATAAAATGCTTAAATTCTTTAATTATATACTCCTTTTAACACTAAAACACAAAAAACATGAATTACATTTGTATTGAAAAATTATATGTGATTTTGATGAAAATTCATACAATTTGGCTCAAAAACCTATTAAATCAAATATATTTGTTAGAAAATCGTTTAGATAAATTTGTGGTTTCACACACTTATCATAGCCTATGTGGATATTTGTCATACAAGAAAGTGCCATCAAATAGAGCCATCGTCAGCAGTGTTTCATGGCCTCTATATATGGTCTAAATGCCTAAAATAATCTTTTTAAGATTGCCTCTATACATGCTATTCTCTTTGCTCCCTAAACCTTTCTTTTTGACTTTACATAACCATATGCATCATCAATTTGTTGTCTGAAGGTAGTGATATTTACATTTAGATCAGAAAACATTGGCTCATGTATGTTTGGCTAAGCCATGGATGATCATTTTTAATGTCCTTCTAGTATTTATGTGTAGGCCTTCGACAAATGTAATGATAAAGTTAGTGTCCCAAAGCTTTTAGATTGCATGAAGTCGCCATTTACAACTTTACAAATAATATTCTAAATCTTCTTGTTTGATTTAGTGACTATAAAATTGTAATGATTCTTTATGCGCCACTTGTTCACTACAAAAATCATACTTGACTTACTTTTAATCCTCATCCCTTTCTTCAATTCATTTCCTAAGCATTGGTCTTTGTCATAAAGAAAATCCTTCTCATATGATATGTAACTGTCACCAACATCCATCTTGCTAAAGAATGGAATGTGATCTTAGAATAACATGCTACCATTATGTTGCTCTATTAGAGCACTAAGCACAATAGTTTGTCCTTGGACATTTTTTGGTGTCTCTAGAAGCTCACCTTCTTTATCGGATGTATCTTCCTCAATTTCTTTCTATTAGTCATTATTTGAATCCACTTCATGTATCAATTCATCTTCAAGGGCCCCCTCCATCTCCTTCTCAAGATCATCATTAGTAGGCAGATTATCTTCATTTGATATATATATGTCACCACTTGTTTCTATGTTTGCTAGAGCATTTACAAGCTCTTGCACTTGTGGTACCTGAGGTGCTCTTGTCCAACCCATTATAGTTTGCTCCCAAGGCATGATAGAGTGATCTTTTACTTCGACATATAGCTACTAAAGGCATGTCATGCCGAATGCCTTAGTAATATCTAGAAGAGTCTCAACATCTTTATTATCACTAATATCTATTAGCGTGAATTACTTTGAACACTATCCATACGTAGATGCTGGTCAATGATATACCTTTACAATACTTATCTTAAGATCTACTTCCAACAATGGATATATCTTGCTTGAGAGCCTTGAATAGTGAAAATATACCCCAACTTTTATATTCTTGGTCGACCTCATATCATAATATGGCCCTTTCAAACTTATCAAGAACTTTCCATTGGCAAAAATTGAAATTTTAACATATTCTACCATTTCTACTATTTATTATCATTGACAACATAACACAAATCAACTATGTTCATTATGTAATGCAAAATTCTCAATCAAAACTCCTATTTCAAAGACTTTTCAATACTATAGCAACCAATCCATCTTGAAAAACAATCCCTTCCCATATGACTAAAATAAGCCAACATTATACATATCTAATTTCAAACAAAGTCAACAATAGTGGTATGCATTTGATTTTCTCTAAGAAAGTATTTATTTATTTAAGTGCACATTACCATATTAGCCTACAAATAGAAGCGATGCAATTATAAAGCAACTAGGTTCATCAAAGAAACAATCAATTGTGGCTTAAGTCTCTAGTTATATAGCTACTAAACTGTAGCTAAACTATCGAGCACATGATTTATGCAAACTCACAAGTAATTGAAATTTTCAATATAAGAAAGGCTGAAAGGAGTTTGTAAATAAGTAGTCTTTTTTCAACTCAAAATCATGTTAATATTTGTAAGGTGTATGCAACATCAGTTTAGAGATGCCAAAAGGTCAATTTAAAATAAGAATAATACAGCAACTTGGATAGTAAAGAGTAATGCATACGATTTTGATGGAACCGACCCTCTATCATCTAAAGCAACTTGATGACTTTCACCAAAAATTTTAGAAAGAAAACATATTATAGAATATCATTGAAAAGAAAAAGCAAAATAGGAAAAGAAAAATTGAGAAACTTGCAACTGCAATTATATGTTGTTCTTTTGTTTTTACTTTTTCTTTTGATTTAGGTGAGGATACTTCTTGAAACTCATGAGAAAAAGGAAGAAACTACTTGAAAAGGATAGTAATTATGAAAGTGAAGGTTGATGTGAGGTTCCTAATAGCAAAGGTAAGTGTTGGAGAGCTAAAACTAATTTCTGTGAAGCCTAAAGTTTGTAATGAGGTCATGCTCCATAAATTCAAATAGATCAAACTAAAGAAAAGTCACCCTTCAAATAATATCTTTCTTAAATAAAATTGATGCAAGTCATCATGCTTGTTCTTATTCCATTATATTTTTCTATAAGTTTTTGGGGTCATAATTTACATCTCTATACATATCTATCATATTCCTTTACCCTATTTCTTTGAGTCTTTCCTTATCAATCCATCCAAGCAATTTAATAACTTAGCTATGTTCAATTTCTAATATTTGTTGCTTTTGATAGAGAAGAATTGTAGATTATTTTAGAAGTCCCTCCTACAAATTTAGAAAGATTAGCACAAGACAAGCCTACTTTTGGTACAATAGCAAGATATGTAGAACAATAGCAATGTAGTAGAGCACAAGTGGAACTAACTAAAAGAAGCAACATTTAGTAAGCCCAAGAAGCATCTAATGATACTAAGAAAATTTCAATTGTATCAATACAATTATTGCACCAGAACTAACACATCTTTACAAAGTTTTTATTAGATATGCTTCTAGATTTAGCTTTCACATGATCATACTTATAAAAGCAAGGATAAGTAGTATTTGTTGTATTGCTGCTACTTCCTTTGCTATTTTGACCAAACTTGGACAAGGAAGAGATTTAAGGCCTAAAACTAGAAATAAAGACATACTACTAAACTAAATGGGTGGATTTTACTTAGATTCGAAGAAAGAAGATTGCATTATCCTAATGAAATGCTCTTGCTACACTATAAATTCTAATTAGGCTAGATGATTTAATCCATAATAACTTCCTTAATTAGCTAATATTCTACCAAACATAATCCATTCATATAGAATATTGTAGTAAAGGATGTTAATTGGGTGATTATGCCTCAAGAAGCCAATTTTATATAACTCTTAATGAAAATTCTTACTTTTCCATGCATGATTCCTTTGTCTCTTAATTCCATCATACTGAATGCATACACTATTTAATGGATTACCAACCTTTAACCTTCTTATTCATGTATGCCTTTGAGGTCTTTAGTCTCTTACTAGGGGGATTCTCCCCATTAGCCTGTCGAAGATGAGATACAGTACATAGAAGAACAGTGGGGAGAACTCAGTTTGGGTATACCCTACTCTATTTTATCTCTTATCCCTATGCCGACCACTCATTTTTCGAGGTTGAGACCTCTACACATCAGGTCTTTCTCTAATCACTTAGACCCTTATGTGTCGAGTGTTGAGACCTAAGCCCCTACTCGATGGGTACTTTTCCTTCAACCTACTATTGCTACATAGTAGCATTCCTTATTTATCTCAACAACTCCTGATGCTGCCCATCTATAATCGCCACATCATGACCTAACTCAATAGCTACACCTAATGATTCCTTAGTATGGACCCATGGACAAGCTACCACTTATCCATTTTTTGACATTATACTATTTTTTCCTTTTCATCATTTGTCCTATTTACCCCTTACATACATACTAAGAATCTCTTTTTCCCTTTATTCTTTTTGTAATTGCCCTTATTAATAATGTTGCCCTAAGGACTTACTATAAATAGTCCTTCTTTCTTTGTAGCTGATATCATCAGACATTCCTTATAGATATTGAATACATTTTGGTTCTTAAGAGATATTCCCCTTCGAGTGCAACCATCTTACACTCTTATCCAATCTTGTATAGTAGCTCAAGATTAACAGATGGTGGACCTTGACATTAGCTTGTGCATCATATCAAGCAAAGTGTCAAGTCGTGTTGTGTTTATTGGTGAGTCACATCTTCTGAGCAGCTTCACATAAGTTGTCGGGACCCTAAAGGGGGCCTAGTAGGATTACCTAAAATTTCCATAACATGTATGCACCCATGATATGAAAACCGCCTTGCAAGTCAGAGATTGCAAGACTCTAAATAATTAATCACTAAGGTTACTGATTTTTAAGTAATCAATTTACTGTAGAATACAAATATAAATAATTATGGGTATCCGTTATCCCACAGTTCCTCAGAACCGCAGAGAATCGGTATCCCCTACCAAATAATAAGACAGGATATACTAGCATTATAGTAAGGTTTAATAAATAAATATTTTCTATAAGGGATGTCTATGTATCATCTAAAAAGTACTCAGCTACTTCTAATACTAATGTACATATCTTCATCTCGCACTCAGCACTCGAGACATATCCTAATCCCATCGTATGTAAACCTGCAAAGAAAACTAAGGGGGAATGAGCATAAAACAGCTCAGTAAGTTTGTTCCTCACCACTACCGGTCAAGCAAGTTTTCACACATTATTATCACACATGCAAGTAAGCTATCTACATACATAATGAATGCAGGCGTGATGAATGTAAGCAACACATCCATAGGAGTCCGGAACTATGGAAGGTGTAGAATTACGTCATTTACACTTCGATTATCCCCTGTACTTACCCACACAAGGCACCTCAGCTTACCCGCATGAGGCTACCTAGGGGCACCACCCCACTAGGTAAAACTTGACTATTACCCTAGCCGAGAAAAGAGTTTCAATCCAAATAGGGGGAGTCCAAACTAGGACTATCCACCCTCCAAGGCCCCTCGGGCACAAACATGCGAGTCCTCTCGCAACCAAAAATAACCAAGGCCTTTCAGGCACTATAAAGCGAGTCCTCTCGCTATCAAGTGGAGAACCCATGCTAGCTTTGCCTTAACATTAAAAATACTATTTATGGTTCCACAAGCCCTTACAGTGATTATGCAAAAATTTGTTTAAGGATAGAAAAGCTTTTGCCAAAAATACTTTTCTTAAGATTTTTGCAAGGCTAGCACTCTCCATCATTCCTTTACCAAGTCATAGACATGCGACGAATAGAATCGGTTGTTTAGGCCGTCATTTATATTTATCAATTTAAAAAGGTGATCATACGGATGATAGCATACAAATAGAACAGTCATTCAAACATACAAGCAATAGCAAACAGCAAAACATCATACAAGTAACACGCACAAGCAAGTAGCAGGTCATTAGAACTCCCTCACTTGGATTATTGCTCATTCTCCAAGCCTTTAGGGTTTCCAGGACTCAATATCGAAGCCTAAATCAAAATGGCAAACCTTATAAGTGTTCTGAGAATTCAGACTCCTTAGTCAACTAAAAGTCTATTGTAGTTTATCTAGTTTCCTCCAATATAACCCGAGTATAGTGTGTATAGGGTTACCATACTCCATGAGATTAATAATAACTATTTTCTTATATTAGTAAGGTATGAGGCTTCCTTTATGTATTTTGTAATTTTTTTGTTCTGATTCCGATATTTGTGAACTTATAATCGTTTTTCATCATTTTCGGACGCACGTTCATACGGTAATGTCCGTTTTGGACGTTAAGATCCATGTTTTATGATATGGGCTAAATTTATTGACATTTTATCTTATTAAAGTTTAATTACTCCTATTGGCTAGTTTTATGTTCCATTTTAGCAGTTAATGATTTAATTAGCCATTTAGTCTTATACTTAGGGGCTTTTACTTTGCTATTATTAACTTATGTACTTAATTAAGTATGATTCAATTTAGAAAGTGTATTAGGGTTTACTAATTTAGGATCCTAATTATGATACATTCTTCTTCTTTTCTTAGTTTATAATCTATGCTTATGTCATGCTTACATCATCATTTGCTTATGTCATTACTTATGTCATCTTTTGCTTATGTCATGGCTTATGTCATCATGTGCTTACCTCATCACTCACCTCATCATTTAATTACCTAAGCTTCACCTCATGCTTATGTCATGTCTTAATGTCTTATGTATATTTTAATTAAACTAATATGTACATATACCTTTACTATACTTATATATATACTAGTATACTTAAACATATACTTATACATGTACTTATACTTATACCGTATTTATACACGTATACTTACTCATATACCTATACGGCTGGATACGTATTTTTATACAAAAATTCGTATGCCTAATCTTTTCCTTAAGAAAAGCTTCCTAATTCCATTCTTTTGTATTTTTATGTTTGTATTTAGTGTAGTATACACATATATAGTTAGATATGGTCTTAATTCAAGTTATGTACATGATAAATACTCATGTACAAAGGTTCACATACATGTATTCTTTTAGTATTCCCTTATGTGTACATACTTATAGACTTATACTCATGTCTTCCTTTCTTCTTCTTCACAATTCCTAATTCCTACACTTAAAGATGGGAACTTTGTTTCCTCTTCTTCGAGACAACACTAAACACATAATTACTTATCTAATCTACCTAATTAACTAACTAATGAAGAAGATAAAACAAGATAAAGTAACTTAGATACATACCTTTAATTGTGTTGAAATTGAGAAGACAAAAGGAGGAGTGATGAGAGTGAAATGGGAAGAAGAAGCTCACGACAAATGAAGAATGTTTTTGTTTTGTGTCTTTTCCTTTGTTTTCATTATGGAAGACATCAAATGGTGGGACCACAATGGACAATAAGTGGACGGCAATTGAGAAGAAAAGGAGAAGGGAAAAAAATCAAAATGAAAGAAAAGAAAAGCCATCATTAAGGAAGAGATATTTTCTTTATCTCTTAAGTCTTTTGTTGACTTTTCAAAGTGTTGACTTGGTCAACTCTCCTTAAGCTTATGTAATTTTGTGTACATAATGTAGAGATTAAGGGAAATTAAGGGAAAAATGAAGGAAATGAGAGGAAATGAGGTATTTGATGAATTGATTAGCAAACATAGTTGATGAGGTATTACTTTAGGTCTTTATAACTTATATATCTCATTTGATAAACTACTTTAGATAACAAGTGCAAAAAGTACTAATTTGGGTATTAAAGTTCACTACATGTAACCTAATCTTTAACTATAACCCTAACTCTAAGTGAGACTATCTTAATCATACACTTAAGAAATAAATGTAATCTATGATTCATTATCTTAGTTTCTAAGGGATCACTTAAGTATTCTAAATGTTTATGCATAATTGAGGGTTATCTTTAGTTGTTTACCGATGAAATGGCAAAATATGGAGGATATATTATCATTTAGGGTTTTAGGGTAAATTATGGTGAATTAGTGCTTTTATATCCTTAAAGTTATAGTTTTAGGGTTTTTATTACTTTAAGGCACAATCTCTAATGTTTTTACACATTTAGGGTTTCATATATTCTTACGCGATTAAATCTTCAATTATCATCCTAGGGTTTTTGATGAGGTTCGAGGTTTTAGGGTCTTCGTATGCGGTTAGGGGTTCAATTGATGATTTAAGGTTTTTCGTATCCACTTTAGGTTTTGGATTGAGATTTTAATCGGTTTTAAATCTTACTGGCTCTTTTGAGTTCGAGAAATCATCTATAGTTTAGACGTTTGTTTCTATACTAAGAAAGCTAAATTCACGGGGTTTACATAAGCTACCATGTGTTATGGCTTCTTCATCTTCATTTTTCTTCATTATTACCAAGGAGCCACTAGCTACTTTCTCTTTCACAATAAGCCCTAGTGATTACTAAGGTCATAGATACATCATATAATCCTAATATAAGAGCTTGAGGTTATGGCCGAAAGTTATGTTGAAATAATCCCTGATAGTATGTTATTCAATTATACTCTATTTTCCATTAGAAGAACAAAGTGAGTCCACAGTTGACCATTCAACTTGTATCTTCTGTGTATGGAAATTTCTTATGTGAGGAGTGTTTTTTGGGGCTTTGTGTTAAGAATTTCGAATCCTAGTGTTCAAGGAGAGATTAACGATATTGAAAGTGATGTTCATGGTCATAATCATGTTACCCAACAAACCTTACGAACTATTGATGAGCAAATAGAAGACCTTGCTATTATTGTGGCCAATCTAGCTATTTCAGTACAAAGGGTCATTAAATCAAGACTAGGCCGTAAGAAAGAGTTGTTGTTGAACAAGGTCATGAAAGGAGATATAGGCCAAGAAGGCAAATGGATGAACAATAAGAGCTAGACTTAATTCATATGAACCAAGCTTTACCTCGATGAGCTGATAGAGTTGCGAGAAGGAGACTTAAGTTGGATGAAGTTGAAGAGTATGAGGAGGAGGAGTAGTATGATGGAGTTGATGAGCATAAGCTTAAAGCTCTTATTAGGGTCGAGCACCTCAAAGTACAGATCCCGAACTTTAATAAGTCTAGTAGTGCTAATGACTACCTAGATTGGGAAGAGAAGATTGAAAAGATATTCGACTTTTGTGATTATGAAGATGCTATTTGTATTCAAAAGCTGTGTTAGAGTTTTTTAAGTATGCAGTAATGTGGTGGAAGAAGTTGTAGAATGTTCACTTGAGAGCTTGACATGAAGTTCAAACATAGAATTAGATGAAAAGAGTCTTAAGACAAGGTTCAAACGTAGAACAAGCATGACACTTTTTGACATCTCTAAGACTTAAGATAAGGTAAAAGCTTAATGGACAAGTACATCTACAAGTTTCAATTGCATATGATCCGATGTGATGTTGATGAACCCAAGATATAAACTATAATATGGTTCATTTTTAGGCTAAGAACTAAGATTGGTAACATAGTGGAGCTATAGAGGCTTGCGACCCTAGATAAGTCCATTTGAGTGGCATAGAGGATCAAAAGATAGAGATGAAACTAGATTAGCCGAATGCTGAGTATCCGAATAGGATTGCCAATCAGAAGTGGTATGTTAAGCTAACCTAGAAATGACTAAGCACCAAATAGTTTCGAGATAGACTACTGAAGATAGGTATTGAGCCGACTAGAAGATGGCTAAGGTAAGGGCAAGGTTGAGGAGTTTGAGGTCTGTAAGGACTAAGCTTAGTGCTTAGGGAGGAAGACCCAAGAAATCAAATGTTTCAAATGTCTCAACTATGGATGCATGGCTAGTTAATGTTTGAACCAACAAGTCATGACCATAAAGGGAGCTGAGCCCTAATTCAAAGTGAAGAGTGCTAGTAAAGGAGAGGAAGAAGTGGGAGTTGACCAGATGTTGGAAGAGTTTCAAGAAGACCCCGATACCATAATGCCACCCGAAGTGAAAGTTGAGTATTTTTTTGTCGTTCGATAATCTCTTAGTACCTTTGTAACTAACGAGAATGAGTAAAGGGATAACTTATTCCATATGAACTGCCAAGTGAATGGAAAACTATGCACATTGATCATTGATGGGGGAAGTTACACCAATGTCATAGCACAAGGAGTCTTCAAGGCCCTAAAGTTGGCAACTTACCCATACCCTAAGCCATATAAGATTTATTGGTTGAATAAGAAGGAAGGTCCACCCGTTGCTGAGCAAGTTGGAGAAAATCACTATTGGTGACCAGTATAAGGACAGGGTGCTTTGTGACATCCTTCCCATGTGCACTTCACACATCTTACTCAATTGACCCTGGCTATTCGATTTAAGGGTATTGCATGATGGATATATGAACACCTATATGTCCCAAAAGGATGGAAAGAAGATTATATTGACTCCTATGAGCCTTGAGGAATTACAAAAGTCTTAAGAGAAGATTATTCAATCTTTGCAATGGAAATCCTTGGTGATTTTCCATGCTTAATTTTCTTGAGAAATCGAGGATGAAGAGTGTATGCTCTTGTTAGTTAGGAAACTCTTAGAGTTAAGACAAGCTGAAAGCTTACCTACTGAAGTATAAAGATTACTACAAGAGTATGCTAACCTATTTCTTGCTGAGATACCAAGAGGTTTACTACCCTTAAGAGGCATAGAACATTGTATTGACCTTCAGTTGGGAGCTATCCTTTCGAACTGACCTACCTATAGGCTTAACCCCGAGTAGGCAACCAAACTAAAGAAATAAGTAGACGGGTTAGTAGATCATGGATATGTTCGAGAAAGCATGAGCCCTTATGCTATGTCACTATCATGGTGCCTATGAAAGATGGCTAATGGAGAATGTACATTGACATTCGAGCCATCAACAAAATTACTATTAAATACTGATATCCAATCCCATGTTTGAATGATATGCTTGATAAGTTGGATGGTACTGCCATCTTTTTGAAGATTGATCTAAAGAGTGGCTATTATCAAATACACATAAGGCTTGGAGATGAATGGAAGATGGCTTTCAAAATAAGCGATGGTCTGTTCAAATGGATGGTGATGTTATTCGATCTAACAAATGCTCCAAGCACTTTTACATGACTTATGAATCATGTCCTAAGAGCTTTGATTGGTAAATGCATTATAGTGCACTTCATTGAAATTATAGTCTACAGTGCCAACCTTGTTTCTTATGTAGGACATTTAAGATCCATGTTTGATATTCTTTATACCGAGAAATTATTTAACAATTTAAAGAAATGTATGTCTGTAAGAGCTAAGTTATATTCCTTGGATATATTGTTTCAAGAGGAGGAATTGAGTTGATGACGTGAAAATCCACACTATTCTTGAGTGGTCGACACCAACTAATGCTGCTAAAGTGAAGAGTTTTCATGCTTTAGCCTCATTTTATCGAAGATTCATTCGAAACTTCAGTTCTATAATTGCTCTACTAATTGAGCTGACTAGGAAAAACTCTAAGTTCAAGTGGTCTGAGAAAGCTTTAAAGAGCTTTGATGAGATAATTTCTAGGTTGACATCTGCCCCAACACTTACATTGCCAAATTTCAAGAAAGTTTTTAAAGTAAAGTGTGACGCTTCTAGAGTCAGCATTGGTCCTATACTTATGCAAGAGCATGGACCATCGCCTATTTCAATGAGAAGCTCAAAGGAGCTACCCTTAATTACTTAGCATATGATAAGGAGTTCTATGCCCTTGTCCAAATAGTACAAAATTGGCAATACTACTTGTTGTTGAGAGAATTCATCATTTATACAAATCATGAATCTCTCAAACATCTTCGAGGGTAGCAAAAACTTTCTTGGTGTTATGCCAAGGGGGTTGAAATCCTAGAATCTTTTTACTACATCATTTGATATAAGAACAGACGCACCAATATTGTAGCCAACACTCTCTTTTATCGGCATGTACTCATTACAGCATTACAAGCTAAGATACTTGGATTTGGCACCCTACTTGATTAATATGAACATGATCCATATTTTAGGCTCTTAGTGGAAGGAGTTGTGGATAGGTTCTATTTGAGCTAAGGGTTTTTGATGAAGGGCAAACAAGTTTGTGTGCTAAGTGGTTTGACTAGACAGTTACTTATTTGAGAAGCTCATATTAGGGGTTTAGCCAGCCACTTCGGAGAAAAGGGAATGGCTGAGATTTTGAGAGAACATTTCTATTAGCTTAGGATGATGAAGGATGTGCATTAAGTTCTTGAGAGATGCAAGGTGTGTAAACATGCAAAGGGGAGAAAATGGTCATATGGAGAGTACACACCTCTACCTATACCTGAGCGGCCATGGAATGACCTAAGTATAGATTGCATGCTCGGCTTACCCTGAACTTGGAGAAGACATGACTTTGTTATGGTGGTGCTCAACCGATTTAGTAAGATGAGCTACTTCATTCCCTACCACAAAACTAATGATGCTTTATTTGTTGCTAACCTCTTTTTATAGGAAATCATGTAACTATATGGAGTGACAACAAGTATTTTGTTCGATCATAACTCAAAGTTCATGAGCTTCTTTTGGAGAACCCTATGGAAGAAGCTTGGCATTAAGTTAATGTTTAGTACTTCTTGCCATCGGTAGATAGATGGCTAGATGGAAGTTGTAAATAGGACAATCAATAACCTCTTACATGCTATTGTTGGGAAGAATCTACATGAATGGGATCTATGTCTGCTCGTCATTGAGTTCTCTTACAATAAGTCTACTTACAACTTAATAAGGAGGACACCATTTGAGGTCTTCTACTAACTTAACCTGGACTTACCCTTGGATATGATTATCAGCCCGACCACCTAAGGAGAAAATTAGTTCAGCTTACAATACGCCGAGGAATTTTAGAAGTTCCATCAAAAGATTGCTGAACAACTAGCCAAGACTATGGCTCGACAGAAAGAGTAAGGAAGTTAAAGAAGGAGGTAAGTTGTTTAAAGTCCTAGGGACCTTATTTGGATCCACCTCAACTAAGAGTGTTTCCCTAGAAAGAAGATGAACAAACTATCCCTTAGGTGTGATGGACCTTACAGGATCATTAGGCATATCAATGACAATGCGTATGAGATTGAGCTACTTGAAGGATATAACATATTTGCTACCTTCAATGTCACTGACTTGATGCCCTATTTACTTAACAAGGAAGAAGACCATGATTTGAGGACATATCTTCAACCTTGGGGAGCTACTGGATTATTGACCGAGCCCTCTTACTCATATGCCTCTGAGGTATTCAGTCTCTTGCTAAGAGGAATCTCTCTCATCAGCTTGTTAAGGACGAGACACAATACACAAAAGAATGATGGGAGAACTCCTTGAGAACTCAATTTAGGTACACCTGCTTTGTTTTATTCCTTGTGCTAACGTTGACCTCTCATTTGTTAAGGATGATTTGTCGAGTACCGAGGCCAAGGCTCCTACACATCATGTCCTACTCTGATCACTTGAACCCTTAGGTGCTGAGGCTAACCTACCGAGTACCAAGGCCTAAGCCCCTACTCAACGAGTACTTCTCCTTTGGCTTACTACTACTACATAGTAGCATTCCTTATTAGTCTTAGCAACTCCTGATGCTATCCATCTACATTTGCTACATCATTACCCAGCTTAGCAACTGTACCTAAAGATTTCCTAATATAGACACATTGGCGAGTTGCCACCTGTCTATATTTTGATATTGTACTGTTTTTTCCCTTTTCATCATTTGTCCTATTTACCCCTTACATACATACTAGGAATCTCTTTTTCCCTCTATTCTATTTGTAATTTTCCTTATTAGTAATGTTGCCTTAGGAACTTACTATAAATAGTCCCTCTTTCTTTGTAGCTAAGATCATTAGGCATTCCTTATAGATATTGAATACATTTTAGTTCTTGTGAGATATTCCTCTTCGAGTTCAACCATCTTATACTCTTAACTTATCTTGCTGAGTAGTTCAAGATTAGTGACAGATGAACCTTAACATTAGCTTGTAAGTCATATTAAGCAAAGTGTCAAGTCATGCTGTGCTCATTGGTGAGTCACATCCTCCAAGCAGCCTCACTTAAGCTACCGTATGTTGTGGCTTCTTCATCTTCCTTTTTCATTATCATTATGAAGGACCTATGATACGGGATTGAAATAAGAAAAGGCAACAGATCTAGAAATGAAAGAGCAAGAATGGGTATTCAAAAGAAAATAGGTACCAAGAATAGGAATGTTTTTATGGTGAATGTGAATCGGTATAACTCATTAAGATATAAACACGATCAAGGGTTTGAGCTTGAAATAGAGTTCAATATGACTCACGAACACTAAATGTTGCTTAGAGTTCTAAATGAAGGTTAGATGCAACTCATTAATCGGTTTGTTCAAATGAAAGGGTTCACCACAATCTGAGGACAAGATTGATAAGAACACGGGAACGATTAAAGTGAGTGATCAACACTTAATAATCCGACAAATGCTAACTCAAGTATAACCTTACTCGAAAGAGGAAAGTTTCACTTTCTATATATATCTTTGTAAATCTAGATCTCCCTATATGTTAGTATAAACTTGCTATTTATAGCAAGTCCTAAACCTTAGTGGTAAAACTATAAATAAAGTATAAGGCCTTAAACCTTAAAGAATTGAGCCCATAAATAAAATAAAGGGAAAACATGTACAAGAATATAAAACTGTGCATTTTTCAAAACTCGGCATGTAGTCACTCGGCATGTCTTGGGAGGAGTAGTATTTGAATCGGATAGGGTCGGTAGTTGAATGTACGAGTTTAGGAAGGGGTCCCTAACATCTCACATAGCTTGGTTGAGATACTAGAGAGGTCAACCCATAATTGCTGAGTTCGTCTCTCGGGGTCTTGCTGAATGGTTCTTTGGTCTCAAATACTTAGCTTTGTGGTTTTTCGGCACCTCGGTTGATGATAGAGTTGATGCCAAGTGTTTATTTTCCTTCCCGTCATCCTTTTGGCTACAGCTTAGCATTGGCAAGCATTGATAGGCCTTGGCTTAGATATGGTTGGAGGTTGATTCCCATTAACCCACTTAGCTGCTTTCTCTCTCATGGTAAGCTCTTGTGATTACTAGCCTCCTAGGCACATCACCATTATATTGTTGCTAATGAGGAATCATTTATTCGTATTAAGTGTTTTCTCTATAAAGTAAGTACAAGAGATCTTGAAAAGGAGCCTAATTTGCTAAATGCTATTGAAAAGACTAAAGAACTCATGATGAAAAAATATTTAGTTGAGAGAATTTATTTCTTTTGTTGGTATATTTATGTTACAGCATCAATTGTTTGCATACATCTTGGAATCTCCATTGTAGTGGCTTCTAGTATTCATATATTCATGGTCATCAATTACAAGAGATGGATAAAAGAAATTTGACAATAGAGTTCAATTTGTTGTGGTAGAAAACAAATTTTCAATCAATATAGTTTCAACAAGCTTATCATAATGATTGAGATGTAATTCTTTTAATATATTATGCTAGGTTTTGAAGTTTTCAAAGGTTTCTCAAAATGTGCTTGCTAATGTATAAAAGGAGCAATGGTTTGGAATTAAATTTACAATGTAATATTAAGGCTTGCTCTATCTTTCCACTTGATGAGGAGCTCATACCTTTTTCACTTTCAAAATTGTCCAAAATTTGAAAATGTCAGATTCATATAAGTAGAATAATTGATGGAATATATGAAATTTCCTAACCAATAAATCTCACAATTGCTCTTGAACTATATCATACACAATATTCTTGGTAAGGTTTGCTAAAAATGCCTAGATCAATCTCCCTTGGTAATGCTTACCAACTTGATAAGACCATGGCCAAAAGTACCTATCCATGGACCCTATTAGTCTCAAATAAATGTAATAAAAGAAATTAATGTAATGGGGGTCATTAATTATCATAATATAATCTCAAATCAACTGGCTTCATTAATTTAATCAAACTTCAACCCTATTTGTTGTTTCGTCAACCAATTTATGAGCTTCTGAGCACATCTAAATTTGCACAAAATTACAATTGAAATTCTAATAAAATTGATAATGAGACTTAGCATGACTAGTTTTGTAATTGTATGAGCTTGAAAATTGAAAAAATATTGATGATTTTGAGTGTTTTGTGTAGGTTGCAGAGAGAGAGAATGGAGGTTCTATGTTATTGTGAAGTTAGAATGTGTCTTGTGTTGATTCATGCGATGGAGTTTGTTTAAAAATGGACTATTGTAAATCGTATTTGTGAAATGTGATATATATATTATCACGCCTCGAATAAGAGGAGTTATGATAGTCTCGCCGTATAAACTAGTCTAAGATAGAAGTTGACCTCATAGCTGCTATCATAGATACAGTCCACATAAGGCGTATATGACTCAACTAGCTTAAAGCATCCGTTTTGATACCTATGAGTAATCAAACCTATAGTATAGCTTTACAAAATACCTATTCTATATAATTTGTTATCTTATAACACAATAGTACTGACATAAACGTCTTACATCTAGAGTTATAATTTACAATCAATGTTTATCAAAAAGCCATAGGTTTTGCAAACTATTTACAATAAGTTAGGAAACTAGTAGGCATTCTAAGGAATTCTCAATTAATTTCCTAAAAATTCAAAAGAAAAGACAAAAGAAAGGTCAAAAGCCTATGTTCAATTGATTCTTCATCCCTTACTTTCCTAATCAACAGCTCACTAACCTAGGTTAGTGGTATCGAAACATCTTAGTCCTTACTTAGTACCTAGAAAAGAGTCTATGGGGATGTGAGCATAAATGGAGATATGAGCATAACTAGCTCAGTAAATGGGATGGAGTCAGAAGAGTATCAAACAATCATAAGCAAGCTTATTAATTATGATGAAATGCAATGCAGTTAATCAAATGAAACATCGCATAATGTTATTTGATTCATTGTGAGGTTAAAGAAATTACATCCACTTTAACCCAGATTAAAGAGTTTTATTGCAACTCAAATCAAACTGAACCTGTTGTGCAATGGAGAACACCCTACTCTTATGACTACCTTCGAACCATAGCTCTTACTCTTCCCGTGACCTCTTTGCCATTATTTAGTTCGACTAAGGATGAGAAAAGGACCATTTTAGCTATCCTCATAAAACGAAGTTAATATTAGGCCTGACACCCTAATCATTTCCTCTAATGGGTATTATGCATGTCTAGTTTCGTTTTAGTCGAATAAACATTAGTGATTATCAAGGGTAACCAAACTAGTTCATACAATTCAGAGACAATGTCAACATGCATAACAGCACACCAAGGAGTTCAACTTTTATCACAATTGAGTATCATTCACACACACAGCATATGCACAAATAACTAATTACAAACACAATTAAAAATACTCCTAAGTCTCTAGATACTTTAATATAGTATACCAACAAGCGATGAAGCTACAAATCTTAACTTACTTGTGTAGATGCTTACTACGGCAGATTCGAGTTATCTATAGTTTGACCATTGGGAGATCCTATATACATATAAAACCCAAATTCAGTTTTCATAATAATTACAAAAGCATTAGGGTTTAATCTAAAATGGATATATATATATATGAATATATTAACATAATAATATATAGTTTTATTATTATTATATATCGAGTTAAGTTGTTAATTATTAATAATATACGTAATTTATACTATTACGTATTATATATCGTTTCGATCATATCAAAACATACTTTTAATTTATTAAATCACATTTTAATTTTGATAGGGTTACTAAAATACACACATTCTAGAATATTATAGAGTTATTAGTTATATTAACTAAGATTATCTGATTTTAATTAAATTAGTATCGTTAGGTTTATATAGACCTAATGATATGTGTTACAAGTCTTGTCTCTAGGGACAACTTTTAACGGGTAATTCAAGTTTTTAATGCAATTATATGTATCTAAATAAATATCAACATATTATATGTATTTTAGGTTATTAAACTATATTTTACCTAATTTGTCAATGTAATACTATATTATAAGTATTATTTAACCCTGATACACATATAACATATCTTAGTTAGTAAAATACCATTAGTTACATTAAAAATATCCTTTTCATCTAATCTAATCAGTATACTTATACATAGCATTGATTTAAGAATTTATTTCATTTTAACTTATTATTACTAAAAATACGTCTCGATTTGTAACTTAAGCCATTGTACTACATAAATTCATAATAAAATAGTTCATGTCACCAAATAATTCCTCAAAAATTTCTATAGACTCCTAAAAATATGGGGAACTTAGCTATTACTTGGTTTCAAGTTTTCTAGCTATCGCTTATATATTTGTATTTACGATTTTACACTTAAATTACTTAATTATGATCCTTTTTATACTAAATTAGTTTCAATCTGACCCAACATTGTTATTATTCACTAAAGATTAGTACATGTCCATTTCATCATTTAATTTCATAATTTCCTATTTATTTCACAATTTCAACTTATTTTTGTGCTATTTTTAGGACAAAAGTTGCAATAAATATTAAAAATATTCAAATAAAAATTCAAGCTACATAACAATTATCTATATATCATACACATCCTACATAAAAATTTTAAGTTAGAAACAACATTATTTAGTACATTTATTTTAGAATTCAAATTTCAGATGAATAGTAGTTTTCTTAAGCAAGCATACTAAATATTACAAAATTTTCACACGAAAGCATGTTCAAAATAACCTAACGACAATTTTTTTCATAATTTTCTAGGTGGTTTAGGTATTTTTTACAAATTATTGAAAAACAAGGTAGAGAATAGACTTGGTTGTTCTTAAATGCTACGGTAGTCGACGGTGATTGGGGGTATGTCAAACGGCCTTGATGCTGGGGGTGCTCCTTGGTAGTGAAGTGGCTCAATAGTAGAACATCGGAAGCCTTAGGAACTATCTCAGCTCAATGTGTGCTCTATCTTTTCCAAAAAATTTTTCTATTTTTCCACAATTTATTTCTAATTTTCCTTTGAGTATTTCTGGTTCCAAATTGCTAAACTAAAACTAGTTTGCTTGGGTTTGCTATTTATAGGGGGTTTCCTATCGCATGGGATTTATTTTTAATTTTTCTCATCCTTTTCTTCATAACATCTAAGCATGAGGTACTACTCTCCTCTTAATTGCATGTTGATTCATCATCCCAATTTAGTAGGAGGAGGTCATAGTTGAATTCTAGAAGTTCTCAACTATAATTGAATGTTTTTGGATAAGATTTGCAATTATTCAGGTATTTTAGGTATATTTTATTAATATTTTGTTATTTATTAATATTCTAGTATATGTCCCATTATATATCATGTGTAATATATAACTATACTCATATAATTAAGTTTCGAACATGTCTTTTATTTTTAAGATATGTTCTCTTAATCAATTTCATAAATTCAATGCAATATACATATAATTACGTAATTTAGGGTTATTTTATGGGTATAACTATCATTTACACCGGATATACTCATAAAAATACGAGTATATTCATATAGTAAATTATACTATATTATCTCATTTTGGAGCTTAATTAACTTATTTCTAAGTTCGTATTGCAATCCAAGCTTGATTTTAGAGGTTTTGAGTATTTTAATACTATATTAAATAATCCTACTTCTAAGGGAAAAATTGGGATTTTAGGTTATTATTTCGAAAATTTAACTTCATTGTGTTACTTTATCTAACTTTTCTATCTTAATCGTAAAGTTTAGGCTCAATTGAATCACTTTTCCTAAAAGCCCTAAATCTAGGCTCGATTATCCTAAATACAATTTTAGAGGCTTGTATATATGTTCATGAAATATCATATTTTTGAAGTGGATATATTTAATATTATACATTTTTGAAGTGCGATATATCTCTAGATAAATTACTATCACATTTTTGAAGTGGGATACAAATAAGTATCGCATTTGTAAAGTGTGATATACCTCTAGATATAACATTATCATATTCTTGAAGTGCAATACAAATAAATATCACATTTGTAAAATGTGATTTAAAGTTAGGGGGATTATGTTTGTAGCTATATCACATCTCTTAGATGCAATTTTTTGCTCTTATTAATCTCACATCTTTTAGATGCAATATAGCAACCATAGACAACATGGAATTACATTTAGAAGATGTAAGATATTTTTTAAATGCTTTTTCGCATTTTGTGGGTATGATTTACCCTTAGTAATTTGGTAATTTTTTTAATCTAATTCATATTTTTTTAATTTCATTTTAAGATCAATAGGTACATATTGCACCCATATAAATATAGTAAGTCACTATGTTGGACAAGTAAACCTTCAAGTTACACTTATGATTGAGCTTAAGAGAATAAATGGATTGTGGAAAAGTATTCGTTATTGTGAGTTAATTTATTACTTACTTAAGGTTCCCTACCTAAGAGCTTGATTGACTAGTTGATTAAAACTAAAACTCTTGAATATTTACCTCAGTATACCATACCTCAAGTTTGAGTTAAATTCAATTTAATCCAATTCGTGTCATACCTTCACTTTGATATAAATTTACTATAATAAGTTCAAAATTGAGCTAATGTTTAAGTCATCCAATATTATTACTTTAAGCCAATGTTGTAGATGCTTAAACAAAGCTCATGTTGCTGTAGACATTTATTCTATGACTCTTAAGAGATAGCTTCTTATATGATATAAATAAAGACACCTAGTTAAAGTCTAATCCCTTATGGATGTTGTTGACAAATGATCACGTGTAAGCTACATGCCAAGTGACTTTGAGAAGTCTCAAACTAATGACATGTGGAGAAATGTTATTGTAAAGAGATATGAGAGAACAAAAATTAACAAATTCAATTATCAAGTGTGCACCTATGATAGAAGATTGTCTTCAACATTCTTTGCTCATTTTTGATTGATTCACTATTTTGGACTTTCTTAGATTGGTTCCAATAGAACAACAATGTTTTTGGACAAGCATGATCAAATGATACTTGGTACTCTTAAGTAGCGTCCTCGTGCTTGTGGAACTAAGCAAAGCTTGCTTCAAGCTTAACGTGGGAAAGCCTCGATAATTCACATCCATTGTCACTTCAATTTTATCAATGGAATGATGTGGTGATATGGATACCAAGCCTATTATAGGATCACTTCAATCCTTTAAGACTAAGTTAGCTTTGATCTCATGATTGAATGACACAGTATTACAATTGTCAAGTCTTCTATAAGATCGCTTCAATCCTTTATAGCAAATGCTTCAAACTAATGATTAGGCTTGCCCAAAGGGCATTACACTTGCCACATGCTTAAGAGCAAAGGCTTTTCTACTTTATAGATTCTAATTAGTGCGTATAAAGAATTAATGATGAGTTATTGACCACTAGCTTACTTACTCACGCACACCTTAGAGGCATCAAGTGCCTCACTAAGAGAATTCTCTCTTGTCAACCTGTTGAGGACAAGAAATTGTATATAGAAGAATGGTAGCTGAACTCCTTGAGAGCTCCGGGTGGGTGTACCTTGCTTTGCTCTATCCTTTATGTCGATGCTAACTACTCTCTTGCTAAGGCCTTTTTGCTGTGTGATATGAACTAAGGCCCTACACATCAAATCCTAGTCGGACCTTTAGCTACTAAGAGCTTCCTATCAAATGTCGAGGCATAGGCTCTTGTTAGCTAAGTACTTCTCTTTTAGCCTCTTACCCATACTTACAGCATCCCTTATATGTCTTAGTAACCCCTAAGGGTACTATGTCATGATCTAACTCAGTTGCTATGCCTAAAGATTCCTTATTAAGGGACAATTGATGAGCTGCTACCTATCCTTTTCACCTAATACTGTACTATTTTTCCTTTTTGTCATTTGTCTTATTTAACCCTTTTCATATATACTAAGAATCACTTTTCATGAATGTATTTTTATAATTTTCTTTATTTGTAATGTTGCCCTAGAGACTTACTATAAATAGTCCTTTCTCCTTGTAGTCGAAATCATCTTATATTCCTAGCAAACAATTTGAATATATGTGGTCCTTACAAGACATTCCTCTCTAAGTTTATTTCCATACACTCTTATCTAGTCTTGCCGAAGGGCTCAAGATTAGTGGTGGGGGGACCATAGCATCAGCTTGTGCATTACACTAAGTGAGGTGTCAAGTTGTGTTGTGTTCGTAGGTAAATCATATGCTCCAAATAGCTTCACATCAACTACTGCATTTAGTTTGCTGACCTTTCCATTCTATTTTCTTTGTTACTTCGAAGGACCCATTTGGTTCTCATCTCTTAGAGTAAGTCCTAATGATAATTGAGCTCTTAGGCACATTAATTAACCACTTAGAAGGATTTTTAACATATGATCACATTGACAATTAATTTAAGAAATTAAATAAATAAAATTACCAAAAATTCTATAAGTGACCTAAAATGTCTACAATAATTTTTTCTCCCTTCATCAAACTCTTACCTTCCACGCATATTTTTATTTCCTTCTACTATAACTAGTTGATAACCTCTTTTAGTCGAGGAGTAGATTAGAAATCACTAGAGAAGATAGTCTAACTCCATGCCATTGAAAAGAAAATTAATCGAAAATATCAAAATAACATTAAATAACTCCTAAAAGCTTAGGGTAAGCTTCATTTTTGTCATATTTTAATTTAATAATTTTGCATTTTCAATATATACAAATTTTATAATTATATTCCAATTTTTTCTCTATTCACATGGTAAATTAGAAATTTTATAAATAATCTTCTTTTAACTCTTAGTTTTGCTTTAGATTGAATATCAATATTCTACGTTTATAACCTAAGATTTTGGGAACATATAGAATCTTGTAATTATTTCGGTTTATTTTCCCATTCAATTGATGCAATGCCTATATAACTATAAATATGATGTTTTTTTTTAAATAAACTTATACCCTATATATTAGCATATCTTGGATTTGATAATATTATTCTTTTATTTTGAATTCTTAATTGTAGGAGCTTTAGGTTAAAATTGCAATCTTTAAGTCATGTTAAAAATAATATATATAGATGAACTTTATTAGTCAAAGAATTCAAAATTTAGAAATTTATTCTAGGAACATCATGTTTGCAACAAATTTTCTTATTAAACAAGTGCTGAAAACACTTTAGACTTTGCTAAAAGTGCTTCTACTCAAAGAGCAAAATGTAGATGAATATTCTAGTAGTTGTCCTTTACCTCAATTTAATACCATATATATCTACTTCTTGGGCTAGTAATAGGGCTTAGGGAGATGAGCTAAATTTTTTTGGATATTTTAGGAAGATTTAGCTTAAGAAACTCAAAACAAGAATCTTTGGAATAGTCCAGCATAGAATAATCCTTAATAGACTACGTTAATCTTAGCTTTGAAAATCCTAAATCCTTCATTCCACAATGTACCATACGCGATGTATAGCAAGACATATAGTTTATATTAAGATGAACACTACCCCACTTCTTAAGTGGGCTCACTATTGTATTAAAATATCCTAATATATGTCAAGGATTATTTTGAGCTTAAAGTTCATGGTTTCATAAGGATTCTTAGAGTCTCATTCAGTTAAATAATAGCCTATGTGTATATAAAACTGTAACATACCAAAGAGTGGCATAGTTTTTACCTAGATGATGACATTGATTTCTAATGGAGTTTAACTAATTGAAGAGATGGTGATGACATTATGATGTAGAGGAAAATAATGCCTTTGCAATGCCCTTCCATTGCCTAGCAAAATAAATCATCAAATCTAGTGTCAAAGTGGAAATTGTAAGTAGTATCAGCATCATTTTAGTTTCTAATAACACTATCATATTAGGTTGAGTTACATCCAAGACTTGGTTGGTAGCTTGTTGCTTCCTACTAGGAAAATAAGCTTCATGAATATTATATACGAGAATGTTCACTAGTCTATTGGTATAGGTATTCGCTTTCCATCGCCATAATGATAAACTTATAAACAATTTTAGCCTCTAAGCAAATGAAATACTAGAACTCCATCTATACTTCCCTTAACTATATGTTGTTCTATAGAAACATAATTGATCCGTTTCCCTTGTTTGAGAACAACATACTTTATAGGCGATTATGCTTCAATAGATAAGTAATTGGCATCGCGATTAGTGGAAAGGCCATCTACTACAGTACTAGTATTATGATCTAAGTAGGTTGGACCCCGATAGTTCATTATTTTCACAAGACTTTTATTTTAGTCTAGGTATATTATGGTAAAGTATATCAAAAACTCCATCATTGAAATGACAATGATTCCCATTTAAGTTTTTTTTGTAGATCCTTGCACTTTTGTCATATACAATCGTCTAATTTTACTAAGAACTTAGGCTAAAGAAGATGACTTTGGCATTAACCTAGTGGTTGTTACATTAGAGGTAGTACACGTGGTAATGCAAACCTAACTACGATATGTTTGAGTTCTTTGCCAGTATTTTGACTTTGAAAGTAAGAATGATTTTCTAATCTATTGGGATATTTTGTTCTTGCTCATACTTTGAATTTAGTACATTTGAAAAGGATAGAAGTTGAAGGAGTGGAGGACTCCTCATTTATGAAATTGAATACTAAGCTCTAAACTAGGGAGTTATGGGTTTCTCTATTCATGTTAATGGCGTGATAGAGTGCAATAGAATTATGATTATTTAGAGCTTCTACTAAAGATTGAGGATTTGACTATTTTGATAGGGAACAGGAGGTTGGTTACTTTTCTTCCATAGTAGTTGCGTTATGTACCTGCTGGAGCACAAAGGAATATATCTAAAAGTTGTTTGCATTTAATATCGATGGTTTTCGTACAAAGATGAAGTCTCCAGAAGGAGGAAGCTTTGAAATATCATGCGGTATGTGGTCCGCATGTTTGTATAGGAAGCCACTAGCCATAAGCATTTAAAGGATAAGCTATGCATGCAAAACAGTTAGATGTCAAGTTATTGAGATTAAGCTATATAAAGTGAGACAATTCGTTAGCCATAATTCCCTTGGGAAATTCTTTTATAGTGTTTGAATTATGTAGGATGGCTTTTCCTATCAACATATTAGTGTAAGCCATATGGTGTAGGGAGATAAATTGTTGTCAATGTATATATTGTTTTTGTTTAAAGTGGATATGATGGGAATCAGGCTACTAGACCTCTGACCTTCAACAAAGCCCAAGGACTAAAGGCATTGCCACCATGAATTTTTCTATTCTAACTAACCCTTGTAGAGGCCGAATACTTCCATACCGAGTCACCTTTAATGCCATGCCATATGGTTACCCATTTTACTATGGTATGCCAAATTGATGATTACTCTCTAACGCTAAGCCAACTAATTAATCGGCATCTTCCTTGTCGAAAAGTTAAGAGAAAGAGTTTAGACTGACTAAGCTAACCCTGCTCAGACAAGCCCATCTATTTATATTTTTTGTCTGCATCTCCTAACAACTTTACTAATGTAGCATTGCTACGTATACTGTATCATATGTAGAATCTATAACACTAATGATTGTTTTTCTTGTATATTCATTTTTACCCTCTTGTATTATGCATATTACTTCTTTAGGAAATGTCCTTTTGTCTTTGCCCTTTTTAGGCAAGTTGCCTTAATTTACTGGTATAAATACCCTTGTACTTATAACTATAATTGATCAGATTACCTTCAATACACTTGAGTACTTTCTTCCTTACATAAACACTGTTTGTTTACTCTCAGCATTATTCTTATCTTTTCCTTTAAGCAAGGTTAGGTGGTGAATAACCTCATTGGACCAATTCGTGGGTCATATCGTTTTATGCCGTAAGTCCTTCAAAGTTTCATTAGTGCATCATATACTTTGGAGCTGTTCATAGGTTTTGCTTATTATTTTCATTCTTCAATTTCACTCTTTCACACTTCTCCCCATTAATCCCTTTCGAGCTTTTTGTAATCTTGGACCCATCCAATGATCAGCCTTGTCTATTCTTGGTTACAATTCACAATATCTTGGTATCAAAGCAAAGGTTTTGTGTGAACTATAGTTAGTTCTTCTTGAAGTTTTATTGTACTTTATTTTGTGTATGTGTAATAGAGTTAGTTATTGTGTTCATTTGACTACTGTGTTATTAGCTGTTCACTTTTTGAAGTATTCATTTGAATTTTGAATAATTGAGGAAAAATGATAGACCCAAATATGAATGTTCACACTAGTGATGACAGTGGGGTTGTCCACTATGGACGATAGTCTTAGGGAACTCCTAAAAGCACTGATGAGAGGCTTAATGAGGTAGCTAACCTCTTGGTAGATCTAACCTATGCTATTCATACACTATCTTGTCGATCTACTAAGGCTGCATGAAACACCCTACAAATTGCTCAACTTGTTAAAGGTTAGAACCTAACTCGACCAGTTCGAGGTGGAGGAGTTTGCAAATGAGTAAGGCAAAGGATAGACTTAAGAGAGCTTGATGATGAGGAAGAAGAAAAGCATTTTGAAGAGGAGCGTGTACAAGTCCCTAGAGCATCCAACCATATGAAGCTTCAGATTCTAAGTTTCAATAGATCTAGGAATGCTAATGAGTATCTGGAGTGGGATGAGAAGGTGGAGTGTGTGTTTGATTTTTATCAGTATGAGGATTATGAGAAGGTAAGAATTGCTGCTGTTGAATTTTTTAGATATATTGCCATGTGGTGGAAGAATTTTCAGGCCATAAGAAGACAAGAGGGGTACAAAGAGATTAACACTTAGCCTGAGATGAAAAGAGTGATCAGAAACAAATTCGCACTGGAACCATACCTATAAGATGCTTTCACTTAGCTTCAGAAGTTGACGTAAGGAGGCAGAACTGTTGATGAGTATGTTCAAAACTTTCAAACGCTTGTGATACGTTGCAAAGTGGAGGAACCACTAACTTGGATGGTCTCAAGATTGTTATTGGGTTAAGAGGAGGCATTTGAGATATTGTAGAACTCCAACGATTTGACACGATGGATGGGGGTGTTAGGATTACCTAGTGAATAGAGAGGTAAAGAAGGAGCCGAGTCCCAACAAGGATTCCGACTAGCCAACCTAGATAGGCAAGTCATTTAGCTCAGCTGAGTACAAAGCCGAGTAAAATGATTGATGCAGGAGCTTAATAGAAAGGCTGACCTAAAGATGTAGTGTTGACCTGAGCATATGAGAAGGGGAAAGGGTTTGGCAAGAAGAGTAGCCAGATCAAGTGCTTCAAGTGCTAGGGTTTTAGACATATGGCTGCTTAGTGCCCAAACTGAAGGATGATGGTCATTAAGGGAGACATTGCGAAGTTAGAAGTAGAGAGTACGGATAAGGAACTCGAGGAGGAGGAGGTTCTTACCAAGAAAAAACTGATTGAGGAGGACGTGTTTCCCGAGGACTTAGACCAGTTACTCATGATTGTCTGGTGCACTATGAGTGTAGAACCCTCACGAAAGGAGCAGCAGAGAGAGACTTTGTTTCATACCACTTGCAAGGTGAATGATTAGATGTATGCCCTCATTGTAGATAGTAGAAGTTGCACCAATGTGGCATCGGCCAATCTTGTTTCAAAACTGAAGCTACCGATTGTTGCACATTCTACGCCGTACAAGTTGCATTAGTTGAGTGAGAAAGAAGCATTACATGCCACTTAGCAAATACTACTGCCAATCATTATTGGGAATTACTCTAACCAGATTTTGTACAACATACTACCTATGTGCGCTTCCTACGTGTTGTTGAGTAGGCTGTGGTTATTTGATAGGAGAATTATACATAACAGCTATAAGAACACGTATATGATCAAGAAGGATGATTGGAAGATCATGTTAAATCTAATGCTGTCGAGAGAAGTTAACAAGTTGTAGACAAAACTTGCTTATGAATCGAAGAAGGCTTTGGTGATGAGTAAAACCAAGCTCCGAGAGGCCATCAATGCTAACAAGCCAATCCTATTGTTAGTCAAGCAACTATTGGAAATGAAGAAGCAAGGTGAGCTTCCTTAGGAAATCAAGGAGTTGCTAGATGAATATGCTAACCTATTCCCAAAATAATTACTTGAGGAGTTGCCCCAACTCGAAGCATAGAGCACTACATTGACTTAATACCCGGTGCTGCACTACCGAATAAGCTAACTCATCAAATGAATCTTAAGTAGGCTTCTAAGCTCTAACATTAAGTCAATAAGTTGCTAGAGAGAGGTTATGTAAGAGAGAGTCTTAGCTCTTGTGCTGTGCTTGCACTTCTAGTGCCGAAGGAGGATGGAACCTGGTAGATGTATGTTGATAACTGAGTTGTGAACAAAATCTTAATCAAATACAAGTATTTAATCCAGAGGTTAAAAGACATGTTAGATGAATTGAGTAAAGCCAAGATTTTTAGCAAGATTGATCTTAAGTTTGGATGCCATCAAATCCGCATGAGGCTAGGAGACAAGTGGAAGATTGCATTTAAGACTCGACATGGACTTTACGAGTGAATGGTCATGCCCTTTAGCCTCGAACACTTTCATGTGACTAATGAACCATGTATTGAGACATCTCATTGGGAAGTGTGTTATGGTGTACTTCGACAACATCCTGGTCTATAGTGTCAACATGTCAAGTCACTATAAACATCTTAGAGTAGTCTTGGATATCCTTCATAGTGAGAGACTATTTGGCAATCTAAAGAAAGGTTGCTTTTGTTGAGAGGAAGTGGTATTCTTGGGCTATGTAGTCAGTGGGGGAGGCTTATAAGTCGATGATGAGAAGATCTGACCAATATTAAATTGGCTAACTCCTACTACTTATGCCGATGTGAGAAGTTTCCATGGACTGGCATTGTTTTACAGAAGATTTATCAAGAATTTCAACACCCTCACTGCACCACTTACTGAACTAACAAAGAAAAACACCAAGTTCTGATGGGAAGAAAGGGAGGATAGGAGTTTTGCTGACATAAAAGAAAGATTGACCTCCGCCCTAGTATTAGTACTACTTGACTTCAATAAAATTTTTGAGCTGGAATGCGATATATTGGGCATTGGAATAAGCATTGTCCTGATGCAAGAAGGTTAACCAATTGCTTTCCATAATGAGAAACTTCGAGGACCATAGCTGAACTACTCTATCTATGATAAGGAACTTTTAGCACTGATCTGAGTGATGCAAGTATGGCAACATTACTTACTACCGAGATAATTTGTCATATATATTGACCATGAATCATTGAGGCACCTACAAAGCTAGACCAAGTTGTCAAAGCAGCATGCGAGATGGGTTTAATTCCTTGAAGGATTCAATTTTGTAATTAAATACAAGAAGGGAAAGAGTAATGTTGTTATAGATGCTCTTTCGAGGAGACATGAACTTTTATTAAACCTGCAGACTAGCCTATTTAGGTTTGCGAGTATTAAAGAATAATACTCTGAGGATCCATACTTTAGATCAATAATTTTGTAATGCGTGGATGGAAGGACAGTGGAGGAGTATTATGTGGAGGATGGCTACTTGTTCTGAGGGCATAAACTGTATGTGTTGACTTGTTCTTTACGGGAATTATTAATCAGGGAAGCCTATAACTGAGGACTCTATAGACACCTTGAGGAGAGGAGGACCTGTAAACTATTGAATGGCTGATTCTTTTAGCCGAGAATGTGGAGAGATGTGCACCGAGTTATCGAAAGCTATGCTGTATATAGAAAGGCTAAGAGCTTAGTCGAGCAAGGGAAAGTAATACCCCTACCTATTCCAATGAGGCCATGGATTGAATTGAGCATAGACTTCTTAGACTGCAGCGAATTACTTGAAGCAAAGATTCTGTGATGGTCATCGTAGATTGATTTAGTAAGGTGGCATACTTTGTACCCTGCACCAAAACTAATGACACTTCGGTTATTGCTCTGCTTCTCTTTTCTTATAGGAGATTGTGTGGATATACGGCGTACCGAGAAGTGCAGTCTTCAACAAAGACCCGAAGTTCTTGAGCCATTTCTAGAGAACCTTGTAGCATTGGTTAGGAACTAAATTACTCTTCAATACCTCATGTTACCCCCAAATTGATGGCTAAATAAAGGTAGTTAATTGTACTTTGGGGTTACTGCTTCGAGTTGCAGTAAGCAAGAACTTAGCTAATTGGAACATCTACTTACCAGTGGCCAAGTTCGCCTATAATCGAACCATATATGATACTACCAAGCAGACTCTCTTCGAAGTGGTTTATGGATTCAACCTTAAGTTGCCCTTCGACCATGCCCCTATACCAGCATCCACACAAGAGGACTTTGACACCTCAGTCAGAGCACACAATCTTTTGTACATCTATGATAAGGTCACTCGACACATCAACCAAGCTACTAGAAGAATATGAGAAATGACCAAAGGTAGGTTAGCCAAACAATTTCAATCGGGAAACTTAGTATGGCTATACCTCAATAAGGAGCATTTCTCGAACAAGAGGAAAAACAAATTATCTGTAAGAGTGGAAGGACCTTTTAGAATCCTTTAGAAAATCTATAACAAGGCCTATAGGATGGATTTACTAGAGGACTATAGGGTTTCTGATGCCTTCAACATTACTGACCTCAGTCCATATCACCATAATAGAGAACTAGGTGGATACCATTCAAATTTGATCCCAAATCCAAATCAACCTAGAGGGAACGATGAGAATCATGCTACCAGACCTTTGACTTATAGTCGAGCTCAAGGACTAGAGCGGTTGGCATGATGAATCCTTCTGTTCCAACCAGCCCCTACCAAGGCCAAGTACTTCTTTGCAGACTCACCTTTAATGTTGTATTGTATGATTGCCTATTTTTCTGTAGTATGTTGAGTTGATGATTACTTTCTAGCGTTAAGCTGACTAATTACTTGATATCTTTCTTACCGAGAAGTTAAGAGAGAGAGTTTGAACTACCTAAGCTATCCCTATTCAGACAAGCCCATCTGTCTGTTCTTTTGGTTTACATCTCCTAACAACCTCGCCAATACAGCATCGCCACATGTATCGTATCATATGTAGAATTTGTAGCACTAATGATTGTTTTCCTTGTATATTCATTTTTACTCTTTTGTATCATGTACAATGCTTCTTTAGGAAATGTCCTTTTTTTCTTTTCCCTTTTTGGGTAAGTTATCTTAACTTATGGATATAAATACGCTTGTACTTATAGCTATAATTGATCAGATTACCTTTAATACATTTAAGTACTTTATTCCTTGCATAAACACTATTTGTTTACTCTCGGCATCACTCTCATCCATTTCCTTAAGCAATGTTAGGTGGTAAGTAATATCATTAGACCAATTCGTGCATCATATTAAATAGTGCTGTAAGTCCTCAGAAGTTCCATTAGTACATCATATTCTCTAGAGCTATTCGTGAGTGTCGAGCTCTATTTTAGTTTTCTTAATTTAACCTATATTAAGCCCAGCCTAGTTAATATAAATTACCCGACATTAAATTAAGAAAAAAAAAATAGAGTCACCAACCAATTCAATTGGTAAAAAAAATAAATTAGGGTTTTCAAGCGGGAAAACCTTAATTTGACTACTAGTTTGTAGATATTCTAGAAAAAATTAATTTTTTAAAAATTGAACTAGAAAACCGAGTTCGAGAGCTAACTTATTAAGACTAAATCACCATATAAAAATTTAAAAAATTGATGGGCTTTTGTTTTTTTAATTTTTCAAAAATACTAAAATTATACCTAAATGTACAAAAAATAACTAAAGTGATTTTTATTATTCTTTATTATTACTAATTTTCAAGACAAGGGAAAATTTTTTTATATTTTTTATACGGTTTCTCTGAAAGTGTCTACGTACCAACTATTTAGGATCAAACCATCCATAGTTCTCCTTATTTTATAAAATTTTAGTGAGTAGGTCATTTTTATATTGAAAACCGAGCTAAGATTACGTATTTTATAAATTTATTATTTTAGGAAAACAAACTTAAGAAAATCTAATTTTTCCGAATTAAATAAAAAAACCTTAACTAATTGAATCTTTTTTAAAAAACTCAATTTAAGATTTTTTTATTTTTCAAAACCACTATATGTCAAAATATATATTTTTTATTAAAAAAACATGATTTTTCAAAAAAACTTAATTCAACTAAATTTTATTGGAAAATAAAAAAATTTGTAATAAGAATAAACAAAAATAAATAAAAAAAGGCTTGCACTTAAATACAAAAATAGTTAATAATTAAAAAAGACATAACTAATAAAGTAAATTAATAAAAATTAATGGAATAAATAAATAATAAAAAAATTAATGAAAATTTACCTAGCATCGGATCATATCGGTGTTGGGCGATAGACTAAGTGTTGCTAGGTGACATTGTGTAGCTGATTGGGTGCTGTTGGGTGACACTAAGCAACAAGCTAGGTGAGAGACTGGCGATTGGTTTGGTGTTGTTGGGCGACATTGGGTGGTAAGCTAGGCGAGAGATTAGGCAACTAGGTGGGCACTGTTAGGAAACGCTAGGTAGTAGATTGGGCATTGCTGGGCGATAGGCTAGGTGAGAGACTGGGTGATGCTGTACGAGAGACTTAGCGACAAGTTGGGTACTATTGGGTGAGAGCACGGGCAGTGACTGTGGTGGTTGTATGGTGGTGCTAGGGTGGTACTGTGTGGTGTTGCGTGGTGGTTGTACGGTGGTGCAGTAGTGTTTGTATGGTGTTTTTTGTAGGAGTGTGATTAAAAAAAAAAACCATCCCTGAAACCCCCATTGATATGCTATTTATAAGCTCCAAAATGAATCTTTCGTATCAAAGAAATAGAAGATTCGATTGCGATTCTTCTAAGATTTACCCTATCTTCTAAAAACCCTAGTTATTTTGGGCCTTCCATTTCTTCCAAGGCCCAATCTGTTCCGCTACAATTTAGCACAATAATTCCTCAATCTAATTTAAGTCCTTAAATTAGATCAATTTTATTCTATATTGGTTTGACCCAAAATTAATTAAGCCCATGTCATCACCTAATCTGACAATCCAACTCAATTCAATTCAACACAATACGACTCGACTTATGACTCCACTTGTTATAACTCAACTCAATATAATTCGACTTAGCTCAATATGACACAACTTGATATGATTCTCTCTTTTCTTTTCTACTTTCCATTTTTCTTTTTCATTTTTTTTTATTTTTATTTTTTTATTCTTTGTTTATTTATTAACTTAGCTAAATTAATAAAAAATTGGCAAAAATAAGGTATCTATAGCTGCCCCTCTTTGTAGTGATGTTTGGTTAGAACTTTACTATAAAGACAAAAGAGATACCCATTTTTACTAGACCTGACTTTGATAATTTGAAGAGGATAGATCTCTTTAAGGTTAAAAACTTGTTTTGGTAGATAATTTGAGGATGATAAATCTCTTTCAGGATGAGTTGCTCGAAATGATAGATCTTTCAAAGACAAGATGAAACAATGCTCACATGAGCAGGTGATCTTTTAAATGATTGGATGTCACTCCTTTGAGCAAGCGATCCAAGAAAGGATTGATAGGACAACATTCTTAGAAAGGAATAAACAGGACAATGCTTCTATGAGTAAGCAATCTAACAAAACATAGGATAGCACTCTTGTGAGCAAGTAATCCTAGGTAAGATTAGATGGTGCTCCTATGAGCAGGTAATCCAAGAAAAGAATAGATTAGACACCGCTCCTATGAGCAAGTGATCCTAAAAAGGATTGGATGGTGCTCTACTAAATAAGCGACCCAACTAAGGATAAGACAGTGCTCCCATGAGCAAGTGATCCTAAAAAAGAGATAGGATAGTGCTCCTTTAAGCAAGTGATCCTAGATAAGATTAGATGGTGCTCCTATGAACAGGCGATTGAGCTAAGGGTTAGATAGGACAGCGCTCCCATGAGCAAGCGATCCTAAAAAGGATTGGATGGTGCTCCACTAAGTAAACGACCCAACTAAGGATAGGACAACGCTCCTTTAAGCAGGTGATCTTACAAAGAGATTGGATCGTGCTCCACTAAGCAAGCGACCCAACTAAAGATAGGACAATGCTCTTTTGAGTAGGTGATCCTAGAAAGGATTTTGATGAGTTTTGACAAAATGATCTAAGACTTGAGTGTGAAGGATTCTGATGATTCTTTCAAAATATTGTTCTTTGACAAATTTTTTTTTTAAAAGGTTTCATTTTTTTTTTGAGAAGGTTTTTCTCTTTTTCTTCTTTTTTTGTCAAGAAATTTAAAAATACTCTTCAATAGAAAATTGTATTGCTAACAAGTAAGAAGGTCTTGAAAACTCTAAAGACTACAAATAAGGGGTTAGCTTACCCCATATCCATTGATAACTCATTCTCTCAGTCTTATTTCCTAAAATATAATTCATGATCTCTGAACTTTTTAGAATCACTAATGACCATTCATGTTTTTGAAAAAGTACTCAACTCTTCAATTTTCCACTAAGGGGATAGATATTATTACTTGAAATGTTTAGTCAAACTGGACTTCTTTGCACTCTTATAAGTTTGTTTTTACTCTCAGCATCAATTCCAAAAATTATAGCCTATCTTATAAGTGGTACATTCTAGTCAATCAATAGGTCTTTTCTAGGTTTGCAATGTAAGGCTTTTAGTCAATGGTTTAAGCAAATAAATATCAATGTGTTTTGGCCAATTTTGAAGAAATCATATGCAATCAGTCTTGAGTTTACAAGCTAAGAAGCTAGGAGAGACTAAACATGGGCTTGCCCTAGTTTCATGAGCAAATTTCACTGAAGATAAGTCCATTTCTTTAGTCAAAAGAGTTTCATTAAGGTTGGTATTGTAGGTAGGATCATACAGTGAGAACCTTACTTTCAAGCTTAGGAATTGAAAGTGTTTAGCCTTTAGATACCATCACAAGTTCAGACTTTAAGCTTTATTAATAATTTGGCTATTCTTTGAAGGTGATCACCTTGCTAATATTTTTAATCTTTTCTTTTTTCACCTTTTACTCCCCTCTATTTTTTTTTTTTTTGGTTTTCCTCTTTTTTTCTTTCTTTTGTTTATTGTTTTTTTTTTGTCGTGATTAAAAGCCCTAAAACCATGGGTTCAAATAGTATAACCTTTGGAGAAGTGTATATGGCATGGAGTGCTTGGGAAAGAATCTATAGACTTAATGTTTTTGAATAAGTGTACAGGCTTGAGTGAGGTGTATATGGTTTGAAGCTCATCTTCATTCTAAAGAAATTAAATTATCTTTAACAATATTTACTCATGAATTAGCATAACTAAGGCAAGCACATATTAGTCAACTCCTTCTTTTCCAAATTGATAACCCTAACCTCCTAATTGCCCCAATTTGGGGTGGTTCTTGGTAGGGCTAATTTTAAGAAAAATCCCCTAAAGGTTCAAATGGGTTTGCAAGGGATAACTGTATTTAGGGATAATGAAATGAATACCTAATATCATTTTAACATGTATACTAAGTTCAAGATAAACCTCCTTTAAGGAATAAGTCCAATTATTCACCTTGATGGCACTCTTCTCTCATGTGTATTTAGGGTTAGTGTTTGGGACATAGGTTGTCTCTTTTTATCTTAAACCTTTCAAGTAATATGTTATCATTCCCTTAGGTGGAAATTTTTAAGTTTTGATTTTTGAGTTTACATTTTCTTTATCCATTTTCACTCATTCAAAATGCCCTTATTTGAATTAAGCTAGCTTTATAGCATACAAAGACAAGAATACACATGAAAACTGCTTTATTTAATAACTCGTATCTATTATAAGCTCCAAAATGAAAGAAAATGCATGAACTAAAATTTTTTCCTATTTCTATCACCTCTTGGCCCATTCAACTGAATTGATCTTTCGGAGATATACCCAACTGCTTCAAATGGCGAGCCAACTTGTCAGATGACAATAGTAGACCCTTAATGCCTAATACTGGAATTTTTCTATTTGATGCTTCTTCAAAACCTAGGAAAGGAATACCATTGCTAATTAACCCATTAGTCTCTAGAAAACTTAGTTAGATAATCTTAGCATCAATCAAATCTTACACCTTATGCTTTAATCTCCAACAATCTTCAGTGGTATGTCCCACTTGGCCTGCATGGTATTTACACCATTTATTGAGGTCACGATCCATTAGCTTATATTTCTTTGTTGGGTTTTCGCATGTCAGTAGTCCTACATCTCTCAATTGTTTGAATACTTAGGCCATTAGAACCTTGAATTGTGTAAATCGCCTCTTCTTGTTGTAGACGAGCTTGTCTTGATTATGGGCTTTCCTAATCGGCACATTCACTCCTGCTTTCTCTTTCATTAAATCTTCTTCAAGCTTGGGACGTAACTTCCTATTCCTAATAGGGTGTAAGTTTCTAAGCTGTTTGAGCACATAACCCATTACCATTTCCATGCTAGTGAGCCTTTCTTCATATTTTGCTAATTTTTCTTCTAAGGCTACAACCCTTTCTTCCATACCCTGGCAATAACATACCCCTTGGACTTGACCATTCAAATATGTTTCTCGCAACTTTTCCAATCCTTGTATCATGTTAATAGTAAGCTCTATGTAGAATTTGGGCCTTGGATCCCTAATGAAGTTCAACTAGACTAATTTTTCATTAATCAAATCTTAAACTTTATTCTTTAACTCCTAGTAGTGATCAATAGCATGCCCCTACTGACCCATGTGATACTCGCATTGTGCATTGGGATCGTATTTCCGAGGTTTATACCTTGGTGTTAGAGTCTCAGGATGCAATAAATCCTCTTCTTTTAGGTGGTGATAGACCCGAGACATAGGAATCGGGATATAAGTGAACCTCCTTCTAGGTGATTTTTAGCTTAGCTTATTTTCCTTGAGCTCTAGACCAATGCTTAGGGCACTAAGCTCACGTATTATTAGATAGGACATCGTAATGTTTACAGTGGCCTCTGAATCCAATAGGGCTAATCCCTTCCCTATCAATCTCCCCATTCTAAAAACATCTTCAATGCAACTACCAACTGCAATTACATCTACAAACATAGAAGCAGTATGGCCTAAGAGGTGATTATAGTAAGGTTCACCTAATGTGCGGAGGAATATGTTGATCAATTCATTTTCTAGCAATTGTACCGTAACTTGAGTTGCTGTAGATCTCCATCTCTAAACATACTCCTTAAAGGACTCGGTCAGCTTCATTTTCATGTTATTCAAATCCATCAAGGATAAAGCTACTTCTTTATTGAACTTGTATTGTTGATAAAAGGCTTGAGCTAGCTTATCCCAAGTATCAACCTTAATTAAGTCTTGTTAGGCACACCAAATCAACACCAGCCCAATTAGGCTATCTTGGAAAGTTTGAATCATCAACTGCTCATGTTTAGAGAAGTAGGCCATCTTGTGAACATAAAGCCTAAGGTGAAGTTTAGGATAACCTGTTCCATCATACTTTTCAAAATTTGGTACCTTAAACTTCTTGGATAACTCATGGTCTTCAAAAGTGCAAACACTACTCAAGCCCAGATCACTCTGCACATCATGATCCTTGAGAACTCCCATTTTCTCTTCAATTTTCTAGAAGATTTCTTCTTCCATCTTCATTAATTTCTGCACCAATTCCTTCCTTAAGCCTTTGCTACTATTGTTGAGCTCGTGAACCACTAACTCTTCAGACTTGTTTGTCTCAAATGGTATGTCAATAGGCCTCTAAGCTTAGGTATGTACTACGATCTCAACTTGCTTTGCATGCTTTCCTAGAAGCCCTTTAGCTGTAAATTCCTTTCTTATGTCAAAGACTAAGTTATTCTACGTTCAAGAGCTTCAGACATCTTGTTTTTGAAAATGAGTGATTATGGGCTTCAAGTTGGGCTGATCACTTAAAAATCAATCTTTCAAAGCCTGTAAGAATCCCTTCTTGTTAGCAACACTACATTCTTTTTTTAAAAACAAAAAGTAAGTGTTTTATTTTGAAAACCTTTCTTTTTTCTCTTTTTTTTTTTGGAAACTTTTACTAAAAATTAATGCTTATTTTATGTCATAGAAGCCTAATACTAGCATCGATGAATCTAAACAAAGAAAATATTGGGATTGACCACTAAGGATATAGGATGACAATAATATTACAAGGATGATATGGAGAAGTGCAAATTATTTTACAATGAGAAACTTATTGAATAAATGACACAAGTGTAACAACTCATGGAGAAAACTTTATTAAGAGCATGACAACCTAAGGGCTAAACACGAAAAATAAAAACTTAGACATTTACAAGATTAATAACCTTAAGATGGAAAATAATTCACAATGGAAATCTAATAATTAAATCTTTTTTTTTATTTTGTTAGTTCCTAACAGTATAATAAATGTAGGGCATTGTAATAAAAATTAACCAAATAAATAATTATCATGAAACGAGTTTTTGATAATAAAATATCTTTTGAAATTTCTTTTTTTAAAAAAAAAATGTTGGAAAGTCTTTTAAAGAGAATGATAGTTCCATAATAATCTTTATCATTGTTAATTTCCATGATTACATGCCCTAAAAAAAATTATAAGTTGATATTGAAGTTTCGTTTTTTTTTTAAACAATGGCATAAGGGTAATACTAATGATTTTAAGCATTTTATGTTAAATGTTATGTTACACAACCTATTACTAATAAAATAAAACAAAACCTACAAGATGTACATATATTACAAAAGATAATATATACAAACAACTATGCAAAATAAATATGATGCGATATACTACATATACGTGCAATGCAATGGGGTTAGTGATTAATAAACTGTAAGGAGTATGATAAATCCATGGTAAAAAAAAAAAAACCCCTTATATATAAGTATATTCAAAATAAGATTTAATAAAAATAAAGTTCGTATATACTTATATATAGGAGTTACTGATTTTTTTAATTGAAAATGTATGATGAACGTACCACAAATTAATTAGGCTTTTCCTATAATTTACAAATAACTATCCCTTTTTCGAAAAGAATGATGTAAGAGGGTAGAGTCTATAAGTCTCAAGCTTTATAGCTCTAAGACTTTTCGGAGAGAAGTTTAGTAGGCTATATCGAAGCTTGAGTGGGCTCGCCTATTATCGCTAGGTGAGGGTTAAAGACCCCAACGACTTGAAGGTTACACAATGGTAGCCCATCCTAAGTTCCTAAGGCAGTCTAAGTTCGACCATATCTAAACATGCGAATGATTATTGAAAATGAAAAAAGAATCCCCTCCAATTCCCTAAGAAGGCCCATTGGGCTAGGCTTTTTTTTTTTTTCTCTTATGGTCTGCATCATTAAAAAAAATTAGTATAAATATAATACAATACAAAAATAAAATAATAATATAAAAGCCCATCAATAATTTTTTAATTTTCTCATGACTAGTCTATCAAGCGTTCCTAGTAGAGTCGCCAATTTTGTCGAGCCCCATTTTAATTTCCTCAATTTAACCTATATTAAGCCTAACTTACTTAATATAAATTACTCAATATTAAATTAACAAAAAATATATTAACTAAAAAAAATGAAGTTACCAACCAGTTCAATCGGTAAAAAAAATAAATTAGGGTTTTCACATCAGAAAACCCTAATTTGACCACTAATTAGTAGATATTCTAAAACAAAATAAATTTTTAGAAAATTAAACTAGAAAATAGGGTTTGAGGGCTAACCTATTAAGAATAAGTCATTATGTAAAAATTTTAAAAATTCATGGGCTTTTATTTTCATAATTTTCCAAAAATACTAAAATTATACCTATAAGTACAAAAATTAACTAAAGTAATTTTTATTATTTTTTATTGTTACAAATTTTCATGACAAGGGAAAAAGTTTTTTTATTTTTTATACAGTTGATCCGAAGATTCCTACATACCCGCTATTCAAGATCAAACTGGTCGTAGTTTTCTTTCTTTATAAAATTTTAGTGAGTAGGTCATTTTTATATTGAAAATTGAGCCAGATTTATATATTTTATCAATTTATTATTTTAACAAAACAAACCTAAAAAAATATAATTTTTCCGAATTAAATTAAAAAACCCTAACTAACTGAATCTTTTTGAAAAAACTCAATTTAAGATTTTTTTATTTTTCCAAACCACTATATGTCAATATAAATATTTTTTTATTAAAAAAAATGATTTTTCAAAAAAAAGCTTAATTCAACTAAATTTTATTGGAAAATAAAAAAATTTGCAATAAGAATAAACAACAATAAATAAAAAAAACTTACACTTAAACACAAAAGTAGATAATCAAGAAAAAAAAACTTAACTAATAAAGTAAATTAATAAAAATTAATGAAATAAATAAATAATAAAAAATTAATGAAAATTTGCTTAGCGTCGAATCGTGTTAGTGTTAGGCAGTAGACTAAGTACTTCTAGGCGACTGGCTAGGCGAGACTCTGGGCGATTGGCTGAGCGTTGCTGGGCGATGTTAGGTAAGAGCATAGACAGTGATTGTAGTGGTTGTATGGTGGTGATAGGTTGGTACTGTTTGGTGTTGCATGGTGGTTATATGGTGGTGTTTATGTAGTGTTTTAGGTAGAAGTGTGATTAAAAAAAAAAAAAAACATCCTTGAAACACCCGTTAATGTACTATTTATAAGCTTAAAATTGAATCTTTCAAATCAAAGATATAAAAGATTCGATTGCGATTCTTTAAAGATTTACCTTAGCTTCTAGAAACCCTAGTTATTTTTGGCCTTTTATTTCTTCTAAGGCCTGATCCGATCCGCTTCGCTACAATTTAGCTTAATAATTCCCTAATCTAATTTAAGTCCTTAAATTAGATGAATTTTATTCTACATTGGTTTGGCTCAAAATTAATTAAACCTATATCGTCTCCTAATCAGACAATCCAATTCAATTCAATTCAACACAACACAACTTAACTTGCTAAGACTTGACTTAACTCGATATAATTAGACTTTACTCGATACAATATAACTTGATATGATTCTCTTTTATTTTTTCCACTTTCCTTTTTTATTTTTTTTATTTTTTTGTTTTTTTATTATTATTTTTATTTTCCTATTTTTCTGTTTATTTATTAACTTGGCTTAATTAATAAAAAATTAGCAAAAATGAGGTATCTACAGTAAGTTTTACTTACTGTTTTCATTCTTCAATTTTAGTCTTTCGTACTTCTCCCCGTTAATCTCTTTTGAGCTTTTTGTAAGCTTGGACCCATCTTGTGATTAGCCTTCTCTGTTCTTGGTCACAATTTACAATAGGATAGCTTTGGAGCTTATGGATAAGTCAACCCCTTAGCTTTTGCATAATTTGTAGTAGTGACAGATGTAACCATAAGAAAAATATAACATTTTGACACCTTCATATTGAATTTGGTAATGACAATGATTAATGATGATTGTATGGATTAAACGCTTGTGAAAGTTTATTTGAATGCACATCTTGCAAAATAACCTTTGTTAGCATTAAATATATACACATAAAACCTACACATGGGGCCAAAGGCTTTGCTAATGCATTATAGAGTTAAAGAAGCATAGTTTCCATTGGTAATTCCTACGACATTATAATCTATTGAAGATAGTTTAAAATTAGGTTCCCATTTCTTAATTACAAGAAAATGTCTTGCAATAAACCACAAATCAATGTGAAATACACATAGTGAATCATTAGTTGTTTGCAACATAGCTGCATAATATCCAAATGCAATAGTAAGTGACAAAATGCTAAAGTTTTATAATCATTAAAAAGTGTTCGATGATGCATAAGGGAAGTAATGGCATCTAAAAAAGAAAAAAAGAAGGAATAAAAAGCACATGTACGTACTTAATGAAAAAAAAGAAAGAAGAGTGCATGCATGCATTTGAAAAACATTCTTAAGATAGAGAGAGAAAGGGTGAGAGAAAGATAAAGTGCATGTATACATTTGAAAAGAATAATTGCTACTATGTATATGTATTAAATTAATTTAAAGTACATTTAGATGTGTTGCTAGGAGTTTAATAAGGTGAAACATGTATCTACTAATATTTAAAATAAAATTACACAAATATGAATTGTATGAAATAAATTACAAAAAATATCAACCTTATATCACATCTTTAAAATATGATACCTATAACAATATGAATCACGTATTTAAATACTGCAATAATGCTATAGTATTACCAAGCCTATATCACTTTTTAGAAATGCAAACTAATATTAGTAGATTATCATATTTCAAAAATACGATATAGGCATGGTCTAACTTTAAAAAATTAGAGTGATATAGGCACTATATTGGATATATTGCATTTACAGAAGCGACATATTCGTATTAGACTATTATTACATTTGATAAATACGATATAGCTTTAGTCTATGATAAATTAGTTTGTTTTTCCCAATTATGCTCAAATGGGCATAACTTTTGATCTAGGAAGAATTTTTATTATGATTATATGTTTCCAAGGATTGATTTTTGAGTATTATAGGTGATGAGGGCTTGCCTGATTGATGTCATTTTGAGCTTGAAAAATGCCCTTTAAGGCTTGTTACTAGTTGCTATTATTTTAAGTGATATTTTAGGCCTATGTCGGATCTTACATAGAATTTCCTATGTTGCATCTTTATGATTCAATATAAGCTTAGTATTTATTTAGTATTCCCTATGTCGCATATTCAAGATGCAATATAGGCTTACTATTTTAGTAATTTTTTTTAATGCAATTTGTATTTTTGAAATTTTCTTTTAATTTTAATGGTTAACAAGTAATTTTCTTAAGTTTAAAAAGAAGAAGAAAATTGTTCGAGTATGGAAATTTATTTGTAGAGCATTTTTTATGAATGAGTTTAAAAAAAGTCTATTTCTTAAAGCATCCGAGTAGAGTTATGGGAAACATTTTTCTTTAACAAAAAGAAATGTAATATTCTGAAAGAAATTAGGGAGGACAAAAGAAAGCTATGGAAGTTTCAAGGAATGAAAATTTATGTTGCAACATGTTTGTAAAATTTTTCATCTGGATTAAGGTTATTAGCTTGCAAGATCAATATTGCAAACAAGTATATTTTCTGTGATTCCCATTATTCTAAATTAAGTTGTTGAGTGGAGAGGTGCTACCCACATACCAACCTAATCAAGACCAGCTCAATAATTGACACACTTAACTTAGCTATAGTGTTTCCAAGCTACCCGCCTAGAGTGTCGACCTAAGCCGATTTGCAACCTTTCATTGTCTAAGAGCTTCTTCTCTAAACTAGATTGGCCATCCATAGAATGACACTCATATCTAACACATGTCCTTATTATATGGATTGTTAGATGCATGTTCCTCTATTTATTATCATTTTTACCCTTGTACACATATTGTATACTAATTTTAGCTAAGAATGTTTTTGGTAGATGCACTCAACCTAGGAATTGCCTAAAAAGAGATGCATAAATATAACCATCCAAAATCATCATTAGTGAACACTCAAACATCTTCTTTCCTTGCTTATTCTTGTGTGAGTGTACTCTTACTTAGTCCATGCTACTCTCATTTATTCACCTGAGTAAGGAATAGTAGTGAGTAACCTTAGGAACTAGCTTGTATGTCATATTAATCCATAAGTTCCTATGAGTCTGAGTAGTGTGTCATATCTACTTGTGTGGTACATAAGCCCCTGCTCAAGCACCCTTCGAATACGATTTAGTTTTCCCATCATCTTGAGGTTTTGACTTGCTTACCTACGTGTATCATAGGATGGGAGGTTTACCCTCTCCTAATGTACTTGTATGGCACTCGACTATCCTTTGCCTTGCTATATTTACTTGTATTATGGATGACAAGTTGACTTTTTCCCTTTCTATCTACTCAGAACTATTATAAGCCATTTTATCCCTACAAGTGTTGTCTAGCATTGTTAAAGGCCATATTGTGTTTGGGAGGCTCAACTTCTCAATTTGTTTTAGCATACCATGGCCATTATTAGGATTGCAACAATAGCTCCTAACTAGTTTGCTTATGGGAGGCCAAACCTGCCTTAAGAGAGTACGCTATGCCATGAACAAAGCACCTATGGATGTCATTAATTTCATATTAAGTCTCAAGTTGAACACCCCTACTTCCCTTCTAAAACATGAACCGTAACATTCTTCCCCACTAAATCTACGATGCCCTCATTGTGGAGCTAACTAACCCTTCTTTTGTTGCCTAACTCTAACCAATATCACCACCACTAAGACTTCAAACTTCCACAGCCAACCTCTCACCCTTACCCTTGCCTTCTCCTCTTGTCCTTCGAGATCACCTGTTGTAGAGTGATCCAACGATAGGCTCTACCTTTGAAGTACCTTTAAAGTCTTATTACAATGTAACTCACAACATAGTTGCCCCTTCTAGCAACAATGCCCTCTACCTTATGATTGTTCCTCATTTTGAGCTTCATTTACATAAGCCCAGTTATCAACAAGAATTACCTTTTTCATTTGGTACATTAGGTAATATTAGGTGGCTCATTTAGGTTGGAACTTTTTCGCTCTAATGCCACTTATCATGGGACAAGAGGTTTACCCCCTCCTGAAGTACCCGTACGACGCTTGACTATTCTTTGCCTTGTCATATTTACTCATATTATAGATGGTGAGCTAACCTTTTCCCTTCTTATCTTCTTAGAATTGTTCAAAGCCCTTCTATCTTTAAGAGTGCCATCTATCATTGTCACTATGGGAGCCTTAACTTCTCAATTGGTTTTGACCTGACATGGCCATCATCAAGAGAGTGACAATAGCTCCTAACCATTTTGCTTATAGGAGACCAAACTCGCCATGATAAATATCCCATCCCATGAACAAATCACTTGCTAATGCCACTCACTTCACATTAAGCTCTAAGTTGAACACCCATACCTCTCTTCCAAAACATGAACTATGACATGTGATTGCTAGCATTCATGTGTTCATCTATAGATCTACGTCACCAACAATAATGGCTTTGTGAGTATCCACAATACTAATGCATCACTATTAATATTCATCCATCTTACTTTAGGTAACATCTCTATTAATTTTTGTAAGTTAATTAGCTTTAGGAGTGGCTAGTTAACTTAACTATGATCTAAAGCTAATAAGTTGTGGCAACACAATAAGATGCAAAGCAAAAAAATGCTTGAATAGGAGGATGAGGGCTATGCATCCATTAACCTTTTTGTTTGCAATTGGACATTACCCATTCTATATAATCAAGATGAGAGCTAGATATTCAATAATTCTATTAAATTAAGTGCTAACCAATCATATTAGATCTTTAGGTAATTTCTTAGTGCATGTTCTACATCCTCTTCAATTTGCTGACATTTTAGATAACTATAATCTCTATCTAAAAAAATTGATTAAGATGCGTAGTTATTAGAAATCTATCATTTTAAGATTTGCTAAAGTATAAAGAGTAGAACATCGAGCTAATAATGTTGCTCAAGATGATGCTATATATATAGGATGGACTATTAGAGGTGTAAGAGTTGAAAGGAGAGCCCTTAAGAGGATTAACTTAGATGATGGTGAGGAATGTGAAGACAAGGAATACTATAAGGTAGATGAGAGGATTCCATCACACGTAAGGCTTGAGATTGTTAAACTACAAATGCTGACCTATTCTGAGTCTAGTAATGCTAATGACTACCTCAATTGGGAAGACATGGTTGATAAGATCTTTGAATGTCATAGGTATGGTGATCGTGTGAAGGTGAAGCTAGTTACTCTTGAATTCTTAAGGTATGCCACTTTATGGTGGAAGAATTTACAACCTTGTCAACAAAGAGAAAGGGAGCTAGAGATTATGACTCAGCAAGAAATGAGATGGGTTAAGAGAAGAAGATTTGTTCTTGACCATTACATGCTGGATACTTTTAAGAAGCAATAGGAGCTAAGGTAAGGAGAAGTTAGTGTAAATGACTATGTAAAGTAGTTCCAAATGCTTATGATCTAATATGAGGTTAAGGAACCAAAAGCTTGTAGCATGTCTAGGTTTGTTAAAGGATTGAAGTACGAAATTAGTGAAGTGATGGATGTACAAAGGATGGATAAATTTAAAGACATTATCTAAGCTATCCATAGGGTAGAGCACCAAAGATGTCAAAGTTATGCCTGAGCTCCCCCAAGCGTAATTCAATCAATCTAACCTGCTTCAAGCAAACAAATAAACGAACCCAACCTAATGTCCTAAGTTGTTGAGAAGGGAAAATCTTCATAGAAGAAAACTAATGAGATAAAATGTTTCAAGTGCTAGAGCTTTCGTCACATAGCGATCCAGTATCTAAATAAGAAAACAATAGTCATCAAGGGCAAGGTACCAACCATTGAGGTAAATAGTACCAATAGGGAGGTTGAAGAGTTAAGATAATAGAATGTTGAACGTGGAGTTGCGAGGGGAGGAAATTATTATAAATACTAAGGAGGGAGAGTACCTAAGCATGATAATGAGGAGAGCTATAAGTGTTGCCCCTTCTGTCAAAGATGAGCAACAATAGAACCCATTTTACATAGGGTATAAGGTGAAGGTGAAGGGAGTCTTACGAATGATGATAATTAATAGCAAGAGCTATACTAATGCTACGTCTCTAATTATGTTTGAAAAGTTGAAGCTACCAACCTCAAGGTTGTCAAACTCACGATTCTATGTAGAATCATCGGAGGGTTAATAGAATTAGAATGTAAAATTGAAACATAGAAACATAAGTTTTTACAAACTATACTTTAAAAAACTATAGAGATGCTTATAGTAGTTGTTCAAAACATAAGATACATGATGAAAATATAGAAATAAAGAGATTAAGTTCTTTTTCAATAAAAAATTCTTAATAATATATAATTAAACATGTATGAAAGAAGAACAAACAAAGTCGAAACTAAACATTTTCCATTATTTTCTTTTGAAAAAATAAAAAACAACGAACTAAAGAGAATCAAATATTTCAACTTATTTCAAATTGTTGATGGTATAAAATGAATTATATAGTTTTTCTTGTAATCTTTACTATTAGAGCTAAAACCTAAGTGAAGGGTATGAACATAAAATAAGGAATTTAGAGAGAGGAAAAGAGAAAAATAAAATAAAATAGGATAAGTAAGATGATGTAATACCCTGATAGTTGATGACTTGTAAAGATTAGTTGTATTTTTTTTTTTAGCCCATTCAACTTAGATATGTAGAATCAATAAACTCGGTTAAAAACATAAGTTTATACTGAGTTTACATATAAGCTTAGTTAAAAACGTAAGTTTTTACATAAAAAAAAGTTTATACATTAGTTAAGTTAGAAGGGCTTCTGAAAATCATAAACTCATAAAATCGTGATTTTAACAATTATTGTTAGGACCCTAAAGGGGGCCTAGTAGGATTACCTAAAATTTTCATAACATGTGTGCACCCATGATATGAAAACCGTCTTGCAAGTCAGAGATTGCAAGACTCTAAATAATAAATCACTAAGATTAATTATTTTCAAGTAATTAATTTGTTGTAACATGACATAATATATAATTATAAATAACCATGGATGTTCGATATCCCACAGTTCCTCAGAACCGCAGAGAATCGGTATCCCCTACCAAATAATAAGACAGGATCACTAACATTATAAAACTGCAGGTAGAATTAAATTATATTAAATTCTAACATGTGAATATTTTCTACAAGAGTATTTATGTATTACCTATAAAAATCTCAACTAATTCTAACACTAATACACATATCTTCATCTCGCCCTCAGCACTTAAAACTTATCCCAATCCCATCGTATGTAAACCTGCAAAAGAAAGACTATTGGGGAATAAGCTACAAGAGCTTAGTGAGCAATCCCTCATACCATACTGACAAACAAGTTATTAAACAAATTATTACAACCATATGAATGCATGTACACACAGAATGCCAAACAATATATGCAGTTGACCGGTACTGCATATAATATCGGATTTTAACGCCCTCCGAGATAAGGGTTGGAGATTACATGGCACCAATCACGACCGGGCTCTAGCACCTGGGTTTTTACCCATAACTTTGAATTCCGTATTTCACAAAAACACATTTCCATTTCCAAAGATCCAATAGTTCACAAAGTCCCAGGCCTAGCGATGAGGTGGCCCCCACAGTCCACACTCACACCCTACAACGGTGGTCTCTAGACGCGACCCCCAGCCACCTACGGTTAGCGTCTCCGGCGCCAATAGAACCCGCGAGCCAAGGGTAGGGTCTTGTTGTACCCATGCTCCTGCACGGTACTAATCAAATCATGTGGGAATCCATCCTTCCAAGGCCCTTCATTACCAACCGCGTGAAGTGACGGCCAGAATAAGTAATGCGATGCATGGATAATGCATGACCCTTTTGATTCAAGATAAGCCAAATATAATTAGGTCAGATTATGAGGTGATCAATCAATATCAGCAAACCATCTAAATCATATAAAAATCAATCATACCATCAAATCATCAATTATCGTATTCAATAATATTTCTTATAACAATCAATCAATCAATATCAATCACACGTATATCCCGAAACCCCATACATTAAGTTATTGATATTCAATTTAAGTGCACTAACTACAAGCACAAACAAGTATAGAGTCATCAGGAGTACTCACTTGACTATGACGACTCGCTCTAGTCGTAATAACCGATCGGGAGATCCTTGCCCTCGTCGGGATCACCTGATCATTACGAGTTAACAGAGATATTAAGTAGTTGACTCAGCTAAGGGTTCTAGATATCTATCTACCTAATTCTACTTAGATTACTATCGGCCCTTATTCGATTAAACCTAATTGCTAATCGCACGTAACTTTTTCATTTTATTTTCAATATTTACGAATTTATAGTCGTTTTTCATCGTTTTCGAACGCATGTTCACACGGTAATGTCCGTTTTGGACGTTAAGACCCATGTTTTATGATATGGGTTAAATTTATTGAAATTTTATCTTATTCAAGTTTAATTACTCTTATTATTTATGTTTATGCCCTAGTTTAGGATTTAATGATCGAATTAGCTATTTGATTCTTACACTTAGAAAATTTTACATTAGTGCTACTAATTTACATACTTGATTAAGTTTAATTCAATCTAGGAAGTGTATTAAGGTTTAAGGGATTTTCGACCTCTAAATATATGTATATACCTATGTTATGTGCTTATGTAAATCTTATTATTTCTTTTATTATAAATCTAAGCTTACATCATCACTTATGTAACCAATTGATGATGTCATGGCTTATGTAATGCTTAGATGATGTCATGTCTTATGTAATCCATTTATTACATGTAAATATATATGTCATTAAGTACTTATACATATACATATGTTATATACCTACCTACACTCATAACATACTAATATGTATACTTATGTACTAATATATATACTAATACATATACCCATATATGCATACGGTGACATACGTATTTTTATATGTATTTTCGTATGCCTTATCTAACCCCTTAAGAAAGCTTCACAATTTCATTCTTTTTGTATTTTAAGGGTATATTTGACATGATATATGTATGTATAGTTACTATATACCTTATTTTAGGTTATGTACATATTGTATACTTATGTACAAAGGTATTTATACATGTATTCTTCTAACATATCCTTTTATACACCTACTCAAAGACATGTACACATGCATTTTCTTCCATTGCCTAAAGGATTCTACACTTCCATATGTAAAGATTGAAACTTTAAGCCTAAATCAATCATATATATAATCACAACACATAACCTAACCTTTTCTCCTTCTAACTAGTAAAGAGGATGAAGTAAGACATAAATACATAATAGCATACCTTAAGTTGCCCTTGATTATGGATGAAAATGAAAGGGAAATAAAGCTCACGGCATGGAGGATGGTTTTTGTTTTGTTTCCTTTGATTTGTTTTGCTTATGGAAGAAGGAAAATGGTGGGGCCTAGAGGATGAATGTAATGGACAGCAAAGAAAAGAAAAAGAAGGGAAAAATCAAAAGAAAAGGGAAGAAATCATGAGAAGGAAGATATTTTTTTCCTAATGAAAGAGAGACTTTTGTTGACTTTTTCAATTGTTGACTTTAGTCAACATGTGTTGACTTGGTCAACATTTTGACCTTGGTCAACATGTGTTGACTTGGTCAACTTTCAAAAAAATAAAGCCCCTTTTGTGTACATAATGAACTAATTAAGAAAAATTTGGAGAAAGATTATGGAAATGAAGGCAAATAAGAAATTTAGTGAATTGATTAGTAAAAATAGGTAATGAGATCTTCCATTAGGTATTTATATCCTATATACATCATTTGGTAAGATACTTAGTATAATTGAGATGAAAAATAGAATTTAGGGTATTAAGGTTTACTACATTTAACCTAATCTTCAACTATACCCTTAACTTTAAGTGAGACTATCCTAATCATATACTTAAGACATAAATGTAATCTATGATTCATTATCTTAGTTTCTAAGGGATCATTTAAGCATTCTAAATGTTTATGCATGATTGAGGGTTATCTTTAGTCGTTTACCAATGACATGGCAAAATGTGGAGGATATATTATCATTTAGGGTTTTAGGGTAAATTATGGTGAATTAGTGCTTTGATATCCTTAAAGTTATGGTTCTAGGGTTCTTATTACTTTAAGACACCATCTCTAATGTTTTTACACATTTAGGGTTTCATATATTCTTACGCGATTAAATTTTTTATTATCATCTTAAGGTTTTGATGAGGTTCGAGGTTTTAGGGTCTTCGTATGCGGTTAGGGGTTCATTGATGATTTAAGTTTTTTTTTTTTTGTATCCACTTTAGGTTTTGGATTGAGATTTTAATTGGTTTTAAATCTTACTGGCTCTTTTGAGTTCGAGAAATCATTTACAGTTTAGACGTTTGTTTCTATACTTAAAAGGCTAAATTCGCGGGGTTTACAATTATGGTAGACCTATTTTTAATCAATGGCTTACAAGTTACTCTAGCTTCATGAGAAAGATCCCTTACATGTCATGAAGTAGGTCTTAATACCTATCTTTATTGGTGCTTGTCAAGATGAAGTGTTATGTGATGTATTGCCAATGTACACATCAAACATTCTATCTAGCTAACCATGGATGTTAGACCAAAAGGGTTATTTTTTATGGGTTTATGAATAGTTGTTCACTTGAGATTGAGGAAATAAGAACACCTTGAGACCCCCTAACCCCTTGCCAGGTTTGAAATATGTAGGTCCAGTTTAGCCGAGCATAGAAGAAGAAGAATCTAATGATGACATGAGCTGAGCTTTCATAAGAATTGAGGTTGGACACCCCAACCTTCCTATTGATCCAAAGGATGCTGGAAACGAAGGAATGGAAGGAAAAACTACCTGCTAAGGTGCAAAAGCTTACTGATGAGTTTATGGGTTTGTTTCTTGCGGAGTTGCCAAAGGGATTGGCTCCTTTTTAAGGCATTGAACACACCATTAATTTACAACAAAGAGCTATTGAATATGCCTACATATAGACTAAATTCAAAGAAAGATGCAAAGCTCCAAAAGATAAGTAAATGAGATGATTAAGAGAGGCTATGTTTGAGAGAGTTTAAGTCTGTATGCTATTCCTACCATAGTAGTGCTAAAGAAAGATGAGTCATAGAGGATGTGTGTAGATAGCTAAGCTATCAATAAGATCACTATTAAGTATAGATTCTTAATCCCTAAGCTAGAGACATGTTGGACGAACTATAATGGGTAAGGGTGTTTTCAAAAATTTGATCTTAAGTTAAGCTACCATCATATTAAGATGTAGCTTGTATATAAGTGGAAGACTACATTCAAGACAACGAATTGTATGAATAGACGATGATATAATTAGGTCTATCTAATATACCAAACACATTTATTAGATTGATAAACCATGTGCTTTATAACCTAATTAGGAAATTTATGGTCACCTACTTAGATGACATACTTGTATATATCCCTAATCGGGAGAGCTACTGTAAGCATGTCTAAGCTATATTTATTGTGCTTCAAGCTAGGCAACATTATGGAAACTTGAATAAGTGTGATTTTTATCAATTAAAGGTAGTCTTTCTTGGATTTGTTGTGAGTGAAGGTAAAGTAAAAATTGATGAGGGAAAATCTATGTTGTTTTAGAATGGCCAATGTTGACTGGTTTTACCAAAATCCATAATTTTCTTGGCTTGGCTTCCTTCTACCAACAATTTATCAAAAACTTCAATACCATTATGGCTCCCTAGACTAAACTGACCAAAAAAGAATGTGAAGTTTACATGGGTAGAGAATGAACAAAAGAGTTTTCAAAAGGTAAAAGATAAATCAACTTTTTCCCCATCCTTACTCTCCTAAATTTTGAGAAGGTTTTCATACCAAAATAGATGCATTAAGAGTCAACATAAGTAGTATACTGATGCAAGAAGATCGATCTATCACCTACTATAGTGAGAAGTTAAGAGAAACCACCTTCAATTACTCTATCTATAACAAGGAGTTTTATTCCTTAGTCTGAGTTGTCATGGGCCTCATAGCTTAGTAACACTATCTATTGTCCTGAGAATTTGTCATTTACATCAATCATAAGTCACTAAGGTGCTTAAAAAGCTAGTCAAAGTTGTCAAAGAGGTAGGCAAAGTGGGTTGAATTCATCGAAGGATTCTCATATTCAATGAAGCATAACAAAGGGTTAACCAATGTGGTCGTCGACACTCTACCTAAGAAGCACCCTTGCCTGACCAACATATGAATGAAGATTCTTGGATTCTTTATTGTTAAAGACTTATATGCCTAAGACCCACACTTTGGTCCAATAGTTGTGAGATGTTATGAAGGATGAACTATGGAAGATTATTTCATGGAGAATAGATATCTATTCAAGAGTATGAAGTTATGTGTCTAGACCTATTTTAAATAAGAATTGTGCATTAGGCACATGGGTGAGGATTATCTAGCCTCTTTAGCTAAAAAGCAATCGTACAAGCCATTGAAGTACAAATTCTTTTGGCCGAAGTTAATGAAGGATGTAAGCCCTGTAACTAGAAGTTTGGATTAGATATATAAAATTTAGGGTAATCAGATAATATTCGATCGAGCCTAAATTGTATGATGAAGGTAGGAATATTAGTAAAAGTAACCACATATGTTTGAATTTATGAAAATAAGTAATAAAATAATTAAATATCATAATTTTAAGTAATAAGCATATTATTGTTTATTTATCGAAAGTCAATAAAAACATGTTTTAATAACTAATGAAACGCTAGACATAAATTATATGCATATTAAAAATAGTAGTATTTACTTATACCCAATGTATATTTACATATAGGTAAAAAGACACAAAATTACTTAAAATGCCTAAAATATACTAAATTAATGATAAATAATTAGAGAAAATTAGAAAAAAAATAAAGGAAAAGTAAAAAAGAAAAAAAGAAAAAGTGTGGAATTGTCCAAATATAAGTCATGGCAAGCTAAGAATAGAAAGAAAAAAATTAACTAATTATAATATTGTAAATAGAAAGTAAATTTGGAAGATGATAAAGCTAAATGTCAATCAAAAATTGAAAGACAAAAGAAAGACAACTCTATAATTACCCCAAACCTATTTGGAACTCATTTTGATTAGTTTAGAGCCTAAAAAATTTTAAGAGAAATCAAAAAGGGAGAGTTAGGATTTTTTCAAAAAACAAATAGCAAAAATTATGTGCATTTAGGGCTTAGAAAATAAGCTCACGACTAAGGACAAATTGGAAACAAACCACCACCATCACCACTATACCCTACCACCACCGCCTAAGGCTGCCGAGACACTTGGAACCACCATTGGTAGTTGGAAGCTGATTAGACGGTTAAGTCCGATTTCAACTCGATATTGTTTAATTTTTAAAAAATATTAAATATGTTTTGAAAATTATGAAATTAGGTATTTTGAGGTTTTTATGTATGTAGATTTAGGAAAAAATTTTAGCTTGATGAATTTATGATTGGAAATATACCGTTGTTAAGAAATCTTGTAAACTTGAGTTTTGTTTGATTTAGAAATAAATGACCTCAAGTGTGTAGTTTTAAGATCAAAATTTTTGTGCAAACTATTTAGAAAATGTAGAATAGTGCTATAAAGAGATTTTTCAAAATTTTTAGATGATTTTTAAACCTTAAAATGATATATAAAATAGGTGATTTTGGGCTAATTAGATAATCAAATGGATAATTACTAATTTAGTATATAATTAGGTGTTTAAGGATATTAATATCTGATGTGGTAAGATAATTGTAGTAATTAGGGTATTAGATGTAATTATTATGTGTATTATGTAGTAAATATATATAAATTAATAATATGAGAAATTGGAAATATAATAATAGAAAATATTAGGTCAAAATTTATAATATAATAATAATAGTAATATATAATAAATCTAGTAGGAAACTTAAATTAGGGTAATTATATGAAAAATGCAAAATTTTCTCATATCAGAAATAAATTCAATAGATAAATTAGGATTAGGACTAGGATATACTACATAGACTAGAACACTGGTTAGGGATTAAAAGTGATATTTAGGATACTTGAGTATAATGTGATTGATTTCACATTATGGTTTGAAAATTAGTCCTTAAGATTTATATATATAACACTTATAGTTGAAACCTAAATTGAAATCAAATTCGAAAAATCGATTTCGAAACTAGCCTAGAATAGATAAAAAATAAATAATATATATATGGAAAATTGAGTCAAATCATAACCTAATATTTATATATTATAAAGATATAAATACTAAAAGAGTACTTTCATTATAGGACACGTGGAGATAAATGACCTACGACAAGTCGAGTGAGTTAACTAAGAACTTCAAGTAAGTTAGGTTCAATGATTTATTGTATTTTGGAGTATTATTTTAAAGTACTTAGAGGCTTAGAATTATAAGTGATTATCCTTGTGGGTAGTTATATATGCATGTGCTTGTGTATATCTAACTTTGTGTTGAAAATCCATATTGTATTTTAGTGATTATTGTGAATTAAATGGTGTGAGATTATTTAATAACCCCAAACTGAAATTAATTATAGTCAACTTAAATACCTTAATTAGACATGCATCATAACCCTTTAGGGGAATGTTAGGATTCTTCAACTATAGATACCTCATTCTTAACCCCCCCCCCCCCCCCCTCTCTATTTTTTTAGAAAAAGTTAAAGGGTCCTAAGTTAGGAAAAAATACAAAAAAAATAAGAAATTAAAGAAAATCCTAAAAATAAGAGATTTAGGAAAAAACAAAAAAAAAATAGAAAAATAAGAAAACCCAAAAATATGAAATTCAAGAAAATACCAAAAAAAAAAGGAAAATAGGAAAAAACACAAAAAATAAGAAATTTAGAAAAAAATAAAAAAAAATAGAAAAATTTAGAAAAATATATAAGAAATTTGAAAAGTCATAAAAAATAAAAAAAAATTAAAAGAAATAGGGGATTTAGAAAATAATTTTTTAGGCAATTTGAATAGAATATATTTTTAAATAAATTTAAAATAAAAGACTATTGGACCTAAGCTTAAATTTAAACATAGCCTAAGCTGATCTAGTTTATATGTATAATTTAATTACACATATGGACAAGGTATGAGTCAATGGCCTAAGAGTAAAACACTTAGATTAAGTGTATGGACTTAGCTGGAGATCACGGGTTTGAAACTCACTAGATGCATGAGGGTAGCTTTTTATTTTTATCTTTTTTCCTTTTTCAAGCTCTACGGATAGCCACATGTCATGCCCTCACTAGGCTATGTATCTAAAATTGACATGTGGCTTTTTGTAATTCGTTTGAACAACACACTTTATTTCCCCATTTTCCTTCTCCCCTTTCCTTTTTTCCTCCTTACTTTCTCATTAAAAAAGAAAAGAAAAGATTATACTATCAAATAGGGGGAAGAGGGGATTCATTTTGAGGGAGGGAGGGGCGGCAGGGAGGAGAGGGAACAAAAAAAGTGGTAGGGGAATTTATTTTCACACATATGCACATAGAGGGGGATTTCAGATTTTCAAAAAAATCACACACGTAAGGGGGTCCAATGTCTCTCTCTCACTCTTGGTCTGCTCTCTCCCTCTCCAAAGTCTCTTTGTCTCTCAAACTTATGCACGGACCATACATCATCGCTCTCTTTACAAACAGATCTCTTTCTCTCCAAACTGACCTCTCTCTCGGTCACTTAATCCGAACCTCTCCCTCTCATCATACACTGCACCTTTGCAACCAGCTATCCTCTATCCACACTCTACCCCCTGACCACTCTCTCTCTACCTTCACATTAAACCCAACCGCTCACTCACCTTCCTCAACCATGTGAAACCCTACATACGCACACACCATTAATGCGACATACTACTCTTGGCCTTCTTTCTCACGCATACAGCTACTCTAACTATGACCACACTCCATCACATACACTACTATAACCAAATCAACACTACCTAAAAGCCTACCACAATCCCTACTACTGCATTTACCCTCCTCACTGCAACCACCATCATCTCTTCGCTACGATTGCCGCTAAGCCTTACACACTTACTTTTGGCCCGCACACATGACACCATAGCCCCATTCTAACACTCGACTACATATGTAGCTACAACCACCGCAAACTCTCCCAGCATTGTGGTAAGCATCGCTAACCACCATTGATGGTCGAGTTAGGCTACGGTGTCATCCCTAGACCCCCAAAGTCCCATAAATCAGGCATAAAACCACCTTCACCCCCTTTGAAAACCCGTCAAAACACTTCGGATCACCTCCATTCATTAGCCATTTGGTGACCCGACCCATGACCTACTAACCGACCTGAAGTCCATATCTAAGCCGATTGACCAGATCCGTACCCGCTTCGATCTAACCCATACATCCCCTGTGGTTCTGTCCTCTTCTAATTTAATTATTGATGTTGATTTTTTTTATTTTTATTTTATTTATTTATTGTATTTTATTTCATTATCGTAGTTTGTTGTAAAAAAAAGACACAAAAAAAGAAAAGAAAAAAGAGGAAATTTGAGAAAAAAAATAGAAAAAAATAACAAAAGAAAAGGAAAAAGAAGAAAAAGTGGTCTACTCATTTATTTAGTTATTTATTTTTTTGTTTTTTAAGATAAAATAAAAAAAGAGATAAAAAATATATATAGATAAATAAGGAGAAATAATAAAAAATGAGAATGAAATAAATAGGTTAATAATAAAATTGTTTTATTACTTAGAAAAACAACTTTTGAAAAATAAATAAAAATAAATCAATTATTTTCCAAACTAGGGCGTTTTAGACTTTCCAAAAAAAAAAAATCCAATTTAGGGCTTTTTAGGAAATTTTTTAAATAAATTTACAATGGGTAAAAAATGTAAACCTAGATGTTTTTCAAAATTTAAAATTAATTAACCTGCTATGTCTTCAGTAAATGAATTACAAAAATCTAATCTCGAATAGCGGGTACATAAGCACCTATACGTAAGTGCGGGACAACTTAAAATATGGCAAGTTTTATTTTTTCCATTTTTATAAATATTTGTGCAAATTAACTATTCTAGTCATGCATAACATGATTAGTTTTTTTACAAATTAAAAAGGGTATTTTGAAAAGCGAAGTTAAATTTGGAAAGTTAAAAAGCGATACCCATTTAGGGTTTAATAAATTAGCCCCCAAATCTAAATCTTTGGTTTTCAAAAACCATTTCATAAATTGGTTTAATCGATAGACCAGTAGCTAGGTTATAACCAATCTACTCAATAGGTTATAAGTTAACCATTTTTTCTCGACTTCGATTAGGTAGTAACTCCAAGGTATTTTCAAATTGAAAATCGGTTTTCATTAAACCCTAGTTGAAGGTCAGTATTAAACGGGTGGGGTTTAGTGCTATTCGACTTAAAAAAGACTTAATTTTATACAAGAACCAAAGGGTGAAAAACTAAGTTCAACACTAACTAAACATCAATACTTTCGAAAAAGATAGCATTGGATAACATATAGCATAATGGACTTTTCTTTATCTTTAGCAAAACTAAGTGACAAGAGAGAAGGTCACAGTAAGGATAAGGGAAATGGTTTGAAAGATAGTGATAGAAGGAGCGGTGTCTCCATTGCATAAACTTAGGTTTGGTTATAAGCTGTTGCATAAACATGAAAACTCTTCAATCCAAATTAGACCGAGTGAAATTACTTTGATTTTACAACGGATCGAACCACGTTGTATGATGGCATTTGCCTGTTGCATTGCATATAATTAATTGTTTGAACACTTTGTTTGTGTTTGTTTTACATTCTTAAGTCTCCATCCTAACTTAATAAGCTATTTTTTACTCATACCTTTATAGATTTTGTTGTAGGTACTAATTTATATGTCACGATATAATTATCTTGAGGTTAGTTTCTTTTTTAAGTGCTATGGGGGAGTGAGAATTAACTGGCTGTACAATCGAGTCCTTTAGTGTTTTATTTGTACTAATAGGGTTATGCACTGGTCTTTTAGTATGTACTTATTAGACTACCGTAGCATGTATAATTTCCTAGGATTATAAGACAATATGAGTATAATTATATATATATATGACTTAAAGTTTTTGGTTTTTTACATAAATTTTAGGATAAATTTTAATTAAATTATTTACTTTAAAGTGAGAAGTCATGAACTCCTTATGTAAATCACATCTACATTAGTGATTGTGAGATCAATTATTATCATAGGTTAGTTTACACGGTGGATTGTTATGAGTCTGCAACTTTAAGGCGTAATAATTCTCCATTGGTATCAAAGCGTAGTTTTAGTTAATTTGCTTTGAAGGATGATAATTTAAAAGACATAGATAATATAGGATTAAATTGAGATTGGGTAATATTAAGTGGGCAATATATATGTGTCGAGCCCGATTTTTCTGCTGATTTTATAAATAAGTTTTCTTTAAACTAATCAATGTTAAACCTTACTCGTTTAGTACTGACCCTCAACTAAGATTTAAAGAAAACCGGTTCTTTTATCTTTAAGAAAATTTTGGAGTTACCACCTAATTAGAGTCGGGAAAAAAGAGTTAAATTATAACTACTTGGGTGGATAGGTTATAATTTAGCTATTGGTCTTTTAGATAAAACTAATTTTATAAATGGTTTTAAGAACCAAAAAATGAGTCTAGGGGTTAGGCTTTTTAAACCCTTACGAGTACTAACAACTTTTCAAATTTAGTTTTAGTCTAAAAAATCTCCTTTTCAAAAATACACTATAAAGTGAAACTTAACCATTAGTTAACGAATTGAATAATTTAAAATAAAATTGGAAAGATAGTTTTTTTCATTTTTTATTGTCACCCCATAGGTGATTATGTACCTACTATTTGGAATTAAACGCATGTAATTCCTTTTGATAATATTAGCAGATTGGCTTATTTTAATTTTTGAAAAAGATCAAGTTTACATTTTCACCCATTTTAATTTATTTAAGGAAAATTTTATCTAAATCTAAAGGGTTCTAAATTTACTTTGTTTATTTTTTGAAAATTCTAAAACCCTAGTTTGGAAAGTGGGTTGATTTATTTTTGTTTATAAAATTAACTTTTTCTGAATGATAAAACTATTTTTGTTTATTTATTTATCATTATTTTTATATTCCATTTTTATTCTATTTTATGGTTCTATGTTAGGAATGTTAAAAAAAAAAAAAAACTAGAAAACAAGCTATTTTATCCCTTTTTCTTAGTTTTTTCTTTGTATTTTTGTTTTTTTGTTACAACACAATTAGAAATAAATAAATAAAACACAATTGACATAGAAAGGATTCAGACCAGTTGGAGCCTTCGTGGTTTAGGGTACGGGTCGAATGAAGTAGGGTTGGTTGATCAAATCTGAACTTTTGAGTCGGACTCGGGTAGTCTAACTTGATCACATGCTATGCATGTACGTAGTTGAGAAGCAACAGTAGCAGCTGAACTGGTGTCTTCTGATAACTTTAGAGTACCTATTCAAGTAAGGATCGACATGAGCATGAGCTTTTGATTAGTAATGGGGGCTTTAATGTGATGTAGTGGTCATTGGTTGTGGTTTATATAGCTTTCGCAATTAGTAGTCAGCAATGGTTGAAGGTCGACATGAGTAGTAGTATGGGTTGGGGGTTTCTAATGATGAGAAGCTTGGCCTTGGTCCTATTTTGGGGTGGATTTGTTGGGTGATGGCTGTTTAGAAGTGGTGGTCATAGCTTAGTTAGGGTTTGTAGGCGGCAGTCATGGGTTAAGTTTTTTTAGAGAAAACTCAAATTCGAGCATATACTATGTGTTTTGATGGTCACTTGATGCTAGGAAAAAGTTTCAAGGAGTCCTATTTATACTATTTGAAGATCAAAGTTCTTAGCAAGCCATTAAAATGAATTAATTTTCATAAAATCGGGTGACCAAATTTTAATTTGATTTCATTGAATTCAGTTGAGATAAATGGTCAAAACGTATCCTTAAGCTTTGCTTCGACCTAAAATGTCCTTGGAAGCTTTGAAAAATTAATGCAGAAGCTTAAATCATACATTTTAAGTCAAAGTAAAATCCCCATTTTTGAACTTTTTTTTCTAATTTTCAATGCACATTTAAATCCTCCCAATGATTGTATTTGGATAGAAAAATGCCATGAATTTAATGTATTCCAATTGTACTTCATGATTTCACCATTAATTTGGTGAAATCGTGAAGGAAATCAGATGAAAAATTGCTTAAAAAGCAGTTAGCCAGACATGTATCTCGTAAGAAAGGGATAGAAAACTAGCAAAAGAGCAAGAAAATGTGCACTGTCAACTAATCAAAGGCTAACATGTGTCCATTCGGTAGAAAAAAAAAAAAACTCTCTTAAGCACTTGTATTACGACTCGAACTTTGGACATTGGCTTTGCTAGCGTATGTCCCAACCACCTTAGCTAGCTTGTTTCTCATTATATGTGCACATGACTTTTAATGTAAACAACAATCTAATTTAGACCAGTTATAAATTCGTGCCCAACTAAAATCTTTTAATAACCAACCCTCAATGAAAAACAAATCTATCCCAATTTTTGTGCTCTTAGACCCTATCTAATGACATGAACTAGTCATGTGACCTAAACACTCTAACTTTCCCCTTTTTATCATTTTTCTATATACTACTTCTTTTGTATTTTTCTAAAAAATTATATATATATATTTGTATTTTTTAAATTTTCTTATTCGTTTGTAATTTTTCTAAATTTCTTTTTTTTTTTTTGGTTTTTCCTAAGTTAGGACCCTTTACCCTATCTTAATTTTTTTTAAAAAAAAAATAAAATGGGAGCAAAAATGGGGTGTCTACAGTATGTATTGTATTAAGTATACTAAAATAGAAATATAATGTTTAGCGTATTGAATGTTAATTAACCCTAAGTTTAATTATAGGATCGAATGGGAGAGTTGATACTTAGTTGGGTACAATTTGGTTGGAATGGAAAGGTGTCCCATATCGATTATAGGGTTAAGATGCAACGGTTACTATTAGAGCTGGTTGATTGGAATATATTTAATACCGTTGATGAGATCATTGATAAATTTCATGATGTAATGTGCTATAGTTGGTAGGATAAATGGGTGTGGATGGAGATGAGTCTAAGGCCCTAGTGTAATAGGTATATTGCCATAGTAGCCTTCGAGCAAAGGCGGTTGGAGAGAGAAGGAATTATATCTTTTATAATGCCTTTGAGATACTTTCCAACTAGGTTAGAAGAGGGAAGACTTTACCCAGCCATCATCACCCATATTCCTATTGGAATTCCACATATTCCTATACGTTATCCACTAAGAATTATCAATTGGTTCCCTCATTTTCTAGAATCCACTAAAGTAAGCATAGTGATACCCTTAGAATCAAATGAACCTAATCTAGAACTTGAGATGCATGAACCACCACAAGAAAATCCACCACTTGTAGAACCCAAGCAGCAGCCTATTTAAATTCATAAAGTAATCATAAAGAGAATGAGGCTGATGTTGAGGAAAATCTAGAGGAAGAGGATCTTAAGAAGGAAGAACCTAAAGAAGAGGAACCCAAAGAGGAGGAACAAGAGATGGAAAATGAAAATAAACCTAATGTAGATATTCATGCCATTATTATGCAAGTCATAGCTAACATTGGGATAGTTAGGATAGGAAATGGATATGCAATTGAGTCTAAGGATGATGAGGTACATGAGGTGATTACGATTCCCAAGAGTGTAGAAGTAATATCAATAAGTTTTGAATCAACAAGTAAAGAGGAAGATATCTTAGTAGGTGGTCATATGGATTAGGATCCCTTTAATCAAGTAGCTACCACAGAAAGTTCAAATGGGGATTAGTTATAGTTAGATGACTCACTTATTTAGTTAGATCTTTAGGTGATCCAGTAGCAATTTTAGCCGTAACTGATGTATCTTGGATCCTTTGATGTATATTTGACTTTTGATGTGTTTTGTAGCTTCTAGATCAAGCCTAGATATTATGGGGAGTTTGATGTAATCAAGTGTGATGTAATATTTTGTATTGTATAGTTGTAAAAATATAATGTGTACTAAATTATGTAAGTAGTAATGTAATCAAGTTATAAATCTTAAGTATATATTCAAGGGTTTATTGAGTTGTACCTTTTTGTTCTTAAAGTTGTAATCAACTACAATGATGTAAAGCAAGAACTAAGTTAATAGTGAAAGTTATATTCATTATGCATATTGATTGGAAAGATATTGTTATTACTATTTTATATAAGCACAAATTACAGGAATTTAGTAGTTTTCAAAATATTTATAAAAATAAAGAATTGGATAACTTATAAATAGATATGTATGCGGGTTTATAAGTTATAAATACTAAGTGAGAATGGTTGAAGCTGGAAATGGGAGTTGTAATGGAGAAATCGAAGGAAATCAAAATCCTCCACCACGAGTATTGCTACCCTTAAGGGAACAAAACAGACAAGATGTACCCCCACCACTCCCATAAGAGGGTATACTAACTGGGCAATTACTTGCTAATATGCATACGATGATAAGGCAGTAAGGAATCTTAATTCAGCATCTTATGACTAGCGGTAATATGGGAAATAGAGGGCTACAAGTAGTTGAACAAAGAATGGAGTGACTACAAGAGGTAAATAAGCTTTCCGAGTTTATAAAAGAAAATTGTTACTTTAAGGGAGAAATAGGTAAGCTAGCTTTAGCTGATGATTGGCTGGCCTAAATTAAATGAAGTTTTAAGGCTTTAGAATCCTTGAATCCGAAAAGTTATCATATGGCACCTTTATGTTGAAGTTAGTTGCTCGAGTTCGTTGGGACTTAAAAGTGAGATAATTAGAAAATAATATTACTTAATAGAGATTTAAGGAGGAACTCAAGAAATAATACTTCTCTCATAGTGTCTAGAACAAGATGGTGAGAGATTTGTTTGAACTTAAGAAGGGGGGTATGAGTGTGACACAATATGAAACTAAGTTTAATAAACTATTGCAATATGTACCTAACTCATATAGAGATAATGCTAAATTAAAGAAGGATTTGTTCCTTATTGGGTTTGACCATACAACATGTTGTAAATTAGAATACTATGGTTTCTCCACTTACAATAAAGTAATAGATAATGCAAGACAATTGGAAAATAATCATGTAAAGATGCAAGCAATTTAGAGTTAAAAGATTAACAAAGGTTATCAACCTAGTTCATCATTTAAGAGATCATACCCTAGTGTAAGTAGTAGTTCTAGATAGAAAAGAAGGAAACCAGCAACTTTAGCTAATAACCTAGCATAGTTAGTATCTAGTTTGAGTTTCGATGATAAGGATGGTAATGTTAAGTGTTGGAAGTGCAGTACAAATTGTTTTCCAAGAAATCGCGTTCAACTTAAAGGAAAATGTTTTATGTGTGGAGATTAGAACCTTATGCTATGAGCATGCCCTATAATGAAACTCGTGAAGTGTAAAATGTGGTAGAAATGGAAATTTCTCCAAATATTGTCCATAGTTTGGACAAAGAGTTAAAGGTTCTGATAATACGACCACACTTGCTCATATCTTTGCTATGGAAGATATGGGAAATGAGGAGGACAAAGATTTTGCAGATTGGATGGAGTACTACCATATCAATGTTGAGGAGATTATGGGAGTTGAAGAAGAAAATGATGAAGGACTAGTGACATGTACGTACTCAAACTATTAATTTTGATGATAATTTAAGTGTAAGTTAAATTGAAGTGTTTAAATTTTCAGATTTATGAATGAAATTTTAGTTAGTAATCATAGTATTAGTATATTCTAGGAAATGTGCTTATAAATGGAGAAACTGCTTTTGCATTATTTGATATTGGTGCATCTCATACTTTTGCAAGTCAGAAATTCGTAAATGACTAAGAGATTAGTGTGGTTAAGATTAATACAACTTATAGAGTTAGAACTCTTACTAGGGAGAAGATAACAACTCGAGAAGTGGTAGTCGATGTTAGAATTAAGATTCAAGCGAAGGAATACCATATAAGTCTTGTAATATTTCCTTTACAGGGTTATGATGTAATAGTGGGAATATATCATAGAATGTAGAAGTAAAAATATTACTTCAAATGATGAAGAAATGGTATTTTAAGAAAAGGTTAGTGGAAGCAAATTGAACTTACTTGTGGTAGAGATATGTGATGAATTGTATGAAACAAAGGTAGACGAGAATGATTGGAGATTTTGTTAGGTGTTTGCCATGGAAGTAAAGAAAGAGGCACCTAAACAATTGGATATACCGGTAGTATGTGAATTTTCGGATGTATTTTCAGAGGATTTACCAAGTTTATCTCTACATCAAAAGTTAGACTTCACTATTGAATTAGTTCCTGGAGTTGAGCCTACTACAAAAGCTCCATATTCGATGTAACCATGAAACTTCAAGAGTGAAAAAAGCAACTTCAAGAGCTAGTAGATAAAGGATTTATTTGTTCGAGTGTTTCACCATGCTGAGCATCAGTATTGTTTGTAAAGAAGAAAGATGGTACCAAGAGATTGTATATAGACTATTGGGAGTATCCGTTACACCACAATGATATTTTGTTTGATCAACTACAACATGCATTTATGTTCTCAAGAATTGATTTGAAATCAGGATATCATCAATTACAAGTTAAGTCAGAGGATGTGCTTAAAACTACATTTAGAACATGATATGGTCATTACAAATTTTTAATAATCCCATTGGGTTAATAAATGCCTTGGCTATGTTCATGGACTTGATGAATCACATATATCAACCATATTTAGAGAAATTTGTCATAGTGTTTATCGATGATATTTTGATCTATTCGAAAACCAAAGAGGAACATGTAAAGCATTTAAGGTTGACATTACAGAAACAAAGAGAAAATAAATTGGATGTCAAGTTAAGTAAATGTGATTTTTGGTTAGATAAAATTTCCTTCATAGGTCACATTGTATCTAGTAAAGGAATCTCAATAAACCCTGACAAGGTGAAAGCAATAATGGATTGGAAGTAGCCAACCACTATTTTAGAGATGAGGAGTTGTCTAGGCATGGTAAGATACCATCGATGATTTATAAAGGATTTTTCTAAAATTAGTAGGCTATTGACTCGATTGACCTTGAAGGATGTAAAATTTGAATGGGGTGTAGATTGTGAGTTGAGTTTTTAGGAGTTAAAGAAACAACTGGTTATAGTACTAGTATTAACATTACCTAATTAAGATAAACCTTATAGTGAGTATGCTAATGCTGCTTGGAATGGATTAGGTTATGTACTGATGCAGGATACAAAAGTTATTGCATATGCATCAAGAAAATTAAAGCTACATGAAAGAAATTATCCAACCCATGATTTGGAGTTAACCACTATAGTGTTTGCTTTAAAAATTTGGAGACATTATTTGTATGTACAGCAATGTGAAATATATACTAATCATAAGAGTTTGAAGTATTTCTTTACTTGGAAGGAGTTAAATTTAAGACAAAGGCGATGGTTAGAGGCGATTAAGGATTATGATTTAAATATCAATTATCACCTTGGAAGAGCCAATTTGGTGGCAAATGCTTTGATGGATTACTAACCTCTAGCCCACTTACTCATGTACACTTAAGAGGCCTTCAATCCTTTACCAGAAGAATTCTCTTTTGTCAACTTATCGAAGACGAGAAACAAAACACAGCAGAATGGTGGCTAAAATCCTTGAGAGCTCTAAGTTGGTATGCCCTACTCTACTCTGACCCTTGTGCCGATGCCTACTACTCTAGTGCTAAGAACTCTTTGCCGAATGATAAGGGCCTAGGCCTAGCACAATAAGTCCTACTCAAACCTTCAGTTGTCGAGAGGTTTCTACTGAGTGTCAAGACATAAGCTCCTACTAATTAAGTACTTCTCTTTCAGCTTACTTCTAATACTTGCATTCCTTACCGATCTCGACAACCTAGTGCCACCACGTCATGATCTAGCTTAGCTTCTATGCCTAATGATTCCTTAGTACGGGATCATTGTCGAGTTGCCACTTGTCCTTTTCACCTGATTCTGTACTATTTTCCCTTTTTTGTTGTTGATCCTATTTATCCTTTTTCATATGTATTAGGAATTCCCTTTTTATGTATGCCTTTTTGTAATTTTCCTTAATTGTAATATTGCCTTAGGAACTTACTATAAATAGTTCCTTCTCTTTGTAACCACAATATGAGACATTCCTTATAGACATATTGGATATACTTGATCCTTACAAGACATTCTCTCTAAGTCTATTTTTATACACTCTTATCTAGTCTTACTAAGTAGCTCAAGATTAGCGATAGGTGAACCTTAGCATTAACTTGTGTTATATCAAGTGAAGTGCTCAGTCATGTTGTATTCGTAGGTAAGTCATATCCTCTAAGTAGCTTCATGTCAGCTATTAGATTCAGTTTGTTGACATTACCATTCTATTTTCTCTTAAACATCAAAGGACTCATTTAGTTCTCTTCCCTTATGATAAGTCCTAATGATAACTGAGCTCTTAGGCACATTATATAATTCCTGGTATCAAAGCTTGAGGTTATGATCAAGAGATGTGTTACAGTAGTTCTTATTAGTCTATTGTTTGTTATACTCTATTTTCATTTGGAAGAACAAAGTAAGTTGCAATTCACCGTTTAATTGGTAATTTCTATGTATGTGGTAATTTCTTGCATGAAGAGTGTTTTTCTAAAGCTTTATTGTGAGAATGTTGAATCTTAGCATCTAAGGAGAGATTAACAATGTCGAGAGTGATGCTCATAGTTGTAGTCGTATTACCCAACAAACACCTTGTACTACTGATGAGCATATATAAGACCTTGTTGCTATTGTAGCCAATTTTGCTGTCTTAGTGCAAAGAGTTTTAGAGACTAGGCCACGAGAGAGAGTTGTCGTTAGATAAGGACACGAAATGAGAGATAGGCCGAGAAGACAGATCAATTTAGCTATCTTATGTTAGATGAATAGATGAATAGTAACCCCTTCGTACTACTGATGATGCATGTAAACTAAGCTCCACCTTGTTGTGTTAACAGAGTTACAAGAAGAAGACTCGAGCTAGATAAAGTTAAGGAGTTTAATGAGGAGGAACAATACAATGTTATTGAGAAGTGTGACTTAAAGGCACCTCGAGGAGCCAAGCATCTTAAAGTGCAAATTCTAAACTTTAATAAGTTTTATAGTATTTATGACTACTTAGATTGGGAGGAAAAGATCAAAAAGATATTTGACTTCTATGACTATGAGGATGCTATTCATATTAGAGCAGCTACATTAGAGTTTTCTAGATATGCAGCAATGTGGTGGAAAAAGTTGTAGAACGCATACTAGAGAGCTACCAAGAGATGTGAACGTGGTACGAAGGTACACCAAAGAGCATGCCAAGTGGTACAAAAGGTTGAGAGGTAAAGGCAAAGTTAGATTAACCGACTTAGATTGTTGAGCTAAAGTAGCATGTTGAGCCAATTAGACTATGGCTGAGCACCGAACAGTTCTAAAGTGGACTGCCGAGGACAAGTACTAAGTTGACTTGAAGATGGTCGAGGTAAGGGCAAGACCAAGGAACCTGAGGTCCAAAGAGATCAAGGATAGAGTTCAGGTAGGAAGACCTGAGAGATTAAATATTTCAAATGTCTCAGCTTTGGACATGTGGCTAGTTAACGTTTAAACAGACAAGTCGTGACTATAAAGGGAGATAAGCCTCATTTTGAAGTAAAGAGTGCGAGTGAAGGAGAGGAAGAGATGGGGGTTGAACTGACACTAGAAGAGTTTTAAGAAGACCCCATGTCCTTATACCTCTTGTGGCAGGAATCGAGTAATGTTTTGTTATGTGTTGATCTCTCAATACTTTTGTGGCCAATGAGAATGCATAAAAGAAGAACCTCTTCCACATAAATTGCCAAGTAAATGGCAAGCTATGCACCTTAATTATTGATGGAGGAAGCTATACCAATGTCATAGCATAAGGAGTAGTGAAGGCCATGAAGTTGCCAACCCTTTCGCACCTTAGGTCGTATAAGATTCAGTAGTTTAATGAGAAGGGAGATTTACCAGTTATCAATCAAGTTAGCGTACTGATTGCCATTGGTGATAGGTACAAGGATAAGGTGTTGTATAACATCCTACCTATGTGCACTTTGAACATCTTACTCAGCTAACCTTAGTTGTTTGACTTGAAGGTATAATATGATAGGTATAGGAACACCTATATGTTCCAAAAGGATAGAAAAAGGTTATACCGAGCCCTATGAGTCCTAAAGAAGTATAGGAGGCATAAGAGAAGGTTACTAGATCATTGTAGCAGAAGTCCTTAGTGATTTCCTGAGCTTAATTTGACCATAGAGTCCAGTTTGAAGGGTATATGCTCCTTTTAGCAAGGAAACTTATGGAGTTGAGAGAAGCCGAGAACTTACCTACCGAGGTGATAACTCTACTAGAAGGGTATGCTAACCTATTTCTTATCGAAATGCCGAAAGGTTTACTACCCATAAGAGGCATTGAATATTGCATTGACCTTCAACTAGGAGTTGTGTTGCCGAACCAACCTACTTATAGGCTCAATCCCAAGCAGGCAATCGAGTTGAAGAAATAAGTAGATGAATTGGTGGATCGTAGGTATGTTCGAGAAAGCATTAGCCCATGTATCGTGTCTGCCATATTAGTACCGAAGAAAGATGGGTTGTAGAGAATGTACGTTGGCAATCATGTCATCAACAAAATTGCTATTAAGTACTGATATTCAATCTTATGATTAGATGATATGCTCGATGAGTTACATAATGCTAGCATATTTTCAAAGATTAACCTAAAAGGTGGCTATCATCATATATGAATGAGGCCTAGCGATGAATGGAAAACTGCTTTCAAAACAAAGGATGGTTCGTTCGAGTGGTTGATGATGCCATTTGGTCTAATGAATGTGTTGAGTGCTTTTATATGGCTCATGAATTATGCACTGAGGGTATTAATTGACAAATGTGTCATAGTTTATTTTGAAGAAATTTTGGTTTACAATGCTAACCTCATTGCCTGTGTTGAGCATTTAAGATTAGTATTTGAAATCCTCTATACCTAGAGATTACTTGACAATCTAAAGAAATGCGTATTCTGCCAAAGTGAGGTTATATTCCTCAAGTATGTTGTTTTAGATGAAGGAGTCTGAGTTGATGATGAGAAAGTCAGAGTTATTCTCGAGTGGCCCATACTGACTAATGTTGTTGAAATGAGGAGCCTCTATGGTCTTACTTCATTCTATCAGAGATTCATTCAGAACTTTAATTCCATAACGATGCCATTAATCAAGCTGACTAAGAAGATCTTTAAGTTTAAGTGGTTAGAGAAAGCTCAAAAGAGTTTTGAAGATGTAAAGTCTAAATTGATGTCTACCTCAGTACTTACCTTACCAGATTTCAAGAAAGTTTGTATGGCTAAATGTGATACATCTGGAGTCAGCATTGGTGCTGTTCATATGCAAGAATGCTGACCCATTGCCTACTTTAGCAAGAAACTCAAAGAAGCCACCCTAAATTACTTAGCTTATGATAAGGAGTTCTACACCCTTGTTTGAACACTATAGAACTAGCAGCATTACTTGTTTTTGTAAGAATTCAACATCTATTCAAATCATGAATCTCTTAAACACCTTTGGGGGAAACTTATAGGAATCAACCTACAACTATCCTTTAGTCAAGGCCGACCTGTCCCAAGCTGACGCTAACTTACTAGAAGCTGAAGTTAACATGTTCTAACTTAAGGCTGAATTGTTTTAGGTTGAGGCTAAACAACTTTTATTGAGGCAATGCTAATACCAGAAGACCAAGAGGAAGAAAAGGAGGTACTTGATGTTAGGTCTATCGTCTATTGAAAAGCTGAGAGACTACATGTTTGAGGACTTAAGGCCAAAGATTTACTCGGCATGGCATAGAGAGACTAGTGCCTACTAATTTTAGTACTCGACAATTGTAGGCCAACCTGTTGGGTATCACAACCAAGCATTATGAGACTTTAAGGACTCCTTTTTGAACTCGACAACCAACTACCAACCTCATTCAGTTCAAATCCTACTCCTACCAAGACAAACGGAATGATAGCCTACTGACCTCTCTTATAAAATGTACAATATTGTACTTTTGTGAATATTTTTTTATTTTTAAGTATAGGCCCATTCCTTAGGGTTTAAGGCCTTATACATTATTTACAATTTTGCCACTAAGGTTTAGGACTTGTTATAAATAGCAACACTTGTAATTAGCATAGAGGACCAGATAATGAAGAATATACCCATACTTGGAACTTTCCACTCTTAAGCAAAGTCATTCTTAAGCTCTTAGAGCTTACATTGCCAAATTATTGAGTGTCGATTAACTCTTTAATCTTTCTTGCATTCTTATCAATCTTGTCTTTCAGATTATAGCGACCCCTTCATTTGAGAGAGTTAGTGAGTCACATCTAACTTCTCGTTTGAAACCCGAGTGACATTAGTGTTCGTAAGTTGTATCAAATCCTATTTCGAGCTTAACCCCTATTTGTGTTTATGTCTTGGTGTGTAATATCCATACACATTCACCATCGAGACCCACTGCCATATCATCTTGGTATCAAAGCTTTGGGGCGACATGCATACTAGTATTCTTCACAGATTGTTTTATTATTTGAACATCTGTTAGTTGTCATTCTATAGTATAGTGTATTGTTTGTATTTTTAGTAGTTGTAGTATTGTGCTGCTATTGATTTAAGTAACAATACTTTCAATAGTTGATTGTAATCGTTGTAGAAGTGTTTGTCAGTCATGGGTAGTTATAGAAGTTGATTAGCAATCTTTTATGGGTTACTATAGTTGTATCTTGTTATAAATAGTGATTGTTCAAATTTTCTTTAGAAATTACTATACGAACAAGAATGTCTAAAGATAGTGTTAATAACAGTGGTGAGAGCCCTCATGGAAGTTTAAGGCAACATATTGACAACTTGGAACATCAGATTTAGAATCTCACTAATTTTATTCAAGAGCCTACTGGTTTAGTCATATACTACAAACATAATGAGCTTGATAATATTAAGTGATGAACAAGAGGAGCTACCAATTCAAGAAGAAGAGAAAACTAACTCGAGCTAAGAAGAAGCAATGATAGTAGTGTTGACTCTAAGGTGAATTAAGGAGCTTGAAGAAGAGAGCCGAGGCTAGGAAGAAAAATTACTAAGTAGATCTCTAACCGAAGTGGCTGATCTAAGGTAAACTGACTAGCTAGGAATGCAAGGGATGAACCCCGAGCACATAGCTAAGGACTTGACAATATCAAGCTTAAACTGCTAACCTTCAGTAGAAGCAGTTGACCTAAAGAGTTCCTTAACTAGGTTCCTCGGGTAGAGAAGTTGTTTGAGTTCTACGAGTGTGACGATCGAATGAAGGTTAAGCTGGCTTCATTATCCCTTGTTAAATACATAAGCCTTTGGTGGGATAAGTTATTCACTAAGCGAGATTCCAAAGGAGAAGAGCTGATAAAAACATAGAGGCTTATGAAAAGATTGATGAACTAATGCTTTGTGCCAACTTACTTCAAGTAGGACATGCTCTATGATTTCCAGCACCCAAGATAGGACTGAAACACTATTAAGGAATACTTGCAAGAGTTTAAGACCTTAATGACAAAAAGTGAGATTTTCGAGCCATAGGACCGCACCACTGCTAGGTTTTTTAGTGGACTTTGAGATAGCATTGCCAACATAGTTAAATTGCAGTTGTTTAACTTATTGAACAAGCTGGCATTGAGAGTAGAACATAGAGGCGGAGAAGGCATTAGAGGCCAACTAATTGACCTAAATAAGTTAGCCTTAAACTTAAAAAGTATGTAAAGAGAAGAATAAAGAAGAAGTTGGAGAGAGGTGAGTCTAGTCGACTAGATCAAGCTAAGCCAAAGAAGGTAGAGAAAGAGAAAGCTCCTAGCACTAAGGCTTAAGAAGTTAAATGCTTCAAGTGCTTAAGCTACGGGCATATTGCTTCTCAATGTCTGAAAAAAAGGGTCATGGTCTTAAAGGGTGAAGGAATTGAAGCTTGAGTAGAGAGTTAAAGCAACAAGAGTTTAGGAGATGAGTTAATAGAAGATGATGTTTATGCTAAAGATTTAGATGAACTCTTAGCCATGAAGAGCCAATAAGCCGACCTGAAGGGAGATCCTAAATAAGGGGAAAATTTATTTCATATTCGATGTTTGGTGACTGAGAAGACCTATTCCTTAGTTGTTGATGGAAGAAGTTGCACCAACGTCATTTTTGTCGAGCTAGTAGAGAAGATGAAATTGTCGATCTATCTACATCCCTAACCTTATGGATTGAAGTGGTTTAATGATAAGGGTATGTCCATGTGCATAAAAGAGCTTGAATAACATTTACGGTAGGGTAGTATGAGGATGAGATTGAATTTGATGTGGTCCCTATGAATGCTACAAATTTACTTCTTGGTTGACCATGGGAGTGTGACCGAAAGGTGATCCATGATAGCTTCCTTAACACTTATACAGTTCAAAAGGATGGGAAGAGCTATTGCTTGACCCTTTGAGTGTTGAGGAAATTCAGTGCAACTCGGCATCCATGGTGAAGAGGAAAGGGAAGAGAAGTTTGTTCGGCATCTTTGCCCATACTCATTGTTTAACATCAAGGATGACTTCTTTTCGACCCTACGGTAATGATAGGAATCAGCCTACGACTATCCTCCAACTAAAGCTAACCTATCCTAAGTTGATGCCAACCCACTAGAACCTAAACCTGACCTATTCTATCCTAAGGCCGAGGCCAAATAGCTTTTGCCGAGGCCAACCTCGACCTAGCTAATACTAAAAGACCAAGAGGAAGAAAAGGAGCCACTTAACGTCAAGTCTGTCATCTACCGAGAAGCTGAGAGGCTATACGACTAAGGACTCAGGGCTAAAGATCCACTCAGTATAGCATGGAGAGATTAGTGCCGACTAATTCTAGTACTCCACAATTGTGGGCCAACCTATCGAATATCTCAGCTAAGCACTATGAGACTTTAAGGACTCCTCTTTGAACCTAGATAACCAACTGCCTACCTCATCTAGTTTAGATCCTACTCCTACTGGGATAAGCAGAATGTCTGCCTGTCGACCTCTCTTATAAAGTGCATAATTTTCTAATTTTGTGAATATTTTCTTTATTTTTAATTATGGGCCTATTTCTTAGGGTATAAGGCCTTGTACATTATTTACAATTTTGTTACTAGGGTTTAGGATTTGCTATAAATAGCAACATTTGTAATTAGCATATATGACCAGATAGTGAAGAATATACCTACACTTGGAACTTTCCTCTCTTGAGCAAAGTCATTCTTGAGCTCTTAGAGCTTGCATTGCTAAATTATTGAGAGTCGATTAACGTTTTAATTTTTCTTATGTTCTTATCAATCTTGTCCTTCAGATTGTAGCTAACCCCTTCATTTAAGAAAGTTAATGAGTTACATCTAACCTTTCATTTGAAACCTAAGTGACAATTAGTATTTGTGAGTCATATCAAATCCTATTTCGAGCTCAACTCTTGATTGTATTTGTGTCTTAGTACGTGATATCCATATACGTTCACCGTCGAGATCTACTGCCATATCAGGAACAAAAACTTTCTCGGCGTCATGCCAAATGGGTCAAGTTCTTAGAGTCTTTTTGCTACATTATTAGATATAAAAAGGGAAGCACAAATACTATGGCTGATGCTCTTTCTAGTCATCATACGTTCATTACTTTAATACAAGCAAAGGTATATGGGTTTGACACCTTGCCCGATTAATGTGAGCATGATCAGTATTTTGGGTCCATAATGGCTTAATGTAACATTAGAGGAGCTATTGACGAATTCTATTTAAGCTAAGGGTTCTTGATGAAAGGGAAGTAAATTTGTGTACCGAGTGGTTCGACTAGAGAGTTACTTGTTTGAGAAGCTCATGCTGGTGGCTTAGCTAGCTATTTTAGAGAAAAGACGACGGTTGAAATATTGAAGAAACATTTTTACTGCCTAGGATAATGTAGGATGTGCAACAAGTTTTTGAGAGGTGTAAGGTGTATAAACATGCAAAAGGAAAGAGAGTGCCATATGGAGAGTCTATACGCCTATCTATACCCAAGCAATCGTGGGCCAACCTAAGCATGGATTTCATGCTTAGCCTTCCTCAAACGTTGAGAAGACATGATTCACTTGTGGTGGTGGTTGATCGATTCAACAAGATGAGTCACTTCATTCCCTACCATAGAACTAATGATGCTTTATTTGTTGTTAACCTCTTTTTATAGGAAATTGTGTGACTGAATGGAGTACCAAGAAGTATTATGTCTAACTGTGAATTAATGTTCACAAGCTTCTTTTAGAGGACCTTGTAGAAGAAGCTTAATACTAAACTCAAGTTCAACACTTCTTACCACCCCCAAATAGATGGCTAGACCGAAGTTGTCAGCAAGACAGTCGGTAACCTCCTATGAGCAACTATGGGGAAGAATTTACATGACTGGGATCTATGCCTACCCATCATTAAGTTTGCTTATAATTGCTCAACTCATAACTCGACAAGAAGGTCCCTATTTGAGGTTGTTTATGGACTTAACCTGAATTTACCTTTGGATCTAATTATCAACTTGACTACTTAAGGGGAAAGCCAATCCTGCTTGCAGCATGCCAAAGAGTTCCATAGGTTGCATCAAAAGGTTGCTGAACATTTGGCTAAGACCATAGCTTAACAGAAGGAGCAAGGAAGTTAAGGAAGGAAGCGAGTCATTTATCCTCTTGGAGATCTTATTTGGATCCACCTAAGTAAAGAACGTTTCCTTGGAAAGAGTATGAACAAACTATCCCCCAAAGAAAATGGACCTTATAAAATCCTTAGGCATATCAATGCTACTAACCTGATGCTATATATGCATAACGAAGAAGAAGACTAAGATTTGAGGGAAAATCTTCAACAACCTCAAGGAGCCGATGGATTACCGACCTCTAGCCTATTAGCTTGTGCATGCCTAAGAGGCCTCCAGTCCCTCACCAAAAGAAACAATAGACAGCAGAATGGTGGTTGAACTCCTTGAGAGCTCCAGGTGGGTATACCTTGCTATGCTCTAACCCTTATGCTGACGCCTACTACTCTCCTGTCAAGAACTCTTTTTCGATTGATGAAGGTTTGAGCCCAACAAATAAAGTCTTACTCGGACCTTCAATTGCTGAGAGCTTTCTATAAAATGTTGAGACATAAGCTCTTGCTAGTCAAGTACTTCTCTTTCAGCCTACTACTAATACTTATGGCATTCCTTACCTAACTCGATAACCTAGTGTCACCATGTCATGATCCAACTTAGCTTCAGCACCCAAAGATTCCTTAGTATGGGACCATTGACGAGCTACCACCTATCCTTTCCATCTGACCCTATACTATTTTCCCTTTTTTTTTTTTCATTTATCCTATTTACTATTTTTTGTATGTATTAGGAATCCCCTTTTTATGTATTAGGAATCCCCTTTTTATGTATGCATTTTTTGTAATTTTCCTTAATTGTAATGTTGCCCTAGGGACTTTCTATAAATAGTCCCTTCTCTTTGTAGCCAAAATATGAGACAATCTTTATAGACATATTAAATATACTTGGTCCTTATGAGACATTCTCTCAAAGTCCGTTTCTATATACACTTATCTAGTCTTATCGAGTAGCTCAAGATTAGTGGTGGATAGACCTTAACATTAACTTATGTGTTATATCAAGTGAAGTGCCATGTTGTGTTGTGTTCATAGGTAAGTCATATCCTCTAAGCAACTTCACATTAGCTATTGCATTTAGTTTACTGACCTTACCATTTTGTTTTCTCTAACACTTCAAAGGACCTGTTTAGTTCTCTTCTCCTACGATAAGTCTTAATGATAACTGAACTCTTAGGCACATCATGCTTTGAGTTAGAAGAATTATGAACAAGTTGCATTATTGTTAACTCCCCAACGTAAATTAGTGCATGAATTTTAAAGATTAAAAATTGGGTATGACTGGTGTGAACCTAATAGTCGAATAATGAATTTGGAATCGTAATCTACTTTATTGGAGAGAATTAAATAGAAGCAAGAGAAAGATAAAGATCTGATCGAAAGGAAAGTGAAATTAAGTAAAAGAAATGATTATGACTTCAAAGTGGATGGAAAAGGAATATTAAGTTTAGAGGAAGGATATGTGTACCACAAGATCCCGACGTAAGGAAGGAAATTTTAGATGAAGCATATATTACAGGTTATACTATGCACCTAGGAGGAAATAAAATAGACCAAGATTTAAAACTACTATTTTAGTGGAATGGAATAAAAAGAGATGTGGCATAATATGTGGTAGAATCAATGACATGCCATCAAGTTAAAGTAGAACATTAGAGACTAGGCAAACCATTACAACCTTTGGAGGTATTAAGATGGAAGTATCATGCCCTAAAAAAGTGAAGTCGTAACAGTCTTAACAATCTCCCTGTGTGAGCCATCCTAAGATAGAAACTGTTTTTATAGTTGCTATCCTAGACCTTGTTCGCACTAAACATACTTGACTTTATCCATTTGAAGTGTCTGATTCGATACCTGTTTGATAAAAACCTGCAAAGTAATCCTTTGAAATAATTTGTTAAAAATAAACTTGTAATTTGACCTTATAAAAGAGTGGCAGTAAATCCTACAAGTACCTATCATTTCACATACAGACCAAAATATTGAAAACTACCAAACCCTTTAAGGAGTTTTGTGTAGTTTTCCTTAAAAGATAAAAATTTAATACTAAGTGTAAAAACCAGTCATTTCTTGTTATATCTCACTTTTTGTCCCAGTTTACTAGTATTCTAGTGTTGGTTAAGCACTTATAATCTATTTGAAACTATAAAACAAACTATAGGGAAATGAGTGATAACTTGCTCAGTAAGTGGGGTAGAGACAGAAGTATGCATTCAATTGCAAGCAAGGTTTTCAATCAAGTTGGTTAGATGCAATGCATGTACAAGTAAATACCATCGCATGACGTATCTAGTCTGTTGTGAGATTAGAGAAATTATGTCTACTTTAATCTGAGTTGAGAAGATTGACGTTGTATACTGACAAATCGAAATCAAACTGGGGCTTGTGCAATGGAGAGCACCCTCCTCCTATGACCACCTTCGAACCATGGCCCCCAACATTATTGCGACCTCCTCTCCTATTAATTAGTTTGACTATGGGTAGGAAATGACCATTTCAGCTATTCTTATCTAAGGGAATCCATGTTTGGCTTGAGAATCCTAGTGGTTACCCTTAATGGGTTATGATGCATATTAGATTAGATATTAAACCAAGTTCGAGTTAGTTCATCTTTTCAAGGTAATCAACTAAGCTCAAACAATTCAAGCATAATCATATTCATAGAACAATCATATCATAGAGCTCAACTCTCATCATAGTAAATCGAAACCCAACTACAATCACTATATACGCACAAACCGCTAACTACAATCACAAGCTAATATATACTAAAGTCCTAAGATATTATGAAATAATATCTCAAAATGCTATAAAGCATTGATCCTACTTATCTATTTAGATGCTCACTACGAAAGACTCAGGTTGTCAATGATTTGATCACCGAGGAATCCTATATATACAAAACCTAAATTTAGTTTTCATAATAGTTACGAAAATATTATGGTTTTATCTAAAACAGTTATATATATAGTATATTATCATAATAATATATAGTTTTATTACATTATATATATATACATTGAATTAAGTTATTAATTATTAATAATATACATAATTATACTATTACATATAATATATCAGTTTGATTATATCGAAACGTATTTTTAATTGGTTAAATCACGTTTTTTTTTTCAATAGGATTATTATAATACACACATTCTAGTAATATTATAGAGTTATAGGTTATATTACCTAAGATTGTTCGATTTTACTAAAAACAGTGTCGTTAGGTTCATATAGACCTAACAACACATATTACGGGTTCTATTTTTAAACTTCTAACAAGTAATTTAAGTTTTTAACACAGCTATACGTATCTAATAAAGTGTTATCGTATTATACGTAATTTATATTATTAAACTATATTTTACCTAATTTGTCAATATATCTGTATAATATATGTATTATCTAACCCTAATACATATATAACATATCTTAGTTATTAAAAAATTATTAAATATATTAAAAATATACATTTTTATCAAATCTGACCAATACATGTATAGGTAGTTTTATTGTATTATTTACCATGTTAGCTATTATTACTAAAAATATGTCCCGATTCATAAATTAAGTTATTTTATTATGTAAATTCATAGTAATTAGGTCAAGTCACCAAATAATTTCTTGAAAATTTCTATAAACTCCTAAAAATATGAGGAATCCATTCATCACTTAGTTTCAGGCTTTCAATTCATCGCCTATATATTTAAAATTACGATTTTACCTCTAAATTACTCTTAATTACTCAAATCTGATTTTTTTTTTTTTTTTTGCAAAATTGTTTTCAACCTATCCTAACAACATTATACTTTATTAGAAATCATTGTAGGTCAATTTCACTATTTAATTTCATAAATCCTATTTATTTCACATTTTCAACCTAATTTCTAGCTATTTTTAGGTTGAAAAATACAATAGATATTAAAAATACTCAAATAATAAATCAAGTTATATAGAAATTATCTATATATCATGTATATTCTACACAAAAATTTTGAGCTAGAAACAACATCATTTGATACATTTATTTTGAAAGTCAAAATTCAAATGAATAGGACTTTCTTAAGCAAGTATATTAGATATTGCAAATTTTTCAAAAATAAAAATATTACACGAAAGCATATATGAAATAATCTAAATATAAATTTTTTCAAAATTTTCTAAGTGGATTTACTATTTTTTAAAAATTCTTGAAAAACAGGGTAGAAATTTGACTTTTGTGTTATTGGGTGCTCTAATGGCCGTGGGGTAGTAGGGGTGTCTCAAACTACTAAGGTGTGGTGGGGACTGGTGGTGGTCGATCGGGTTTCACAACAGACCCACTTTTGGGTTAGGTTTTAGTTTAGCAAAAAAATTTCCCTATTTTTCTTTTTTTTTTCTATTTTTCCTACAATTTTTTCTTTTTGTTGATCTAAATTCTAAAGTGCCAACCTTAGTCCAAATGAGGTTATTTGGTATTTATAGAGTTCAATTGGTGGTCAAGAGGAATTTTCTTTTTCTTTTTGTCCCTAATTTCTAAGGTGATGGTGTTCAAACCTCACTAATCTACCTTTTGAATCAGCCTTGATGAGGGATAATTTGATGCCACAGTGAAATCCAACTTATCCAACAATTTCCAACCAAAATGTTTAGCTCATTGGATAGAATTTGCAATTATTCAAATATTTTAAGTATATTATATTAATATTTAGTTATTTATTAATATATGAGTATATATATCCTATGTATATATCATGCATCATTTAAAACTATATTCTTATAATTATGTTTTTAACATATCTTTTATTTTTAAGATACATTTCTTAATTATTTTTATGAATTCAACACATAATATATACAATTTAGTAATTTATGGTTAATTTACAGGTATAATTATTATTTATTCTAGATATAATCATAAAAATATGTATATATTTATATAGTAAATTATACTATATTATTTTATTTTATAACTTAATTAACTTATCTCTAAATTCTCGTCACAATCCAAACATGATTTTAGGAGTTTCGAAAAATTTAATACTATATTAAATAATCTTACTTCTAGGGGTAAAATTAGGATATTTTCAAAATCTAATTTTACTGAGTCACTTTGACTAACTTTTTTATCTTAGTCGTAAATTTTGGGCTCAATCGAATAACTTTCTCTAAAAGCCTTAAATTTAGGTTCGGTTGTCATAAACACAATTTTAGAGACTCATAAGCTGCACATCTTACATTCCTTATAGACATTGAATATATTCGTTCTTGCGAGACAATTCTCTTCAAGTCCATTTTCTTATACTCTTATATAATATTGCCGAATAGCTCAAGATTAGTAGTGAATAAACCTTAGCATTAACTTGTGTATCATATTCAGTGAAGTGTTAAATCATGTTGTGTTCGTTGGTGAACCATATCCTCTGAGTAGCTTCACATCAGCTACTATATTCCATTCATCGACCTACTTACTCTATTTTCTTTGATATTTCGAAGGACCTATTGGTTTCTTACCTCTTGCGGTATGCCTTAGTAATAACTAAGCTTTTAGGCATATCATATAATCTTGATATTAGAGCTTGAGGTTGCGACCGAGAGCTGTGTTGCAATAGTTTCAACCGGTTTGTTGTTTGATATACTTTATTTTCATTTGGAAGAATAGAGCAAGTCCATAGTTTACTATTAGATTGGTATTTTCTGTGTGTAGTAATTTCTTATGTGAAGAGTATGTTCTGAAACTTATTTTTGAGAATGTCAAATCCTAGCATTCAAGGAGAAATTAACGATACTAAGAGTGATGCTCAAGGACATGGTCATGTTACCTAACAAATACCATATATTATTGATAAGCAGATACAAAACCTTGTAGCTATTGTGGCCAATCTAGCCATCTTGGTGCAAAGAGTCTTAAAGACCGAACCGCGGGATAGGATTACCACTGGATAGGGCCAAGAAATGAGGGATAGGCCAAGAAGGAAGATGAATGAATAGCGAGCACCAGAGCCCCTTCTTATGAACCTAGCACCACCCTGTTGTGCTGATAAAGTCGTGAGAAGGAGGTTAGAGTTAGATGAAGTGGAAGAGTATGAAGGGGACGAGGAGCTGTATGTTGGAATTGATAAGCATGAGTTTAAAGCTACTAGGGGCGTTGAACACCTCAAAGTACAGATCCTGAGCTTCAACGGATCTAGTAGTGCTAACGATTACCTGGATTGGGAGGAGAAGATCGAAAAGTATTCGACTTTTATGATTATGAAGATGTTATCCATATTTGAGTGGTCGCACTGGAATTTTCTGGATATGCAGCAATGTGGTGGAAGAAGTGACAGGATGTTCGCCTAAGGGCCCGACGCGAAGTCTAAACATGGAATGAGATGAAGAGAGTTCTGAGAAGTAGGTTTGTTCTCGAACACTATGAGTAAGACACTTTTCGGCGTCTTTAAGACTTGAGACAGGGTAATAGGTCAATGGACAACTATGTCCGAGAGTTTCAATTGCTCATGATCCAATATGGTATTGACAAACCCGAGACACGAACTATAGCAAGGTTCATTTTTGGACTAAGAATTGAGATTGGTCATATTATGAAATTACAAAGATTAGGAAGTTTAGATGAGACCATCTGAGTGGTGCAAAGGGTTGAGAGGTAGAGATGAAGCTAGCCTAGTCGACTAGGATTACCAAGCCAAAGTAGCATGCTGAGTCGATTAGACTATGGTCGTACACCAAACAGTTTCGAGGTAGACTACTAAGGACAAGTGTCGAATCGACTAGAAGAAGGTCAAGATAAGGACAAGGTTGAGAAACCTGAGGTCCGAAGAGACTAAGGTCAGAACTTTAGAAGGAAGACCTAAGATATCAAATGCTTTAAATGTCTCGGCTATGAATACGTAACTAGTGAATGTTTAAACCGACATGTCATGACAATCAAGGGAGACGAGCCTCAATTTGAAGTGGAGAGTGCTAGTAAAGGAGATGAGGAGATTAAAGTTAGCCCCATGCTAAAGGAGTTTCAAGAAGACCCCGATGCCCTTATACTTCCTGAAGTTGGAGCCGAATACTGTTTTGTTGTGCATCCATCTCTCAACACTTTTGTAGCCGACGAGAATGCGCAAAGGGAGAATGTCTTTCACACGAATTGTCAAATGAATGGAAAGCTATATACCTTGATCATTGATGGAGGAAGCTATACTAATGTTATAACGTAAGGAGTAGTGAAGGCTATGAAGTTACCGACCCTTTTGCACCCTAAGCTGTATAAGATTCATTGGCTTAATGAGAAGGGAGGTTTGCCAGTTGCTAAGTAGGTTAGAGTACCGATTGCCATTGGCGATAGGTATAAGGACGAAGTGTTATATGACGTCCTACCCATGTGCACTTTGCTTATCTTACTCAACCAAGCCTGGTTGTTTGACTTGAGAGTATTATACGATGGGTATAAGAACACTTACATATTCCAAAAAGATAGGAAGAAGGTTATAATGACCCCTATGAGTCATAAGGAAGTGCATGAGGCATAATAGAAGGTTACCAAATTGCTGTAGTAGAAGTTCTTAGTGATTTCCACAACTCAATTTGCCCGTAAAGTCGAGGCTGAGGAGTATGCTCTCCTTTTAGTAAGGAAATCCTAACGATGAGAGAAGCCAAGAATTTACCTGCCGAGGTGAGAACTCTACTAAAAGAGTATGTCGACTTATTTCCTATTGAGATGCCGAAAGGTTTACCACCCATAAG